>CM041782.1:16410874-17061496 GCA_023374045.1 Limonium bicolor
GCCGTTTGCATATATGCGTTCGTCTCTTTGTCTACTTCACTCCCGGCTTGGTTTTCCTCATTAACCAATAAATTTGTGAGATAAACAATAAAACATAAACTAGAGGAAACTAACCGAAGTGGAGAAATGAGCAAGAAAAGTGCTAATATTATATAGAAATACACCTATAAATCATGCTTATTTGGACACTTATCACACCCCCCACACTTATCTTTTTGCTTGTCCTCAAGCAAAATCATGTACCCAAGTAAGTAGGGAATGCTCAATATTAACAAATATTATTATGAGGTAGGATAAACATGATCTTTTTAACTTAATTGAGGAGTGTGAAAAATTAACTGCTGGTGGCATAGGTGTGCTCAGGGTGAAAATAAAATATAGAGTTTTGGGGTATGATCTAAGGTACTTCAATGTTTCTTTTTAGGTGACTTTGAGAACTTTTACCATGGCCACTTCTCTCAGAACGGCATGAGGAGAAAACAAAAGGAAAAATAGATTTAGCATTTGTTTCACTTTTGCATAAGGGATGAGAAAATGTAGGCATAACGCCTTTGTATTTAAGAACACTCAACTCTCTTTGTTGGATACCAATGGTGTCTCGCAAGTCCCTTATTATTTTTCTTTCTTTTTTTTTCAACAGAGAAGCACCCCTTAGCAATCCCTAAGAGAGAAGAAGAAGAAACCCTGAGCAATAAAATCCAACCATTTGCAGATTATTTGGTCACACCGCATATAAAATGCTCCTCAAAAGTAATCAAAATTTAAAATTTGTACCATTTATCCGACAAACGCATGATAAGGAGAGAGATTAAACATTTAAGCACAAAATGTCACCGAAAAGGGCGCACTCCCCCACACTTAAATTGAACAATGTCCTCATTGTTCATCAGAAAAACAAGGAAGGTTTCAGAAGACCTTTTCGGTAAGTAGATAAATAGAGATAACACAAAGATCACAAATAACAGTTAAGCACATAAACCTCCTCTGCAGTTTTTTATTAATAAAAGTGTAAATTAAAGAAACTGGTACTCCCTGATATTATTTTTGCTAGTTGTTTAAGGAGTTCCCCCACACTTGAGCTTCAGCCTCAAGTAGCGTAGCTTGGTTGCGGTGTGGATATGAAGGTGCACCTGCATAAGACACTAGAAGCATCCATACTAAAAACGGGGTTAAAAGTTAGCAAAAATAAAATTTAAAGAGAACCTGAAAATTAAAAAGAGCATAAAAGCAAAATAAAATAAAAGTACATCCGGGTTGCCTCCCGGGAAGCTGTCCTTCTTTAACGTCTTTGGCTAGACGCCTGCTTTGTTATCCTGGATCAAAACAAAATGTTACCTCGGCATATAAAATAAGAAAATTAATACTCCACAAAATCTGATGTTTGAGGAGGTATTGCCGGGAACGTAGTTCTAACAGAAGACCCGGTGGTGATGATTTTTCTTCCTCAAATTGGAGGATATAAACATCATCCTGTTGTAGGTGAGGCTTGTAGAAAGGACGCTGATCGATATCATCTTCAGAGAAAATTAATTCTTTGAAGGTGATAGTGGCGTTTTGTTTGGATATATTGGCGGGAGGTGATGGCAATTCCTTCTCTTCATTTTCGAGGATATAAGTATCCTCATCTTCTGGATAGAGAACAGAGAAGGATGGAAACTGGCAGTAGGCGACCGTAGAGGGAAGAGAATAACTTACATCCGTAGTGGGGTATTCTACCTCATGAATTATTTCGCTCTTTGGTTGCTGTTCTGGTTGAGCGAGTCTCTCCAGGTAATCTGGTTGATCTTCTAACCAGAGTTGCTCTTGCAATATGAGAAAATCCTCATAATCATGAGCTCCCCCACATACGGAGCAGTATAAATACTCTGAATAGCAGAACTCTTGCTCGAACACCTGTTCCATTTCCATTTTTTTTGTGTTTTTTTTTGTATATAAAACAAAACTACTGAAACAGATTAGAAAATAAAATAATTAGAAACAAACATAATAATAAAATAAACAAAATATAAAAGATAATTATATAACAACAAACAAAAATAATATAGACAAAATATTCTAATATAACAAGTGAATAATCCGGGGCTTAGGGACTAGAATAAACTAGTCCCCGACAATGGCGCCATTTTGCAGACGTTATAATCTGAGTGGTTAAAATGGTGTAAAATTAAAAGAAAAGAAATTAAAACTCAAAATAAATGTCGGGCTGCAAACAAATCCCGGTCGTAGTAGTATAGCGAATTGTAAGCGACCGGATGTCGAACCGTGGGACTAATATACATATAATAGTACCTAAGCGTGTCACATGAGGGGGGATTAATTGACTTGTAATATGAATAAAAAGAAAATAAAAATAAACTAAGTTAACAGATAAATTAAATGGAACTCTGGGTCAGGTTATTATAATCTGCATAATTAAGCTATCTCTACTGGTTTAATAATTTGGCAAGGTTCCTGTAATTATCTTAAGGACTAAGTCATAGCCTCATAAGAACTCGTTCACCTGTAATGCAAGGTTCTAATCAAGGTTCAAGCAAAAGCCTGCGAACGGCAGAGGAGTATTGAGGAATTACATTTGCAACTGAATACTAACTTTATTAAATCATAACAAGTTTCCTTCAGTTTTACGTCTTAATTAACCTATCTATTTATCACCGGTCTGATCAAAATAGATTTAGTAAAGCAGTTTAATAAACTCATGACATTTATTAAAAAGGTGTGAGATAACCTTTAAGCGTAACAAACTGTATATAAATAAACCAGTAGAAATATTGCATAATTAATACAAACACATAATAACCGTTCCCAGAGCGTACGTAAACTAGCCTAACATATTAAATAGATAGACAGAGACAAGAGTAATAGAAATCATCCGTAATCACTCCGGCTCACTCTGCTATTTTGTATACGTAGGGCTAGAGGTGAATTTGTGGAATGCGGAAATAAATAAAATGGAGAAGGCGGGAGAAGAGAAATGAGACGGCGTGAGGTGTGGTGAAGTGCTCGTGGATGGATTGAATGGATGGTGGATTTATTGATGATTGTATGGGTGAGTTACGTGCGTTTATATAGGGAAAGGAAGAAGCAGCAGAGAAGATAGACAGACGCGTTAGGTTTTGAGGCGGTGGAAGAAGCTGGATAAGATTTGCAGACTGATTGATCATTTATTGCAGGGGACAGAACGTCTACAGAGTAGATGGATAATTGCAGACAGTGAACGAGTGGACGAGTTGCAGAAGTCGGCGAAGACAAGTCGACGGACGAAGTCGACGCGAAGAAGAAAACTGGTAACTGCTGCTGTCCGCCTCCTTGTCCGCTTGTTTTCAGGCGGTTGTCTAGTGTCCGCCTCCAAGACCGCCCAACAACAGGCGGTAGCCTATTGTCTCACGTCCGCCACTATTTGGGCGGTTGCCCACACTTACGTCCGCCACTTTTGGGGCGGTTGCATCACTGTAACGTCCGCCACTATTGGGGCGGTTGCACCATGTCACGTCCGCCACTTCTTGGGCGGTTGCAACCCTCTCAGGTCCGCCTCTTCTTGGGCGGTTGCAAGGCATACACGTCCGCGTTGTAGCTTGTGGTCGTGACTTAATTTCTTCTAACTTCGACCGGCTCTAGCTTCTTCGTTTGGACTCCGTTTTCTGAGCCGTTTGCGTCTATTGCGTTCGTCTCTTTTCTACTTCACTCCCGGCTTGGTTTTCCTCATGTTAAACCATAAATTTGTGAGATAAACATAAAACATAAACTGAGGAAACTAACCGAATGGAGAAATGAGCAAGAAAAGTGCTAATATTAATATGAAAATACACCTATAAATCATGCTCATTTGGACACTTGTCACCCTCCTCTTAAGGACTTGTCTTCGGACTTATAGCCTAGGGCCGATTTCCGGCTCAGCTACATTGGACTCCCGTCCAGAGTAGGTGGCATTAAGATGGTGCAGTGGGATCACCTAAATTCCAGGTTGAATTAAGCTACAACCCAATCCCTTCCTGAAAGTTTGTATACTGAGATTAGATTAAGATTAAGATTAAGGTAAGGTAAGGAACTGAGATTAAGGAAATGAGGACTAAGGAGGGGTTACTAACCCACTCGTTAAGGGAACGCTTGAGTCGTTCATTGTTGTGAACTATATATGTTCATCTGTGGTTATTGTTATTGCACTTCATATTATGGCTTTGTATGTAATCAATTTCCATGCTACGACATTAGTCGTCGTAGCCCCGTGCTTGAGGGCCATGAGAGGGTGTACCACATTCGTGTGCTGACCCCCTCTGGGGGCTATTTTTAACTTGCAGTAAGAGACCCATGATGACGCACAAGAGGTAGAGTGGTTTACGTAGGGTGGGATGTTATTTGAGTTCGGTTTGCGCCTTGCACCACCGACTGTTTATATAATACTGATGTAAGATTGGATTAGTTTAAGATACTTATAACTCGGTTGGTTATGGTATTGTTTGGTGATGTTTTGGGTTGGATAAGTATTTTGGTTAAGTATTGTACAAGTTAAAGCCGGTATATCTAACGATCAGACCGTGGCAAGGTCCAGGTGTTATTTATTTCCGCTGCGACTGTTCGATTAAGTGTTCATTTTACGATAACCACGAATGGCTTTGGATGGGGTTTACACATAGTCGGGGTTTTAGTTCCCCGGGAGTTCTACTCCCGTACACTTGTACTCTCACACATAACATTAACAAGGTAGTACATTTATCACAATGGTATTCGCATCTTCGTGCACAATTACCACATTATACTATGAATGAATGTGCATGGTTCATATTACATACGCACCAATCATCACAATTAATTATTTGTGCTATGCACAACATAGTTCACGTACCACTTGTACGTTAAAACACACTAAGCGGTTTTAGGCTCTACCCCACCTTAAAAGGGATTACGCCCACGTAATCAATCACTGAACATTGGTTTAAAATGTTCTGCCGTCGTGAAGTGTTTTAACTTCCACGCGGTCTGTTATACAATGCGTTTTGATTAGAGGATCTTAACCATATTGGCGGTTTAGTCCCCAAACCAAGAATTCTCATTAGAGTTTATTTAACTCATCACCGGTTTTGATTCTGGCCTGTGAGGCTTCTTGTCGTTAATAACCGGTCATTATTCATATTCACAATGTATCCGAAACATGGGTTCACTAGCCTCTGCTGCGCAACTGTGACAACTTAGAGCTTAGTTTGCCCCATTCGTTATTCATAATGTATTGTACATTTCCCATTTATCACCTTCATCTTGTGAAGAATGGTTTCTCAACCGACGCGTGGTATCTCTTACCGTGAGTGAATTCGGTGAGTTATAAACTTTCTATCCACTTATGTGATAGTTCACTATGTATACCGCTATGTATTTCTCAACGTTTGACTTAATTTCTTCTGACTTACTATCGGTTGAGATTGAGCTACTACCTAATGTGTAGTGCTCTCTCGGTTATTTCCCACACTTGAGGTATATCCATACCAATATTGTGGTATTTCGTGTTACTACAGTCACTTATTGCTATTCATGCCACCACAATTGGTTCTGTACCAGTACTCTTTCACTAGTACAAAAAACGTCTATTTCAGCGGTTCCCATGGGCCTATTTCGGCGGTTGTTAACTGCCGAAATGAGCACCGCCGAAATAATGTACCTATCTCGGCGGTTCTTAGGAACAACCGCCGAGATAGGCCCCTGGGATTGACCGATGGGAGATTGACCATGGTCTATCTCGGCGGTTGTTCTCTAAGAACCGCCGAGATAGACCCATGGTCAATCTCACCATCGGTCAATCCCAGGGGCCTATCTCGGCGGTTGTTCCTAAGAACCGCCGAGATAGGGTATTTTTTTTTTGTTTTTTTCCATCCCAGCTTATATATATATATATTCACCACATTTGGTTCAATCAGACCTGTAATAAAGCTTCATCCATACAGGGAGCTCCAGCACACATTTAAAAAGTTATAAAAGCTCCCAATTAATACCAACGACGCACCACAATTTGAGAGTTAACAAAACCAATGCAATTCACACTTTCATTACAAATAAAAAACACCAACAATTCAAATCTACCATTACACCATCCACAAGTGTACAGAGTTACATTTACATACTCAAAAAGTTCACAAAACATCTTCATGATCATCAATTCATTAAACTTGTGCAGACGAACTCCGACCATTCCTCAAGCATCTCAACAATTTGAGCATCATCATACTGACCACCTTTGAACACTTTCGTAAGCCTTGAAAAAAAATGAACATTAATCTAAAACGTACAAGTCTAACAACATGTAAAGAGCATAACTGAAACTTTCAAAGAATGTTACCTGTCTAACGAGTGCTCTGGTAAAAGGTTTGCCGCTCCTACTATGTCACTCATGAATCTCATGACATAGTATCCACATTCTGACCCCCAGGCTGCACCGGACACTATACAAACGCACATATTGACAGTTATAAACAAGTTTAAACATTATCACACAAATTTATCAATTAATAGAGTACCTTGACAGTGTTCCAAGGGATGTTACTCTTCATTGTTATACCCTGAGAGATAATGCAGCTCTCATGGAACTATATACATCAGCAATATATATAGTTTTAAGCATCAGTAGCAAGTTATGAAACAGTTAATGTTAAGTAATAATAATTGTTGTTTACGATAACAAACTAATTACCCCAGTATTGCGGTGGAGATCTTCGGTCTCTTGGCACCCTACCAAGTGAGTCAAATTGCAAGATTCGTGGGTGCTTCCATCACCAGCACAAGCAATGACCAATGTCGACTGTCCACAAATTACACAATGTGTTGAAATCATTAAGCAACTAACACAAACTATATGTTTTAGATAATACTAAGAGAAATAGTCAAATATCATACCTGAATGATATGGCAGCATAATAAATGACTTGTTAGAACATTCAAAGAGGGCATTCGTCATATATTGCATAAGGCCTTGCGGATCACTTGTCATCTGGACTTCACTGCACATAGCAGGACACAGGAATCCAAATCTTCGATCTTCATAGACATTGATCGCCTTATCATGCACCCACCTATGAGGCAATATCATTAGTCATTAACTTTTTATTCAAACATCTAATTCATCACCAATTAATGAATTCAAAATATAAAAGGTAGAAGTCACTCACATGGCGGCCGACTTGATAATCGACACATTCAACCAATCCCTCCTGAAGCACTCCTCGAAGTCGGACATATACATCCCAAATCGATGTATATCTTCTCCTTGAACTATATAGTGAAATATCCGCTCGGGATCTTCCACAGTGAGGGAATCAGAATCAGGTGGTAGCACAACAACGAGGAATGCAGAATCTGCATATTAGTCGACAAGCCGGCCAATATTCTCTTCTCCACCAAAGCAGGTCTAAGCACAAAATTTGTGGATGCCTTTGATTGCACAGGTGTGGCAATTCTTTTTCCTTTGCCCTTATCAGTCTTCGGTGGCTCATATCCTATGATATTAGTCTAATTAAGTATATGGATGCAAGGTGGTACACCAATAGTTTTATAGCAACGGTTAAGAGTAATACCTGCCCAGGGAGTCTGACCAATCGTGCAGGCCACTGCACTGTCGCAGTTTGTGCAGAACGCACGGTAGGTCTTTGTGGGATCGGCACCGGTAAACCGACGTCAGCATGCTCTGCAACAAATTCGTCTAGAAGCACTCGTGCATGGTAATGTCGGAGTGGTTCACCGTGCACAATATCACTTGGACGAGAGGGGAAAAGTTTTCCCCATGCAACCATGACCTCTTCTACTCCAATTTGTAAAAACAGATGGCACTCAGTGGGTGCCTGAGTGTTATGTGGAACTTGTTTAGATAAAAATTGTGAATTCTTCTATGATGATATTAGTGATCAAGTGAAAAATCATAATCGTCATGTACTCAATTGAAATGTTAGTCTAACCTGTAGAGATGCATAGGGAAACGGATCAGCCGAGTGGACACTACTTCTCACTACCGGTGCACTCTGCTGCTGAATGGGTGACTGATCAACTGGTGGTCGAGAAACCTCTTGGCTTTCATGCTGCTGTGGCTGAATCCTTGATATAGCCTGAGCGATCCTCTCGTCGACGTTCTGAGTAATCCTCTGCTCCATCTCAGCCAACGCTCTCAGGTGCTCCTCGTAGCTAATCGACTGTCCCTGGCTGATTCTGGACCCGGGTGCGCCAAATGCCTGGCGGATACCAACGTGCCCACCAAACCCAATGGCACGACCTGGATGATCCTTCTTACCAAGAGCGCGTGTAAGAGGATCATCATTCCTCTGTGAGGTCCAGGTGCCCTGGGTGAGCTGAGAGCTTAATTCACCCTAATATAACACACAAATACAGTTATTAGTTTAACATAAGTTCATATACAAAGGAAATGAACAGTTTGACTGAAAATGAAATGATATCACTTACCATTTGAGCAATAACTGCTCTCGTGGCTTCATCATTGAGGATTTTCGGGAGTAGAGTTCTTCGGAATGTGGCTTAACTCCCACACTTTCATTCTTCTGCCACTGGCATCCAATGAGCCATCCGTGGGCAGATATCCCTTTTGCTCCCATTCTGGTACCCTTTGAGCAATACTTTTTCCACCTAAGTGGTGAGGGTACAGATTCTTCTTAGCATTTGCTTGTTGTTTCGCACGGAGAGCCTGCATAAATTAATGGGATCATGTTAAGTGAAATTGAACACAAAAAACATAAGAAATTAAGATTAATTTATGTATGTATGACAATAAAGTGCACCTGGAACTCCGGTGTGTGACGCCTCTCAACAAATTGTAGCCATTGCTCTTCTGTTATGCCCTCGTAAACCTCCCATGGTGGTCTCTCACCGTCTCCACCATGATCTGGATCATCTGGATCTTCTGGAGTAGGCATCTTGTAGATGAACTTGTCAGCCAACTTATTCTTGTGGTCCCGGAACTGTTTCGACATCGCTGATAGCACATCCTTTTTAAGTGCGGGATCCACGGAGAAACGAGACTACGTACATGATCATTCAGTTAGTAAAGTAAACATAAATGTTCTATTATTTCACAAAAGATCATAGTAATAATGTAGAGATTTACCTGAAGACGCTGAAACATAGTATCCTTCAATGATTGAGGCACTTGCTTCCAGGTGTTTATGTTGCAATATGACTTCACCAAATGGCTACCGTAAGCGGTGAAGTCATTCTTCCAATTTCCATGGGGTTGGTTGAACTGATTGAAGTCCACCGGTTTTGTAGGAGGGCCCTTGTTAGCCTTCAGCCCACGTGTTGCACCTCTCTTCTTTTGCTTCTTCGCCTCTGGTGGCAACTGACTCCTCTTCGGTCTGCTGTGAAGGGCCAGCCTCAGTCTCGTGTACTGCTAACTGGTCCTTCTTCTTCTTTCCTCCTCTTGTGACCCGCTTACTTGGTCTATTCTCTGTGGCTCAGGTTCTCCAGTCGAGATAAGCCGTCCAATGGGGTCATCATAGGGTGATCATCCACTGCAAAAAAAAATCATAAAGCATTTTCATCAGTTAAACTCATAACATAAATACTATGATGCATAACAATAACAGTTAAGATGACAGTCTACATTCTACTAACAACATTACCTGACACGTACAAAAACATAAATCATTTCATATTTTCTACCCAAACACCCTCATCATGGTCTGATCGTGCGTAGAGCAAATCGTTTTCGGTATCATCAATCGAATCCGGTAATCCAGTAGGAAACAAGGATGTTTCCTCTACAGTCCCATTTTCATCGTTATCCTCATTTTCATTTTCGATTACAACCGGCCTTCTTCCTGGAAGAACAACAGACCATCTGCAGTCTTTCGGATCCTCAACATACCACACTTGCTCGCAATCCTTTCCCAGAACAAATTGATCATCATTATAACCGTGTAACCGTGAAAGATCAACCATGGTAAGCCCTCCATCATTTTGGTACCCGCGTCGGTTGTCCACCCACTTGCACCGGAACAACAGAAAGGAATCAATGTCATAGTCTAGTTCCCAGATGTCCTCGATGACACCATAATACCAATTACTAACTGGTTGAGATCGGTTACCGCTGTGGTACTCAGTGGCAGCAGCTTCAATTTTTACCCCACTATTCTGGTTTATCGATTTGGCATCTTGGCGTGCAGTGTAGTATGTATACCCACTAATATCATACCCCTCAAAAGATGTAATATTAGTTTCAGGTCCGATTGCCAAACATCTGATCTCTTCGCTTACAGCTTCTGGATCTGATGATGCTAATGTCAACACATGATCTTTGAACCATTGGATAAAAACTCGGTTTTGTTCTTTTGTCAGCCAAATGTGGTTTTTCAAAGGATTTTGATGCCTTAACTCAACCATATGGGTTTCCAAATAAGGTTCAACAACCTCAAGATGTTGTAAGACAAACAAATGTGCTTGATGAATAAGTAGACGCGAAACTTGCACGATCTTTCTACCAATAACACCTTTACCCTTAAACCTGCCATAGTGTCGTGGTTTTGGGATACCAATAGACTCTGCCTCACTCAAATAATCGGTCACAAACTCCGTGACTTCCTCAGTCACTGTTGCTTCAACAATGCTCCCCTCTGGTCGATACCTATTCTTCATTCTACTTTTCAGAATACCCATGTACCGTTCAAAAGGGTACATGTACCGTAAGTATACCGGACCACAGAACTGTATCTCTCGAACGATGTGCACAATTAGATGTACCATTATATCAAAGAAAGATGGTGGGAAATACATCTCAAGTTGACATAATGTGATAACAATTTCACGTTGTAGATCATCTAGAGAGTTACGTCAATTGCCTTGGAGCAAACAGCGTTGAAAAAGAAACATAACCGAGTTAAAGCATTTCTGACATCAGATGGCAATATCCCTCGAATTGCGACCGGAAGAAGATGTAACATCAGTACATGATAATCGTGAGATTTCATGCCTAAAAGTTTTAAATCCTTCATCGATACAATGTTCTTCCAGTTTGAAGAGTACCAGACGGTACTTTTACCGACAGACATTTGCAGAAACTAATCTTTTCAGCCTTTGAGAGCGTGTAGCATGCAGGAGGTAGGTAGATTCGTTTCCCTTCTCTTGTGGGTGTAACTCCTTTCGTATACCCATGGTTTGCATGTCCTTTCTGATTTTCAATCCGTCTTTTGTTTTGCCGGGTATATTGAGTAAAGTCCCACTCACTGCCTCACCAACGTTCTTCACAATGTGCATGATGTCTAAGCAGTGCTCACAGAAAGACGCCAATAAGGTAGTTCCCAAAAGATAGAACACTTTTTCCAAATGTTTTTCGCCGGTTTTGATGTGTTTCCAAATACATTTACAATGTCCTTAACCTTTTCGTACACTTCCTCAGAGCTCAGAGGTAGACGGGCCACACGAGTTTCGGCTTGACCATTGAACAACTTTCTCTTCGTTACTCGATAAGGGTGATCTTCGGGGAGAAGACGTCGATGACACATATAAACATTCTTCCCACAATGTTTTAAACGGTCCGAACAAGTGTCTTCCTCGCATATGGGACATGCAAATGTCCTTTAACCGTGTAACCGGACAAGTTCCCATACGCAGGGAAGTCATTGACGGTACAGAACAACAAAGCCTTGAGCGTGAAATTCTCTCTTGCATAAGCATCATATACCACGGTCCCCTCATTCCACAATAGCTTCAGATCGTCGATCAGAGGGGCAAGGTACACATCAATGCTATTACCTGGCTGCTTGGGACCAGATATCAGGAGAGATAACATGATGTACTTTCGTTTCATACACAACCATGAGGGCAAATTGTAGATCACTAGCAGAACAGGCCATGTACTGTGTTGACTAACTCAATGGCCGTACGGGTTATTCCCATCAGTACATAACCCAAGCCTCAGATTCCTATCTTCATGTCCGAAATGTTCTTTGTACCGTCTATTGATGTTTCTCCACTGAGTCCCATCTGCTGGATGTCTTAGTTTCTCATCACTCTTTCTACCCTCCGCATGCCATTGTATGTTCTTTGCATCTTTCGGATTCGCAAACAACCATTTGAATCTGGGTATAATCGGCAAATACCAAACAAGTTTTGCTGGAGGGCTTTTTTTCTGAACGGAGGAGTAGTCACCATCTTTATGCTTATACCGGGACAACGAACATTTCGGGCAATTGTCCAGATGTTTGTATTCACCCCTGTACAACACACAGTTGTTTGGACACGCGTGAATTTTTTTGTACTCTACTCCCATTGGACACACCCATTTCTTTGCCTCATACGTGGTGGTAGGGAGACCGTTCTCATCCGGTAGCATATCATGAATGAGCTCGACGAATACCGTGAAACCTTTGTCACTCAATCCATATCTTCCCTTCAGGTTGAACAAATTCAATATAGCTGTCAATTTCGTGTACTTAGTGCAAGTAGGATACAACGCCGTTTTGGATGCGTCCAACAACCTTTGATACTCATCCGGCCGGTCGACAAAGTTATCCTCAACGTTATCAAGCATCTCGTCAACTTGTTCATCATGATAAGTCGACTCACTGTCAACATTGACTCCGGAAGCGCTTGGGAGTTCTGACTCGTTAGTAGTATCGAATGTCTGCTCGGTGTTATACCCAAAATTTTGACCCCCTGGGTTAGGGTCTACGGGGTGCTGGTGTTGTGAGAGGCATTTTAATCAAGTAGTGAGGGATTCCGGCTCGATCGGCGCGTTCCATGGCATGGAGAACAGCTTCGTCATTTTCAGGGGCGTTTTGGTAATCTTTAAAGGCTCCTGAGACCTCCTATAAGCTTTCTCTCTCCTCCAAAGGATGCCCAAATCAGCTTGAAACGCTTTGATATTTTAACCCATGATAGAGGATGACATTCTAAGCATAATGGTGTTGGAATTTTGATTTTTCGAGTTTCCAATAATTTTCTAGCAATTTCTGACTGAATCTGACAAGAAATTCAATTTAAAAATTCCAACATTTAAAAAATTCGGTTCCACCTCAGAAAATTCATAATATCCATCCTTGACATGTGGTTAAAATTTCACAGCAAAATTCCTTTGGGAAGTCTTTTAATTAAAACACCAAAAAATCTTACTTTTACTAGATTTTCTTTATCTTTAAGAAAGTCTATATAAGGGGATAGGTTTTTGGATGAAATCAGAACCTCATATGCTCAAGAACCCTAGAGAGTCACAGAACACAGCCTCCTCACTCTCTCTCACATTTTCCAACACCCGGCCACCCAAATCATACCGAAAATCCCCCGAAATCACCATCTAAACACGTTTTCCAATCCCCAAAGCATCAATAGTCATCAAAACCCCACAAAAACACCACCAAAACGTGAATAACAGCAAGAACAACCAACAACCAGAAGCTTGGGTCGAAATCCTCTCGGGTCTGCCATCAACGGAGCACTCGACGAATCCCGGTGTGAAGAAACGTTGTGAATCCGAAGGTAAAACAGGTAGAAACTCCACTTCCCTAATTCTCCACGGGTATATCTGTCTTGCCTCAAAATTTGGGCTCGAACTAACCTTCGTACGCTTCTGTATTGCTGTTTATTCAAGCTTCTGTCCAATAACTTGTTTACCAAGTTTCATGCATAATTCGAATTCAAATTGAGAACTTTCGATCACTAACGCATTGTACATCTTTCAAGCTACACACCCATAAAATTTGAGCCAAAACCACCTTCGGGAACAGCCTCAACGCCGCCGTCCGAGGGCTGTCCGCACCCACGGACGTCGTGTCCGGGATCCCGGACTGCCTGTCCGAAAGCCCGGACGCCCACGGACGGCGGCGGGATTTTTTAAATTTTTTAAAATTTAGGTTTTCTAATAATGTCCGGGCCCACGGACAGCCTGTCCGTGGCCCCGGACTTTACAATTTTCTGTATTCTGTTTAATTCGACTTTTATTGTTATGTAGGTTAACTGGGGTCCGTGGCTTCGGACATTAGGTCCGTGGCTACGGACGGAAACAAAATTTGACCTAATTCTGCCTCCGAAACCCTAGTTTAGGTATTTTAATTTCCACTTTAATTTTCTGTCAAAAAATGCTAAAAAACACAAAAAACAGAAGCGCGCACCTAGGTTAAAAAGCAACTTTGTAGAAAGCCGTAATTAAACCAAGTAGAGGAAAAACGACCTAGGAGGGGTAATGAAAGTAATTTGAACCCTAATTAAGTCGAATATCGAGCCCCCGAACCCGAACTCTCCTTTCCTAATTTGATCTAGGTTAAAGTTAGGTGGCGACTCATAATAGGTTCCAGTGAGCTAGCTTAGGTTTTAATAATTATTGTTATATGACATAGTTATTAATCTTAGGCCATAAGTGGACCTAAAACCCGGTTAGATCCTAATCAACTTTAATCAACATAGGATAGGGTTTAAAATCGAGGCTCACAGACTGGCGACTTTGCTGGGGACATACTTCTTAATTTTAACTTGTTTTAATTTTAAGAAAGAGGGCTTAACTCGAAAATGTTTATTTATGGCTTTTTTACTCTGTTTGTTTACTTTCGTGCGCACTTTAATTTTCCGCACCTTGGCATCATATGAGAGCGAGGGTCCACACAAACCAATTTCACCCCGGGACCCGTTTGAGGGTCCCCTGTCAGGGACTCACACCTTTTAGGTGATGTGAATAAGCGGGGGAAAAGAGGAGGGTGTCGTCTAACCACACCCCCTTAATACCTGGGCTTTAGCCCCAAGCGTTTTCCTGGTAGTGCCCTTACCTAGCCCTTTGTTTGGTCAGTCAAAGACCCGACCGTAGACGCACACCTTCAGGTGATGTGAAAAGAGTGGGGAAGCCCAAAGAGAATAGCGTGCAAGCCCTATTCCTTTGTGGTGACCTGGGCCCGCCCCAAGCACCTCTCCGGATTGATCTATACCCAGTTTGATTTAAACGTCTAGTGAGGACATGTTGAATTTGTGTGGGCCTTGTTTGCTTGTGTGATCGGCCCACTACCCAGCCTAGAGATTGATAGGAACTTCTCCTACATCGACCTAGCCCAACACGAATTGGCAGCTCTATTTGTTTGCGGCCCAGAGGCCCTGTTTGGTTTAACATGTGAGTCGTTCGGGCTTCGGCTCAAAAGCCTAGACTAAGGTGATTTCTCTTCCGGCCCAATTTGAATTATCCAATTAGTCCTAGGCCCATAAAAAAGAGATCCACCTGAACTTGAGATAACTCACAAGTCCTGAAAATAAAACCTTTTTCGGTTTAGCAACCATCTTCTCTGGCCCGAAGAAAGTTAGGCCCATTTATGATTTAGGGACCATTCCAGCTCATGTGCTTTACTTTATGCCCAAACACATTCCGGCCCAAGGGCTCATTCTAGTCTAGGTAGACTTCTTATCATGACCCTAACCCAAAATCCTAGATCTAGGTGTCATCTTTTAGGCCCAACCAAAATCACTCGGCCCAAATTCCAGTTCACATATAGAACAATCATTCTGGCCCAGTACCACACCTAACTCATTCCATTCGAGCCCATAGACCAATTCATAGTTTTGGCCCATGAGCTTCGGTTCATAAAACATTTGGATCCAGGATAGTTTGCATAACTCATTCATTCCAGTTTCCGGCTTCAAAGCCCAACAAGAGCATCAAACAAATCTAGACTTCAAGGCTTATCCTTCGGCCCAACGGCCCATTCGCGGTCCATGTGATATCTTTCCGCTTGTTTGCTCAATTCCTGGATTCAGGCCTACATGTCCGTTCTAGTCTAGGAATCACTCTAGTCTATGCACTTCACTCCCAGTTTGGCGAAGACTCAGGCCCAATTGCTTCCTATATAACCCATAGGTATTCCTAGTTCGGACATCTTACAGGGCCTACTCGAAGTTTGGAAGGAAGACGATCACAGTCATCTTAGCGACATCCCAGCGGTCAAGAGCTCGAGTCTTCAGCATGCCGACTTCAGACGGTTCAGCAGGATTTCGATTCAATAGAAATTTTAGGGTTCCTATGCATTCTACTGCATAACCTGCCATAACACTCATCTTTCAAATGCACCTCTCATGTTTTTCAAAGAATGATCGTTTTCAAAC
Source organism: Limonium bicolor (assembly GCA_023374045.1). Lineage (NCBI taxonomy): Eukaryota > Viridiplantae > Streptophyta > Magnoliopsida > Caryophyllales > Plumbaginaceae > Limonium > Limonium bicolor. The sequence goes on from CM041782.1 coordinate 16,426,925, forward strand.
CACTAATAAGAAGCATCGATTTTGTTGAATCATCTTCTTCCTCATGTTCACAAATGAATGACTTTTTCAAGTCTAAATGATAACACAAAAAAAAAAGGTTTTGTTTCACACAAGTTTCTTTTGAGAAAATGGTTCATGAATTAATTATTTCCCGACAATGGAACACAAAGACTTGTATTTTGTTTCTGAAGTTTTGAGCATGCCTTACCAAACCCCACATCTTATCCCAAAACATCCAAATAACCCCAAAGCGGTTCCAAATCCATATCTTTTAAATTGTTGTCACTAACCCCAAATCGATACTGGGGGCAATCTGAGTTTAGGTTCGTCATCTTTCATCTTTCGTTTAAGTGTGTGAACTAGTCTCTGAGTGAAATTCACGAGAGTGTCTTGAGCGGAAAAACCATGAGCGAACGAGCGTGTCATTTTTACACGACTCCGGTGAGACCACATCCAAAGGTGAGGTAAACGGCATAACTCCGACCGAAGGAGATAATTTGTAAATTTACGCTTAGACCTGTGAAAAGTAACAAAGAACGGATATACAACTATCAGGAATGACGAAGCACCTAGGTACAGCACCACATGGCCGAAAGCTTGCAAACCCTGTCATTAAACCCTAGGTACCCCCGCTGAGCCTTTCATATATCCCTTTTCGATAATATGAACACCACAAAATAACCCAGCCAATAATGAATGTCCGACCCGGTGACCAAAGGAAGCAAGGAGCCTGACTCTCGGATAACATTATCATTAATCCGAAGAAGCAATGCCGCTATCAGCATGACGAAGTGATCCGTAAATGGTCCCAGAGTGACACAGGATCAAAAGAGCTCACATCAAAACAGCTCTCGAAGCCCAAAACCGGGAAACACAAGAACCCCGAAGGAAAAGTCAAGAAAGGATAAAACAAAAAGGCGTACCCGAAGTGCCTCGAAGAAGTCCAAATGACAAAAAAAAAGAGAAATGGTGTAAAGGACAACTCCAAAAGTTCAGGTCCAGAAGCTCGAAAACAACGTCAACATGAAGCAGCCAGGCAACTTCAAGACAATGAAGATGAATCTGAGAGAAGACGCAAGTTGCAGCTTTGGTCACCCATTTAAGCTCCACATACCTCAAATATCCCTCCATGATCCCGTCGTCTTTCATCACACCCTATAGCCACGTTATAAGCTTTAAAGACTTCCGACTTGATAGTTGTGTGTCCAATCACGTGAAAGTAACAGATCAAATGCGTAAATCCATCAAATATCGAATTCAATGGTTTAGAAGTTATGACCATGAGCGAGAAATGAGTGCAAACACCGATCACATCGAGTGTAGGTTAGGGAGCACCACATCAAAGCATAAGCCTCGACCCTGTGAGGGTGAGACTTGTTCGCATGTTTAATCAAAGAAAATACTAGGGCAATCGATCGTCCGATCGATTGCCATGAACTCTACTCAGATTGTCCAAGGAAAAAATACTGGGGGCAATTGTTGGTTCCAACAATTGCCATGTCAACACCAATTAAACCCAAAGCTCGAGCACCACCATCCCACCACAGGCACCATAAGCCCTAACCACCACACCACACTCTCCAACCCGTCATTGGCCTTACCTACACAAAAACATCAGGCCCGTCTAAACCTGACCTCCATCCAAAATCACAAACCTAATCCCAGGTCTGTCAAAAAGCCTGAACACCAGCAAAAGCCTTCAGCACCACAACAAACCACACACTTCCACCAATGACATTTCATTTTTCAAGAAGCAAATTGCAGATTTGAAATTTTTAGTCAGGAAATGATCATTTCACTTTCCCTTTTTCAGCAGGGTTTTCTCAAGCATACCAAGTTCGGCACCTTTTCCAACAGTTCCGTGTTTGAACGAGTATCTTTCATATATTTGATTGCATACTCTTATCATCATTGCCATGTTTGGCACTCCAGTAATCAGTTTTCATCGTTTGCACGAGACCATTATCTTTCTAACTCATTTTTAGTTCGAGACCCAAAACAGTGCGAGGCCCTGCAGTTTCCTCATTCAGTGCGAGACCCTCATTTTCAAGACTTTAGTACAAGACATCTTCATTCAGTGGCGCGACCCAGAATCAGTGCGGAATCCAGCTTTTCTTTATCCATTTAGTACGACTTCAGTGCGAACCAAGCATCTTCATCAGTGCGAGACCATCATCGTCATCAGTGCGAACCAAGCATCTTCATCAGTGCGAGACCAAGCATCTTCATCAGTGCAGACCATCATCTTCATCAGTGCGAGACCAAGCATCTTCATCAGTGCGACCATCATCTTCATCATGCAAGACCTATCACCTTCATCAGTGGGAGTCCGAGCATCATCATCCAGTGCGAGCCGGAGTATGAGACCTGTATCATCTTCATGCGAGACACGTACGAGACAGAGCGTGATCTAAGTTGGCGGGGCAGGCAAATAAGTCCCCATCTTAATGTCAACTTCTCGGGAGAAACAACTAGTGGCAGTGTGGCAATAAGTCCCCTTGGTAATCTAGAAGTCTACCCAGCACCCCAGTTGGTGGCAGAGGCAAAATCCCCATAGTATACCAGCGGAGCATTGGAACGGGTTTCGGTCCCCAGAAGCATCCGAGCATCATCAGCATCATCAGCATCATCAGCATCGTCAGCATCATCAACATCATCAGCATCGTCAGCATCATCAGCATCACTAGCATCTTCATCATTCTTGCATTTGCATACCACCCAATTTTCACTTTTTAGGTTGTCAACGCCTTAGAATGGAGCTTGACATTATCTCAATTTCACATTTTAGGTAGTCAACGCCTTAGAATAGCTTGACATCATTTCATCCTTATAGGTAGTCAACACCTTAGAATAGCTGACATCATCTCATTCGTCACAGGCAGTCAACACCTTAGAATAGTTTGACATCATATCATCATATAGGTAGTCAACGCCTTAGAATGTTGACATTACTTCATTTTACTTATAGGTAGTCAACGCTTAGAATCGCTGGATCACATCGTTTCAGTAGGTAGTCAACGCCTTAGAACCTTGACATTATTCCGTTTTCGTCACCTAGGTAGTCAGCGCCTTAGAATAGCTTGACCATTTTCACTTATAGGTAGTCGCACCTTAGAATAGCTCGACAGCGTTTTTGTTGCTTAGGTAGTCAGCGTCTTCGAATAGCTGCACGCAATCAACGCGGTTTTCGCACAACATGGAGAATTTCATGAATCCAAAATTTAGGGCATCAACCAGACTTTTCACATCCACTACAAAGTCAGTTGACGGGGGGCAATCTGTTATACCCAAAATTTTGGACCCCCGGGTTAGGTCTACGGGGTGCTGGTGTTGTGAGAGGCATTTAATCAGTAGTGAGGGATTCCGCTCGATCGGCGCGTTCCATGACATGGGGAACAGCTTCGTCATTTTCAGGGCGTTTTGGTAATCTTTAAAGGCTCCTGAGACCTCCTATAAGCTTTCTCTCTCCTCCAAAGGATGCCCAATCAGCTTGAAACGCTTTGATATTTTAACCCATGAAGGATGACATTCTAGCATAATGGTGTTGGAATTTTGATTTTTCGAGTTTCCAATAATTTTCTAGCAATTTCTGACTGAATCTGACAAGAAATTCAATTAAAAATATTCCAAACTTTAAAAAATCGGTTCCACCTCAGAAAATTCATAATATCCATCCTTGACATGTGGTTAAATTTCACAGCAAAATTCCTTTGGGAAGTCTTTTAATTAAAACACCAAAAATCTTACTTTTACTAGATTTTCTTTATCTTTAGAAAGTCTATATAAGGGATAGGTTTTTGGTGAAATCAGAACTCATATGCTCAAGAACCCTAAGAGTCAGAGAACACAGCACCTCCTCACTCTCTCTCACATTTTCCAACCCGCCACCCAATCATACCGAATCCCCCAATCACCATCTCACACGTTTTCAATCCCCAAAGCATCAATAGTCATCAAAACCCCACAAAAACACCACCAAAACGTGAATAACAGCAAGAACACCACAACCAGAAGCTTGGGTCGAAATCCTCTCGGGTCTGCCATCAACGGAGCACTCGACGAATCCCGGTGTAAAAACGTTTGAATCCGAAGGTAAAACAGGTAGAAACTCCATTCCCTAATTCTCCACGGTATTATCTGTCTTGCCTCAAAATTTGGGCTCGAACTAACGTTCGTACGCTTCGTGTATTGCGGTTTATTCAAGCTTCTGTCAAATAACTTGTTTACCAAGTTTCATGCATAATTCGAATTCAAATTGAGATCTACGATCACTAACGATTGTACATCTTTCAGGCTACACACCCATAAAATTTGAGCCAAAAACACCTTCGGGAACAGCCTCAACGCCGCCGTCCGAGGGCTGTCTGCACCCACGGACGTCGTGTCCGGGGTCCCGGACGCCTGTCCGAAAGCCCGGACACCCACGGACGCGGCGGTTTTTTAAAATTTAGGTTTCTAATAATGTCCGGGCCCACGGACAGCCTGTCCATGGCCCCGGACTTTACAATTTTCTGTATTCTGTTTAATTCGACTTTTATTGTTATGTAGGTTAACTGGGGTCCGTGGCTTCGGACATTAGGTCCGTGGCTACGGACGGAAACAAAATTTGACCATAATTCTGCCTCCGAACCCTAGTTTAGGTATTTTAATTTCCACTTTAATTTTCTGTCAAAAAATGCTAAAAAACACAAAAAATAGAAGCGCGCACCTAGGTTAAAAGCAACTTTGTAGAAAGCCGTATTAACCAAGTAGAGGAAAACAACGACCTAGGAGGGGTAATGAAAGTAATTTGAACCCTAATTAAGTCGAATATCGCGCCCCCGAATCCGAACTCTCCTTTCCTAATTTGATCTAGGTTAAAATTAGGTGGCGCTTCATAATAGGTTCCAGTGAGCTAGCTTAGGTTTTAATAATTATTGTTATATGACATAGTTATTAATCTTAGGCCATAAGTGGACCTAAAAACCGGTTAGATCCTAATCAACTTTAATCAACATAGGATAGGGTTTAAAATTGAGGCTCACACTCGGTTCTTGAGTTAGACCGATCGTGACTGTAGGAAGACGAACCATTATCTTCAACAGGTTCTCCATGAAAAATCCATTTTGTATAATGTGGCATGAAACCACGGGTCTTCACCATGGAATTTACGAGGTGATGCTTGAATAATGTCTAACCACACCACAATCAACACAAGGACATGGAATTTTCTCCGCCTTTGTCATGTCTTTGTGTTGCACTACAGCTTTGCAAAACTCTTCCAGCATTTTGTCAAAATGTTCGCCTCTATCACCATACATCCAGTCACGCTCCATACTACATGTGCAACAGATCACAGGTGTGAGTTAGAGCCTTTGTAGAATATGGCCTGTATTAAGTTGCACATGTTTATTTCTTAATGGAGCATGACTGGGATGATTGTCAATTAGTCTAGCCTAACTCTAAGGTTGCAAACACAAAATAAACTAGCATTTTAAATTTAAGAAATTGTTGCACTTCTAAAACAAGAACCGGTGTTTAAAGCAATATTACGAATACTTTTCTACAAAAAATTCGGCATGACCTTTGCATAATTGTACACATCCCGTGCTTATTATCAGCACTCACCAAGTCATCACAACACAAACATTCCAACAATGGCAGCAACCAACAATTAAAATAAATCAATTCTTTACTAGCTAACTGAAAACTAAGTGCAAATTCAGATCATCAAATCAACGCTTTCAATTCTCCACTGTATAAGTTCAAATCGGTTTAGAGATTAACAAAGATCGAGAGTTAAAATATGTACTTGTTTTTTAAGGATTTATGGACAGGGGAGACTGGTGCCTGAGAGGTAGGCTTCTGTGCGAGAGATGCAGCAATACCACTTCTGATATGTCTCTGCAAGGAGCAACAAAAAATAAATTAAAAAAGAATGCATCAACAAATAGGGAATGAAGCTAAATATGTACTAGCACTTATATTTAAATACATAATTGCATTTATTAAACAAAAAAAAAGGTTTAGTTACTTACTTGTGCACAGAGGAGGAAAGAGGAACAGTAATGGAAGAAGGCGGGAAACACGAGAGGTGATTCACGGACTTGAATGTAGTGAGACATGATAAAAAATAGATTTGTTAGACATATACACATACATCAAACAATATTAATTACGAAGAGATTTAAAAAAAAACGGCATGACTTTTGCATAATTTTACCTATCCCATGCTTATTATTAAGCATTCACCAACCATTCATCAACACAAATTTCCATCACAAATCAAACTAATACCAACTTTATCCATCAAACCGAATTTTAATAATTTGTGGAAATCAAATACAAAGTAAAAAAAAGACACAACTATATCTATTATTAAGCATTCACCAATTATTCAACAACACAAATTTCAATCACAAACCAAACTAATATATACCAACTTTATTAATTCATCAAACGAAATTCCAATAATTTGTGGAAATCAAATACAAAGTACAAAAGATAAAATGATAAGTTAGATTATATTACCGGTTCGAAAATGAATTGCTTCTCGCTCCGATTTCAATCTACCATCAAATGGTAAAGAAGCTTAAGTATTTATCTGTAGAGACACAAAAGAGAAAAATGATATAGTTAGATATATTACAGTGAGTGAAGAGAATGAAGAGAATGAAGAGTTAATTAAAAAAAAAATACCGGTTCATAAATGAATTGTTTTCAGCCCCTCTACTCAATCGGGCGTGCGAGCCTTGTGTAGCAACACCAATCTCTACAGAGGCAAACACAAAAGATTGAACAACATTCAGATCAATTAGAATAATTTTATATTAAACTTAACGACTATACAATACTATATATATATATATATATAAATACATTCTCACACCTCTACTTCAAACCGCTACTAAAACGGCTAATAACCTCACCTACTACAATATTTTTTACTATGACTGCTTGTTCACGCTCTTATTCAATTATACACTACGAAACGTTCTACTCTTTTTCTACACTTACATTACATCTTTCATGTGCTGCAGATATAAGTGTTTACCACTTAACACTTCACAGAAATCAACTTAACGCATACATACGAAATTTTCACCCCCTAACACACTTGTCTATTACTACGCTAACACTTTACTACGCATTTAACTTCTTACACTACTTCAGGGTCTTCCACTCTTTTTTACTAGCACTTTTTCTACTTATCATTTCTACACTTTTTACTACTTTATCTACTATAATCATCATTCTGCTCACTCATTACTTATCACTCTTTCTTCTTTACTATTTCTTTCTTCTAAACTCACTACAAAATTTGATTATTTTTACTTTGCGTTTTTAAAACTTTCATATTCACTTGCTCACAAAGCTACTACTTTCAACACATACACACATGCATTCTTCACTTCACCTACTATTACAGACAACTAATAACTAACTTTTTATCTTTGTATTTCACTTATCGTCATATACACAAAAACACAATATATTTTACTATGACACAACCAGACATCATACTACACGCGACACATCTATAACTTAACTCGTTACTCTTGCTAATTTAATATCATATTTTCATTGCACTGTACATATACATTTCATAACACTTTCTCTAATTCTCCACACGCAATACTTTTAAATATATAAGAAACAAACTACTCATACTTAATGCTCATCTTAATTAACAACATATCTTTTACTCGCAATCACTATACTTATATTTATTGCACATATTACAACACTCATTCATACGTTTATAAGCATAATAAATCTAGCCCAATAAGCTAACCTAACTACACTTAAAAGAAGGGCCAAAAACAGCACAAAAATTCACTCGGACATTTCGTCGAACACCTTGTGTGCATACATAAATTTAATAGTTTAACAACCAAATCTTGCAAAGATTTCACACACAATAAATATCATCATCCACAATCACAATGTGACAACAATCTATCAATTTTAACAACAAATTAACAATTAAATAAACACAATCGAAATACAAAGTTAGGGTTGCTCTCACCTCTGTTCGCCTCTGTTGACTGGCGGAATGAGGGCGGCGACGCCAACCTTGCACGACCACCGACGCGGCGACACCGGCGACAGCGAGAGGAGGAGGAGGGCGGGCGGGCGCGGCTGTGGTGGCGGTGGTGGGTCGCAATCGCCGCGGAACAGAGAGATCGATGAGAAGAGGGGTTAATTAACCTAATGAAATCGTAATTGTTTCGAATCGGGGTTGGGGTTAATTAAAAGGATCTATTTCGGCGGTTCTTTGTTAGGAACCGCCGAAATAGGCCCTTTTTAAATATTAAAAAATTAATGAGACCTATTTCGGCGGTTCCTAACAGAGAACCGCCTAAATAGATGATTAAATTTAAAAAAAAAGAAAAATAGAAACACCTATTTCGGCGGTTTTCGTGTAAGGAACCGCCGAAATAGGTCTCTTTAATTTTTTTTAATTATTAAAAGGGCCTATTTCGGCGGTTCATATCTAGGAACCGCCGAAATAGACCCCTTCTTTACATACGGTATACATCTCGGGCCCCTATTTCGGCGGTTTTATCTACAACCGCCGAAATAGGGGCGCCGAAATAGATGTTTTTTGTACTAGTGTTTCATTGGTACGACCTTGCATTTCCTATGCCTCGGTCTTATATCGTTATAAGTCTTTGGTTGTTCTACCACAATTAACATCTTCCCAACTTCCTAGCTATCTCACTCGATCATTACCACGCAAGCGCAATACCAAAACACTCAGTCATACAGAGTGCAGAGGCGTAAACTCTTGGCAGTAAATCTCTTATGCGATTGCAACCGAAATTCACACTGTGTTTCACTGGGATTCTTATCACATAGTACTGGCTACTGGCTTACTACCTAGTTTATCTGCTATCACTTACCGTTGTATTTCCACTGGGTTTAACTCATGACTGTGCTAAGTTGCCAATTTATCGTTAAACAATACTTATACAACGGTCGCTTATTGCGCACCGTGTTCTTACTTCTTGCACAACAATAACTTACGTGGCATCCACTGTCATATTAGCATCCGCACATGTACTTCTAAATACACTATTTTTCGAGTCTTTATGCTCCCTGAGCGAACCATCACTTTGTTACCCTCACTCCAGTTATAAGTCGGCGTTACTCAGCTCGGTGCTTCACATTATACACACATGCTACTAAAACTAACCGCTCTCCCGCAATAACCACTTGGTCAATCCTCAACATATTTCTTGAATTTGGTTCACATAACTACCTCTCATGCGGTCTCACAATATCGAGGGTATCCCCACTCTTAAAGTAGTGGTTCGTTCTCCGCTCTATTCACTTGTACAACATAAACTTCCGTAATCAATTAAATTTGCATAACTCATCAGGTCTGTGGCTTAGTTGCTTTGTTGCCTTGAGCTCAGCTCATTATAGGCTGTTCACACCAATTTTACTTCTCCGTACACCATCACATGGTTTGGAGGTTGTATTGGGCTCCCTGACAAGGTCGTTGCATCCTGCTTCCTTTTATGGGATGCCCCTTAAGAATGTCTGTTTGCCTCCTGAAGACTTATGTTTAAACCGGGTATAGCTTCAACTCTTGTGTTTTTATCATGACATTTCGTTCAACAATTGTTGACCTACACACCCTTCAAGACAGCTCCTGGGTGTACTAGGTTGTGCCATTACATCTGGCTTGTATACGTTTAGTTAACTACATCGCTTTGCGTTCTTTAGTAGGTTTACTATCTTCTTCTATGAAGATCGATATTCTCTGATAGTCTAGGTGATCATTCCGGGAGCTTCATCCCGTTCGTTGCACATTACCGTGTCCATGTTAGGCATTGGCCTTACTAGGTATAGACTGGGTATGTGTTCCAGCTATCATATTTTATTCCTCGGGATTCTTGGGACATATGAGATGTCTTCACTTACTAGTCAGTGCGCTCCACGCTTCTTGACTCATAAACATTTCCTTAAAATGGATTCACTAATGCTTTTAGTTTCGTTAACTTAACTGGGTTTCCTTACTTCAACCATTCTTGGCAATTCATTGCTCTTGTTTAACCTTTACTGCTGACCATAGTATGGAGTCGACTACTTCCCGTGTTCCTGACTCCACTCGTATACATATGTGGGGTACCATACTGATACATTGCAACTTGCCCGACTAACCCATAAAAGGTCTGTCAGGCCCACAAGCTCCTATCGGAGTGCGGCCGTCCCACATTTCAGCTAGTACACTCGTAGTGTCCGTCACACGCCTAGGTGAAGTATTCTGTTGTCAACTCCCTCGTATTGTCCTATGATAATATGTATTCCGTGCTTCCTGAACTATATATTAAGGGAAATTTGTCCACTGTCTGTATCTAGTATGAACTGGATCCCTTCCCTCAGGTTAATACCCTCGGGTTGTAGGATTGTTCTAAAGTTGCTCGAAAGCAATGGGTACAACTTACCTACTGTGTGGCGTTGAGGCCGGTGTAGGTCCTATGGTTTTGGTTTTTAAAGAAAATATGAATTTTGAGAAAAATTTTGGGCTTAAAAGAAAGTTTGAGATAATTATGAGTTGGAAGGAAATCTGGGTGTGAAAACAGTTTGAAATAAATATGGGTTTAGAAGGAAACTGGGTTCATAAGAAAATTCTTCCTGGTATTTAAAATGTCTTCACGCTTTGACCAAGTCTAGCTTCCCGCTGACTGGTATATCTTCACATACAACGGTTAGGCCACTAAGCCCTTCCAGGTTTCACTCCTCAAATTCTTGGATTCTTGATTCTATAATCACTTCCTTCAACAATAGGGTACCTTACTAGGCACTTTATATTCATTAAAATTTTCTGCATAGCCCCGTTATAGCAGCACTTGCAATATCAAGTGCGTCATGTTGGCTGGCTATCGGTTCAACACATACTGGTTGCGGTATTACTTTTATCATTACCGTGTTCGGTAGCCTTGTTGGCTCCTCCTTTGACCTTACAGTTTTGATAATAGAACATTCAAGCGACTCTCATTGGTCTTGACATGGTAGTCGTTAACTAGGGTGACTCTCCATTCACTTAACTTTGTGTTCTTCCTTAATGTTCCTCCCGACGCATTTGCCGTGGTTACCAGGGCTTGGATTTTCTTGTTCAGGTACTACTTCATAGCCCTATTGAAGTATGCTTCACTAATACTCCCACAGTTATCTAAACTATGATAATCAGGTATTACAGTCTCCTTGGCGCTGTAGGTTTGGAATCATCCAACCTTGACTAGTTCCTTAGTCGGTTACTATACCATTGTGTTATACCTAAAATTTTGACCCTCTGGTTGGGGTCTACGAGGTACTGGTGTTGTAAGAGGCATTTTAATCAAGCGGTGAGGGATCCCGGCCCGATCGGCACGTTCCATGGCATGGGGAGCAGCTTCGTCACTTTCAGGGGCGTTTTGGTAATCTTTAAAGGCTCCTAAGACCTCTTGTAAGCTTTCTCTCTCCTCCAAAGGATGCCCAAATCAGCTTGAAACGCTTTGATATTTTAACCCATGATAGAGGATGACATTTTAAGCATAATGGCGTTGGAATTTTGATTTTTCGAATTTCCAATAATTTTCTAGCAATTTCTGACTGAGAAATTCAATTTAAAATATTCCAACATTTAAAAAATCCGATTCCACTTCAGAAAATTCATAATTTCCATCCTTGACACGTGGTTAAAATTTCACAGCAAAATTCCTTTGGGTCACTTAACTAAAATATCGAAAAATCTTACTTTTACTAGATTTTCTTTATCTTTAAGAAAGTCTATATAAGGGGATAGGTTTTTGGATAAAATCAGAACCTCATATGCTCAAGAACCCTAGAGAGTCAGAAACACAGCCTCCTCACTCTCTCTCACGTTTTCCAACACCCGGCCACCCAAATCATACCGAAAATCCCCCGAAATCACCATCTAAACACGTTTTCCAATCCCCAAAGCATCAATAGTCATCAAAACCCCACAAAAACACCACCAAAACGTGAAGAACAGCAAGAACAACCAACAACCAGAAGCTTGGGTCGAAATCCTCTCGGGTCTGCCATCAACGGAGCACTCGACGAATCCCGGTGTGAAGAACATTGTGAATCCGAAGGTAAAAGGTAGAAACTCCACTTCCCTAATTCTCACGGTTTATCTGTCTTGCCTCAAATTTGGGCTCAAACTAACCTTCGTACGCTTCTGTATTGCTGTTTATTCAAGCTTCTGTCCAATAACTTGTTTACCAAGTTTCGTGCATAATTCGAATTCAAATTGAGAACTTTCGATCACTAACATTGTACATCTTTCAGGCTACACACCCATAAAATTTGAGCCAAAAACACCTTCGGGAACAGCCTTAACGCCGCCGTCCGAGGGCGGTCCGCACCCACGGACGTCATGTCCGGGGTCCCGGACTCCTTGTCCGTAAGCCCGGACGCCCACGGACGGCGGCGAGTTTTTAAATTTTAAAAATTTAGGTTTTTCTAATAATGTCCGGGCCCACGGACGGCCTGTCCGTGGCCCCGGACTTTACAATTTTCTGTTTTCTATTTAATTCGACTTTTATTTTCATATAGGTTAACTAGGGTCCGTGGTCTCGGACATTAGGTCCGTGGCCACGGACGGAAACAAAATTTGACCTAATTCTGCCTCCGAAACCCTAGTTTAGGTAATTTTAATTTCCACTTTAGTTTTCTGTCAAAAAATGCTAAAAAACACAAAAAAAGAAGCTCGCGCACTTAGGTTAAAACGACTCGTAATAAGCCGTAAATAACCAAGTAGAGGAAAAACGACCTAGGAAGGGTAATGAAAGTAATTGAACCCTAATTAAGTCGAATATCAAGCCCCCGAACCCGAACTCTCCTTTCCTAATTTAATCTAGGTCAAAATTAGGTGGCGACTCATAATAGGTTCCAGTGAGCTAGCTTAGGTTTTAATAATTATTGTTATATGACATAGTTATTAATCTTAGGTTATAAGTGGACCTAAAACCCGATTAGATCCTAATCAACTTAATCACATAGGATAGGGTTTAAAATCGAGGCTCACAGACTGGCGACTCTGCTGGGGACAACTTCTTAATTTAACTTGTTTAATTTTAAGAAAGAGGGCTTAACTCAAAAATGTTTATTTGTGGCTTTATTACATTGTTTGTTTACCTTTGTGCGCACTTTAATTCCTGCACCTTTGCATCATATGAGCGAGGGTCCACACAACCGTTTCACCCCGGGACCCATCTAGGGTCCCCTGTCAGGGACTCACACCTTTTAGGTGATGTGAATAAGCGGGGGAAAAGAGGAGGATGTCGTCTAACCACATCCCCTTAATACCTGGGCTTAGCCCCAAGCGTTTTCCTGGCAGTGTCCTTACCTAGCCCATTGTTTGGTCAGTCAAAGACCCGGCCACAGACGCACACCTTTAGGTGATGTGAAAAAGTGGGGAAGCCCAAAGAGAATAGCGTGCAAGCCCTATTCCTTTGAGGTGACCTGGGCCCATGCCCCAAGCACCTCTCCGGATCGATCCATACCCTTTGATTTAAACGCCAGTGAGGACATGTTGAATTTGTGTGGGCCTTGTTTGCTTGTATGATCGGCCCACTACCCAGCCTAGAGATTGATAGGAACTTCTCCTACATCAACCTAGCCCAACCCGAATTGGCGCTCTGCTTGTTTGCGGCCTAGAGGTCCTGTTTGGTTTAATATGTGAGTCATTCGGGCTTCGGACCAAAAGCTTAGACTTTGGTGATTTCTCTTCTGGCCTAATTTGAATTGTCAATTTAGTTCTAGGCCCATGAAAAAAAACAAATCTACCTAAAGTAGTCCATGAGAATCAATCAGGCTTTTCCATTTCGGCCCAAGGCCCATTCTAGTCTAGGTAAACTTTTTGTTCGGGCCCTGGCCCAAAGTCCTAGATCTAGGTGTCATACCTTTTAGGCCCACTCATAACCGTTTGTTTAGGTTTCAACCCATTCGAATTCAGGATAGTTCTCGTAACTCATTCATTCCAGTTTCCGGCTTCAAAGCCCAACAAGAGCATCAAACAAATCTAGACTTCAAGGCTTATCCTTCGGCCCAACGGCCCATTCGCGGTCCATGTGATTTCTTTCAGCTTGTTTGCTCAATTCCTGGATTCAGGCCTACATGTCCGTTCTAGTCTAGGAATCACTCTAGTCTATGCACTTCACTCCCAGTTTGGCGAAGACTCAGGCCCAATTGCTTCCTACATAACCCATAGGTATTCCTAGTTCGGACATTTTACAGGGCCTACTCGAAGTTTGGAAGGAAGACGATCACAGTCATCTTAGCGACATCCCAGCGGTCAAGAGCTCGAGTCTTCAGCATGCCGACTTCAGACGGTTCAGCAGGATTTCGATTCAATAGAAATTTTAGGGTTCCTATGCATTCTACTGCATAACCTGCCATAACACTCATCTTTCAAATGCACCTCTCATGTTTTTCAAAGAATGATCATTTTCAAACCACTAATAAGAAGCATCGATTTTGTTGAATCATCTTCTTCCTCATGTTCACAAATGAATGACTTTTTCAAGTCTAAATGATAACACAGAAAAAAGGTTTTGTTTCACACAGTTTCTTTTGAGAAAATGGTTCATGAAAATTTTTCCCGACAATGGAACACAAAGACTTGTATTTTGTTTCTGAAGTTTTGAGCATGCCTTACCAAACCCCACATCTTATCCCAAAACATCCAAATAACCCCCAAAGCGGTTCCAAATCCATATCTTTTAAATTGTTGTCACTAACCCAAATCGATACTGGGGGCAATCTGAGTTTAGGTTCGTCATCTTTCATCTTTCGTTTAAGCGTGTGAACTAGTCTCTGAGTGAAATTCACGAGAGTGTCTCGAGCGGAAAAACCATGAGCGAACGAGCGTGTCATTTTTACATGACTCCGGTGAGACCACATCCAAAGGTGAGGTAAACGGCATAACTCCGACCGAAGGAGATAATTTGTAAATTTACGCTTAGACCTGTGAAAAGTAACAATAACGGATATACAACTAGGAATGCGAAGCACCTAGGTATAGCACCGCATGGCCAAAAGCCTGCAAACCCTGTCATTAAACCCTAGGCACCCCCGCTGAGCCTTTCATATATCCCTTTTCGATAATATGAACACCACAAAATAACCCAGCCAATGATGAATGCCCGACCCGGTCACCAAAGGAAGCAAGGAGCCGACTCTCAGATAACATTCTCATCAGTCCAAAGAAGCAACGCCGCTATCAGCATGACAAAGCGATCCCAAATGGTCCCAGAGTGACACATGATCAAAAGAGCTCACATCAAAACAGCTCTCGAAGCCCAAAACCGGGAAACACAAGAACCCCGAAGGCAAAGCCAAGAAAGGATAAAACAAAAGGCAAACCCGAAGTGCCTCGAGAAAATCCAAATGACGAAAAGAGAAATGGTGCAAAGGACAACTTCAAAAGTCCAGGTCCAGAAGCTCGAAAACAACGTCAACATGAAGCAGCCAGACGACTTCAAGACAAGGAAGATAATCCGAGAGAAGACGCAAGTTGCAGCTTTGGTCACCCATTTAAGCTCCACATACCTCAAATATCCCTCCATGATCCCGTGTCTTTCATCACACCCCATGGCCACGTTATAAGCCTCAAAGACTTCTGACTTGGTAGTTGTTATCCAATCACGTGAAAGTAGCAGATCGAATGCGTAAATTCATCAAATATCAAATTCAATGGTCTACAAGTTGTGACCGTAAGTGAGAAACGAGTGTAAACACCAAACACGTCGAGTGTAGGTTAGGAAGCACCCAATCAGAGCATAAGCCTTGACCCTATGAGGACGAGACTCGTTCGCACGTTTGATCAAAGAAAATACTGGGGGCAATCGATCGGAATGATCGATTGCCATGAACTCTAGCTCAGATTGTCTTAGGGGAAAAATACTGGGGGCACTGTTGGTTCCAACAATTTCTATGACAACACCAATTGGAACCCAAAGCTCAAACATCACCACCATCATCCCACCACAGGCCCACATAAGCCCTTACCTTCACTTCATACACCACACAGGCCCACATAAGCCCTTACCTTCACATCATACACCATACCCCACCTGCGGCATGTTCATCTCGTAGGAGATAAATTACAAGTCCGAAGTCTATAGTTAGGAAATGATAATTTCACTTTCCTTTTCACTAAACAGAATTTTCATCAAACACTGCCACGTTTGACACCTCTTTCAACATTTCTGTCTTGAACAACTTTCCTTCAAACACTTCGGTTTCATAAACCTCATCATGGCCACATTTGGCACACTTTCTAGCAATGTCTTGCTTTGGACAATTTTGATCCTTAACATTGCCATGTTTGGCACATTTTCCATCGATTTCTTGTTTTGGACAAGTTTTCCTACATACACTTTGATTGTATTTTGACATGCACATCATCATTGCCATGTTTGGCACTCCAGTAATCAGTTTTCATCATTTGTACGAGACCATTATCTTCCTAACTCATTTTTAGTTCGAGACCCAAAACAGTGCGAGGCCCTGCAGTTTCCTCATTCAGTACGAGACCTAGCATCTTCATTCAGTGCGAGACCCATCTTTTCCTTCAGTGCGAGACCCACCATCTTCATCAGTGCGAGACCCATCATTTTCGAGACTTTAGTACAAGACATCTTCATTCAGTGCGCGACCCAGAATCAGTGCGGAATCCAGCTTTTTCTTCATCCATTTAGTACGAGACTTCAGTGCGAGACCAAGCATCTTCATCAGTGCGATACCTATCATCATCCAGTGCGAGACCAGTACGAGACCTAGTATCATCTTCAGTGCGAGACAAGTACGAGACAGAGCGTGATCTAAGTTGGCGGGGCAGAGGCAATAAGTCCCATCTTCATGTCAACTTCTTGGAGAAACAACTAGTGGGCAGTGGCAATAAGTCCCCTTGGTAATCTAGAAGTTATCCCCGCACCCCAGTTGGTGGGCAGAGGCAATAAGTCCCCATAGTATACCAACAAGGAGCATTGGAACGGGTTTCGGTCCCCAGAAGCATCCGAACGTCATTTTCATATCATCCATATCATTTTCATCATTTTCGTCATCTACATTTGCATCACTTCATTTTCATCATTTTCGTCATCTACATTTGCATCACTTTCATTTGCATCATCTTCATATCATCCATCTGCATTATCCAGGCGCGTCACAAGACCTGGCGACAGAAAAGTTGGCGAGGTGATGGCAATAAATCCTCCTTTTGCGATGTCAACTTATTTTCGGGATCAACGAATGGTGGGCAAAGGCAATAAGTCCCCAAGGTTTTTACCAGGAGTTATCCCTGCACACCGGCTTGGGGGGCGATGGCAATAAGTCCACATTGGGTCCAGCCAGGAGCATTGGCACGGGTTTCGGTCCCCAGAAGCATCCGAGCATCATCAGCATTCTTGCATCTACACATTACTTCGTCTTTTAGGTTGTCAACGCCTTAGAATCGCTTGACATTACTTCATCTTTTAGGTTGTCAACGCCTTAGAATCGCTTGACATTACTTCGTCTTTTAGGTTGTCAACGCCTTAGAATCGCTTGACATTACTTCGTCTTTTAGGTTGTCAACGCCTTAGAATCGCTTGACATTACTTCGTCTTTTAGGTTGTCAACGCCTTAGAATCGCTTGACATTACTCCATTTTCATTCATTATAGGTAGTCAACGCCTTAGAATCGCTTGACATCATCATCTCATTCGTCATAGGTAGTCAACGCCTTAGAACCGCTTGACAACATCTCATTCATTGCAGGTAGTCAGCGCCTTAGAACCGCTTGACATCATCTCATTCATTGTAGGTAGTCAGCGCCTTAGAATAGCTCGACACAACTTATCAGTTTTCTGATAACATGCAGGGTCTTGGAAACATTTGAAATTTTGGGGTATCACTCAGGCATCAACTAGCCTTCTCACTTTCATTACAAAGTCTAGTTGACGGGGGCAATCTGTTATACCCAAAATTTTGACCCCCTAGTTAGGGTCTACGAGGTACTGTGTTGTGAGAGTTTTAATCAAGCGGTGTGGGATCCCGGCCCGATCGGCACGTTCCATGGCATGGGGAGCAGCTTCGTCACTTTCAGGGGCGTTTTGGTAATCTTTAAAGGCTCCTAAGACCTCTTGTAAGCTTTCTCTCTCTCCAAAGGATGCCTAAATCAGCTTGAAACGCTTTGATATTTTAACCCATGATAGAGGATGACATTTTAAGCATAATGGCGTTGGAATTTTGATTTTTCGAATTTCCAATAATTTTCTAGCAATTTCTGACTGAATCTGACGAGAAATTCAATTTTAAAATATTCCAACATTTAAAAAAATCCGATTCCACTTCAGAAATTCATAATTTCCATCCTTGACACGTGGTTAAAATTTCACAGCAAAATTCCTTTGGAAGTCACTTAACTAAAATATCGAAAAATCTTACTTTTACTAGATTTTCTTTATCTTTAAGAAAGTCTATATAAGGGGATAGGTTTTTGGATAAAATCAGAACCTCATATGCTCAAGAACCCTAGAGAGTCAGAAAACACAGCCTCCTCACTCTCTCTCACGTTTTCCAACACCCGGCCACCCAAATCATACCGAAAATCCCCCGAAATCACCATCTAAACAAGTTTTCCAATCCCCAAAGTATCAATAGTCATCAAAACCCCACAAAAACACCACCAAAACGTGAAGAACAGCAAGAACAACCAACAACCAGAAGCTTGGGTCGAAATCCTCTCGGGTCTGCCATCGACGGAGCACCCGACGAATCCCGGTGTGAAGAAACATTGTGAATCCGAAGGTAAAACAGGTAGAAACTCCACTTCCCTAATTCTCCACGGTATTATTTGTCTTGCCTCAAAATTTGGGCTCAAACTAACCTTCGTACGCTTCTGTATTGCTGTTTATTCAAGCTTCTGTCCAATAACTTGTTTACCAAGTTTCGTGCATAATTCGAATTCAAATTGAGAACTTTCGATCACTAACGCATTGTACATCTTTCAGGCTACACACCCATAAAATTTGAGCCAAAAACACCTTCGGGAACAGCCTTAACGCCACCGTCCGAGGGCGGTCCGCACCCACGGACGTCATGTCCGGGTCCCGGACTCCTTGTCCGTAAGCCCGGACGCCCGGACGGCGGCGAGTATTTTTTAAATTTTAAAAAAATTTAGGTTTTTCTAATAATGTCCGGGCCCACGGACGGCCTGTCCGTGGCCCCGGACTTTACAATTTTCTGTTTTCTATTTAATTCGACTTTTATTTTTCATATAGGTAACTAGGGTCCGTGGTCTCAGACATTAGGTCCGTGGCCACGGACGGAAACAAATTTGACCTAATTCTGCCTCCAAAACCCTAGTTTAGGTAATTTTAATTTCCACTTTAGTTTTCTGTCAAAAAATGCTAAAAAACACAAAAAAAACGAAGCTCGCGCACTTAGGTTAAACGACTCGTAATAAGCCGTAAATAAACCAAGTAGAGGAAAAACGACCTAGGAAGGGTAATGAAAGTAATTGAACCCTAATTAAGTCGAATATCAAGCCCCGAACCCGAACTCCCTTTCCTAATTTAATCTAGGTCAAAATTAGGTGGCGACTCATAATAGGTTCCAGTGAGCTAGCTTAGGTTTTAATAATTATTGTTATATGACATAGTTATTAATCTTAGGTTATAAGTGGACCTAAAACCCGATTAGATCCTAATCAACTTAATCCACATAGGATAGGGTTTAAAATCGAGGCTCACACATTGTCGGTATTATTTAGCAATTGTGGTCCCGTAGACATGTGTCTCGGGTTGGTTGCTCCTCCGTTTTCCGCTTTTGTGCGCAGTTAGTGCTTTCTTTCTTATTGGCTGGGTTTAATGGTGGCCACCGAATCCGAATCTACCCGGAACCGACGAATCTACCCGGAACCGATTGGAACCGGAACCGGCCGGAACCGGGCCGGAACCGATTCGGAACCGGAACCGCCCCCTTGCGAATCGAATCCGAATACAAGTTTTGAGATTCGGGACCGAACCGGAACCGGAACCGACCGGAACCGCCTGGAACCGCCCGACCGCCCGATTCGCGTCGGATTCGGAACCGTGGAACCGGAACCGGAACCGGAACCGGTGGAACCGAACCGGTGGAACCGTGGAACCGGAACGGACCGGTCGAAGTTACCGTTGGAAACTAGCCGTTGGGAACCGGAACCGTGGGAAATGAAGAAGGAAATGAGAGAATGAGATATATCTTGCTTTTTGAAGATATTTATACCTTAAAGCAAATAGTAACCATTAGTCATCTTTATTTACTTAACAAGTTACAAGAGTGGTGAGTTACCACACTTAAAAACCGGCCCCTATTATTAAACAAGGGTATTTTAGTCTTTGATGACTCATTTAATTACTTATAACAACATATGTTACAAACTAGCTTATTAAAGTCACTATTCATAAAACAAGGCACATAGAAGTGAAATTTTGATTTCCCATTGATATAGACCTCCACATGTGATAATATATAGTACACATGTTAATTAAAGAGTAATGATGGATATTTAGCCATTCAAAACTCATTTACAAGATAATTTTTCAAAAATGTGCTTTAAGACTCCTTAAAGCACATTTTGTGTTTTAACTAGTTTTCAAGCTTGGTTTTCTTTGGTAATTGATTTAATATGTTCATTAATATATAAAAAAGTCTTGGTAAGCTTATTAAGTCTTAACCAAACTTATCACAAGCTTAGAGCACATTTTAGCCCATATTGACCTTAAGGCATTTATTTGTTTCCTAAGGTTTAAATTGTTTACTAATGTTTCTAAGACAAAAATGTGCTCTAAGCTTGGGATAAGTTTGGTTAGAGATTTTTATGTATAGGTTGGTGTTCATTTTGGACTATATATTTATATACTAATATTAATGATGAGTATTACTCATTAGATGAATAATCATTGATTATTCTTTTTCATTTGAATTAATTCCTTATTAATTATGGTGGGGGTATTTCATGAATAGAATGATGCATGCAAAAATAGTGCTTATCACATCTTTCATAATTATCTGTTATAATGCAAGCCTTTTAGATCAAACAATTTGGGATCCACATTCCAAAGAAAGATGGATATAGTATTCAAGCAACAACTTAGACATGTTGAGGTGTTTAACTGATCTAGTGGTCCAAAGCAACTCTAAAGAACAACATAGAAAGGTCTAAAATAAACATTTGAAAGTATGGAAAGGTATGAAACAAAACATAACTTTGAAAAGTGTGAGTTTCAAGTAACCACGTGGAAGTTTCTAGGATTTGTGGTTGGACAAATAGAGAATAAGGTCGATTCAGAAAGTCACAAGCCATTTTAGATCTTTCACCACCCAAGAACATCAAGTATGTGCTAGAACGTATTGGAGAACTAACAGTTGTAAAGAGATTTTGTTCCACATTATAGGAAAAGTGAACCCCATTCTTCAACGTACTTTGAAAGAAATCAAGGTTCCAATGGAATGGTGACTGTGTTGGCTTTGCAAGAATAAAGAAAGGGAAATTTCATGAAATGCCACCATATTTTTGGCTAACACCACTTAGGACTACTATTTTGTATTGTAATCTTTTAGAATGTATTAGTATTACTTTCTTTCTATGTAATCTTTTAAGACTTCCAAATTGAAATCATGTAACCTATTAGTAGCTGTACTCTTTTTCCTTATTAGGGTTTTCCCAATGGGTTTTTACCTAATAAGGTTTTAACGAGGCAGTGAATCATATTATAAAATCAGCTTATTTTTGTAAATTCAATACAAAAATTTTAGTCTTTGGTTCTTACACATTTAAGATTATAAACTTGAGGAATAACCTAGCTAGGAGTAAAGTGGACGAAAAAGCAACGTGTGCGCGCAAACGGATCTAAAATCGGAGTTAAAACGAAGAAACTAGAGCCGATCGAATCTTTCCGGAACCGGTCGGAACCGCCCCGGAACCGCCCCGGAACCGGTCGGAACCGATCGGAACCGGAACCGGAACCGGAACCGCTCCGGAACCGGTCGGAACCGTTGATTTGAGCGAATCCGAAGCGAATACAGAGTTCGGAACCGGAACCGGAACCGCCCCGGAACCGCCTGGAACCGGTTCCGAATCCGAATACACATTTTCCGGAACCGGAACCGGAACCGGTGGATTCGGATTCGTGGCCAGCATTAGCTGGGTTTCCTCGACTGCTAGGCATGTCGACCCAGGTCGCCGGAAATTTCAGTCTCTTGTAGGTAGGATTCTCAATCTTCCGCTATCAAGTGCGGGTAAAGGTGTTCAAATAGGTTCCTTCTCTGGGATTCTGAGTTCTTGGAATCTACCGCATGACAGGTTCTCCGTATTTACAGAGGTACTTAATTACAGCCAGATCGGGATTTCCCGAGTAAGAGAGGACTTTTATCTCTCTGGCGTTCTTTCCCGAGTTATAAAATAGGGATTGTGGAGGGTGGGAAGGATATTGTAGGTTTCCAGTACTCACTGGTAATTCCTAACTAGCGTATCTCTCACGCTATCACTCAACCCTTAACCTAATGTACTAAAATCCTAACACGGTACTTCCTAAGCTCGGTATTTCCAGTCATCAGAGCGATACTTCGCTCTGATACCACTTTTTGTAACACCCCTACTAATAACACCACACTTAACCATTAATCGCAGCGGAAATCATATCATGAACACTAACTAATTCAATGGGTGTTACACGCCGTTAGCCACCCACGTGGCTAACAAGGCTAATACATACACAACGTACCGGTCTGATGGACAAGATTACCGAGCACTACACTTTACATTTACAAGTCCGTTACATTCTGAACACAATTACAATTACAAACCCAACTGTACCGAGTCTAAAACATTCCTTTATCGACATCACGCTAAACTAAATAACCACCCATACATAAACAGTTACCCTGTCCTACTCTCGAATGGCTGCCAGCTCCATTGTACCTGAAAAGTATGGGGGCCCCCCAAAGGGGGTCAGCACCTTTGCTGGTATGGTAATCCTGCAGCCCGCATGCTACCGGCCACGCACAACTATTTGTCGTCTGAGCATGCGGTCAATTATATTTAAAACATGCATGAAACTATACACATATATCATGCTTATAAATCACACATCCAATGAACAGGATACAAACATAAATTAACACATCACATTGGTTAGATCACATTATTGCGTCATTTGGCCGTTAAGGGTTCTACCATAATGGAGCTATTCCTTGCTAGACGACACATACCCATTTAATCGGGTTATACTTAATTACCCCTTATATTTATACGGGGTTGATTTCGGAGATCAACGTACATAACATAACAACATACTTCACATAGATGTGTCGGCCTTAATATTGGCCCGATCACACCATACACAATTTCCCCTAGCTCCAATAGTGATGAGGTAGGTAAGCCTTGGTTAAGCTTGTGGGTGGTTGTAATCCAAAGAAAGAGAACAACCATAACATAACAGTATTCCCCCTAGCCCCGAATAATAATCAAGGTAGGTAAGCTTTGGTTAAGCTAGTGGGTGATTGTAATCCAAGAAGGAAAAACAACCATAACATAACAGAGTGGGAGTTAATTCAAATATATACATCAACTCCCAAACAACGCGCGCGACCGGAACGACCGGATTCCTCACCCCCCATAATATATACATATTAGTTAGTAGTTCCTTTATGGAACTTATCACAACATGACACCATATGGTGTTATAAACTTGGTTAATCACATACAAGGGAGGTAACATTCCATTCGACACACATGGACAACCACATTCATTAAATAATGATATACTAAACAAAAGCGACACACATCACACACAACCACAACATACAACTAACGCATGGATAGCCGTAGTTAGAACATTCCCGTAGGTTGGGACGTTAAGTCCGAACACCGGTCTCTTATGTGACTCTAGAGTCGGTTAGTTTTGATTTAACACATATTAGAGGTTAATGGTGTCGGAACTAAATTCGCCACATAAATGAATTACTGTAAACTCATTACATGCTTTATCTTGCAAGGTGGCCAACAAACAGAAAAAACACATTGGCATACAAGCCGGTGTAACCCGGTAGGACACAGGTTGCTAGAAAACCATACCTTACACCATGGGTTACTCTACCGTGTCCCCGAGGATTCACTCCCACGCGTCATCACACGCTCTCCGGGTAGTTTCCAATCAACTGGTATTATTATTAAAATGTTTTATTAATAACAGATCTTCCAGTATATAAACTTCTATTACTCCTGTACTTAACCCGTTATCCCGTTATTTCAGTTTAACTTTGTGTACTTAAACTCACAACTTTCTCACATCCAATCTAACACTTCTTTACACTTTCTAAGGCCTTTAGACTCACTAAACAAGTCCTAATCAACACCTAAAACCATTACCATTCACTTCCCCATCATAGCAACACTTAAAAACACATTCTGGTGCAATTTTTAACTAGTCCGGGTTTGTGTCCGGGGTTATAAACCCGGACCAACCACGAAAATTACAATCTGTGTACAATTTAGCTTGGTCCGAGTATGTGTACTTGGATATAAACCCGGACCACATGTTAAAATGGGTTTCTGGGACGTTTTTGAGGTGGTCCGGGTTTGTGTACTTGTTTACAAACCTGAACCATGTCTGTAGGTGTTAAAATTGACAGATTTTGACCAGTTTTCAATCCCAAATTCACCTCCAATCATTCTCTAATCAGTCCACATGTTTCCTACATGTTTAATCATCTTAAAACATGCTCTAAACCTCTTCAAAACATAGGTTTAATCCCTACTCAAATTCTTGCTCAAATTCCTAAATTTTCCATTCTCTCTGTTGTATTATGCACATCAGTGCACTTAAAACCTCTTTTGATGTTTCATAACCTTCTACTAACCTTACCAAATCATTCCTAGACCAATGCACTTCTCATACCAAGGTTCAACTCTTGTTTCCAAGCTACACACTCTAGTTCATCTCTAGCAACACCAAAACTTTGAAATATCATCCTTGTTACAGAATTTTTTTTGCCTAACTCCATCCCATTCTTCAACCAACACCACAATGTGGTTTACCAACCAAATCGATTCCTAACAATACCTAGTTAACCCTATGTCATGACAACTCACCAAGTTACCTAAATTCCTTAAGTTTCTATGAAAAATTCGCCATAACCCGGCTACTCCTCTAACATTACCCAAAACTCATTTCTTCACATAATTCATCCTACAACTAGCCAAACCACATAAGTTCTACCAGCACACATACAAATCCATCAATACTCATCAAATTCTCCAAATGCAACACAATACATAAATCATAAAGTGCATAGCTCTTACGCTCTTAAATCAAACATTAACTCAAAAATGCATTAAGCACTAACACAACCCTTTCTCATCTCAAATATTCACACTCCACTACATGTTGGGGTTCATTATTTAGTTTAACCCTTCCCAAATTTCTAAAACATTAAGTTAGGCTCCAAGGTAGATTGTTTACCTTATATTCACAAGCCTTCCCTTGTAATTCCTTTCTCCTCCTCTTGTTCTTTCTTTATCTTCTTGGTCTACCAAATGAGGTAAGCTACAGCCATGCCCAAATGGCACACAACCACCACCAAGTCAATTACTACTCTTGATATCAAAACCCTAGAATTTTAAGGAGGGTTCTTAAGGTTTTTAAGAAGGCATTACCTTGCACTTCTAAATGGAGTTCTTGGAAAACAAATCTAGAAATTTCAGCCCTTAATGGAGATCAACAATCGTCTGGACATGAAAGAAAAGGGAGCTCACGTTGGAAATTTTTGAAGAAATGTAAGAGAGGGTAGAATGATGAGCTCTTGAGCTTATTTTTACCTTGGAGTAATAAGAAGAAGATTGAGGTCCAAATACTCTTCCGCAAGCTTCAAAAGGGCATACAGACATGGTGATGAAGGTGGAGTTTTTCAGCTTTTGATGGGTGGAACTTGTTCCTTGTGAAGAGGGGAATCCAACGGTGGTAATTTTGTGGAGTTTGGAGTTGATTTGAGTGTTCAACTAGAAGAAGAAGAGAGGTGCTGTGTGAGGATGAAGAAATCGCCATTGGAGGAAAAAGAAAACAGAGAGAGCTCTGGGAAGAAGAAGAAAAAATGTGAGAGAAGAAGGAATAGAAGAGAGAGAGTGTAAAAAGTGAATATATACTTGCTTTTTACTTTTTGCTTTTCCTTTTGTTTTTTTTTCTTTTAGCCAATTAGCTAGTTTAAAAATTAAGAGAGGGGAGTGTTGAATACTAATAAAAAACCGGCCCACAGTATATGTAAGCTGGAGCGGTTTTTTTGTTCTTTTACAGAAAACGCTCGTTAATTACCCGGTTAGCACTATTCACTAACCGGGCCCATTTTTTTGGTTTCTCGTTTCTTTAATTCTAATGGTTCTTAGGCTCCCATTAATGTTTAATTATAGTTATATAATCAACCATAATTTTTACAGGGTCATTTAATTGTTTAAAATCACGATTTCAGGTTTTCTCGAAAAACGTGCGCTAAAGCTTTATTAGCGATTTAATACATTATTTGGATCCTTTTTCTTCCGGAATTTTTCCCACATGTTCTTAGTGTGTAATTAGGGTATAAAAATATATTTATAACCCTAGTGAAGGTCATATACCTCCTAAAATAATTAAATACGTGTTTTCACGTTTTGTGACTTTTGCGCATTTCTTTTTCTTTTTGGTTTTTATTTCTTCACCAATGATCTTAAGGACTTAATTAGCCTTAGAAAATCATAATTACATAAATAATTAACATATTAAGGTATGGGGTATTTCAATATACCCCCCTTAAAAGAACTTTGTCCTCAAAGTTCACAATTTCCCATGTATCCTTTAATTAGAATGTCGGGTTTACTTGCAAGATACAACTTCCATATAAAACTCACTTTTATATAGCAACCTCGGAATTAACAGTCCGGGTAACATATCCACATCCATACATGACATACTTACATAATAACCTCGGACTCAACGGTCCGAGTAACATAACAACAGTTAGACTCATAGGTCTAGATAATATTTATTACACATATCACACAACATGTCTTAGCATGTATAACAAACAGAAATACCTTTTCCATCTCTTCATGGGCTCGGTCCTAAGACTACAGGACGTTACAGTCTCGAGTCCCATGTCGAGTACATATACACTGTGATCCCGCAGAACCGGTCGCGATGGACACCTTCCGGTCCTCATTCCTTTGGGAGATCAAAACAATCACATACATTTTTAAAGTATACTTCTCATGTCACCGGTCCGAAGACAAAGGCTCATACGTCCTCAGCTCGTGAGCAAGTAATACAAAAATATTCTTTATGAGGTTAAGTGGAATGAAATCCTTTATTGGAAAATACTAATTAATAATCCTTTTTACAAGGTCAAGTAAAGAAATCCTTCCTTTGAAAATGCCATTTAAGAATCTTGGAAATATTAATTGAAGTCTTGAAATTACCAATTGAAAATTTGAAGACACCAGTTTAAAATTCTTTTTGAAAACGCAATACAACTCCAAGTCCAATTTATGCTAACTGCATCTTGTTCTTAACGTGATTATTTGTGACCACTTATAGGGAGTTTCAAGAGTCATCCAACCCTGATGTGATCAGCATCAGTGTTGAACTATCTTTCCACCCCAATTTGTGTTCGGCTTCCTTGATCTCATGATAATCAAGTTTCACCTCCCACTTCATTTTCAAACAGCAACTAATTCAAGCATGTACCATTTTCTATCTTTTAATCCATCTAGTCATAATCATTACATCTCCAAGGGTGGCACTCTGTCCATCGATCATCTTCCAGATTCATCTTAAATCAAGTTACCTAGGGAATTTAATTCTCATTAGGTTCTATGTTGGTGTCATACCTCTTCATAAATCACAATACTGTATATATATATATACTTTTATCAAAGTACAATACACGGTTTTACATTTAGTATTATATGGACATACATAGTCGGGGTTTTAGTTCCCCGGGAGTTTCTTACTCCCTTACACTTGTACTCTCACACATAACAGTTAACAAGGTATGTACATTTATCACAATGGTATTCGCATCTTCTGTGCGCAATTACCATAATTAAACTATGAATGAATGCGCATGTTCATATTACATATGCACCAATCATCACAACAAATTATTTGTGCTATGCACAACATAGTTCACGTACACTTGTACGTTAAAACACACTAAGCGGTTTTAGGCTCTACCCCCCTTAAAAGGGATTATGCCCACGTAATCAATCACTGAACATTGGTTTAAAATGTTTTGCCATCGTGAAGTGTTTTAACTTCCACGCGGTCTGTTATACAATGCATTTTGATTAGAGGATCTTAACCATATTGGCGGTTTAGTCCCCAAACCAAGAATTCTCATTAGAGTTTATTTAACTCATCACCGGTTTCGATTCTGGCCTGTGAGGCTTCTTGTCGTTAATAACCGGTCTATTCATATTCACAATGTATCTGAAACATGGGTTTACTGGCTTCTGCTGCGCAACTGTGACAACTTAGAGCTTAGTTTGCCCCATTCGTTATTCATAATGTATTGTACATTTTCCATTTATCACCTTCACCTTGTGAAGAATGGTTTCTCAACCGACGCGTGGTATCTCTTACTGTGAGTGAATTTGGAGAGTTACAAACTTTCTATCCACTTCTGTGATAGTTCACTATGTATACCGCTATGTATTTCTCAATGTTTGACTTAATTACTTCTGACTTATTATCGGTTGAGATTGAGCTACTACCTAATGTGTAGTGCTCTCTCGGTTATTTCCCACACTTGAGGTATATTCCATACCAATATTTGGTATTTCGTGTTACTGCAGTCACTTATTGCTATTCATGCCACCACAATTGGTTCTGTACCAGTACTATTTCATTGGTACGACCTTGCATTTCCTATGCCTCGGTCTTATATCGTTATAAGTCTTTTGTTGTTCTACCACAATTAACATCTTCCCAACTTCCTAGCTATCTCACTCGATCATTACCACGCAAGCGCAATACCAAAACACTCAGTCATACAGAGTGCAGAGGCGTAAACTCTTGGCAGTAAATCTCTTATGCGATTGCAACAGAAATTCACACTGTGTTTCACTAGGATTCTTATCACATAGTACTGGCTACTGGCTTACTGCCTAGTTTATCTGCTATCACTTACCGTTGTATTTCCACTGGGTTTAACTCATGACTGTGCTAAGTTGTCATATTATCGTTTAACAATACTTATACAACGGTCGCTTATTGCGCACCGTGTTCTTACTTCTTGCACAACAATAACTTACGTGGCATCCACTGTCATATTAGCATCCGCACATGTACTTCTACATACACTATTTTTTTAGTCTTTATGCTCCCTGAGCAAACCATCACTTCGTTACCCTCACTAGAGTTATAAGCCGACGTTACTCAGCTCGGTGCTTCACATTATACACACATGCTACTAAAACTAACCGCTCTCCCGCAATAACAACTTGGTCAATCCTCAACATATTTCTTGAACTTGGTTCACATAACTACCTCTCATGCGGTCTCACAATATCGAGGGTATCCCCACTCTTAAAGTAGTGGTTCGTTCCCCGCTCTATTCACTTGTACAACATAAACTTTCGTAATCAATTAAATTTGCATAACTCATCAGGTCTGTGGCTTAGTTGCTTTGTTGCCTTGAGCTCAGCTCATTATAGGCTGTTCACACCAATTTTTCTTCTCCGTACACCATCACATGGTTTGGAGGTTGTATTGGGCTCCCTGACAAGGTCGTTGCATCCTGCTTCCTTTTATGGGATGCCCCTTAATAATGTTTGTTTGCCTCCTGAATACTTATTTTTAAACCGGGTATAGCTTCAACTCTTGTGTTTTTATCACGACATTTCGTTCAACAATTGTTGACCTACACACCCTTCAGGACCGCTCCTGGGTGTACTAGGTTGTGCCATTACATCTGGCTTGTATACGTTTAGTTAACTACATCGCTTTTCGTTCTTTACTGGGTTTACTATCTTCTTCTATGAAGATCGATATTCCCCGGTAGTCTAGGTGATCATTCCGGGAGTTTCATCTCGTTCGTTGCATATTACCGTGTCCATGTTAGGCATTGGCCTTACTAGGTATAGACTGGGTATGTGTTCCAGCTATCATATTTTATTCCTCGGGATTCTTGGGACATATGAGATGTCTTCACTTACTAGTCAGTGCGCTCCACGCTTCTTGACTCATAAACATTTGCTTAAAATGGATTCACTAATGCTTTTAGTTTCGTTAACTTAACTGGGTTTCCTTACTTCAACCATTCTTGGCAATTCATTGCTCTTGTTTAACCTTTACTGCTGACCATAGTATGGAGTCGACTACTTCCCGTGTTCCTGACTCCACTCGTATACATATGTGGGGTACCATACTGATACATTGCAACTTGCCCGACTAACCCATAAAAGGTCAATCAGGCCCACAAGCTCCTATCGGAGTGCGGTCATCCCACATTTCAGCTAGTACACTCGTAGTGTCCGTCACACGCCTAGGTGAAGTATTCTGTTGTCAACTCCCTCGTATCGTCCTATGATAATATGCATTCCGTGCTTCCCGAACTATATATTAAGGGAAATTTGTCCACTGTCTATATCTAGTATGAACTGGATCCCTTCCCTCGGGTTAATACCCTCGGGTTGTAGGATTGTTCTAAAGTTGCTCGAAAGCAAATGGGTACAACTTACCTACTGTGTGGCGCTGAGGCCGGTGTAGGTCCTATGGTTTTGGTTTTTAAAGAAAATATGAATTTTGAGAAAAATTTTGGGCTTAAAAGAAAGTTTGAGATAATTATGAGTTGGAAGGAAATCTGGGTGTGAAAACGGTTTGAAATAAATCTGGGTTTAGAAGGAAACTGGGTTCATAAGAAAATTCTTCCTGGTATTTAAAATGTCTTCACGCTTTGACCAAGTCTAGCTTCCCGCTGACTGGTATATCTTCACATACAACGGTTAGGCCACTAAGCCCTTCCAGGTTTCACTCCTCAAATTCTTGGATTCTTGATTCTATAATCACTTCCTTCAACAATAGGGTACCTTACTAGGTACTTTATAGTCATTAAAATTTTCCGAATAGCCCCGTTATAGCAGCACTTGCAATATCAAGTGCGCCATGCTGGCTGGCTATCGGTTCAACACATACTAGTTGCGGTATTACTTTTATCATTACCGTGTTCGGTAGCCTTGTTGGCTCCTCCTTTGACCTTACAGTTTTGATAATAGAACATTCGAGCGACTCTCATTGGTCTTGACATGGTAGTCGTTAACTAGGGTGACTCTCCATCCACTTAACTCTGTGTTCTTCTTTAATGTTCCTCCCGACGCATTTCCGTGGTTACCGGGGCTTGGATTTTGTTGTTCAGGTACTACTTCATAGCCTTATTTAAGTATGCTTCACTAATACTCCCATAGTTATCTAAACTATGATAATCAGGTATTACAGTCTCCTTGGCGCTGTAGGTTTGGAATCATCCAACCTTGACTAGTTCCTTAGTCGGTTACTATACCATTGTCGGTATTATTTAGCAATTGTGGTCCCGTAGACATGTGTCTCGGGTTGGTTGCTCCTCCGTTTTCCGCTTCTGTGCACAGTTAGTGCTTTCTTTCTTATTGGCTGGGTTTCCTCGACTGCTAGGCATGTCGACCCAGGTCGCCGGAAATTTCAGTCTCTTGTAGGTAGGATTCTCAATCTTCCGCTATCAAGTGCGGGTAAAGGTGTTCAAACAGGTTCCGTCTCTGGGATTCTTAGTTCTTGGAATCTACCGCATGATAGGTTCTCCGTATTTACAGAGGTACTTAATAACAGCCAGATCGGGCTTCCCCGAGTAAGAGAGGACTTTTATCTCTCTGACGTTCTTTCCCGAGTTATAAAATAGGGATTGTGGAGGGCGAGAAGGATATTGTAGGTTTCCAGTACTCACTGGTAATTCCTAACTAGCCTATCTCTCACGGTATCACTCAACCCTTAACCCAATGTACTAAAATCCTAACTCGGTACTTCCTAAGCTCGGTATTTCCAGTCATCAGAGCGATACTTCACTCTGATACCACTTTTTGTAACAACCCTACTAATAACACCACACTTAACCATTAATCGCAGCGGAAATCACATCATGAACACTGACTAATTCAATGGCTGTTACACGCCGTTAGCCACCCACGTGGCTAACAAGGCTAATACATACACAACGTACCGGTCTGATGGACAAGATTACCGAGCACTACACTTTACATTTACAAGTCCGTTACATTCTGAACACAATTACAATTACAAACCCAACTGTACCGAGTCTAAAACATTCCTTTATCGATATCACGCTAAACTAAATAACCACCCATACATAAACAGTTACCCCATCCTACTCTCGAACGGCTGCCAGCTCCATTGTACCTGAAAAGTATGGGGCCCCCCAAAGGGGGTCAGCACCTTTGCTGGTATGGTAATCCTGCAGCCCGCATGCTACCGGGCCACACACAACTATTTGTCGTCTGAGCATGCAGTCAATTATATTTAAAAATGCATGAAACTATACACATATATCATGCTCATAAATCACACATCCAATGAACAGGATACAAACATAAATTAACACATCACATTGGTTAGATCACATTATTGCGTCATTTGGCCTTAAGGGTTCTACCATAATGGAGCTATTCCTTGCTAGACGACACATACCCATTTAATCGGGTTATACTTAAATACCCCTTATATTTATACGGGGTTGATTTCGGAGATCAACGTACATAACATAACAACATACTTCACATAGATGTGTCGGCCTTAATATTGGCCCGATCACACCATACACAATTTCCCCTAGCTCCAATAGTGATGAGGTAGGTAAGCCTTGGTTAAGCTTGTGGGTGGTTGTAATCCAAAGAAAGAGAACAACCATAACATAACAGTATTCCCCCTAGCCCCAAATAATAATCAAGGTAGGTAAGCTTTGGTTAAGCTAGTGGGTGATTGTAATCCATGAAGGAAAAACAACCATAACATAACAGGGTGGGAGTTAATTCAAATATATACATCAACTCCCAAACAACGCGCGCGACCGGAACGACCGGATTCCTCACCCCCCATAATATATACATATTAGTTAGTAGTTCCTTTATGGAACTTATCACAACATGACACCATATGGTGTTATAAACTTGGTTAATCACACACAAGGGAGGTAACATTCCATTCGACACACATTGACAACCACATTCATTAAATAATGATATACTAAACAAAAGCAACACACATCACACACAACCACAACATACAACTAACTCATGGATAGCCGTAGTTAGAACATTCCCGTAGGTTGGGACGTTAAGTCCGAACACCGGTCTCTTATGTGACTCTAGAGTCGGTTAGTTTCGATTTAACACATATTAGAGGTTAATGGTGTCGGAACTAAATTCGCCACATAAATGAATTACTGTAAACTCATTACATGCTTTATCTTGCAAGGTGGCTAACAAACAGAAAAAACACATTGGCATACAAGCCGGTGTAACCCGGTAGGACACAGGTTGCAAGAAAACTATACCTTACACCATGGGTTACTCTACCGTGTCCCCGAGGATCCACTCCCACGCGTCATCACACACTCTCCGGGTAGTTTCAAATCAACTGGTATTATTATTCAAATGCTTTATTAATAACAGATCTTCCGGTATATAAACTTCTATTACTCCCGTACTTAACCCGTTATCCCGTTATTTTGGTTTAACATTGTGTACTTAAACTCACAACTTTGTCACATCCAATCTAACACTTGTTTACACTTTCTAAGGCCTTTAAACTCACTAAACAAGGCCTAATCAACACCTAAAACCATTACCATTCACTTCCCCATCATAGCAACACTTAAAAACACATTCTGGTGCAATTTTTAACTGGTCCAGGTTTGTGTCCGGGGTTATAAACCCGGACCAACCATGAAAATTACAATCTGTGTACAATTTAGCTTGGTCTGGGTTTGTGTACTTGGATACAAACCCGGACCACATGTTAAAATGGGTTTCTCACGGGTTTATGTACTTGTTTACAAACCCGGACCATGTCTGTAGGTGTTAAAATTGACAGTTTTTGACCAGTTTTCAATCCCTAATTCACCTCCAATCATTCTCTAATCATTCCACATGTTTTCTACATGTTTAATCATCTTAAAACATGCTCTAAACCTCTTCAAAACATAGGTTTAATCCCTACTCAAATTCTTGCTCAAATTCCTAAATTTTTCATTCTCTCTGTTGCATTATGCACATCAGTGCACTTAAAACCTCTTTTGATGTTTCATAACCTTCCACTAACCTTACCAAATCATTCCTAGACCAATGCACTTCTCATACCAAGGTTCAACTCTTGTTTCCAAGCTACACACTCTAGTTCATCTCTAGCAACACCAAAACTCTGAAATATCATCCTTGTTACAGATTTTTTTTTTTTTGCCTAACTCCATCCCATTCTTCAACCAACACCACAATGTGGTTTACCAACCAAATCAATTCCTAACAATACCTAGTTAACCCTTGGTCATGACAACTCACCAAGTCACCTAAATTCCTTAAGTTTCTACGAAAAATTCACCATAACCCGGCTACTCCTCTAACATTACCCAAAAATCATTTCTTCACATAATTCATCCTACAACTAGCCAAACCACATAAGTTCTACCAACACACATACAAATCCATCAATACTCATCAAATTCTCCAAATGAAACACAATACATAAATCATAAAGTGCATAGCTCTTACGCTCTTAAATCAAACATTAACTCAAAAATGCATCAAGCACTAACACAACCCTTTCTCATCTCAAATATTCACACTCCACTACATGTTGGGGTTCATTATTTAGTTTAACCCTTCCTAAAATTATAAAACATTAAGTTAGGCTCCAAGGTAGATTGTTTACCTTATATTCACAAGCCTTCCCTTGTAATTCCTTTCTCCTCCTCTTGTTCTTTCTTTCTCTTCTTGGTCTACCAAATGAGGTAAGCTACAGCCATGCCCAAATGACACACAACCACCACGAAGTCAATTACTACTCTTGATATCAAAACCCTAGAATTTTAAGGAGGGTTCTTAAGGTTTTTAAGAAGGCATTACCTTGCACTTCTAAATGGAGTTCTTGGGCAACAAAGCTAGAAATTTCAGCCCTTAATGGAGATCAACAATCGTCTGGACATGGAAGAAAAGGGAGCTCACGTTGGAAATTTTCAAAGAAATGTAAGAGAGGCTAGAATGATGAGCTCTTGAGCTTATTTTTACCTTGGAGGAATAAGAAAAAGATCGAGGTCCAAATACTCTTCCGCAAGCTTCAAAATGGCATACAGCCATGGTGATGAAGGTGGAGTTTTTCAGCTTTTGATGGGTGGAACTTGTTCCTTGTGAAGAGGGGAATCCAACGGTGGTAATTTTGTGGAGTTTGGAGTTGATTTGAGTGTTCAACTAGAAGAAGAAGAGAGGTGCTGTGTGAGGATGAAGAAATCTCCATTGGATGAAAAAGAAAACAGAGAGAGCTCTGGGAAGAAGAAGAAAAAACGTGAGAGAAGAAGGAATAGAAGAGCGACAATGTAAAAAGTGAATATGTACTTGCTTTTTACTTTTTGCTTTTCCTTTTGTTTTTTTTTTCTTTTAGCCAATTAGCTAGTTTACAAATTAAGAGAGGGGAGTGTTGACTACTAATAAAAAACCGGCCCACAGGTATATGTAAGCTGGAGCGGTTTTTTTCTTTTACAGAAAACGCTCGTTAATTTACCCGGTTTAGCACTATTCACTAACCGGGCCCGTTTTTCGGATTTTTTCTTGTTTCTTTAATTTTAATGGTTCTTAGGCTCCCATTAATGTTTAATTATAGTTATATAATCAACCATAATTTTTACGGGGTCATTTAATTGTTTAAAATCACGTTTTCGGGTTTTCTCGAAAAACATGCACTAAAGCTTTATTAGCGATTTAATACGTTATTTGGATACTTTTTCTTCTGGAATTTTTCCCACATGTTCTTAGTGTGTAATTAGGGTATAAAATATATTTATAACCCTAGTGAAGGTCATATACCTCCTAAAATAATTAAATACGTGTTTTCACGTTTTGTGACTTTTGCGCATTTCTTTTTCTTTTTGGTTTTTATTTCTTCACCAATGATCTTAAGGACTTAATTAGCCTTAGAAAATCATAATTACATAAATAATTAACATATTAAGGTTTGGGGTATTTCAATATACCCCCCTTAAAAGAACTTTGTCCTCAAAGTTCACAATTTCCCATGTATCCTTTAATTAGAATACCAGGTTTACTTGCAAGATACAACTTCCATACTAAAACTCAATTTTATATAGCAACCTCGGAATTAACAGTCCGGGTAACATATCCACATCCATACATGACATACTTACATAATAACCTCGGACTCAACGGTCCGGGTAACATAACAACATTTAGACTCATAGGTCTAGATAATATTTATTACACATATCACACAACATGTCTTAGCATGTATAACAAACAGAAATACCTTTTCCATCTCTTTATGGGCTCGGTCCTAAGACTACAGGACGTTACAGTCCTCGAGTCCCATGTCGAGTACATATACACTGTGATCCCGCAGAACCCGGTCGCGATGGACACCTTCTGGTCCCCATTCCTTTGGGAGATCAAAACAATCACATACATTTTTAAAATATACTTCTCATGTCACCGGTCCGAAGACAAAGGCTCATACGTCCTTAGCTCGTGAGCAAGTATTACAAAAATATTCTTTATGAGGTTAAGTGGAATGAAATCCTTTATTGGAAAATACTAATTGATAATCCTTTTTACAAGGTCAAGTAAAGAAATCCTTCCTTTGAAAATGCCATTTAAGAATCTTGGAAATATTAATTGAAGTCTTGAAATTACCAATTGAAAATTTGTAGACACCAGTTTAAAATTCTTTTTGAAAACGCAATACAACTCCAAGTCCAATTTATGCTAACTACATCTTGTTCTTAACGTGAATATTTGTGACGACTTATAGGGAGTTTCAAGAGTCATCCAACCCTGATGTGATCAGCATCAGTGTTGAACTATCTTTCCACCCCAATTTGTGTTCGGCTTCCCTTGATCTCATGATAATCAAGTTTCACCTCCCACTTCATTTTCAAACAGCAACTAATTCAAGCATGTACCATTTTCTATCTTTTAATCCATCTAGTCATAATCATTACATCTCCAAGGGTGGCACTCTGTCCATCGATCATCTTCCAGATTCATCTTAAATCAAGTTACCTAGGGAATTTAATTCTCATTAGGTTCTATGTTGGTGTCATACCTCTTCATAAATCACAATACTGTATATATATACTTTTATCAAAGTACAATACACGGTTTTACATTTAGTATTATATGGACATACATAGTCGGGGTTTTAGTTCCCCGGGAGTTTCTTACTCCCTTACACTTGTACTCTCACACATAACAGTTAACAAGGTATGTACATTTATCACAATGGTATTTGCATCTTCTGTGCACAATTACCACAATTAAACTATGAATGAATGTGCATGTTCATATTACATACGCACCAATCATCACAACAAATTATTTGTGCTATGCACAACATAGTTCACGTACACTTGTACGTTAAAACACACTAAGCGGTTTTAGGCTCTACCCCCCTTAAAAAGGATTACGCCCACGTAATCAATCACTGAACATTGGTTTAAAATGTTCTGCCGTCGTGTAGTGTTTTAACTTCCACGCGGTCTGTTGTACAATGCGTCTTGATTAGAGGTGAAATACCCCGAACTTAAATATGGTGATTATATTATTCTAATATAGTATTTAAGGGCCTGATAGTGCCTAAGTAATTTTGGTAAAGAAAATAAATCCAAAAAGAAATGAGAAAAACGCTTAGAAAGCGGAAAATGCTAAAATGAGCGTTAAATAACCATAGGAGGTACGAGACCTCGGTTATAGTATTGTAAGTATTCCTAAGGCTTATTCATGCCTAATTAGTATATGGGAACGATTCCCGAAGAAAACGGATCCAAGAAATATATTAAAACGCTAAAAGAGCTTTAACGCACGTTTTTCGAGGAAACCCAAAAACGTGATTTTTAAGTGGTCAAATGAACCCGTAAAATTATAAATCATTGAATAATAATTATTAAGCATTTATGGATGCTTAATAACCAATAAAAATAAAGAAACGAGGAAATTCCGGAAAACGGACCCGGTTAGTGAATAGTATCAAAACCGGGTAAAATAACGAGCGTTTTCTGTAGAAGACGAAAAACGCTCCAGCTAGTGTAACAGTGGGGGCCGGTTTTTACTAATGTAAACAGCTCTCCCTCACACACACACACATAAGTAGCAAATAAGTAAATCAAAAAGCAAAAGGGTAAAAGTACACAAAGTAAAATAGCACTCTCTCACCTCTCATTTCTCACTTTTCCACTTCTCTCTCCCCCATTCTCTTTTCTCTCACCGTCTCCCTCCTCCCTTCTCTCATTTGGGCGATTTTGAGCTCTTCCATGGCTTCCATGGCTCTCTTCCTTCTTCCTCAAGCTCTAGCTCCATTTGAGCTCCAAATGTAAAACAAAACACATATTTGAACTCCCCTCATCCTCCTCTACATTTCTATCTTTTAAAATTCGAAAAGGATGAGTTTCATCTCCATGGGTTTTCCCCATTTGAAGAGAAAAGCACACCATTGTGAAGCTTGGAGTCTCCTCTTTCCAACAAGGTAAAAATGTCCATGAAAGACCTCACTTTTTTCCATCCCTTGGTATGACCGATTTTGGGCTCTCTCACTTACCTTGTTTTCCTCTTGTTTTGGAGCTTTGCTTCAACCCTCCAATGGTGGTGAGAACACCTTCTTGAACCAAGGGCTAAAACCCCTCCTAAAGCACTCCAAAGGTAAATCCTAGAAATTTGTATTTTGAACACTTCAATGAACTAGCATAAATCTAAGAGCTAGTGTATTAATTATACTTGTTTGATGTGCTTTGGGTGATGGGAATGGAGTTTGGCAACTCCATTCCCCATGTGATCGATTTGTGCAAGAAAGAGGGAAGAAGAAATGGAAAAGAAAGAATGAAGTATAAGCTCAAGGTAAGAGCTCCTTCCTAATGTAAATTCTATTGCATTAGAGTAATGGGAATGGGTAAAATATTTAAAGAACCCAAAACCTTGTACTAGTATTGAGAATTGTGAAGTTTGAGGATTTAAGTGCAAGTATTTGAATTGAAGGCTTTGGAGCCAAGTGAATGATATGTGTATTAGTATTGTGATTGATGGGTATTGATGTATTAAGATTGCTCAATATGTGTGCTGGTAGAACCCTTGTGGTTTGGCTAGAATAGGGATGAACTTGATGAGAAAGGATGTGTGTGGATAAGTAAGGAAAGTAGATGAGTTATGGCAAATTTTTGGTAGGAATTGTGCATTAAGGAATGACTTGGTGAATGGGAGAACCAAGGTATGTATTGAGGATAGTAGAGATGTTTAATGACCATTGGAATGGTAATTGTAGTATGAGGAATAAGGAGTGTAAAATCTGTAGCAAAGTGTATAAGAACACATTGGAGAAGCTAGGAGAATTTAATGTGCAGGATCTTGGTAAGATGAGTGTTGGAACTTGGGTATAGGTAGTGCAATGGCTTGGAAATGAATTGGTATGGTAAGGAGAGGTATTTAGAATGCTAGGAATGGCATTGGTTGAGAAAGTATTGGATGGGAGAGTTGAATTGTAAAATCTGTAGCATAAGGGTAACAAAAACTGTTACAAGTATTGGAAAAGAAGTGAGGGAATTGTAAGTTATTTGATGGATTTAGTGAGGGATTTGGTGGATGAATCAAGGCAATTTGGAGGGCCTAAGTAGTGTTAAAACATGTGGGATTACATGTAGGAAGATTGGGGAAACAATGGGCAAAGTATAGAGCTGAAAACAGAATTTAAAACTGAAGTACTGGGCCGGACCGACTTGCGACCGGACTTGCAAGTTCGGTCGAGCCCAGATTTACAAAGACGGGAAACCTTCTGGAATCGACCGGACTTGCGACCGGACATGCAAGTTCGGTCGGACCAGAAAATTCTCCCGTCAGAAACCTACTGGAATGGACCGAACTTGCGACCGGACTTGCAAGTTCGGTCGGCCAGAAAAATTCCCGTAATGCGAGCTACTGGAATGGACCGAACTTGCGACCGGACTTGCAAGTTCGGTCGAGCCAGAAAATTTCCCGTACTGGTAGCTACTGGAATGGACCGGACTTGCAAGGTCGGTCGCAAGTCCGGTCGAGTCAAAAAAATATTATTTTATTATATGATTATAACAATCATATGTATATATATATATGCCTATACACATATATGCATATATATGTAGTACACTGTAAATGAAGTAGTGAAGGTAAGAAAGTAAGTATATGAGTAGGAAAACAAATGTAAAAGTAACCAAGTAAGTTGAGAGTATGAGAACATGAGTACACCGGGATAACGGGGTAAGTACGGGAGTAGTAGTATTTGTGTATCGTAAGAGTATAATTAATATAATGTTGAAACATCAGTGGACAAGTGTGAACCAAGGAAAGGGAACACACGGTAGAGCTAACTCCGGTGAAAGGTATGATTTCCTCATGCCCCGTATGCTAACCGAGTTACGTTGATTTGTGTGCTGTATGCCGGCTAATCAAGACTAAAGCATGAAAACGGTTTATTGCCTTTCGTTGCATGTCTTGTGTATGTTGATTGAGCTAACCTTCTTGATTGATTGTGGCCTCACTTAGTGCGTAGACCGACTCATAGATGAGTCTTATTGTGTATAGACCTCGTATTAAGAGTCATGTTGTGGAACCACGGGACCGTAGCAACGCACTAAACCAACGAACCAATAACGATAACGTAAATCAATGAACTCACCAGAATGTGAGAGAGTGTACGGGAGTATAACCTCCCGATACGGTAGGAGAAACGAAATGAGTAATCCACAAACGAAAAGTAGTGGAAGTATATAATAACCTCTATTAGAGGAACTAAGCTTGGTGCAAAATGCCGAGAGTAGTAAAGAATGATGAGGGATCTCCAACCCCTTAGTAATTAGTCGATCCATTATGAGAGGACTCGACTGATGTAAGTATGCCCCGAACGAGAGAGTATTCGATATGTTGGGGAAACTCTTAAATCTGAGGATACTAGACGGCGGTAATTCCCTAAGCTAACAGAGGTTATCGAGAGAGATACTTCTAGGCTAACCCATGAGGTTGTATTGTGCTCTGAGAGAAGAGTGTTGGGAATTCGTGTAGTCCGGTAGAACGGACATTTGAGTATTTGAGGAGCTAAGCGTATAGCCTTCGTATTGTAGGTCCGGTGGCGAGTCTTGAGTATGACTCCGCCCATAGGCCAAAGTAATGAGTATTGCGTATGTATGAGTAAGGTAATGAGTATCGAGTACGAAGCTAGTACGAGTATGTAAGAAGTATCGAGTATTGAGTATTTAAGAGTAAGTATGGAGAATCGAGTAGTGAGTATGCACCAGTAGTGTAACGAGCACAGAGTAAGGATCGTGTACGAGTAAGGTATTGAACATGGAGTGATGAGTATGCAAGAGTAGAGTAAGAAGAGTAGAGTAACGAATATCGAACCAGTACGAAGAGTAATGAATGTATAACAAATACGAATGGTTGACTATTGAATTGTCTTCCTTAGTAAGTAATGTACTTGTGTTTATGTAGGTATCTTTGATGTATTGTGTAGTATGAGTATGTATGTATGCATGTAAAATGAACTCCATGTATATCCGACCCAAAGTAGTCGGCGTACCGCGGTTAGCACGCGGTATATGCGGATTTCATATGCAGCGTAAGCTGACCCCCTCGGGGGACCCTTTTTAGTGTGCAGGTACCGAAGCTGTTCACCGTTCGAGAGAGTAGGACGGGGACTGCTACGTAAGCATGGGTAGTTGTATAGTAGGGATTGGTACTTGTATTGTAATGCGAATTTGGAAGCTTAAACTGTATCGGTAATTCGAGGATTGTAGTATACTCGGTATAGTATTGTATTGGAGTTGTAATTGGATTATGGATGAGTATGCAATGTGAAGTATTGTATGGTGTAGAGTACTCGGTATATTCATATCATCAGACCGATAGTATGTAGTATTGTAATCCGCCTTGTTAGTCACGTGGGTGACTAACGGCATTGTACACCCGCCGTTGAGTAAGTATATCCGCTGCGAAGGTAAGTATTTGTACAGTAATGACGGTATTAGCGGTAGGGGTGTTACAAAAAGTGGTATCAGAGCGAAGTATCGCTCGATGGATGAAAATACCGAGTCTAGGGTAAATACCGAGTTAGGAAGTAGAGACTTAGGGCTATGGGTTGAGTGCTAGTGTGTGAGGACGCTAGATAGGAATTTCCAATGTGATCTGGATACCTACAGTAACCATACCCGCCCTCCGCGTTCCCCAATGTAAGTTGGGACAAGAACGCCAGAGAGATGGAAAGACCTCTCACACTCGGGTAACACCCGATCTGGCAGTTGCAAGTAAACTTTATTAGAAAGGAACCTGTCATACGGTAGAGTCCAAGAACTGGAAGTCCCGAAGACGGTTCCCGTTGAATGACAAGGACCGCACTTAATGGCGGAGGAATGAAGATCCTAAACACAAGGATATGGAATTTATGGCACCATGGGGCGACATGCTTCGCAGTCGCGAGAACCATGCAGCCAGCAAGAAGAGAAGCACAATCGCGCAATAAAGCAAGGAGATAAGTAACGAACCCTAGACAAGAGAGTCTACTGGACCGTAAC
Organism: Limonium bicolor; assembly: GCA_023374045.1. NCBI lineage: Eukaryota > Viridiplantae > Streptophyta > Magnoliopsida > Caryophyllales > Plumbaginaceae > Limonium > Limonium bicolor. The sequence goes on from CM041782.1 coordinate 16,469,771, forward strand.
CTCTGATGATACCAACAACGGTATACAACCGACTAAGGAATTAGTCGAGGTTGGATTAACACCAAACCTACATGCCGAGAGGCTGTAATAACCAAACAACATAGTCCAGATAACTATGAAAGAAATCATAACACATACACCTATAGGACCACAACCTGGTTCCTAAGGATAAGTCAGGTCTTGTTAACCACACTGAAGGTACAAGACACCCAGATGGACGACAACCACGTCAAGTACACTGAGAAGCGACTCAGGAGATCGATCACCAAGATCAAAAGATCAAATGAAGACCTAATAAAACCACCAATTATGGATGGAAACAATACCGCCACCGGTATGCGTTAACCGAAAAACAACCTACCCGCGCACTTGCCCAGGGCAAGTGCAGCAACTACTAGACGATTAGAATACCTTTAACAACCCGCTAATACTTGCTAAAGTACCGCTATGACGAATGGAGCAAATATAGGATCACCAATCCTCGGAAGGCCTAACGGCACGACCATTGTATTAAGGACATACCAATCAGCAAGAAGCTGAACTTGGTCAAGACCGCAAACATGGCAACGCCATGAAGAATTCCTTTTAACACTGAACTGTTATTTCAAAACCCAAATTTCCTTTCAAAATCACAAACTCTTCTTTTAAACCTTGGATTTTAAAACCAAACAGACGGAAATACGGTGAGTATCATAGAATGATACAAGAGGAGTTGACAATAGAATACTTCACCTAGGCGTGTGACGAACACTACGAGTGTACCCAAATACGGGATGTGGGACGACCGCACTCCGAAGGAGCTTGCGGGCCTGACATGTAGTTAGGTAAGTGGTAACGTGCCAAGACGGTACCCCACATATGTATACATGTAGTGTACGAAACACGGGAAGTAGTCAACTCTGTTCTACGGACCATAAGTAAATTTAAAACAGAACAACTGGTTACCTCAACCGAACAAGGCAAACTCAGATAAGCTACAAGCTAAGGAGTCAGAAACTCACCTCAGGAGAAACATTAAGAGTTAAAAGTGCAAGAAGCACTAACAACGGGATAAGACATTGGATACGTCTCGAATATAGCTAAGTAAAGCATGATAACTGGAAGGAATACCCAGTCTAAGCATAGTAAGGCAAATGCCTAACACCAACACATCAGTGTTCAATGAACGGGATAGAATTCCCAGATCAACTACCACAAACACATAGGGTGATGTTATAAGGTACCAGAAATACCATTCATCACCGGAAGGGATACCAAACCCGTTATAACATAAGGAAAAACACCAATGGTCTACCCTGAGGACGGGAGACGTAACTCAGATTCAGAACCGCAAGGTTGGACAACAAACTGAAAATACTGATACATGTCAGATGCTACGGTATAATCGATACTACCCAAGGGCAATCCATAAAGGGTAGCAAGTCAACACAGTTGAACGAGATATAGTGGTATAAACACCACAATCGGAACGAGCAACCGGTTAGAACACCGAAGGGATCCCACTTGACAGGGGATACCCCAAATCAATAAATGGTATCGATCAATACCGAGATACAAAAAGGGTCTCCAACATACGGAAGCGTGATGCGACGATCTTATCATGGAGCCCAGTATCACCTCCAATGCAGCAATAGCTTATGGAGAAATAATCACTCGGAAACAACCCATGATGAGCAGAGCTCTAGGCAATATGGCTAGTAGGCCATGAAACTATTACCACACACAAACCAACGGTTGCAAAACCAATGTGAACTATATGGAAAGTGGTCAAGGATGACACCGATAAAAGAGTAACAACCAATAGTTGAGGATGCCCCTCATAATGTGAGACCACAAGAGTGGAGAACACATGGATCCCAAGAAGGGGATACCATCAAAAACTGTCGGGAAATATATCCCTTTCAGAACTACTAATGTAGTCAAGCTTGAGCTTACAAATTATTGCCAAGCAATGTGAAATAAGCTTCAACAGCAACTGTCGACAACCAAGGAATAACCAGTTATAAAACCAATGATGCTCAGGGAGCTCAGAGAAATAAAGGAATACCATATTCGGTATTGCCAAATACATGGGAAACCATTGTATAAATGCATGAGCTGAAGCTAGAAACAGTGGATGCCATGTAAACCAATACTATGGAATCTGTAAGAACATGGCACAACAGGCGACCAATGTATATGAGTAATCACTAATGCTATGGAAATTGTTAATTCGAGATAGTGGACAGACCGGGCAACAAGCCAGGAGTCCGCACTAAATGATGAAACACCACCTGAAGGACTAACAATAATTCCTATTGCGATCTCGTAAGAGAGTTACGGCCAAGAGTTTACGCCTCTGCACTCTGTAGGACTGAGTGTTTTGGTATTGCACTTGTGCAGTTAATGATCAGTGGATAGCTAGGAATGGAAAATGTAAATCATGGTAAATCCCTCCTTTCACCAGTAAACATGGCATAAGCCAGTCTAGCAAAAGCTTAGAAACAAACTGTGCGGCCTAAGGCCAAAGAGCAGGAAGAGTGTGAAACACACCAACAATCACAAGATGTGAATTCCATTGGAACAAAAGTGAAAGGAGACTTAAGAAAGTCACAAGGACCGAGGCATTGAAAATGCAAGGTCATACAAGTAAAGAACACTTGTAATGAACCAGAGAAACTGGTATAATTCAGAAGCTACTAACAGTAGGAAGCACTACAACTAAGTAGTGACTTAACCTCAACCGACAATAAGTCGGAGAAACCAAGTGAATGATCACTACAAACACAACAGTGTGCATACGGATTGCAGAGAGCTGGTTATGAATCTAAAACTCATCGAGTTCGAGCACGGTAAGAGAACACCACATTTGGTCAATAAACCTTATTCTCACAATAAGAGGGATAAAAGGTGATGCGTAACACGTTCAAGATAACAAGAAGGGGAATAACCCAAGTTATCAGGGTGCGCAGCAGAAGCTAGTGGACCCAGAATTCTAAGCGAAATCACCTAGTGAATAAAAGGCTAATCACCAATGCCTCAAAGCCATTTAGGCTAGAACCGAATCCGGTTAAGAGTTGAATAACTCCGATGAAAATTCTTGATGCAGGGACTAACCGATAGTACGGTTAAGACCCGTTGATCAAGGAACATTGTATAATGGACCGCATGGAAACTGAACCACTCCATGACGGCTGAATGCCTTCGACCAATGTCCAATGTTGACACATGGTAGATTACGTGGGTGTAATCCCTTTTAAGGGGGGTAGAGCGAAACCGCGAAATGTATGTTTTACGTGATAGGTGCGTAAACTACAATGCACATAGCGTAAAAGAATTTGTTTTGATGATTGATACTTATGTTACATAAACATTTGTATTCACTCATCGTGTAATTGTAGTTATTTGAGGAACAAGAATAAGAAAGGAGTGGAGAAACTCTAGGGGAATGAGTACCCCGATTGGTAATAGTATAAAGAATGAGTATGTATGGGAGACTTGAGGAGTATAAATCGGTACGGAACCGATGTATGTAATGAGTATAAATCGGTATACAACCGACGTATGTAATGAGTATGAATCGGTGTACAACCGATGTATTTTATGAGTATAAATTGGAGTATAGCAAAAATGGGATATTATACCCTTGAAGTCTTAAAGTATAGCAGTTGGAGAAGATGTAGCAATAATTGATGAAATGATTAGTAAGTAAGTAAGTGAATCACATGAATTGCAAAATGTATGTGTATCATTATGAGTAGCAAGATTAAAAAGATAGAAAACGAAATAATGTTTGACAATCTGTCTGTTTGTATTGAGGTGGGAAGTGGAACTTGATTTGCTAGCGATCAAGGGAAGCCGAACACAAATTGGAGTGGAAGGATAGTTCAACACCAATGCTGATCACATTGGGTTGAAGGACTCTGGAAGCTCCCTTAAGTGGCCACAATAATAACACTAGTAATAGGAAGGATCATCATAATGAAATTGGGAGATGTATGCAAGGTTTTCAAAATGAATTTCCAAAAACTTTGGTACAACGTTTTCTTCAAACTCGAGAATGAGGATCGGTTTTAAAAACCGCTCCCACGGACGCTAGTGGATCTTCCATGCCTAGGCACGGGTATCCGGTCGAAACCATAGGAGGTGAAGCTAGTTTTGAGTCTGTGGAAGTGTAGAGTAGTTTGAAACCACTACACCGGTTGTACGTAACAGTTGGGTGTTTTGTATTTTTCCAAGGGCACTGGGCAGTGTAGTCCCGAGTAAGTATGAGTAAGTATGAGTAAAGTATGAGTAAGTAAGTATGAGTAAGTGCCTGAGGATCTCTATATGTGCAAATGAATTTGATCAGAACCAAAGGACCGTAGAGCCAGAAAGCGTAAGTGCTCAAGTCATGACGGCCGTGAACCAGAAAGCGTAAGTGTTCAAACGTGACCGGTACCTGAGGGATCACTCTCCATTGGGGGAGGATGTACCTAATTGTCTGCGGATGGACCCCCTTGGAGAGGATAAAACGGATATTTTTGATTGCTATGCATGCAGTGACATGCTGTTTGGATGCATAGTATGCATCACATCAGACATTTGGAGTTGACAAGTCATATGTAGAGGTCATAACCTTAGCATAGAGTATTGGTACGAGTAACAGTATTAGATTCATCAACTTTGAGGGCAAAGTTCTTTATGGGGGGTAGATTGAAATACCCCGAACTTAAATATGGTGATTATATTATTCTAATATAGTATTTAAGGGCCTGATAGTGCCTAAGTAATTTTGGTAAAGAAAATAAATCCAAAAAGAAATGAGAAAAACGCTTAGAAAGCGGAAAACGCTAAAATGAGCGTTAAATAACCATAGGAGGTACGAGACCTCGGTTATAGTATCGTAAGTATTCCTAAGGCTTATTCATGCCTAATTAGTATATGGGAACGATTCCCGAAGAAAACGGATCCAAGAAATATATTAAAACGCTAAAAGATTTTTAGCGCACGTTTTTCGAGGAAACCCGAAAACGTGATTTTTAAGTGGTCAAATGAACCCGTAAAATTATAAATCATTGAATAATAATTATTAAGCATTTATGGACGCTTAATAACCAATAAAAATAAAGAAACGAGGAAATTCCGGAAAACGGGCCCGGTTAGTGAATAGTATCAAAACCGGGTAAAATAACGAGCGTTTTCTGTAGAAGACGAAAAATGCTCCAGCTAGTGTAACAGTGGGGGCCGGTTTTTACTAATGTAAACAGCTCTCCCTCATACGCACACACAAGTAGCAAATAAGTAAATCAAAAAGCAAAAGGGTAAAAGTACAAAAAGTAAAATAGCACTCTCTCACCTCTCATTTCTCACTTTTCCTCTTCTCTCTCCCCCATTCTCTTTTCTCTCACCGTCTCCCTCCTCCCTTCTCTCATTTGGGCGATTTTGAGAGCTCTTCCATGGCTTCCATGGCTCTCCTTCCTTCTTCCTCAAGCTCTTGCTCCATTTGAGCTCCAAATGTAAAACAAAACACATATTTGAACTCCCCTCATCCTCCTCTACATTTCTATCTTTTTAAAATTCGAAAAGGATGAGTTTCATCTCCATGGGTTTTCCCCATTTGAAGAGAAAATCACACCATTGTGAAGCTTGGAGTCTCCTCTTTCCAACAAGGTAAAAATCTCCATGAAAGACCTCACTTTTCTTCATCCCTTGGTACGGCCGATTTTGGTCTCTCTCACTTACCTTGTTTTCCTCTTGTTTTGGAGCTTTGCTTCAACCCTCCAATGGTGGTGAGAACACCTTCTTGAACCAAGGGCTAAAACCCCTCCTAAAGCACTCCAAAGGTAAACCCTAGAAATTTGTATTTTGAACACTTCAATGAACTAGCATAAATCTAAGGGCTAGTGTATTAATTATACTTGTTTGATGTGCTTTGGGTGATGGGAATGGAGTTTGGCAACTCCATTCCCCATGTGATCGATTTGTGCAAGAAAGAGGGAAGAAGAAATGGAAAAGAATGAAGTATAAGCTCAAGGTAAGAGCTCCTTCCTAATGTAAATTCTATTGCATTAGAGTAATGGAATGGGTAAAATATTTAAAGAACCCAAAACCTTGTACTAGTATTGAGAATTGTGAAGTTTGAGGATTTAAGTGCAAGTATTTGAATTGAAGGCTTTGGAGCCAAGTGAAATGAGTATGTGCATTAGTATTGTGATTGATGGGTATTGATGTATCAAGATTGCTCAATATGTGTGCTGGTAGAACCCTTGTGGTTTGGCTAGAATAAGGATGAACTTGATGAGTAAGGATGTGTGTGGATAAGTAAGGAAAGTAGATGAGTTATGGCAAATTTTTGGTAGGAATTGTGCATTAAGGAATGACTTGGTGAATGGGAGAACCAAGGTATGTATTGAGGATAGTAGAGATGTTTAATGACCATTGGAATGGTAATTGTAGTATGAGGAATAAGGAGTGTAAAATCTGTAGCAGAGTGTATAAGAACACATTGGAGAAGCTAGGAGAATTTAATGTGCAGGATCTTGGTAAGATGAGTGTTGGAACTTGGGTATAGGTAGTGCAATGGCTTGGAAATGAATTGGTATGGTAAGGAGAGGTATTTAGAATGCTAGGAATGGCATTGGTTGAGAAAGTATTGGATGGGAGAGTTGAATTGTAAAATCTGTAGCATAAGGGTAACAAAAACTGTTACTAGTACTGGAAAAGAAGTGAGGGAATTGTGTAAGTTATTTGATGGATTTAGTGAGGGATTTGGTGGATGAATCAAGGCAATTTGGAGGGCCTAAGTAGTGTTAAAACATGTGGGATTACATGTAGGAAGATTGGGGAAACAATGGGCAAAGTATAGAGCTGAAAACAGAATTTAAAACTGAAGTACTGGGCCGGACCGGACTTGCGACCGGACTTGCAAGTTCGGTCGAGCCCAGATTTACAAAGACGGGAAACCTTCTGGAGTCGACCGGACTTGCGACCGGACATGCAAGTTCGGTCGGACCAGAAAAATTCTCCCATCAGAAACCTACTGGAATGGACCGAACTTGCGACCGGACTTGCAAGTTCGGTCGGCCAGAAAAATTCCCGTAATGCGAGCTACTGGAATGGACCGAACTTGCGACCGGACTTGCAAGTTCGGTCGAGCCAGAAAATTTCCCGTACTGGTAGCTACTGGAATGGACCGGACTTGCAAGGTCGGTCGTAAGTCCGGTCGAGTCAAAAAAAATATATATATATATATTTATTATATGATTATAACAATCATATGTATATATATATATGCCTATACACATATATGCATATATATGTAGTAGTACACTGTAAATGAAGTAGTGAAGGTAAGAAAGTAAGTATATGAGTAGGAAAACAAATGTAAAAAGTAACCAAGTAAGTAGAGAGTATGAGAACATTGAGTACACCGGGATAACGGGGTGGGAAGTACGAGTAGTAGTTATTTGTGTATCGTAAGAGTATAATATTAATAATAATGTTGAAACATCATCAGTGGGACAAGTGTGAACCAAGGAACGAGGGAACACACGGTAGAGCTAACTCCGGTGAAAGGTATGATTTCTTCATGCCCCGTATGCTAACCGAGTTACGTTGATTTGTGTGCTGTATGCCGGCTAATCAAGACTGAAGCATGAAAACGGTTTATTGCCTTTCGTTGCATGTCTTGTTGTATGTTGATTGAGCTAACCTTTCTTGATTGATTGTGTGGCCTCACTTAGTGCGTAGACCGACTCATAGATGAGTCTTATTGTGTATAGACTCGTAGTAAGAGTCATGTGTGAGCCAACGGGACCGTAGCAACGCACTAAACCAACGAACCAATAAACGATAACGTAAATCAATGAACTCACCAGAATGTGAGAGAGTGTACGGGAGTAATAACCTCCCGATACGGTAGGAGAAACGAAATGAGTAATCCACAAACGAAAAGTAGTGGAAGTATATAAGTAACCTCTATTAGAGGAACTAAGCTTGGTGCAAAACATGAACCATGAGAGTAGTAAAGAATGATGAGGGATCTCCAACCGCTTAGTAATTAGTCGATCCATTATGAGAGGACCCGACTGATGTAAGTATGCCCCGAACGAGAGAGTATTCGATATGTTGGGGAACGCCTTAAATCTGAGGATACTAGACGGCGGTAATTCCCTAAGCTAACAGAGTTATTGAGAGAATACTTCTAGGCTAACCATGAGGTTGTATTGTGCTCTGAGAGAAGAGTGTTGGGAATTCGTGTAGTCCGGTAGAACGGACATTTGAGTATTTGAGGAGCTAAGCGTATAGCCCTCGTATTGTAGGTCCGGTGGCGAGTCTTGAGTATGACTCCGCCCAGAGGCCAAAGTAATGAGTATTGCGTATGTATGAGTAAGGTAATGAGTATCGAGTAAGCAAGTACGAGTATGTAAGAAGTATCGAGTATTGAGTATTTAAGAGTAAGTATGGAGAATCGAGTAGTGAGTATGCACCAGTATTGTAACGAGCACAGAGTAAGGATCGTGTACGAGTAAGGTATTGAACATGGAGTGATGAGTATGCAAGAGTAAGGAGTAAGAAGGAGTAGAGTAACGAATATCGAACACAGTACGAAGAGTAATGAATGTATAACAAATACGAATGGTTGACTATTGAATTGTCTTCCTTAGTAAGTAATGTACTGGTGTGTTTATGTAGGTATCTTTGATGTATTGTGTAGTATGAGTATGTATGTATGCATGTAAAATGAACTCCATGTATATCCGACCCAAAGTAGTCGGCGTACCGCGGTTAGCACGCGGTATATGCGGATTTCATATGCAGCGTAAGCTGACCCCCTCGGGGGACCCTTTTTAGTGTGCAGGTACCGAAGCTGTTCACCGTTCGAGAGAGTAGGACGGGGACTGCTACGTAAGCATGGGTAGTTGTATAGTAGGGATTGGTACTTGTATTGTAATGCGAATTTCGAAGCTTAAACTGTATCGGTAATTCGAGGATTGTAGTATACTCGGTATAGTATTGTATTGGAGTTGTAATTGGATTATGGATGAGTATGCAATGGGAAGTATTGTATGGTGTAGAGTACTCGGTATATTCATAATCATCAGACCGATAGTATGTAGTATTGTAATCCGCCTTGTTAGTCACGTGGGTGACTAACGGCATTGTACACCCGCCGTTGAGTGAGTAATATCCGCTGCGAAGGTAAGTATTTGTACAGTAATGACGGTATTAGCGGTAGGGGTGTTACAAGAGGATCTTAACCATATTGGTGGTTTAGTCCCAAAACCAAGAATTCTCATTAAAGTTTATTTAACTCATCACCGGTTTCGATTCTGGCCTGTGAGGCTTCTTGTCGTTAATAACCGGTCATTATTCATATTCACAATGTATCCGAAACATGGGTTCACTAGCCTCTGCTGCGGAACTGTGACAACTTAGAGCTTAGTTTGCCCCATTCGTTATTCATAATGTATTGTACATTTCCCATTTATCACCTTCATCTTGTGAAGAATGGTTTCTCAACCGACGCGTGGTATCTCTTACCGTGAGTGAATTCGGTGAGTTACAAACTTTCTATCCACTTCTGTGATAGTTCACTATGTATACCGCTTTGTATTTCTCAATGTTTGACTTAATTTCTTCTGACTTACTATCGGTTGAGATTGAGCTACTACCTAATGTGTAAGGCTCTCTCGGTTATTTCCCACACTTGAGGTATATTCCATACCATATTTGGTATTTCGTGTTACTGCAGTCACTTATTGCTATTCATGCCACCACAATTGGTTCTGTACCAGTACTTTTTCATTGGTACGACCTTGCATTTCCTAGGCCACGGTCTTATATATCGTTATAAGTCTTTTGTTGTTTCTACCACAATTAACATCTTCTCAACTTCCTAGCTATCTCACTCGATCATTACCACGCAAGCGCAATACCAAAACACTCAGTCATACAGAGTGCAAAGGCTTAAACTCTTGGCAGTAAATCTCTCTTGATTGCAACAACAGAAATTCACACTGTGTTTCACTGGGATTCTTATCACATAGTACTGGCTACTGGCTTACTGCCTAGTTTATCTGCTATCACTTACCGTTGTATTTCCACTGGGTTTAACTCATGACTGTGCTAAGTTGCCATATTATCGTTTAACAATACTTATACAACAGTCGCTTATTGCGCACCGTGTTCTTACTTCTTGCACAACAATAACTTACGTGGCATCCACTGTCATATTAGAATCCGCACATGTACTTCTAAATACACTATTTTTCGAGTCTTTATGCTCCCTGAGTGAACCATCACTTTGTTACCCTCACTCGAGTTATAAGCCGGTGTTACTCAGCTCGGTGCTTCACATTATACACACATGCTACTAAAACTAACCGCTCTCCCACAATAACAACTTGGTCAATCCTCAACATATTTCTTGAACTTGGTTCACATAACTACCTCTCATGGGGTCTCACAATATCGAGGGTATCCCCACTCTTAAAGTAGTGGTTCGTTCTCCGCTCTATTCACTTGTACAACATAAACTTTTGTAATCAAATAAATTTGCATACTCATCATCTGGTCTATGGCTTAGTTGCTTTGTTGCCTTGAGCTCAGATCATTATAGGCTGTTCACACCAATTTTACTTCTCCGTACACCATCACATGGTTTGGAGGTTGTATTGGGATCCCTAACAAGGTCGTTGCATCCTGCTTCCTTTTATGGGATGCCCCTTAAGAATGTTTGTTTGCCTCCCTGAAGACTTATGTTTAAACCGGGTATAGCTTCAACTCTTGTGTTTTTATCACGACATTTCGTTCAACAATTGTTGACCCTACACACCCTTCAGGACAGCTCCTGGGTGTACTAGGTTGTGCCATTACATCTGGCTTGTATATACGTTTAGTTAACTAACATCGCTTTGCGTTCTTTACTAGGTTTACTATCTTCTTCTATGAAGATCGATATTCCCTGGTAGTCTAGGTGATCATTCCGGGAGTTTCATCATCCCGTTCGTTGCACATTACCGTGTCCATGTTAGGCATTGGCCTTACTAGGTATAGACTGGGTATGTGTTCCAGCTATCATATTTTATTCCTCGGGATTCTTGGGACATTGAGATGTCTTCACTTACTAGTCAGTGCGCTCCACGCTTCTTGACTCATTAACATTTCCTTAAAATGGATTCACTAATGCTTTTAGTTTCATTAACTTAACTGGGTTTCCTTACTTCAACCATTCTTGGCAATTCATTGCTCTTGTTTAACCTTTACTGCTGACCATAGTATGGAGTCGACTACTTCCCGTTTTCCAGACTCCACTCGTATACATATGCGGGGTACCATACTAAAACATTGCTACTTGCCCGACTAACCCATAAAAGGTCTGTCAGGCCCACAAGCTCCTATCGGAGTGCGGTCGTCCCACATTTCAGCTAGTACACTCGTAGTGTCCGTCACACACCCTAGGTGAAGTATTCTGTTGTCAACTCCCTCGTATCGTCCTATGATAATATGCATTCCGTGCTTCCCGAACTATATATTAAGGGAAATTTGTCCACTGTCTGTATCTAGTGTGAACTGGATCCCTTCCCTCGGGTTGTAGGATTGTTCTAAAGTTGCTCGAAAGCAAACGGGTACAACTTACCTACTGTGTGGCACTGAGGCCGGTGTAGGTCCTATGGTTTTGGTTTTTAAAGAAAATATGAATTTTGAGAAAAATTTTGGGCTTAAAAGAAAGTTTGAGATAATTATGAGTTTGAAGGAAATCTGGGTGTGAAAACGTTTGAAATAAATCTGGGTTTAGAAGGAAACTGGGTTCATAAGAAATTCTTCCTCGTATTTAAAATGTCTTCACGCTTTGACCAAGTCTATCTTCCCCGCTGACTGGTATATCTTCACATACAACGGTTAGGCCACTAAGCCCTTCCAGGTTTCACTCCTCAAATTCTTGGATTCTTGATTCTATAATCACTTCCTTCAACAATAGGGTACCTTACTAGGTACTTTATAGTCATTAAAATTTTCCAAATAGCCCCGTTATAGCAGCACTTGCAATATCAAGTGCGCCATGCTGGCTGGCTATCGGTTTCAACACATACTGGTTGGCGGTATTACTTTTATCATTACCGTGTTCGGTAGCCTTGTTGGCTCCTCCTTTGACCTTACAGTTTTGATAATAGAACATTCGAGCGACTCTCATTGGTCTTGACATGGTAGTAATTAACTAGGGTGACTCTCCATCCACTTAACTCTGTGTTCTTCCTTAATGTCCCTCCCGACGCATTTGCCGTGGTTACCGGGGCTTGGATTTTCTTGTTCAGGTACTACTTCATAGCCCTATTGAAGTATGCTTCACTAATCCTCACAGTTATCTAAACTATGATAATCAAGTATTACAGTCTCCTTGGCGCTGTAGGTTTGGAATCATCCACCTTGACTAGTTCCTTAGTCGGTTACTATACCATTGTCGGTATTATTTAGCAATTGTGGTCCCGTAGACATGTGTCTCGGGTTGGTTGCTCCTCCGTTTTCCTCTTCTGTGCGCAGTTAGTGCTTTCTTTCTTATTGACTGGGTTTATTGACTGGGTTTCCTCGACTGCTAGGCATGTCGACCCAGGTCGCCGAAAATTTCAGTCTCTTGTAGGTAGGATTCTCAATCTTCCGCTATCAAGTGCGGGTAAAGGTGTTCAACAGGTTCCTCTCTAGGATTCTCAGTTCTTGGAATCTACCGCATGACAGGTTCTCCGTATTTACAGAGGTACTTAATAACAGCCAGATCCGGCTTTCCCGAGTAAGAGAGGACTTTTATCTCTCTGGCGTTCTTTCCCCCGAGTTATAAAATAGGGATTGTGGAGGGCGGGAAGGATATTGTAGGTTTCCAGTACGTCACTCATATAATTCCTAACTAGCGTATCTCTCACGGTATACACTCAACCCTTAACCCAATGTACTAAAATCCTAACTCGGCTACTTCCTAACTCTCGTTCCATTTCCAGTCATTAGAGCGATACTTCCTCTGACATACACTTTTTGTAACACCCCTACTAAACACACACTACTTAACCATTAACGCAAATCACAAACAACATCATGAAACACTACTAATTCAATGGCTTTACATGCCATTACCCCCACTGACGCAAGGCTAATACATACACAACGTACCGGTCTGATGGACAAGATTACCGAGCACTACACTTTACATTTACAAGTCCGTTACATTCTGAACACTATTACAATTACAAACCCAACTGTACCAAGTCTAAAACATTCCTTTATCGATATCACGCTAAACTAAATAACCACCCATACATAACAGTTCCCCGTCCTACTCTCGAACGGCTGCCAGCTCCATTGTACCTGAAAAGTATGGGGGCCCCCCGAAGGGGGTCAGCACCTTTGCTGGTATGGTAATCCTGCAGCCCGCATGCTACCAGGCCACGCACAACTATTTGTCGTCTGAGCATGCAGTCAATTATATTTAAAAATGCATGAAACTATACACATATATCATGCTCATAAATCACACATCCAATGAACAGATACAAACATAAATTAACACATCACATTGGTTAGATCACATTATTGCGTCATTTGGCCCTTAAGGGTTCTACCATAATGGAGCTATTCTTTGCTAGACGACACATACCCATTTAATCGGGTTATACTTAATTACCCCTTATATTTATACGGGGTTGATTTCGGAGATCAACGTACATAACATAATAACATACTTCACATAGATGTGTCGGCCTTAATACTGGCCCGATCACACCATACACAATTTCCCCCTAGCTCCAATATGAAGGTAGGTAAGCCTTGGTTAAGCTTGTGGGTGGTTGTCATCCAAAGAAGGAGAACAACCATAACATAACGTATTTCCCTAGCCCCGAATAATAATCATGGTAGGTAGCTTTGGTTAAGCTAGTGGGTGATTGTAATCCAAGAAGGAAAAACAACCATAACATAACAGAGTGGGAGTTAATTCAAATATATACATCAACTCCCAAACAACGCGCGCGACCGGAACGACCGGATTCCTCACCCCCATAATCTATACATATTAGTTAGTAGTTCCTTTATGGAACTTATCACAACATGACACCATATGGTGTTATAAACTTGGTTAATCACACACATGGGAGGTAACATTCCATTCGACACACATGGAAACCACATTCATTAAATAATGATATACTAAACAAAGCAACACACATCACACACAACCACAACATACAACTAACGCATGGATAGCCGTAGTTAGAACATTCCCGTATGTTGGGACGTTAAGTCCGAACACCGGTCTCTTATGTGACTCTAGAGTCGTTAGTTTCGATTTAACACATATTAGAGGTTAATGGTGTCGGAACTAAATTCGCCACATAAATGAATTACTGTAAACTCATTACATGCTTTATCTTGCAAGGTGGCCAACAAACAGAAAAAACACATTGGCATACAAGCCGGTGTAACCCAGTAGGACACAGGTTGCAAGAAAACCATACCTTACACCTTGGGTTACTCTACCGTGTCCCCGAGGATTCACTCCCACGCGTCATCACACGCTTTCCGGGTAGTTTCAAATCAACTGGTATTATTATTCAAATGCTTTATTAATCACAGATCTTCCAGTATATAAACTTCTATTACTCCCGTACTTAACCCGTTATCCCGTTATTTCGGTTTAACTTTGTGTACTTAAACTCACAACTTTCTCACATCCAATATAACACTTGTTTACACTTTTTAAGGCCTTTAAACTCAATAAAGAAGGCCTAATCAACACCTAAACCATTACCATTCACTTCCCCATCATAGCAACACTTAAAAACCATTCAGGTGCAATTTTTAACTGGTCCGGGTTTGTGTTTCGGGGTTACAAACCCAGACTAACCACGAAAATTACAATCTGTGTACAATTTAGCTTGGTCCGGGTATGTGTACATGGATACAAACCCGGACCACATGTTAAATGGGTTTCTGGACGTTTTTGAGGTTGTCCGGTTTGTGTACTTGCTTACAACCCGCCCATGTATGTAGGTGTTAAAATTGACAGTTTTTGACCAGTTTTCAATCCCCAATTCACCTCCAATCATTCTCTAATCATTCCACATGTTTCCTACATGTTTAATCATCTTTAAACATGCTTTAAACCTCTTCAAAACATAGGTTTAATCCCTACTCAAATTCTTGCTCAATTCCTAAATTTTCCATTCTCTCTGTTGCATTATGCACATCAGTGCACTTAAAACCTCTTTGATGTTTCATAACCTTCCACCAACCTTACCAATCATTCCTAGACCAATGCACTTCTCATACCAAGGTTCAACTCTTGTTTCCAAGCTACACATTCCAGTTCATCTCTAGCAACAAAAAACTCCCAAATATCATCCTTATTACAGATTTTTATTTTGCCTAACTCCATCCCATTCTTCAACCAACACCACAATGTGGTTTACCGACCAAATAATTCCTAACAATACCTAGTTAACCCTAGGTCATGACAACTCACCAAGTCACCTAAATTCCTTAAGTTTCTACGAAAAAATTGCCATAACCCGGCTACTCCTCTAACATTACCCAAAACTCATTTCTACACATAATTCATCCTATAACTAGCCAAACCACTTAAGTTCTACCAGCACACATACAAATCCATCAATACTCATCAAATTCTCCAAATGCAACACAATACATAAATCATAAAGTGCATAGCTGAAATACCCCAAACCTAAGTATGCTAAGTAACATCAATTTATGATTTAGTAAGGCTAAAATATGCCTTAGAAAGATTGGTATACAATTTAAACCAAGGAAATCACAAGAAAACACCTTAAGGGCAATTTAGGCAAAAATGTGCTCTAAGCTTGGAGTGACTTTGATTAGCACCCAAATACCATTATAAGACTTTATTAACATGATAAGGGACATGTTAAATCAATTACCAATGAAAACCAAGCTCACAAACAAGCTTAAACACAAAATGTGCTTTAAGACTCCTTAAAGCACCTTTTTGAGAAATTGTCTTAGAAATGAGTTTTGAGTGGCTAAATGCCTATGATTACATCTTAATCAACATGTGTGCTAATTAGTATCACATTAGGAAGTCTAAATCAATGGGAAACCAAAAATCTCACAAATATGTGCACTAGTTTATGAATAGTGCCCAATAGCACCTAGTTTAGCATTAAGTCAACATAAGTCAATTAGTTGGTCAACAAAGACCATGTATAGCCTTGTATAATGAGGGGGCCGGTTTTCTAAGGGATGAGTCATTATAGAATTCATCAAATAAGAAAAGAAAGGGAAGAAAAGTAAAGAAAGAACTATTTGCTTTTTAAGTTAAATATCTCACCTTTACCTCTTCTCTCTCTCCTCTTCTTTTTTTCTCCTCTTCCCCACCGTTTTCCTTCCTTTTCTCTGCTCCAAAACCGTGAGAGCTTCATCCATGTCACCTCCATGTTCAATTACTCACCAAACACTCATTTTAGCTCCAAATCAAAAAGTGAGCATAGATTATTCTTAGTTGGAGCAAGACCTACCTTTCTATCTTTTCAAATCCTTCAAAGCTCAAGTTTGGTGCCATGAGAAAACTCCATTGATGGAGGAAAATCAAGTTTGAAGAGCCCATTTGGTTCTCCATTCATTCAAGGTAAGAAAAATCATCTTTCCACCACTTTCTTACATGGCTGAAAATTACCACTCATTGAGCCTTGTTTTTATTTCTTGTTCTAGGTTTTTTTAATCACCAAGGACTAGTGGAGGTCCTCTTTCATTCAATGCCCAAGTCTACTTTGAGACTTCAAAGGTAATTATCCACTTTTATGCCTTAAAACACATTTTTAACCTAAGATTTGGATTCCATGAGTTTAGGCATGATGCTTAGTACTCATTAGATTATTTGAATGTGGATTAGAACATTGGAAAGGGAATTAAATGGGTGGCCAAGATTCATTCAAGAAGAAGGTCTAAGGAGAAAGTTAAGAGAAACTTGAGGAAAATAAGGTAAATTGCTTACCTAATGGTGGTTTAAGACTTTAAGGGATGAGATTTAGATAGGTACTAATGTAGATTAAAGCTTACATTATGTAATGGGTTATATAACATAGGAAACAGAATATAAATAAGCTTATGAACTTGTGATTAAGGAGCCAATGGAACTGAGTTAGTAAGATAAGTTTAAGATGGATTTTGAGAGCTTTATAACTACTATGAGATTGATGGGTGTATTTGCAGGTTGAAAGCTTTTATAAGTGGGAAATTCAGTGTTTAAATTCATGTCATTTAAGGGCCTAAAAGCCATGTTATTTAAGAGCCTTAGTGCTATGCAATTTAAGATTATTGCATTATATTGAGTTTGTTGTGAATGAGTTGATTTGGGTGAGAAATATGATGAGAAAGGACTTGATGTATGTGAGACGATTGAATGAGAAAAACAATGCTTATAGGCATGATAATATACTAGAGGAGCTATGGCCAAATTTGAGTAGAAAACAAGTGTTTAAGTGAGGTTATGATTTAATATGACCTAGGATTTACTTGGGATCATTAAAAAGGAATTTGAGTGGAAATGAGTTAACTAAGGAGTTCTTGAGGATGAGAATGACCTAGAGTTGTCTAGGAGGAATTAGAGGATAGGTGGTATACTGAACACACCAAAGTCATATTAAGAGGAATGATAAGACTTAAGCAAAAGTTTGGATGGAAAGGTGTATAATGCTTTAAGGTCATTTAGGTATGAACTTGAGAATAT
Source organism: Limonium bicolor (assembly GCA_023374045.1). NCBI lineage: Eukaryota > Viridiplantae > Streptophyta > Magnoliopsida > Caryophyllales > Plumbaginaceae > Limonium > Limonium bicolor. Next base: position 16,487,481 of record CM041782.1, read on the forward strand.
AACAATGAGAGATCTTGGTAGCTTGTATAAGTGGTGAAGATGCTAGTGGTGGATTAATAAGGTTCTAGTTCTGATGTCTAAGAGGGACTAGGGATCCAATGGTGAATTTAAGGCACCAAAACCACGGTGAAGGAAGCTAGGAAACTTGTATGAAGTTTGAAAGAAAAATAAGGTATAATGACTTGTAAGGATGTAAGCATGTGCTAGATAATATATAGCTTTGAGAAGTGTGAGTAAAGTATATGGGTTGTGCATGATGATGCTTGAGGATTAGTTTGAGTTGTAGGTGTGATATACCACTTAGGAAAACCTAAGGAAATATAACAAGTGTTAAGAGATTATGTGAGAATTGGGTAACAAGTTTAGATGAGGAATTGGGCAAGTTTAAGATGTTATTTTTGGGGTTATAATATTTCTAAGATCGTATATGGACTTTGGGTGAAGCATGGATGAAGAAAACAAGTGCAATCACACTTAGAAAAATGCAAATGGTTAAAACCTGCAGCTGGTCCGGGACCTAGGTCCAGGGTAAAGTCCCGGACCATGCCTAAATTAGAGCCTAGGGTTCATCCAACTCCCCGGTCCAGGACTTTAAGTCTTGTATAAAGTCCCGGACCACCCTCTAATTTACCCCCGAGAGTTTTAGCTTGTATTGGTCCGGGACTTAGGTTCCAAACAAAGTCCCGGACCACCCCAATAAACCCCCCGAGAGTTTCAGCTTGCATTGGTCCGGGACTTAAGTCCCATACAAAGTCCCAGACCACAACATAAAATCAGCCAAGAGTTTAACCAAGTGTTGGTCCAGGACTTAAGGTAAGGACCAAGTCCCGGACCACTATAAAAATGGTGTATAAGCTTGGAAAATGTTAGGTAATGATGGGTATTGATAAGTGTTGATGTTATAAGGTAATTAAGGACATGTTTGGTGGGTATTACTGGCAATCAAATGGGTGAATAAGCTTAAGAAATAATGAGAAGTAAGTGGCTTTTAAGGTTAAGATTAAACTATAAGGACTTAGCGATTTTTAGTGGTAAACCGTAGTGTTTAAGCAAACTAAGTGAGTTGGGATGAGTTAAGTAACTAATAACCTAAAATTGAATGAATGTTTTAGGACTTGGGAATTCGGACTCCGTAAGAGAGTAAGCAACCGAACGACCAACGGTGAACGGTACAGTCTTCTTGTGACCTGCTTGCTAACGAGGTGTCCCTCGGCTTGTGTGCTATTTGTTTTTGTGTGCTCACTAAACAAGATAAAGCATGCAACCGGAACATTATGCTTATTGCATTGTTGTGTGATGTTTGAAAACTAACACTACTTACTGTGAGAACTTACTAACAATGTTTAGTAAAGATTTGTGTGAGACTAAGGAACACTCCCTAATATTAGTTTGTTAAAAACCGAAAGAGGTTTAACCAACAAACATTGTCTTGAGACTTCCACTAACTGGTACTTGGGGGGAGTGAGGAACCCGGGACTGACTCCGGTCATGCATGCTAAGGAAAGGGGGGGTCGGTATCTAAAGCAGATCTGACTTCCAATTAAGGACTTGTCTTCGACTTGTTGCCTAGGGTGGGTTGCCGGCTCAGCTACATTGGACATCCAGTCCAAGGTAGGAGGCATTACGATGGTGCGGTAGGATCACCTAAATCCTAATTTATAAGATAAGTTGTTTATTCAACCAATGGAGTTAATAGCTCATTGGCTAGGGTCGCTTTTGACCCGACAAAAATAAACATTGAGATAAGATACAATCATTTCTATTTAAAGAGTGGTTTGTATTCTAAGATTAAGATAAGGTTTGAGATAAGTTGCAACCATTTCTATTTAAAGGATGGTTTGTATTCTAAGACTGAGATAAGCTACATCCATTTCTATTTAAAGAATGGTTTGTTTTCTAAGACTAAGATAAGGACTAAGATTGAGGTAAGATAAGGTTGGACTGAGATTAAGAGGAAACATAATCTAAGGAGTTAAATAACTAACTCACTAATTAAGGGAACGCATTTAAGTCGTTCATTGTGTTTGAACTTTGATTGTTCATATTTGGATTGTTGTTATTGCACTTTCTATTATGTTGTGCATCTAATCAACCTCCATGCTATCGACAATTAGTCGTCGTAGCCACGTTAGCTTGGGGGCCATGAGAGGATCGTACCAGCATTCTTGTTGACCCCCTTTGGGGCTGTTTTTACTACGCAGGTGTACGTCAGAAGGCGACCGTCATGAGAGTAAAATGGGGTAGACGTGTTACGGGTTAAGTGTGGCCTACGAGTTGTGCATGTACTCTCGTATGGTAATTTGAGATAGTAAGTTGTATAGGATGTGAGGGGATTGTAAGAATGATATGTATTTGGTTAAGACTTGTAAGGACTAATGTTCGGTATATTTTGTTAGTCAAACCGTGGCAAGGTCCTGGAATGTATTTGAATCCGCTGCAGTGTTTGTATATATGGTGATAAGTTTGTGATAACCATGATTGATCGAGATGGGGTGTTACAAAAAGTGGTATCAGAGCGTAGTTACGCTCTGAAGACAAGAATTACCGAACTTAGGAGAATACTGAGGTTGAGTTTGAGTTATGGGTTAAGGGTTGAGTGATAGAGTGAGAGGTGCGTTAGTTAGGACTTCCCGGTATTTACCGGATATCTATAGAACCTAAACCCGCCCTCCATATCCCTTGCTTGAAGTATGGGGAACAAACGCCAGAGAGAAGAAAGCCTTCTCTTACTCGGGAAAAACCCGATCTGGCAGTTAGCTAACAGTAAGCAATACGAGAAACATCTTGTTGAACAACAGTTTATGAGAACTTGAACGTTTTAATTGGAGCGCAAAAGTGAAACAGGCGCTGCCAACGGAATTCTACCAATAAGAGAACGGTAATTACCGGCAACATGGGTCGACATGCTACGCAGTCGAAATAACCCGCCATACCAATGGTAAGAAAAGCACTACAAGTGCAATGGATAAGAAAAGATAAGCGACATGAGTACCGGACAGTGGTCCGAATGAGCATAGCAGTGGCATAATACAAAGCTTAAGGGTTAAGGTTACTGGAAGGTCCAGTTAGAAACGGGAACTCCAAACCCCACACAATGAGAAAGATTACAAACCTGGCCGATATAGCTCAGGCAACTAAGGAAACATGTACAAATTAGATATTAAAATAGGACTACGATGTAGTGCCTAAAGGAGAATTGTTACACAGAAACCGCGAGGAATGTGTGGAAACAGGAGCGAGAGTTAAAACATAAGAGAACAACGAGGGGTTTCCTCAGAAAGAGGAACGCCCTGATAAGTGACGGTACTGTCAAGACAACAAGGAAACTGCCGGATGGCTAGTTATCCTAAATAAGAGAACGTCGAAGGAGTCCCGAGGACTACCAAATATATATAAATAAGTAGAAGTACCAATACTGACGCACACAGTACCGGTAGCCCATCTTGCATGGCAAGTGCTACCACGGTTAAGCTACATGGAAAGCCATCATGGCAAGATAGTAGGACGCTACAGTTGTAGTAATACCGGATTGTAAATCCATAAGAACAAGAAATGAGACCTTGGAAAGGCCGGACGGCCTGACCATGATAAGATGAGTCGACACACCAGTCAACAGGGAGATGAACTTAGACGGAATATTAAAGGATAAAAAAATTAACCACAGTACAACCTACTATAACAACAATCTTTGTCGAATATGTTGGTAAACCCCGGAAACAGGGACAGAGGAAGTAAACCTAAGTTATAACCTACCAAGGGTTAAGGTCATACGATCCCGACAGAGGGAAGCTCAGAGGACTACCCCCACAGTGCGGGCATAGTCGAGCGAACAAACTGATGAATGACAGTTAATGCTGTTTGCCTAACTCATTAACACCGAAGTATGATTGATCATCAACGGGTGGCGTAGTCAACGGAAGTTGAACGAAGCGTTGAGATGGAAGTATAAGATGACAGGATATCCAACTTGGACACCGTAAGGCAAACGCCTAATACGAACTTGTCCGTAATTGTTTAAAAACGCACCAGCCTATGAAGACGACATAATTGTCATAGACACTAAGTAACCTCAGATCACCCGAATAAACTTCCATAGCGGGAAGCAGGATGCAACAACTTACCATAAACCCGATACTACATTTAATATGTAACCAACGGTTGACAAAATTCAAAGGGGTAGAATCTTATAAGGATGACCTACAGATGGGTAAGAGTACAAGTAACGAACGGAGATATTAAGCACTAAGAACCTACGATCCAAGGATGTTAACCACATCAGAACCCGAGGCGCAATAAGTTGTAAGAACACTTATTTAAGCTATGAATGAACTACAAATTGTAGATATGAACGGTTGCAACACCTATAACTTAGATTGTGGAGAATTGCTAGGAAAGGGCACCAATGAGAATAATGAGATAGCACATTGTCAGGGGCGGAGAACGAACCATTCCTTTAGGGTGGGGATACCTCTCCTTGTTGTGAGGCCATGAGTGGGAATAAACCCCTCAAAAAGGGCTTTCACTTATTAGAGATATAATACGCTTTTGTTAGAGAATGGAAACTGTAAACCCTGAGATTACCTTAGAACGTACCAATACACATGAGTAATAAGGGAGGCTGCATGGACAGACCTCGTATCCAACACCCAGGATTTAAGAATCAGTAATTGTCAGAGATAAACATTGTGAGTGCACAGTATGGCACGTCAAGTGACCAATGCTCAGAAGAGCTTGTGATTCAACGGATGATCTCTTCAGTAACCGGTTAAACTACATGGTCAATAACATCATAAGGGATGGAAGAACGTGAGAGAGACTGACCTACATACGAGACCGAAACTGAAGTAGAACACCTTCATGTTTAGAGACAACCATTTATAACACGGTACGACAACCGCCATACACCGAAATTGGAGAAACCCCAGTGTGCTTACACCAGGAGGGAATTGAATATAAGATAAAATGTTAGAATAAGTGAGTAAGAGGTTGCACCATCAATGGGCAACATGGTAAAGGCCACCTACCACGGTAGCAGAGGTCATAAGGGCAATACCTTTATAAGTGGATTAAGTCATGGTGCGCGGTAAAGCGACCATTATGTATGAGCCGTCAAATATTGACACTGAGGCAATTAGATTTATGAGCTAAGACCATATAAGTAAGGGAATAAGATGGTAGGCGAATGCGCATTGATGCCAGTAGTCTGGACCTGGTTAGGTAAGATTTCACAGGAAGCACACTACCCATTCCTTAAGGAACTGGAAGTGCATTCCTAGTAGAGCAAATATGAGAAACAAGATAAGAGGCTCTATGGAAAGAGACCTCAGTCACTAAGAGACCGAATCAGTACGGGATACAGAAAGACTAGAGCATACAATACATAAGAACATAGTAAATGGATTTTCCTTGATTAAGTTCAAGAAGAACAATAAGTGTTATTATGGAACGATGAAAGAGGAGATCGCCAACAGAATACTTCATAGTTAGCAATGGTTAAACGTGTGACGACTACGAGTTTACTAAAACGAGATGTGGGACGACTGCACCCCACAGGGGCTTGCAGGCCTGAAACGCTCATTTATGAGTTAGTCGGGTAAGTAGTAATGTACCAGTAAGGTACCCCATGCATGTAAACGAGTGGTGTAAGGAACACAGGAAGTAGTCGGCTCCGTACCACGGTCAACGACGCAAGATCAGACAAGAGCAGCTACTACCACAAACATTCGAAGAGAAGAATTCGGTTGAACCAACAACACAAATGAATCAGAGAACAAATAATTAAGGACTATGAAGTGCGAACAACACGGATTGTTAAGTACAGACATTGGACATGTCTTAAGATGTAAGAGATTAAACTGTAAAGCACAATAAGCACTAAACAGTAGTTTCAGATTAAGAATTTTCCTCTCCCCAAAGGTCAGTTGAAAAGAACGATTAAGACACTTAAGAGAACACTAAGATATGAATGGTAGATCTTCAGGGAGAATGGAAAGGCGAGTTACAACTCATCAAGGCCATGTATATATAAAGATAACACGTGTCCATAGAGGGACCTTTATCAGAGTCGCGCAGCGGAAGCTATCAGATCAGTACCTTAGAGGATTGGACATACCTGATGAACCGGAAAAGGAATGATGTACCACACATCTTCCAATGGAATAAATATAAGATCTAGCAACTGAATGCTTTAGTATCCTCGAGATTAGACCAAACTAAGTTAAGAAAATGGTATAAGTACCATTAAGAATCCTCGATACAGAGACTAAGCCATTAACATAGTTATGACCCTCTGATCGAATCATAAGTGAGATAGATGACATGGAAGCTAGAATGCTTGGTGAGAATTAGACATCTTGAACCTATGTTCAAGAATGATATAATGTTGATTACGTGGGCGTAATCCATTTTAGGGGGGTAGAGCGAAAACCGCTTAGCGTATGTTTGTGTACTGAGTACATAAACTACAGTGTGCATAGCACAAAAGAATTTGAGAATTTGTTTTACATAAACATCTTGAGATAAATTATGGTTATTGCGCACAGAAGATGCGAATACCATACATATTAAGTACCTATCTTGTTAACTCCGGTGTGAGTACAAGTTAAGAGAATTAAGGAAGAGGATTAAGGAGACTTAAGGAATATATGAGATATGAGTAGGTATGAAACTACATGTGAGATAAGAATAAGATAACACTATGAGATATCATTTGATATGAGTATGAGGAAGGAAATTGTAATCCTATGAGGTATAAGATGGTGAGAATTGGCATGAGACTGATATAGAACTTAGTAGGAATTTAAGTCCTGAGGCAAGTATTAAGAGATGAATTGGGAATGTAGATGGACTGAGTCCACACCTTAGAGATGTAATGATTACGATTACAAAGACTAAAAAAGATAGAAAATTGGACATGAGTGAATTATTTGATGTTTGAAAATGACGTGGGAGGTGGAACTTGATTTTCTAGGGATCAAGGGAAACCGAACACAAATTGGGGTGGAAGGATAGTTCTACACTGATGCTGATCACATCAGGGTTGGAAGATTCCTGAAACTCCCTACCAGTGGTCACAATTAAATCACGCTATGGATAGAGGCTTTAGGATAAAATGAAATTGGAGTTGATTGTATTTTCAAATAGAGGGAATTATTCCTCACTTGACCTCGTAAAAAGGATTTCCTTTTTACTGAGTCTCGCCCATGAAGTCGAGGACGCATGAGCCTTTGTCTTCGGACCGGTGACATGGGGAGAATAGAGTTGTTTTGTATTCTGGCCCATGGTGGCGTGGACGAATGTGCCTTTGTCTACGGACCGGTGACATGGGAGAATACGATGAAAATTATGTGATTGTTTAGTCATCAAAAAGGAACAAAAGGAAATTTTGAGTGTTATACATGCTTAAGCATGTTGTGTGATATTTGAGTATAAGCATATGATGGACCTAATGATTCAATGAGTTTAAGTACACATAAGGGTGATCTATATGATCTATGGAATGAGGTAAGCCATGTATTCTAATAAAATAAGATGCATGTGAACTTTGGGGACAAAGTTCTTTTAAGGGGGGTAGATTGAAATACCCCAAACCTAAGTATGCTAAGTAAACATCAATTTATGATTTAGTAAGGCTAAAATATGCCTTATAAAGATTGGTAGACAATTTAAGCCAAGGAAAACACAAGAAAACACCTTAAGGGCAATTTAGGCAAAAATGTGCTCTAAGCTTGGAGTGACTTTGATTAGCACCCAAATACCATTATAAGACTTTATTAACATGCTAATGGACATGTTAAATCAATTACCAAAGAAAACAAGCTCAAAAGCAAGCTTAAACACAAAATGTGCTTTAAGACTCCTTAAAGCACCTTTTTAAGAAATTGTCTTAGAAATGAGTTTTGAGTGGCTAAATGCCTATGATTACATCTTAATAAACATGTGTGCTAATTAGTATCACATTAGGAAGTCTAAATCAATGGGAAACCAAAAATTCACAAATAGTGCACTAGTTTATGAATAGTGCCCAAATAGTACCTAGTTTGGCATTAAGTCAACATAAGTCAATTAGTTGGTCAACAAAGACCATGTCTAGCCTTGTCTAATGAGGGGGCCAGTTTTCTAAGGGATGAGTCATTATAGACATCATCAAATAAGAAAAGAAAGGGAAGAAAAGTAAAGAAAGAACTATTTGCTTTTTAAGTTAAATATCTCACCTTTACCTCTTCTCTCTCTCCTCTTCTTCATTTCTCCTCTTCCCCACCGGGTTTCCTTCCTTTTCTCTGCTCCAAAACCATGAGGGCTTCATCCATGGCACCTCCATGTTCAATTACTCAACAAACACTCATTTTAGCTCCAAATCAAAAAGTGAGCATAGATTATTCTTAGTTGGAGCAAGACCTACCTTTCTATCTTTTCAAATCCTTCAAAGCTCAAGTTTGGTGCCATGAGAAAACTCCATTGATGGAGGAAAATCAAGTTTGAAGAGCCCATTGGGTTCTCCATTCATTCAAGGTAAGAAAAATGTAAGAAAAATCATCTTTCCACCACTTTCTTACATGGCCGAAAATTACCACTCATTGAGCCTTGTTTTTATGTCTTGTTCTAGCTTGTTTTAATCACCAAGGACTAGTGGAGGTCCTCTTTCATTCAATGCCCAAGTCTACTTTGAGACTTCAAAAGTAATTATCCACTTTTATCCTTAAAACACATTTTTTACCTAAGATTTGGATTCCATGAGTTTAGGCATGATGCTTAGAACTCATTAGATTATTTGAATGTGGATTAGAACATTGGAAAGGGAATTAAATGGGTGGCCGAGATTCGTTCAAGAAGAAGGTATAAGGAGAAAGTTAAGAGAAACTTGAGGAAAATAAGGTAAATTGCTTACCTAATGGTGGTTTAAGACTTTAAGGGATGAGATTTAGATAGGTACTAATGTAGCTTAAAGCTTACATTATGTAATGGGTTATATAACATAGGAAATAGAATTTAAACAAGCTTATGAACTTGTGATTAAGGAGCCAATGGAAATGAGTTAGTAAGATAAGTTTAAGATGGATTTTGAGAGCATTATAACTACTATGAGATTGATGGGTGTATTTGCAGGTTGAAAGCTTTTATATGTGGAAAATTCAGTGTTTAAATTCATGTCATTTAAGGGCCTAAGATCCATGTTATTTAAGAGCCTTAGTGCTATGCAATTTAAGATTATTGCATTATATTGAGTTTGTTGTGAATGAGTTGATTTGGGTGAGAAAATATGATGAGAAAGGACTTGATGTGTGTGAGATGATTGAATGAGAAAAACAATGCTTATAAGCATGATAATATACTAGAGGAGCTATGGTGAAATTTGAGTAGAAAACAAGTGTTTAAGTGATGGTTATGATTTAATATGACCTAGGATTTACTTGGGATCATTAAAAAGGAATTTGAGTGGAAATGAGTTAACTAAGGAGTTCTTGAGGATGAGAATGACCTAGAGTTGTCTAGGAGGAATTAGAGGATAGGTGGGTATATTGAACACACCAAAGTCATGTTAAGAGGAATGATAATACTTGAGCAAAAGTTTAGATGGAAAGGTGTATAATGCTTTAAGGTGATTTAGGTATGAACTTGAGAATATAACAATGAGAGATCTTGGTAGCTTGTATAAGTGGTGAAGATGCTAGTGGTGGATTAATAAGGTTCTAGTTCTGATGTCTAAGAGGGACTAGGGGATCCAATGGTGAATTTAAGGCACCAAAACCACGGTGAAGGAAGCTAGGAAACTGTATGAAGTTTGAAAGAAAAATAAGGTATAATGACTTGTAAGGATGTAAGCATGTGCTAGATTATATATAGCTTTGAGAAGTGTGAGTAAAGTATATGGGTTGTGCATGATGATGCTTGAGGAGTAGTTAAGATGGTTGTGAAATAGCATTTTGGTTAGTTTGAGTTGTAGGTATGCTATACCACTTAGGAAAACCTAAGGAAAATATAACAAGTGTTAAGAGATTATGTGAGAAATTGGGTAACAAGTTTAGATGAGGAATTGGGCAAGTTTAAGATGTTATTTTGGGGTTAGAATATTTTTAAGATCGTATATGGATTTTGGGTGAAGCATGGATGAAGAGAACAAGTGCAATCACACTTAGAAAAATGCAAATGGTTAAAACCTGCAGCTGGTCCGGGACCTAGGTCCAGGGTAAAGTCCTGGACCATGCCTAAATTAGAGCCAAGAGTTCATCCAGCACCCCGTTCCGGGACTTAAGTCTTGTATAAAGTCCCGGACCACCCTCTAATTTACCCCCGAGAGTTTTAGCTTGTATTGGTCCGGGACTTAGGTTCCATACAAAGTCCCGACCACCCCATTAAAACCCCCCGAGAGTTTCAGCTTGCATTGGTCCGGGACTTAAGTCCCATACAAAGTCCCGGACCACAACATAAAATCAGCCAAGAGTTTAACCAAGTGTCGGTCCGGGACTTAAGGTAAGGACCAAGTCCCGGACCACTCTAAAAATGTGTATAAGCTTGGAAAATGTTAGGTAATGATGGGGATTGATAAGTGTTGATGTTATAACGTAATTAAGGACATGTTTGGTGGGTATTACTGGCAATCAAATGGGTGAATAAGCTTAAGAATAATAAGAAGTAAATGGCTTTTAAGGTAAAGATTAAACTATAAGGACTTAGCGATTTTTAGTGGGTAAACCGTAGTGTTTAAGCAAACTAAGTGAGTTGGGATGAGTTAAGTAACTAATTACCTAAAATTGAATGAATGTTTTAGGACTTGGGAATTTGGACTGCGGAAGAGAGTAAGCAACCGAACGACCAACGGTGAACGGTACAGTCTTCTTGTGACCTGCTTGCTAACGAGGTGTCCCCTCGGCTTGTGTGCTATTTGTTTTTGTGCGCTCACTAAACAAGATAAAGCATGCAACCGGAACATTATGCTTATTGCATTGTTGTGTGATGTTTGAAAACTAACACAACTTACTGTGAGAACTTACTAACAATGTTTAGTAAAGATTTGTGTGAGACTAAGGAACACTCCCTAATATTAGTTTGTTAAAACCGAAAGAGGTTTAACCATAAACATTGTCTTGAGACTTCCACTAACTGCTGGTACTTGGGGGAGTGAGGAACCCGGGACTGACTCCGGTCATGCATGCTAAGGAAAGGAGGGGTCGGTATCTAAAGCAGATCCGACTTCCAATTAAGGACTTGTCTTCGGACTTGTTGCCTAGGGTCGGTTGCCGGCTCAGCTACATTGGACATCTAGTCCAAGGTAGGAGGCATTAAGATCGTGTGGTAGGATCACCTAAATCGTAAATTATAAGATAAGTTGTTTATTCACCAATGGAGTTAATAGCTCATTGGCTAGGGTCGCTTTTGACCCGACAAAAATAAACATTAAGATAAGATACAATCAATTCTATTTAAAGAGTGGTTTGTATTCTAAGATTAAGATAAGGTTTGAGATAAGTTGCAACCATTTCTATTTAAAGGATGGTTTTGTATTCTAAGACTGAGATAAGCTACATCCATTTCTATTTAAAGAATGGTTTGTTTTCTAAGACTAAGATAAGGACTAAGATTGAGGTAAGATAAAGTTGGACTGAGATTAAGAGGAAACATAATCTAAGGAGTTAAATAACTAACTCACTAATTAAGGAACACATTTAAGTCGTTCATTGTGTTTGAACTTTGATTGTTCATATTTGGATTGTTGTTATTGCACTTTCTATTATGTTGTGCATCTAATTAACCTCCATGCTATCGACAATTAGTCGTCGTAGCCACATTAGCTTGGGGGCCATGAGAGGATCGTACCAGCATTCTTGCTGACCCTCTTTGGGGGCTGTTTTTACTACGCAGGTGTACGTCAGAAGGCGACAGTCATGAGAGTAAAATGGGGTAGACGTGTTACGGGTTAAGTGTGGCCTATGAGTTGTGCATGTACTCTCGTATGGTAATTTGAGATAGTAAGTTGTATAGGATGTGAGGGGATTGTAAGAATGATATGTATTTGGTTAAGACTTGTAAGTACTAATGTTTGGTATATTATGTTAGTCAGACCGTGGCAAGGTCCTGGAATGTATTTGAATCCGCTGCAGTGTTTGTATATATGGTGATAAGTTTGTGATAACCACGATTGGATCGAGATGGGGTGTTACAATAGCTCTTAGGCTCTTAAATCAAACATTAACTCAAAAATGCATCAAGCACTAACACAACCCTTTCTCATCTCAAATATTCACACTCCACTACATGTTGGGGTTCATTATTTAGTTTAACCCTTCCCAAAATTCTAAAACATTAAGTTAGGCTCCAAGGTAGATTGTTTACCATATATTCACAAGCCTTCCCTTGTAATTCCTTTCTCGTCCTCTTGTTCTTTCTTTCTCTTCTTGGTCTACCAAATGAGGTAAGCTACAGCCATGCCCAAATGACACACAACCACCACCAAGTCAATTACTACTCTTGATATCAAAACCCTAGAATTTTAAGGAGGGTTCATAAGGTTTTTAAGAAGGCATTACCTTGCACTTCTAAATAAAGTTCTTGGGCAACAAAGCTAGAAGTTTCAGCCCTTAATGGAGATCAACAATCGTCTGGACATGGAAGAAAAGGGAGCTCACGTTGGAAATTTTCAAGAAATGTAAGAGAGGCTAGAATGATGAGCTCTTGAGCTTATTTTTACCTTGGAGTAATAAGAAGAAGATCGAGGTCCAAATACTCTTCCGCAAGCTTCAAAATGGCATACAACCCATGGTGTGAAGAGGTGGAGTTTTTCAGCTGTTGATGGGTGGAACTTGTTCCTTGTGAAGAGTGGAATCCAACGGTGGTAATTTTGTGATGGAGTTTGGAGTTGATTTGAGTGTTCAACTAGAAGAAGAAGAGAGGTGCTGTGTGAGGAGGATGAAGAAATCGCCATTGGAGGAAAAAGAAAACAGAGAGAGCTCTGGGAAGAAGAAGAAAAAACGTGAGAGAAGAAGGAATAGAAGAGAGAGAGTGTAAAAAGTGAATATGTACTTGCTTTTTACTTTTTGCTTTTCCTTTTGTTTTTTTTCTTTTAGCCAATTAGCTAGTTTACAAATTAAGAGAGGGGGAGTGTTGACTACTAATAAAAACCGGCCCACATGTATATGTAAGCTGGAGCGGTTTTTGTCTTTTACAGAAAACGCTCGTTAATTACCCGGTTTAGCACTATTCACTAACCGGGCCCGTTTTTCGGATTTTTTCTCATTTCTTTAATTTTAATGGTTCTTAGGCTCCCATTAATGTTTAATTATAGTTATATAATCAACCATAATTTTTACGGGGTCATTTAATTGTTTAAAATCACGTTTTCGGGTTTTCTCGAAAAACGTGTGCTAAAGCTTTATTAGCGATTTAATACATTATTTGGATCCTTTTTCTTCCGGAATTTTTCCCACATGTTCTTAGTGTGTAATTAGGGTATAAAAATATATTATAACCCTAGTGAAGGTCATATACCTCCTAAAATAATTAAATACGTGTTTTCACGTTTTGTGACTTTTACGCATTTCTTTTTCTTTTTGATTTTATTTCTTCACCAATGATCTTAAGGACTTAATTAGCCTTAGAAAATCGTAATTACATAATTAATTAACATATTAGGTTTGGGGTATTTCAGTTGTACTTGTAACCGACTTTCCTTCGGTGTTCACAATCCAAGACCTATGACATACATACGATCGAGTGATTAATTTAACTATAATTAACTTAACTCGTGTATCTCTTACGTTTCCTAACTCATACTTACTATGTCTTTACAATTCTTACACTTACACATTGTTTACTTACCTTTCATTACTTTAAGTTTATTTTTTTTACACAACAAGGATATACTTCTACATATATATATAGATGTATGTGTATACATATATATATATATATACATATGTTTATTTAATTATATATTTTTTTTGTATGACTCGACCGACCTTACCCAGGGTCGGACCCAAGGTCGGTCGAAGTCAGTAAGGTATTACGCTTGAAAAATTCAGGCCCGACCGACCTTGCAAGTCCGGTCCCAAGGTCGGTCTGTTCCAGTGTGTTTTGGTTTCGACATTCTGGACTCGACCGACCCTGGACAAGGTCGGTCCCAAGGTCGGTCCATTCCAGTAGACTTCCGTCTTTGTAAATCTGGGCTCGACCGACCTTGCAACTCCGGTCCCAAGGTCGGTCCAGTCCAGTAGTTGCATTTTTATTTCTGTTTTCAATCCTTCCTCTTACCCATTACTTCCCCGTTGTTCCTACACTTAATCCCACATGTTTTGACACTAATTAGATCTTCTAATCCACCTTAGTTTCATCCATTAACTCCTCACTCATTCCTATACTAATTTACACGCTTTTTTTCCTAAATTTCATTTCAGCACTTACATTGTTTCTTCCTAGCATAGTTATGCTACAGATTTTTATTCTCATTTCCTCCTTCTATAGCTCCCTCTTCTATTGTCATTTCTAAAGCTTATAATGCATTATACACCTCTCCTAACTTACCCATTAACTAGCTCTAATCAAAATTTGTTTCAAGGTATATTTTCTACCTAGTTTCTAGTTCTTAAGTTCTCTAGTTTCTAGGTAAAATTTGCTATAGTCTCCCCTATATTTTTACATTCTCACCACATGTTTTAGCTCACAAAACACCCCTCATTACACCTGTTTATTAACAGCATCAATCTACCAAGCTCTCCAACATAATACTAAACATTAACACTCCTAAAATTCCTGCACATTCACCATTTCCTTCCTTAAGGTTTATATGAGTTTTTCATCAACTTTGAAGCTTAAAACATTACACTACTACCCATTAACAGTTACAATACTCATTTACACTACTAAAATCTGTTACATTAAACATTACAAAACTACACAATGATGTGCATAATTTACCTTGTTCTTCTTCTAGCTTTTCTCTCTTTCTTCTTTCTTTCTTCCTTCTTCCTTTCCTCTCTTCCCACCGGTTTTGTAGATCAAATTCTCTAAAGCTACAACCCATTGATATATACATTTCAATACAACTAACCCTTAAACCATCTTTAAAGCCTTAAGGTAAGTTTTTAGGGTTTAGAAATATATTACCTTGCAAGGGAGTAGATGAAGCTTAGAATAGCTCAAGAACAAGATTTCTCACTCTCCAAGGATGCCAAAATCGGCTAGAACACAAGGCACCAAACAAGGGTTTAGTTTGAATTTCGTTTTTGCCACCAAGGGCTAGAAAAAGATAAGTTTCCAAGATTATTTTTACCTTAAAATGACAAGGAGGTGAAGGTGCTTCTAATGGTGGTCTTCAAGCTCCAAATGCAGCACACCCATGGAGATGAAAATGGGTGGTTTCGGATTTTGAAAGGAGGGATGTGTTCTCCTTGATGAGGGGATTCCAATGGTACAAGTTTTGTAATTTTTGGAGAAGATTTGAGTAGTTAACAAGAGGAGAGAAGTGAGGGTTTGTGTGGTGTATGGCAAATCGCCATTGAAGGCTTCAAAGAGGAAGAAGGAAATTATAGAAGGAGGGAGAATACGTGAGAGAGTGTGAGGGGGTGTAGGAGAGAGTAAAAGTGAGGGTGGGGTTTACTTTTGCTTTTAATTTGTTTTGTCTTTTGCAAATAAGGAGGGGATTAAGAGAGTGTGAGAGAGGGCAGCAAAATCGGCCCATACAGCACACTCACACAGATTTACATTTTTATTTTCAATAGTGGACACACTAGTTTGGGTTATTTATGTTTTTATCCCATAACTTCCCGTTTTTGACAGTTTTTACTATTTTCTCGTTTTATCGATTTTATTGGTTCTAGACCCTCACTAATGTTTATTAATGACTATTTGGTTGACCAAAGTTGTTACGAGTCTATTTGACCCACTTAATGTCGCGTTTTCCCGAATTCCTTGAAAACCGCGCTTTAAGGTTCGTTTGTGTTTTTAATCCGTTTTAAGGATCCGTTTTCTTCAGGATTTGTTCCCTTATGATTATTTAGACGTAATTAAGCTTCTAAATTACTTATTAGCCTAATTAATCACTGTTTTTAATTACGGGGTATTTCAAAACGACCAGATAGGAGGAACCAATAATCATGTAGGTTGTACTTTCAAGGCTCAGTTAGTCACATCAAGCAGAGTTAGTCACACAAACAGTTTCCTTTTGAAATTCATTTCAGCTCAGTTAGCGTTTTTCAAAACCGTCTCTTAAGTCGGTTAACAAAAGTATCTGAGTATGAGAAATCGTACCTGATTAATGATGTAGCAGTTCTAGTAGACTCGTGCAAATACCCAACAATATTCTGAGGAACATTAAAGATAGTCTATTATCAATAGCTTATATCCTAAGTTAACTTAAACAAATTCCTCACTCTTAATTCTAAATCTCAATTATCTTGTAAGCCCTCGCTTAAATGTTATGTATAACCTTTGACTTATTTAGAATATTGTATAGCCCAAGGTTGTAAGATCAAGGAATGTATTTTATTAACACTTGTTAATTGTTCCACTCTATCCACTTTACTAATACTTAACCATAATTCTCACATCCAAGACTTTTGAGACACGAGTAAATAAATGCATTTTATAAAAACTTAATTATCTTAGAAACCAGCGACAACTACTAAACTCAATTATTTTACCTTTAGTCCAGAATGACTTTTATTACAACCATTTAATAATCTTGTCATAAAACGTTCAATTACTTTTCATCTTGAAATAACTATATTTTAATTAACTTAGACTAATCAAACTCTTACATTTATTATTCACGAGGTATATTACTTGTTTTATTATTACCTATATAATAAGGTGTTTTAAGATAACCTTTTATGTATCCTTACTTACATTTAATTTCCTAAATGTTTTACTTTTACACACATTCCCTCCATAGACTATGTATAACCCTTTTATACTAACTTCAATAAACTTATGTCTTAAATACATTTTAGATTGTTTACAAAACCTAAGGTTTCAAACTTAATAAATTAATTTCCTTTATTGTATTTTAGGATAAACATTATATCTCAACATAAGTAAAATTTATCGAAGAAGTAATTCTCATTCATGAGTCAAATTGTCGATTATTTAATAGGATCATCAATTCTGAATAATCCTCATACCTTATATTCAAATTACATATTAATTTTCAGTGTCGTAAAGTAGATTAATATAATCTCCTATGTAACTTAGTTTCATCTAAATAAAGGTTCAAAGGTTTTAAGTATCTAATTTATATTTACAAACCTTTTATAAGTTCTAGCTATTAATTACAACCCTTATTTATAAACTCACATTCTGAATATTGGTAATCAATGTTATAAATGTATTTTATATGGCTTATCTAATTCTAAGAAACTTAAAGATTATTATTTAGATTAATTTCCTAATCATAGTTTAATATAGTTTTATATCATAATCCTTTTAATGATTTTATCTTAAAAGATTAAGTTATTATTCAATACTATAAATGTTATGAAATGATTAAATCCAGAATTATTAATCCACTTCACATTTAGATGTAAAAGTATTTCATTATATAATAAGATCTATCGTTGTCACAACTTATGTAATCAAATTACAAATATTCCTAAGTCTTAACAGATTAATTACCTAATCCAATTATCGATTTACATTCTAGTCATTAAAAAATAATATTATATATGTATTTTAATATGGTATATATAAATCTTAGAAATTCAAAGGTAACTCTTTAAGCTAAATTTCATAACCATAATTTAATACCACTCCATATAATATTATTTTATTAGTATTATGTATAGGTTTAATTTAACGTATTAATTCCTTCATATTCTATTTCCTATAAGGTATTTTATTTCTTTTATTTATTATTATTTTTGTTATCAATATATATTAGGATTTATTTAAAACATTCTTTATGTAGTTTTATTATATTTAATTACCTCTATTAACTTTTACACATATCCACATCTAATATATGGTCTATAAAATAAAGTATTTTCCTAGTTTCAATTAAGTATATTAACTTCCATTATATAATTAATATAAATGTGGATTAATTTAATTTCTTGATTTAACCGAAGTTACTATATATTTTTTATTATATATATATATATATTTATCTCACTTAAAAGTTTATACCCAAAAATATTTATTAACATTATGTATTACATGTTAGTTTAGTCTTCTTATAACCTTTTCAACCTATAAAGTTTATTAACAAGTTATACTTTAATTTTCATTACATTAAAAATCATATATTATAAGATAACTTATGAAAAATTCATAAACACAATTTTAGACCCATTTAATCTTGTCTAAAAATTCCCAAATTTAATACATAGTAACTATGATATTTTAAACATATTATAAAATTTTAATTTCATAAAAATATATTTCTAAATTATCTAAATAATTCCCTAATACTCAAAACTTACAAAAATTATAACATACTTTAAAAACTCAAAACCCATATTAATGTACCTTAAAATAAACTAGATTTTATACGGAATCCATGGTTAAAATTTCATGTCAAAATACATTAGGGAAGGTTATTAAATAAATTCAACAAGTTAGAGTTTTATTCTGGAATTCATAACACTTAATATACTACTACTAATTATCCACGTTATAATCTCGGCCGTTCGTTTCTCATAATTATGATCGGACGGCCCAGATCTGTCGAGTTCATTAGGAATCCCCAAATCGCCACAAACAGAGATTGATCAAATTTTCTCAATCCATAGAACGAAATTGGATGATTCTCGTTTCATTGGATTTGAAATTGAACGCCGGTTGCAATGGTACCAATTTCAAGAATTATAATGCACGTATCAATTGTTTCGAATCAGGTTTATATATACGAGTTAGGGTTTGTTATTACCGATTCGAATTTCAAAAAATTCTCTCTATACGATGCATAATAAGTTGAATTGGTAGTTGGGTTAGGTCGAGAATGAAAAACCCAACGACAACATCGGAGGAATTGATCAGAAACTGAAATACCCATTAATTTAGGGGATTTCTTTTATTAAACCTTTAATAATACTATTAAGTATTAAATTATTATATGGAATTATGAATATTAAATTAGTATAAGGAATTATGAATATTAAATTATTGTATGGAATTATGAGTATTAATATTATATGGAATTATGGAAATTAATTTAGGGGATTCCTCCTATTTAACTCTAAAGAATACAATTTAATATTTAATTATTATATATTATTATTATATAGTATTATGAATTTAATAACAAGATTTATAAGTTAATAAATCTTGGAAAAATTCCTAGACACTCCAATTATATTATAAAGATTTTAGAAAATTGGGAGCATTGTTTGAAACATAAAAGTCAATATAAAATCCTAGAAACCTTAAAGCTTGTTAAGCCTTGCTAGGGTTGACTTTTTGAGAATGGTCAAACTAGCCTATGAAACCTATACCAATAAATAGGTTATGGAAAACCATGAAGATCGATAAAGAGAACGTCAAAAACGGATCATCCTAGCCAAAGTTATGATAGATTGAAGTTTAGAGCCCAAAAATTTGAAATATGCCACGTGTCACACTGTCACGGGTCGCCTACACTTAGCATAAAAATCGGAACTTCCATCAGTGATTTTGCCCTAACTTTAGACGGCTATATCTCACTCATCCCTAGTATTTTTCAATGTCGTCTTTTTCATTCTCTTCTCCAAAACGTCCTCTTTCCAACCATTACTAACACATACCCTAATTCATTATACATCAGCCGCAAATTCGATCTAAAGTTGCCTACTTGCGAAACCTGTACCCAGTTTTCCAGCTTTTCACCGAATTCAGGTAAACTTCGTTTGATCATAACTTCTTCGTTTCTCAGCCAAATTTCATGTTCTTTAGCTCGTTTTAAAGAGCTCTAATCCCTCTACAACTTTCATGTTGATGACCAAAGCCAATTCCCAACCGTTTGGAAGAATAGGTGTCTAAAGTTTCGGATTCGTCACCACATAAAATCATAGTTTTCTTTCCAGAAAACGCAAGGTAAACTCGCAACTTCCAGTTTCGATTTCTTTCTATGTAGTGCAAGTTAGGGTGATTTCTTGCTATCAATGTGTAGAGCTATGTTTCTTCTTTCTAATGAGCCCAAGAACATGGCCTAACTCGATCTAGAACGTATTTTATAGATCTCCAAAGTTCGCTACTCGAATAGCTCGAGTTCGAATTCTTTTTTCCAGAAACCGATTACGATTTCCGTCACCGGTGCTTCCCTGGTAAGTCTCCCTTCAATTCCTCCTATTCTGTCACTCGATTTTGCATTATTGACCTAACCCAACTTGTAACACCCATCTCTCCAAATTAAATTAGTCTCCCTAACATCGTACACTTAACAACACAGCGGAAGAAAGTTCTACTAAATTGGTGTTACCGCCGTTAGTCACCCACGTGACTAACTAGGCCTATTCTCTTAACAAGGCACGGTTTGACTAACCGGATAATTACTCGAGCATCTAAAACATTACAATTCATAAACCACAACTTATACCGAGTATCTCACATCCTAATACATCATACTAACATCTCATCAATATACTAAACAAGTGTACATGCACAACTCGTGTAACAAATGTAAAAGTAACCGAAGTACACTACCCGCTCCTATTCTCAGGTCGAGTCTTCGTCTGGTACCTACCTGCAAAGTTTAAATCACAGGCCCCAAGGGGCTCAGCATATTGCTGGTATAGAAAACGTGCAGCCCACAAGCTAGCCGGGTTACACACGACTACTTTGTCGTATACATGCAATTGTTTATTCATACAAATAATAATAAGAAGTACGATAACAAACAACACATTTATGGGAAACATTCACAGCTCAAATAAATCGAACGTCGTAATGGACGTCCAGTGATGAGTAAGTTAGATTCCTAAATCCTGAGGCCTGAGAATTGTTTAGTTCTCGTGTTTGACCATTCCTTATAGGTGTCAACCATTCTCCTATTAGAATTGGTTGTTCTCTAACTGAATTGTTTATTTTGTCGGGTCAAAGTAACCCTAGCCAATGAGTTATTAGCTCCATTGGTTTAATAAACAATAATTCTTAAGTTATGAGGGATGTAGGCTTGACCCTCCTGTGCCTCCTGAAGTTGCCTCCCATCTCGAACTGTTCACTCGAGATGGCCGGGTCAGTTTGTCGACCCTAGGCGGAAGACAGATCTGATGCAGATGCCGACCTCCTAAACCTGAACATGCATGACCGGAGTCAGTCCCGGATTCCTCTCCTCACAAGTTCCAGTTAGCTGAAGTCTCTTTGACAATTGGTTAGTTAAACCTCTCTCGGTATTAACCAACTAACAATAAGGGTACTTATAACTTTATTTAATTGTTTATTAAACAAGGTTAATGAACAAGCTCTGAATCAAGTAATGTTAGTGTACAATGGACACAATAACAATACAGTAAATCGGTTTCGTATTGATACGGAGTATCATACGGACATATACGTAAATTTTGGTATACATGGAAAATACCGAGCTTAGGAATTACCGAGTTAGGAACTTTAGACTTTGGGATAAGGTTGAGTATTAGTGCGAGAGGTGCGTTAGTTAGGATTCCCGGTGTGTATCGGATATCTATAATACCTGACCCGCCCTCCGCACCCCTGGTTCTAAGATACCAGAAATGAACACCAGAGAGAAGACAAGCTTTCTCTTACTCGGGAAAACCCGATATGGCAATTACTTAGCATTATGCAATACGAGAAGCACCTCGTTATGCAATAGTCTTTCAAGACTTGAAGGTCCCAATTGGAGCGCAACGTTGAAACAGGCGCTACCAAGGAATCCTACCAATGAGAGAATAATAATTACCGGCTACTTGGGACGACATGCTACGCAGTCGATATAACCCCGCCATACCAGTTAGAAGAAAAGCACTACGAGTGCAATAAGAGGACAAGAGAAGTGACAGGAACACCGGACAACAGTCCAAGGGAGCAATAACAGTGGGATAATACCGCGCAAGAGCATAGGGACTACCTAAAAGTCAATTATGTAGCGGGTAACTCCGAACCTACAAAAAAAGGGGGTTGCCAAGACCTAACTGCAATAGCCTAGACGACTACGAATGCATATGCATGTCATACTCCAAGATAGGACTACGACGTAGTACCTAAGCAGAGTCAATACTCGATAACCTCGATGAAGGTGTGGAAACGAGAGTGAGAACCAAGGTGAAAGCGAAAGAAAAAGGGTCCCCTCAGAAAGAAGAATACACTGATAAGTAACTATACTAATAAAAGCAGACAGGAAGTTGCCTAGATAATCAATTAACCAAAGCCAAAAAGGGCAAAGAAGGAGTCCCATGGACTACCACCTACATGGAGTTTAGGAGAATGTATCATTACCGACGTACACAGTACCGATAGCCCATCTTGCATGGTGCACTTGCCTTGGCAAGTGCCGCCGCAATGAAGCGTTATTGGAAGCCGTGAAGACCAAATGGTAAAAACCATGGATATAAAAACATATTAACGCCGGATTACAAATCCTTAATACTGAAGAGCGAAACATTGGGAGGGCCTGACGGCCTAACCATGACAACTAAATCAATACACCAGTCAGCAAGGAGCTGGACATGGTCAGGAGACTAAACGACGTGAGCATCAGCAACTGACAACCGACACTACAGGTAAGAACATCAACCCAAAACCAAGCCTTACCTTGAATGGAAGAACCGAAGAGATTACTCAACAATGTGAGAGGACCGGATGTAAGTAATAACCTACAAGGAAGGTATTACAACATACAATGAAGATGGAGGACATAACAACTTTCAATAAAAACGTGATGAACTTCCAGAATAATACCATTAACAACACTCTTCATTGAGGATGTTGATAAACCCCAGAAACAGAATCAGAGAAGCAGAGAAAGCAAATTTAAGCAATGACCTACCTAGGATCAAAGACGTGCAATCACAAAAGAGAAACATCAAAAGAAACACCATAGAGTTGGTATAGTTGAGTAGAAAAAGACCCATAAACGATGGTTAGTATTGCTTGCCTAGCTCATTAACACCCAAGTATGATTAGTCATTAACGGGTGGCGTAGTCAACGAAAGTTGAACAAAGTATTGACATGGCAGCACATGATATCCAGGGTAAATATCCGATTTAGACACCTGAAGGCAGAGGCCTAATGAAAACTAATCCTTAATTGCTAAAAGACGCAAGTCTATGAGTGCGAAGGTATTGTCACAGACACTGATTAACATCGGATTACCTAAGCGAACTTCCACAGCAGGAAGCGAGATACACACAACTTATTGTGAAACCCAATAATACATCCAATGATGTGACCCAACATTGACAGAGTTCAGAGAACAAGAGAATCACATGGATAACCTACAGATGATTAAGAATGCAACAGTGAACCGAACATCGGCTATCACTTGAAACTAATTAAGCATTAAGGGCCTACGAGCCAAGGATGTTAAATACATCAGAGCTCGAGGCACAGGAAAGCATAAAGGGCTTATCTAGGCCATGAATGAACTACAACTCATACATACGAGTGGTTAT
The DNA here is from genome assembly GCA_023374045.1 of Limonium bicolor. Lineage (NCBI taxonomy): Eukaryota > Viridiplantae > Streptophyta > Magnoliopsida > Caryophyllales > Plumbaginaceae > Limonium > Limonium bicolor. The sequence goes on from CM041782.1 coordinate 16,511,013, forward strand.
GAAAACCTATACTAAATTGAGGAAGAATTGCCAGGAAAGGGCACCAATGAGAATGTTATGATAGTGCTATTGACAGGGGTGGAGAACGAACCATTCCTTTTAGGGTGGGGATACCTCTCCTTGTTGTGAGGCCATGAGTGGGAATAAAACCCTCAAAAAGGGCTTTCACTTCTTAGAAATTGAATACTCTCTATTGGAGAATGGAAACCGTAGACTTTGAAATTACCTTAGAACATTCCAGTTACACATAAATAATATGGAAGGCTGTAGAGACAGACCTCATATCCAACACCCAGGATTTAAGAATTAGCAATCGTCAGAGATAAACATTGTGAGTGTGCAGTATGGCACGTCAAGTGACCAACGCTCAAAAGAGCTTGTGATCCAACGAATGACCTTCTTCAGTAACAGGTTAAAATACATGGTAAATAACATCATAAAGGATGAAAGAATGTAAGAGAAATTAGCCTACTTACGAACCTGAGATTGAAGCAGAACACCTTCATATTAAGAGATAACCATTTACAACACGATACGGCAACTGCCAAACAACGAAATTAGAGAACTTCTAGTCTGTTTACACCATGAAGGGGATTGAATATAAGACAAGACGTTGAAGCAAACAATTGAAGAATTGTGCCATCAATGGGCAGTATGAGGAAGCTAAAGCTACTTTGGTAGTGGAGGCCGGGAGAATAATACCTTTCAGGTAGATTAAGTTACGGTGCACAGCAAAGCAACCACTATATATAAGCCATCAAATATTGACACGAAAGCAATCAGATTTATGAATTAAAACCCGATGTAAGAAAGGGGATGAAATGGGAGACAGACTGTGCAGTAACGCCAATAGTCTGGACCATGTGATGAAAGATTTCACAGGAAGCACACTGTCCATTCCGTGAGGAACTGGAAGTGCATTCCTAGTGGATCAACATGAGAAATAAGATAAGAGGCTCTAAGGAAAGAGACCTCAAATTACTAAGAGATCGAGTCCGTACCAAATACAGAAGGTATAATTCAGTTATGAACCCAGTAGATGGATATTCCTTGATTAAGTTCAAGAAGGACGACATGTGCATTATCATGGAATGATGAAAGAGGAGATCGACAATAGAATTCTTCACAAATTAGCTATAAACTAAGCGTGTGACGAACACTACGAGCATACTTAAACGAGATGTGGGACGACCGCACTCCAAAGGAGCTTGTGGACCTGATGGACTTATTTATAAGTTAGTCGGGTAAGTGATAATGTATCAGTAAGGTACCCCATATATGTAAACAAGTAGTATAAGGAACACAAGAAGTAGTCACCTCCGTACGATAGTTAGAGATGCAAACTCACACCAGAACAACAAGTTACCATGAACAATGGAGGAGGAAGAACTCAGTTAAACCAATGAGATTAAAAGAGTCAGAGAACTCATTCCAGGAGGAAACAATTAAGAATTATGAAGTGCGAGAAGCACTAATTAGTAAGTATGAACAGTTTATATGTCTCAAGATTTTCAAGGAAACTGTGAAGAGCAATAAGCACTGAACAGTAAGTCCATATTACACAGAATCTCAGACTGAGAGTCAGTTAGTAGGAAACAATTCAGACGCTGGAAGGCGTAATAAGAGCATGAACATCAGATCTCCAGAGAACTGGATGGACAAGCTATAACTCATTGAGACCGTGTATAAATAAAGATACCACGCGTCCATTAAGAGACCATTATTCCTAAATTATAATGATACAAAGGAGCAGTAAAATATATTGAAGAGGAAAGGAAGGGCAAACTAAGCCCCAAGATTATCAGAGTCGCGCAGCAGAGAAGCTAGTGGACCAAATCTTAAAGGCTTGATATGCCTAACAAAAGGGAAAAAGGAACGATGTGTCTCACATCTTCCAGTCGAATAAAATATACAACTAAACTACCAAATACTTTGGAGCCTTAGAGACTACACTGGAACACAGTTGTAAGATTGGTATGAACACCAATAAGAATCTTTGATACAGAGACTAAGCTATTACCATGGTGAAGACCCTCTGACCCAATCATAATGTGAGATAGACTACATGGAAGCCTGAATGCTCCATGGCACCTAAACATCTTGAACTTATTTTCAAGGATGATATAATGTTGATTACGTGGGCGTAATCCATTTTAAGGGGGGTAGAGCGTACAATCGCTTAGCCTATATTTCACGTATTGAGTACGTAACCTACAGTGTGCATAGCACAATACAATTAGTAGTGATGTTGATACATATGTTATATAAACACATGTATTCATTCTTATGTGGTTGTGGTTATTATGCACAATTAAAAGCGAATACCAGATGTATTAGAGGACGACCTCGTTAACTTCGGTGCGAGAATTCAGGAAAAGAGGAGTAGAAACTCCAGGGGAATTAAAATCCCTATGATATGTATTGATATAAGACCAAATATGGTAATGTTATGAGGTATGAATCAGTATGAGACCGATGTAAAACCTAGTAGGAATTAAATTCTCTAAGTAATTGCTGATGGACTGAGTTCCATAATTTGGAGATGTATTGATTTATGATTATGACTAGAAGGACTAAAAGATATAAAATGCTACATGAATAATTATTTGATTGTTTGAAGTTGACGTGGGAGGGGGTAGAACTTGATCTTGGCCAGATCAAGGAAAACTGAACACAAATTGGGGTGAAAGGATAGTTCAACACTGATGCTGATCACATCAGGGTCGGATGATTCCTGAAACTCCCTACAAGTGGTCACAATTAACCACGTTAAGAGTAGATGCAGTAGCATAAAGTGGAATTGAAGTTGACATGTATTTTCTATATTACTCGCTCATGAACTCGAGGACATGAAAACCTTTGTCTCCGACTGGTTACTTGAGGGTCTGACTCACAATGTCTGCCATATGTATATATATTTACCACACTTGTCACACAACATGTCTTTGCATGTTTTAGTAATCAAAATACTCTTTGTATATCTCTTAACATTTATGGTATTGAAATATAATGTAATGTTTTAAGATAAAATCATTAAAAGGATTATGATATAATCTATATTAAACTATGATTTTGGAAATTATCTAAATAATTATCCTTAAGTTTCTTAGAATAAGATAAGCCATATAAAATACATTTATTACCGATATTCTAGATGTGAGTTTATAATTGAGTGATGTATTTAGTAGTTAGAACTTAAGAAAGGTTTGTAAATAGGAATTAGATACTTAAAACCTTTAGTTAGATGAAACTAGGTTATATAAGAGATCATATTGATCTACTTTACAACATTGAAAAATTAATATATCATTTGAATATAGGGTATGGGGATTTTTCAGAATATATATCTTATTACATAATTAACAATTTTACTTAAGAATCAGAGTTTAACTCTTAGATAAATTTTACCTTATGTTAATATGTAATGCTTATCCTAAAACATAATAAAGGGAATTAATTTATTAAGTTATTCCTTTGAAACCTTAGGGTTGTAAAACAATTTAAAACGTATTTAAGACTTAAGTTTATTGAAGTTTAGTATAAAAGGATTGTACATAGACTATGGGGGGAATGTGTGTAAAAATAAAACATTTAGGAAATTAAATGTAAGTAAGGATACATAAAAGGTTATACTAAACACCTTATTGTATAGGTAATAATGAAACATATAATATACCTTGTGAATACTAATATAGATTAATTCTTAAACTAAGTTAACTATAGTAGTTATTCAGGATGAAAGCTATTTAACATCTTATGACAAGTTTATTAGATGGTTGTAATTAAAAGTCATTCTGAACTAAAGATGAGATAATTGAGGGCATTCAATTAAGTTTTACTAAAACGCATCTACAACACTACGATTCCAATATACAAGAGTAGATCTTAATTAAGTTAAGGGAAAGACTTAATCATAATGGGTTATCTAGTAGATATTGTTTAAGTACATATCTTTACATTGTGAGATAATAGTATGGTATTATGAGATGAATCCATCATAGGTCATAATACAATGTTTATTCTAAATTAAGAATAAAGGTATTGAGCTTAAGATTATTGTTGAAATTCTTAGATTTAATTATATAATATAAACACATTTATGATATAAAGGTCTCAAAAGTTTTGATTGTGAGGATTGTGGTTAAATATGAATAAAGTGGATAGGAGTGGACAGTTAGCAGGTGTTAATAAAATACATTCCTTGATCCAACAACCTTGGGCTGTACAACCTTCTAAAATAAGTCAAAGGTTATACATAACAGTTAAGCGAGGGCTTATAAGATAATTGAGATTTGGAAATAAGAGAGAGGAATTTATTTAAGTATAACTTAGGGTACAGGTTATTGATAGTAAATTATCTTCAAAGTTCCTCAGAGAATTGTTGAATGTTGGCACGAGTTTACTAGAACTGCTACAACGTTGACCAGGTACGATTTCTCGTACTCCGATACTTTTGTTGTTTGATTTTATGGGACGTTTTCGAAAAACGCTAACTGAGTTTAAGGGGAATTTCTAAAAGGAAATGGTTGTGTGACTAACTCAGCTTGTATGACTAACTGAGCCTTGAATGTGAAACTCACTTGGGTATTGGTTCCTTCTATTTGGTTGTTCCATTAGACATTGACTGCTTAGGGTTTACGCTTCTGCACTCGGTAAGACTGAGTGTTTTGGTATTGCTCTGGGTAGTTAGTGATCTGGTGGGAATTTGGAAAAGGTCAATTTTGGTAAATTCTTCTTTTGACTCTGGATATCGTTTCATCCATCCATGGTTCTTGAGGTTTCAACGTGCGCGCGTCTTCAATGGTAACAGTGAGGGGCTGTATATCCCCTGTCCCAAAAGGGACGTAGTAGACAGTGAGAGGCTGTATATCCCCTGTCCCAAAAGGGACATAGTAGACAGTGAGGGGCTGTATATCCCCTGTCCTTAGTGGACGTAGTTACTAGAGAGGGGCTGTATATCCCTTGTCCTTAGTGGACGTGGTGAACAGTGAGAGGCTGTATATCCCCTGTCCTAAAAGGATGTACTTGGCGGTGGGGGCCATCTCTCCCAGTTGAATTTATTCCACTCTTGAGTATATTTTGTCTATGGGATTCAGCTTTCTGAAATGGTGGGGACATAAACTGTCTACCACGGGTTATGGGTATTCATATCATTCCTAGTCCTTTGTGACTACCTGGGTCTTTCTATTCTTAACCAGAATTGGTTCTAACACCAATAATGGATGCTTACTAACTATATGGTGTGACTTCTTAAGTGGTTGACTTGGTTTTTAAGTTCTTTTCTCTATCCTTACCTTGTTCTCTCTTCTCTATGATTGATTGTTTTGAAGTGCCTCCTTTCCCTGTTTTACTTTCAAGAGTTTGATTTTAAGTTACTGCTTATTTTGAAGAGTTATGTTTTATAAGTTTGTTTTTGGAGGATTGTACCAGTTCCATTCCAGGGAACTGACTCACCCCTCCCGGGGTGGGCTGCTTGGTTTCATCTTGCAGGTGTAAATTGTTTATACAGGTGGCCACGAAGAGCATGAGTGATTGGGATGGGAATTAGGAATCATGGAGAGTTATTCTATTTTAGTAGTAGTTATGTTTATGTTGTTTTTCTCGAGTTCAGACTGTAGCTTTTGTAATTTTATAAGTTGTAATTAGTGAGGTTTGGTGCCGGGTGTTTGGAACCCGATGGTCTGTAAACTACAGTGACGGTATATTGTCAGTTTACAGTGATGGAATGTAATTAAATACTCGGTATTGTATATGATGTATTTATGGTTTTAGTTCTATGCTCGGGAGTCTGATCATCAGACCGGTACTATGTGTACGTATTCTGCCTTGTTAGCCACGTGGGTGGCTAACGGCGTGTAACACCGACCCGTTTAGTGTTTGGTTAGTTATTTAATTCCGCTGCGATTTCATATGGTTGCTAAGTGCGTAGTAGGGGTGTTACAAAAAGTGGTATCAGAGCGAAGTATCACTGTGATGACTAGAATACCGAGCTTAGGAATATACCGAGTTAGGAAATCTAACCGTAGTTACCTAAGTGAATAGTTATGGAAAGGTTAACCACTAACTAAGTGTGGAGATACCTCATTGTTGGGAAGATGTTACAACCGTTGGACCGATAAGTGTGCAAGTATAATGCTAATGAATGTTCATGTGAATTCAGATGTCAGGTCACCAAGAGGTAGAGGCCGCGAACGCGGTACTGGTAATACGGGTGACCAGGGCGAGAACACTACGGCACAGGTTATGGCTGAGGCAGTAGCAACCGCCGTAGCCCAGATGGTTCCCCAGTTAGTGGCTGCAATGCAGCAACAGCAGCAGCAAGGCGGTGCGGACCAACAAGGGCCACAACCAACCACAGCCGCGTGAGACCAACTGGGTCAAGGCGTTGGCGGATTTGAGCCCACCGTCGTTTAATGGGGAGACCGACCCTCGTAAGCTGGAGGCGTATATCTCCGAGCTGGAGACCGCCTACGAGACCTTGGATGTGCCTGTTGGGGCCAAGGTCCGTCTTGCCGCTTACTACTTCTGAAGGGTTCGGCACAGAGTTGGTGGAAACTTGTGAGAGAGGACAGGATGGCTGATCCTCAGTTTGGTTGGAGGCAGTATACGGCTCTGCTGCGAGCCAAGTACTACCCTGTGCACGTGCAAGAGGCCAAGCGCCTAGAGCTGTATAGTCTGAGGCAGGGGGATAAGATGTCGGTTGACGACTACTACACCGATTTCACCGGCCTTATCCACCTGTTACCGGACCTGGGGTACTCGAACCGGATGTTGGTGAACCGTTTCTACAACGGTCTCAGCCACCGTCTTCGCTACGGGATGGGGCCAGCTGAGTATACTACCTTGCAGGTAATTAAAATACCGTGATGTGAATCAGTTTATTCCGTAAGTGAATGTTAATGTGAGTTTGTGAGTTTGTTTTGTGGGCATGACTAACATCCTAAATTCAGGAGTGCTATCATGCCGCTGCTAAGGTTGAGATTACCGTCCGTCTGAGGGATGAGGAGAACGCGCACAAGCGCAAGGCCACGAGCGAGGGCCAGAGTCCGTAGGGGTACGGGGGAGGAAAGAAAAAGAAGCCTTACCCCCAGCCCAGAAGAGTCAGCACCAGGGTGACAAGGGCCAAGCCCAGACCACCACAACTGAGGAGCCACTGAAGCTCACATACGCATATGCGGCGAAACCCCTACGCTCTTACCCGCCTAAGGGTAATTAGTTAATCATGTGTGTCAAGCTGAAGTGTATGTTGTTAAGATATTAAGTAAGTATTGATTGTGTATTGTGATAGCAGCCAGCACGGGTTCTGGACCAGAGTGCCACTACTACTGTAAGTGGTGTAACGGAGACCACCCCGGCAAGGACTGCAAAGGAAATGACGTGCAGTGTCGCTACTGCGAGAAGTGGGGTCACCGGGACTATGAGTGCTACCGGAACCCCAACAGCAGAAACAATAAACCCAAGGGGCAGTGGAAGGGTAAGGCCACCGCGACCACCGATGGCTCGAAGTCGGCTAACCAGCCACCCACAGATCAGAGGAACACTGATTCCTAGAAGGGGAAAGGGGCAGGATCCGGCAAGGCCGCCCTGAATGTGGTGGACCGGTCTGAGACGCCAGAACCCTCTTCTAGACCAGGTACCGCCTAAACTGTTGAGTGAAATAAGTGATTGCATACCGCATTTCACGCATGTGTGTTAGTGAGTCTAAATGTACAGCCATGTGAGTAAAAAATTAAAGTATAATGTGAAAAACACCTAAATTAGGTAATTTGAAAACTTAGGAACCTTCAATATCTGTTATCCAATCCCGCCCACACCGAACCCCGAAGAGACAACCATCAGCATCACCGAATTCCCAATGGAGCAATGTCAGGTTATCCAGCCAGGTATGATACTTTCAAATGGATACCTGACACCGGAAGCACAAATCCACATTATCAGGCGATGCAACGAACTCGGAGCAGCACCTGGAGGTTTCTACACACCCGAATACCCGAGCGGGTCGAAGATGAAGTTGAAGATGATGTGCATGGGTAAGGATTGGAATCCTTACACCAAGACATATCAAGATAAGCGAACTAAGACGGAGAAACAGTACCAAGTGTACCCGAGGAGTTCCTTGCGGTCGTTAACCACGCCGTGGGAATTGCTCAGCAAGTTGAATCGGATCCAATTCCGAGTATTAAAACAGATCTGTGTATTGTGAACTTCTACCAGAAAGGTGGACGGTTAGGGTTGCACCAAGATAAGGATGAGTCACCCGAGTCTCTAAGTAAGGGAGTACCCGTGGTGTCTTGGTCCATTGGTGATACCGCAGTGTTTATTTACGGCGAGCAGAAGCGTGGTGATCTCGCAAAGAAGTTAATACTAAAGTCAAGAGATGTGTTAATCATGGGTGGGCAGTCAAGGATGTTATATCATGGTATCAAGAAGATCAAACTGAATACCGCACCATCGACAGTGATCAATGCCACACACATGAAACCTGGACGTTTGAATTTGACCTTCAGGCAGTTTTAAAGCCTTGTGTAATCCTGTAATGTGTTAAGCCAGTTGTATGTTTAGGATGCTATATTTAGCTATGTCTACAATGTAAACCAACTTATGGTGTAAGAATGTGTTAATAAATAAAGAGATGTTGTTTTGGAAGTATATCAACCGTGTTGTTATCGAATACTTATAAGTTTGCCAATGAATTAGGTTGTGCACTTGGAACGGGAGGTATACTGAGTGTCTGCAATGAGGCAGAAGCCGGCAAGAGCGGCACAATCCTCACCGGTACCTTTCCAGTTAATGGCGTGGACGCATCGATCTTGTTCGACTCTGGAGCCTCACATACATTTATTTCACTATCATTTGCAAAGAGGCTGGGGTTAGATGGTGAAGAGATGCCTGACTTTTTAGTCACTCTCCCGTCGAAAGAGCGGATCAGGTGTACCCGCTACTACCGAGATGCTGTTGTACGAGTCAGAGATGAAGAGTTTCCGATCGACATGATAGAGTTCGAGGGACTTGGTTTTGATGTGATTGTCGGGATGAACTGGTTGGAGCGGTACAAGGGCAGAATCCTATATGCCGCGCACCGTCTGCTTCTTCGGAGTCCGTCTGGGGTTACTATATCATACCGCCAGAGGCCCAGGGAGCCTTCGACTCAGATCATCACCGCCATGGCCATGTATCATGAATTACGACAAGGGAATGATATATACCTCTGCTATGTCTAGGACATAGAGAGAGACCCAGAGTTTAGCCCAGATGTGCCGGTAGTGTCGGAGTTTCCTGATGTATTTCCTAAGGAACTGCCGGGTATGCCGCCAGCATGGGAAGTTGAGTTTGAGATTGATTTGGTTCCGGACACCGGACCAATTGCGAAGGCGCCCTATCGTATGGCTCCAGCAGAGATGACAGAGCTCAAGGAGCAGCTGAGAGACCTACTCGACAAGGGGTTCATCCGCCCGAGTGTTTCACCATGGGGAGCGCCGGTCCTCTTCGTGAAGAAGAAGGACGGTAGTCTCCGCCTGTGTATTGACTATCGAGAGCTGAATGCAGTTACGGTGAAGAACCGTTATCCTTTACCACACATCGACGACTTATTTGATCAGTTGAAAGGAGCATCAGTATTCTCCAAGATAGATCTACGATCCGGATACCATCAGATTTCCATCCGTGAGAGTGACATTGAGAAAACTGCATTCAGAACCAGATATGAACATTATGAGTTTACGGTTATGCCGTTTGGTTTATCCAATGCACCAGCCAAGTTTATGGACTTAATGAACCGCTTGTTCCAAGATCAGTTGGACAAGTCAGTGGTAGTCTTCATCGACGATATTCTTGTGTATTCAAAATCGAAGGGTGAGCACGAAAGCCACCTGAGAAGTGTGTTGCAAACATTGAGAAAGAATCAGTGGTATGCTAAATTTTCAAAGTGTGAGTTTTGGTTGAACCAAGTATCTTTCTTGGACATGTGATTTCTGAGGCCGGGATCGCTGTTGATCCGGCAAAGATTGATGCAGTGCGCACCTGGCCTAGGCCGAAGACAGTTACCGATATCAGGAGCTTCCTCGGTCTGGCAGGATATTATAGGAGGTTTGTGAAGGACTTGTCCAGTGTCTCGAAGCCGATGACTTCCTTAATGAAGAAGGATGCACCATTCGAGTGGACAGATGACTGCGAGAGTTCTTTCCAGAGTCTCAAGGATGCTCTAACATCTGCACCAGTCCTGACTATACCAGACGGTCCAGATGGTTTTGAGGTCTATTGCGACGCATCAGGCAGAGGTATGGGTTGTGTGTTGATGCAACATGGGAAGGTCGTAGCGTACGCCTCCAGACAGCTGAAGAAGCATGAAGAGAACTACCCTACCCATGACTTAGAATTGGGTGCCATTGTCTTCACGCTGAAGATATGGCGACATCACTTGTATGGGGTAAGCGTGACAATTTATTCTGACCACAAAAGTTTGAAGTACTTGTTCACTCAGAAGGAGTTGAACATGAGACAAAGAAGGTGGGTCGAGTTCTTAAACGACTACGACATCAATCTACAGTATAAAGAGGGTAAAGCAAATGTGGTAGCTGACGCATTGAGTCGCCGAGCACACTCTCTCCATTCGCTAGTCTCTCATACTAGCTTGGTTGAAGAGGTGCGGAGTGCTCAGATGACGGATCAGTATATGTTGGAGATCAGGCAGAAGCTTATTGATGGCACATTCGAGGGTCAGAAGTACGACTTCCGACTCCACGATGATGACCTGATTAGGCTTAATGGCCGACTGTGTATTCCGAGGAGTAGCGCTGAGCTGAAGGAGCGCATACTGAGTGAATCCCACTGTTCTACGAATTCGATTCACCCTGGAGCTTCAAACATGTATAAGGGTATGAAACGCTAGTTTTGGTGGGCTGAAATGAAGAAAGATGTGAATGACTATGTGTTGAGGTGTCTCACTTGTCAGAAGGTCAAGTTTGAGCACCGACGGCCTAGTGGTATGGTCAGCCAATGCCAGTGCCTGAGTGGAAGTTCCATGACATTTCTATGGATTTCGTAGTAGGGCTTCCGCCTACAAGGGGAGGTCTGAATATGATTTGGGTTGTTGTTGACCGACTGACCAAGGTGGCTCGATTCATACCGATGAAGGACACCTGGAAATTGGCTAAGCTTGCAGAGCTCTTCGACAGAGAGATTGTAAGACATCATGGGGTACCGAAAACAATTGTGTCTGACAGGGATACCAGATTCCTTTCGAGGTATTCGAAATCCACACGAGAAGTGCTGGGTACCGAGCTGAAGCTGAGTACGGCGTTCCACCCACAGACTGATGGTCAGAGTGAGCGCACCATCCAGACACTTGAGGATATGTTACGTGCATGTGCACTTGACTTTCAGACCAGCTGGATTGATAAGTTACATCTGATCGAGTTTAGCTACAACAACAGTTACCATGCTTCGATCAAGATGTCTCCCTTCTAGGCTTTGTACGGTAGACCATGCCGCACGCCATTATGCTGGGATGAGTCGAGTGAGACGATCATTATAGGACCAGAGTACTTGGAGCAAGTACAAGCAGAAGTACGCCAGATCCGGGCTAACATGAAGGTAACAGGATACGCAGAAATCATACGCCGATGTGCGCAGACGTGACCTGGAATTCGCCGTGGGCGATCAGGTATTTCTTAGAGTATCCCCCATGAAGGGAGTGTTTCGTTTTGGCCAGAAAGGCAAGTTGAGCCCAAAATATGTGGGGCCTTATGTTGTGACGGAGCGGATCGGCCCGGTAGCTTACCGACTTGATTTACTCGCCGAGCTGGGCAAGGTACATGATGTATTTCATGTGTCCTAGTTGAAGAAATATATGTCTCATCCGTCTCATGTACTTCAGCCTGAAAGGCTAACTTTAGAGCCGACCATGCGATCAGTGGAGACTCCCGTACGGATTCTGGACACTAAGACTCGAGACACTCGCCATAAGTCTGTGAGACTGGTGAAGGTCCTCTGGTCTAACCAGTACGTCGAGGAGGCCACTTGGGAGCTGGAAGATAAGATGAAGGCGAAGTACCCGTCGTTGTTTACTTCTTAGTATTTGTGTGTATAGGGTACGGGGTACCCCTTTTAAGGGGGGGGGGGGGTAGAGCCGCTTCGGTTATGTGTGTACGACGTGTAATTAAATACATCGTCTATGTAATGTTGTTATCTTGTTATTACAGACCGTTGTGTCTGAATGATGTTATGTTGTTTGGACCTTGTGTCCGATGTTATGTAAGTATGTTGTTAATGTTGTTATGGAAGTATTGTTTTATAAGAATCCCCGTGTCCTTTTCTAATATTGAAGATATGTGGGAAGTGTGAACTTTGGGGACAAAGTTCTTTTAAGGGGGGTAGATTGAAATACCCCAAACCTAGGTATGTTGTTTAAATGTTAAACTATGGTATATTAAGACTAAAAAGTGTCTTAGAAACATTAGTAAATAATTTAAACCATAGATAACACAATTAAATACCTTAAAGTCAATATGGGCAAAAATGTGCTCTAAGCTTGGGATAATCTTGGTTAAGACCTAATAAGCTTACCAAGACCTTATTTATATGTTAATGAACATATTAAACCAATTACCAAAGAAAACCAAGCTTGAAAACAAGTTAAAACAGAAAATGTGCTTTAAGGAGTCTTAAAGCACATTTTTGAAAAATCATCTTGTAAATGGGTTTTGAGTGGCTAAATGTCCATCATTACTCTTTAATTAACATGTGTACTACTTAGTATCACATTAGGAAGTCTAAATCAATGAGAAATCAAAATTTTCACAATTATGTGCCTTGTTTTGTGAATAGTAACTAAATTAAGCTAGTTTATAACATAAGTCAATATAAGTGAATTAATTAGTCAACAAAGACCAAAATACCCCATTTGACTATAAAGGGGGCTGGTTTTCATGGATGACTCACCACACTTCAACAATTAAGTAATCTAATAAAGTAATAAAGTAGGTTACTATTTGCTTTTTCTACTTAAATATCTAAACTAGCTACTTATCTTCATTCTCTTCCTTCCTTTCTTCATTTCCCACGTCTCCAACCTCTCTTCTTCCTCCATTCACGGTTTTGCTACAGCCATATACCATTCTCCATCTTCAATCTCTTATATCTCCTAGCTCCCTTTGTCAAATCAAGAACCAAGACCACCATTCTCTTAATCTTGCCAAGCTCTTCAATTCTATCTTCTCAAAACTCCAAGAGCCCCATTTCGGTGCCAAGAGAAGTCTCCATGGGAGGAGCTTGAGCTCATCTTTTTTCATATCATTGTTCTCCTTTGCTTCAAGGTAAGGAAAAACCAAGAAAAACAACATTTCCTTCATGTTTTAGTGTTGACCAAAAATCACCTCTTCATGGTGTTTTCTCTTGCTTTGTTCTAGCTTCATTTCAATCATTCAAGGGCTTGGTGGAGTCCTCTCTTGCTACATATTCAAACTCTCTCCCATTTCCATGGTAAAACAATCACCTTAATGTTTTAAGACAATATATAACCTAGGGTTTATAATGAGATTAAGCATGAAGCTTGAATACTCATTACATTGCTTGAATATTGATTAGAAACTTGACAAGCAAACCAAAGTCTTGCCGGTTTTAATCAAGGAAGAGCAAGGAGAAATTAAGTGAAAACCTGTGGAGGAAAAGAGGTAAATGTGCTAACCTAATGTAACTTGGGATGCCTTAGGAGAAATGAGCTTATGTTGCTTGTTAAAACTACTTAAAGAGCCAATGGTGAATGACTTAGTAAATGCTCTCAAGGAGACTATTAAAGGGCATATGTGTTGTTGTATGTATTTGCAGGTCAAAGGCAATATATTGTGGGAAATTCAGTGTTTAAGGTTTATGCACTTTAAGGGCCTAAGAGCCATGTTATTTAAGGGCCTAAGTGCCAAGTAATTTAAATAATGCACTATATTGTGATGTAGTGTAAGTTTGGTGAAGCTTTGTGTATAAGAATGCTCTTGATGGATTTAAGTGTTCTTGAATGTTTAACGGTGAAAACTTTGTGTTTTGGTGTAACAAGATGCTAGGAGAACCCATGACGAAATTTAGATGATGTATAAGAAGTTTTAGGTGTTTAAAATGAGTGTTGGTGAATAAGGAAGAAGTGATGTGTTGCATGAAGGAGCTATAAACTTGTAGAGATATTCAAGGAGTTTGGTTAGGAAGAAAAGATGCTTGGGAGATGATGTTGTAGTAGTGAGGGAACATTTGGGACTAGTGGTAGTTATAGGTATAAAACACCACATGAAAACTTAGTGAAAAACATTGCATGTGCTAACCTTTGTATAAGAATTTGTGTAATGTTGAGGAGGTTTTTGGTGAATGATTTAAGGAGTTTAATGGATGTCTTAAGGGGTGTTTGAAGTGCCAAATGTGGTTAAACATACTAGGGCACTATGAGGTGAAGTTTGGAGTTAAATGGGCAATTAAAAACAAGGGTCTGGAGCAGACCGACCTTGGGGACCGGACCTGCAAGGTCAGTCGAGCCCAGTTTACCCTGCGAGAAATGGTCTCTGGAATGGACCGACCTTGGGAGACCGGACTTGCAAGGGCGTCGGGCCATGGATTTTTGTACGGATTAAGTCTCTGGAATAGACCGACCTTGGGACTGAACTTACAAGGTCGGTCATGCCTAAATCTTTGTACGTAAGAGAGTCTCGGGAATCGACCGATCTTGGGACCGAACTTGTCAAGATCAGTCGGGCCTGAATTTTCAAAGGGGAAAATTCTCGGGAATAGACCGACCTTGTGGACCGAACTTGCAAGGTCGGTCGGAGTAGAATTTTCTGACGGTAATATGTTCTGGAATGGACTGACCTTGTGTAAGGTCGGTCAGTAAGGTCGGTCGGACCAAAACTTGTAAAAAAAAACAAACAAAGAGTGGCTTAAGTAGTTAACCCTAGGGGGTATAATGAAGGTAATCAAGGGAAAGTTTAGGCACTAAAGCTTGTCATATAATCATGTAAGATGCTTAGTGACCGGAGATTTAATAAGTTAATTAACCGACGTTATTAAATGTGTATAGGAGTTGCCTACGGAGGAAAACAAAAGAAGCAAGGACCAAGGTATGGTTTTCTTGCAGTCTGTTGCCTACCGGTTTACACCGGCTTGTGTGCTGTTTGTTTTTCTGTGTGTTTATGACCTTGTAAGACTTCAGTCATGTAACCAGTTTATAGTTGTTTATATAATTATGATGCTAAGGTGTGCCTCATATCCCTTGTGTGTGTCTAACAAGACTTAACCACATGTTGTGATTTGTTATTAAGTTCCAACATTGAATAACTAACGAGTGCTAACAGGGGAGTGAGGAATCCGGTTGTCCGGTCACGCGTGTATGTATAAGAGTAGACATCTGTATCAGATTCGACTCTTATAATGTTAAGATTGTTCTCCTTTATTTGGCGTTCGATCTCCTGTTAGCTTCATCCAAGGCTTACCTATTATGACTTATGATCGGTCTAGGGGGAACATGTGTTTGTGTGGTGTGTTCGGGTCACAATATCCGATCTATCTGTGAGTTAAGTTACTCGTTCGACTAATAGAATGGTAATGAGTTTAAGTAACAAGCTTAACATGAGGGTGAAGCATTCTCTAGGCTTATGATGTTGACTAACCTTCTTGGTTTGTTTTTAAGTGAAGTGCTCTCACTATGTATATGTTGTTGTGCTAAGCAATATTTCTTGCTATGCTATATATGTTGTTTGTGTAAAATCAATGCATGTTATCATGACAAGTAGTTGCGCGTATCCTGGTAGCCGATGGGCTGCGCGTAACCATACCAGCCAAGGGTTGCTGACCCCCTCGGGGGCTCCATATTTATATTGTAGGATGAGGATCGAAGAAGTAGAGTGGTTGTAGATCTAGGTCATGTCATACTTTTGGTTATTTTGGATAATAGGTCCGGGATGCGCCTATGCTCCCGTGGCGTTATGTTTGGTTCCGTTATTACTACAGTGACGGTATATTGTCAGTTTACAGTGATGGAATGTAATTAAATACTCGGTATGTATATGATGTATTTATGGTTTTAGTTCTATGCTTGGGAGTCTGATCATCAGACCGGTACTATGTGTACGTATTCTGCCTTGTTAACCACGTGGGTGGCTAACGGCGTGTAACACCGACCCGTTTACTGTTTGGTTAGTTATTTAATTCCGCTGCGATTTCATATGGTTGCTAAGTGCGTAGTAGGGGTGTTACACCAGCAGTTCTTGAGATTTATTTTCAATCTTTAAAGGAATTGAAGTACTTATCACGTAATATCAATACCAACTTAGTTATTCTAAGCTCTATTTGTATACTTTTTTCAACCAAAAGTATTCTTTGAAATTCTAGGAACATGTGTACTAGTTTTTGAAGAATTGTATTCTTGGCCATGTATTATGCTTTTGAATAATAACTCAATGTATGATTTATCCCAACCAAAGTCTTATCATACCCCATAGATGATGTTCTAAACTTATAATTTTACTGTGATTTCATGTTCGAACAGTATGACAACACACCATTCTCAACAGACACTCATAAAAAGAAAAGTGTATAAAGGAATCATTCACAAATCGAAGAAGGGTTAGGAGTCGTGGCTTACTGGAATCCTCACTTCCCAATTCTACCCCAGTTCCCCAGTTTTAAGTGCACCTATATTCTAAGTATTTCACTCGGCTTGTTTTCTCGGGTTCAGAGCGTAACTACGCTCTGATGCCAATTTCTGTAATGCCCCTATTTAACTTAAATACAGCGGAAATAAAATACTAAGGCGATTACAGATCATCGGGTTTCAAACACCCGACACCAAACCTCACCATTTACAACTTATAATATCACAAATGCTACGGTCTGAACTTGAGAAAACATAACATAAACATAATAATAACAAAATACAACAACTCTCCAAAATTCCTACTTCCCATCCCAATCACTCGTACTCTTCGTGGCCACCTGCATAACAATTCGTACATGCAAGATGAAACAAAACAGCCCACCCCGGGAGGGGTGAGTTAGTTCCCTAGAATGGAATTGGTACGATTCTCCAAAACAAATATTTTAAACATAACTCTTAAAACAAACAATAATTTGAAATCAAACTCTTAAAACAAAATAGAGGAACAATGCATCTTAAAATCACCAAGTCAAAGATAACAAGTCAATGATAGAGGTAAATAACAAAAAGGTAAAGTTAGTCAATTAGAAACCACACCATGAGTTAGTGAGCATCCATTGCTTATGTTAGATTCAATTCCAGTCAGGAGTAGAAAGACTCAAGTAGTCACAAGGACTAGGAATGAAAAGATAGATCCAAGAACCAACAACTCAAGAGTGGAATAACACCAACTAGGAGAGATGGCCCCCACTGCCAGATATAAATGTCCATATGGACGAGGGATATACAGCCCCTACTGTCATACACGTCCTTTTGGACGAGGGATATACAGCCCCCTGCTGTCATACACGTCCTTTTCGACAAGGGATATACAACCCTTTGTTGTTACCGGAGAAGACGCGCGCACGTCACAACAAAGACTCAGCTCATGGATGAAACGATATCCAGAGTCAAAGGAAGAATTTACCAAGATAAACATTTTCCCATATTCCCATTTGATTATTAACCGCACAAGTGCAATAACAAAACACTCAGTCCTACAGAGTGCAGAGGCGTAAACCCTCAGCAGTTAATATCTAATGAAACAACCAGATAGGAGGAACCAATAATCATGTAGGTTGTAAATTCAAGGCTCAGTTAGTCACATCAAGCTGAGTTAGTCACACAAACAGTTTCCTTTTGAAATTTATTTCAGCTCAGTTAGCGTTTTTCAAAAACGTCTCTTAAGTCGGTTAACAAAAGTATCTGAGTACGAGAAATCGTACCTGATTAATGTTGTAGCAGTTCTAGTGGACTCGTGCAAATACCCAACAATATTCTGAGGAACATTAAAGATAGTCTATTATCAATAGCTTATATCCTAAGTTAAACTTAAACAAATTCCTCACTCTTAATTCTTAATCTCAATTATCTTGTAAGCCCTTGCTTAAATGTTATGTACCTTTCACTTATTTAGAATGTTGTATAGCCCAAGGTTGTAAGATCAAGGAATGTATTTTATTAACACTTGTTAATTGTTCCACTCTATCCACTTTACTAATACTTAACCATAATTCTCACATCCAAGAATTTTGAGACCCTAATAACATAAATGCATGTTATAAAAACTTAATTGATCTTAGAAACCAGAGACAACTACTAAACTCAATTATTTTACCTTTAGTCTAGAATGGCTTTTATTACAACCATTTAATAATCTTGTCATAAAACGTTCAATTACTTTTCATCTTGAAATAACTATATTTTAGTTAACTTAGACTTATCGAACTCTTACATTTAGTATTCACGGGGTATATTATTTGCTTTATTATTACCTATATAATAAGGTGTTTTAAGATAACCTTTTATGTATCCTTACTTACATTTAATTTCCTAAATGTTTTACTTTTACACACATTTCCTCCACAGACTACGTATAACCCTTTTATACTAACTTCAATAAACTTATGTCTTAAATACATTTTAGATTGTTTACAAAACCTAAGGTTTCAAACTTAATAAATTAATTTCCTTTATTGTATTTTTGGATAAACATTATATCTCAACATAAGTAAAATTTATCTAAGAATTAAATTCTCATTCATGAGTTAAATTGTCGATTATTTAATAGGATCATCTATTCTGAAAAATCCTCATACCTTATATTCAAATTACATATTAATATTTTCAGTGTCGTAAAGTAGATTAATATAGTCTCCTATGTAACTTAGTTTCATCTAAATAAAGGTTCAAAGGTTTTAAGTATCTAATTTATATTTACAAAGATATTTACAAACCTTTTTATAAGTTCTAGCTATTAATTACAACCCTTATTTATAAACTCACATTTTGAATATTGGTAATCAATGTTATAAATGTATTTTATATGGCTTATCTAAGTCTAAGAAACTTAAAGATTATTATTTAGATTAATTTCCTAATCATAGTTTAATATAGTTTTATATCATAATCCTTTTAATAATTTTATCTAAAAACATTAAGTTATTATTCAATACTATAAATGTTATGAAATGATTAAATCCAGACTTATTAATCCACTTCACATTTAGATGTAAAAGTATTTCATTATATAATAAGATCTATCGGTGTCACAACCTATGTAATCAAATTACAAATATTCCTAAGTCTTAACTTATTAATTAGTCATTAACAATAATATTATATATGTATTTTAATATGGTTTATATAAATCTTAGAAATTCAAAGGTAACTCTTTAAGCTAAATTTCATAACCATAATTTAATACCACTCCATATAATATTCTTTTATTAGTATTATGTATAGGTTTAATTTAACGTATTAATTCCTTCATATTCTATTTCCTATAAGGTACTTTATTTCATTTATTTATTATTTTTTTTGTTTTCTATATATATTAGGATTTATTTAAAACATTCTTAATGTAGTTTTATTATATTTAATTACCTCTATTAACTTTTACACATATCCACATCTAATATATGGTCTATAAAATAAAGTATTTTCCTTAGTTTCAATTAAGTATATTAACTTCCATATTATATCATTAATATAAATGTGGATTAATTTAATTCCTTGATTTAACCTAAGTTACTATATTTTTTTTATATATAAATATATATATATATATATATTTTATCTCACTTAAAGTTTATACCCAAAAATACTTATTAACATTCTGTATTACATGTTAGTTTAGTCTTCTTATATTCTTTTCAACCTATAAAGTTTATTAACAAGTTATACTTTAATTTTCGTTACATTAAAAATCATATATTATAAGATAACTTATGACAAATTCATATACACAATTTTTAGACCCATTTAATCTTGTCTAAAAATTCCCAAATTTAATATATAGTAACTATGATATTTTAAACATATTATCAAATTTTGATTGCATAAAAATATATTTTTAAATTATCTAAATAATTCCATATTACTCAGAACTTACAAAAATTATAACTTACTTTTAAAAACTCAAAACCCATATTAATGTACAATAAAATAAATTAGATTTATAAGGAATCCATGGTTGAACTTTCGTGTCAAAATACATTAGAGAAGGCCATTAAATAAATTCAACAAGTTAGAGTTTTATTCTGGAATTCATAACACTTAATATACTACTAATTACCCACGTTATAATCTCGGTCGTCTGTTTCTCCTTATTATGATCGGACGGCCCAGATCTGTCGAGTTCATCAGGAATCCCCAAATCGCCACGAATAGAGATTGATCAAGTTCTCTCAATCCACAGAACGAAATTCGATGATTCTTGTTTCATTGGATTCGAAATTGAAAGCCGGTTACAATGGTACCAATTTCGAGAATTATAATGCACGTATCAATAGTTTCGAATCTGGGTTTATACGAGTTAGGGTTTGTTATTACCGATTCGAATTTCAAAAAATTATGTCTATACGATGCATAATAAGTTGAATTGGTTGTTGGGTTAGGTCGAGAATGAAAAACCCAACGACAACATCGGAGGAATTGATCAGAAACTTACTTGAGAAGCGCCGGTGAGGAAAAATCAAATTCGGATTCTGGACAATTCAAACTTTCAGGCTAGTTGGGTAGCCGACTTTGTAGTTCTATAAGTTACAGTATAGATTGAGTTAGGCCGTTTTCTTGGGCTTAATCAAAAGAGGAAATGTAGCTCTACATTTTGATAGAAACATCTTAATCTAATTCGTAATACACAAGAAGAATTCTAAGTCAAAAGTCTCGGATTTATACCATGCGTTTTTCTTGAAAAGTTATTATTTATGTGCATGACGAATCGGGAACTTTAGATGCTTCTATCTCCCACAGAATTGAGAATCAGCCATGGGTGTAAACATGAAAGTTATAGAGGGATGAGAGAACTACAAAATAAGCTATAGAACGTGAATTTTCATTCACGGACGAAGAAGTTATGATAGAAGTTACCTAGTTAACTCGTTTTCTGGAAATTTTGGGTTACAGTTTTTTCAGGGAGGCAACTTCAGATCGATTTTGTGGTCGATGTAGAAGGAATTAGGTTGAGTATGAGTAATGGTTAGAAAGAGGGTTTGTAGTAGAAGAGAATGAAGAAAACGACATTTGAAAATTCTAAAAGACGGCTGAGATATCGATGTCACAAGTTAGGGTAATATTCTGAAGGTTGCTAGAGGACTTAGCCGGATTTTTAGGGAAAATCTGGTGAGGCTGATGTGGCGTTACTCCAGAGACCCGCATGGCTAAGTCAGCAACCCTAGCCACGTCAGCAATCTTCAAAATTTTGCTCTAAACTTCATTGTATCATAACTTTGGCTAGAATGATCTGTTTTTAACGTTCTTATTATCAATCTTCTTGCTTTTCCATAACCTTTTTATTGGTATAGGTTTCATGGGCTGGTTTGACCATTCTCAAAAAGTCAACCCTAGGAAGGCTTAAGAAGCTTTTAGGTTTCTATGATTTTATATTGACTTTTATGATTCAAATCATTGTTCCAAATATTTCTAAAATCTTTATAATATAGTATGAGTGTCTAAGAATTTTCCCAAGATTTATTGAATTATAAATCTTATTATTAAATTCATAATACTATACAATAATTTATTATTTAATAGTATTATTTAGGATTTTAATAGAAGAAATCCCCTAAATTAATTTAAATTAATTTATGGGGTATTTCAGGATACCCCCTTAAAAGAAACTCCGACTCGAAGTTTAAGATGAACTAATAAGCATACCCCCCTTAAAAGAAACTTCGACTCGATGTAACGCCCCTATTTAACATAAATGCAACGGAAAATAAAATACTAAGGCGATTACAGATCATCGGGTTCCAAACACCCGGCACCAAACCTCACCAATTACAACTTATAAAATCATAAATGCTACGGTCTGAACTCGAGAAAACATAACAAGTGCAAGATATAAAACTCTCCACAATTCCTAATTCCCACCCCAATCACTCATACTCTTCGTGGTCACCTGTATAACAATACATACCTGCAAGATAAAACCAAGCAGCCCACCCCGGGAGGGGTGAGTCAGTTCCCTGGAATGGAACTGGTACAACTCTCCAAAACAGAAGTTTTAAAACATAACTCTTAAAATAAACAATAACTTGAAGTCAAATGCTTAAAACAAAATAAAGAACAACGCAACCAAACACCAAGTCAAAGGTAACAAGTCAAGGATAGAGATAAATAACAAGAAGGTAAAGTTAGCCAATTGATAAAAATGAAACCACACCATGAGTTAGTGAACATCATTGCTTGTGTTAGATTCAGTTCCAGTTAGGATTAGCAAGACTCATGTAGTCACAAGGACTAGGAATGAAAGAAGAAATCCAAGAACCAACAACTCAAGAGTGGAATGAAACCAATTGGAAGAGATGGCTCCGCTGCCAATTACGTCCCTTTTGGGACAGGGGATATACAGCCCCTCGCTGTTAACTACGTCCGATAGGACAGGGGATATACAGCCCCTCGCTGTTTACAACGTCCGATTGGACAGGGGATATACAGCCCCTCGCTGTTTACCGGTGAAGATGTGCGCACATCACAACAAAGACTCAGCTCATGGTTAAAACGATATCCAGAGTCGAAAGAAGAATTTACCAAGATTGACATTTCCCATTCCCACTAGATTATTAACTGTACAAGTGCAATACCAAAACACTCAGTCCTACAGAGTGCAGAGGCGTAAACCCTCAACAGTCAATATCTAATGAGGCAACCAGATAAGAGGAACCAATGATCATGTGAGTTGTACATTCAAGGCTCAGTTAGTCACATCAAGCTGAGTTAGTCACACAACAGTTTCCTTCGAGATTCATTCAAGCTCAGTTAGCGTTTCTCAAAACATTCCATAAAGTTGTCACCAAAAGTATCTGAGTACGAGAAATCGTACCTGGTTAATGCTGTAGCAGTCTAGTAGACTGTGCAAACATTCAACACACTCTGAGGAATATTAAAGGTAGTATATCATCAATAACTTGTAGCCTAAGTTAAACTTAAATAAATTCCTCACTCTTATTTCTAAGTCT
This sequence comes from Limonium bicolor, assembly GCA_023374045.1. NCBI lineage: Eukaryota > Viridiplantae > Streptophyta > Magnoliopsida > Caryophyllales > Plumbaginaceae > Limonium > Limonium bicolor. The sequence continues at coordinate 16,534,143 of CM041782.1, forward strand.
ATGTCTTTTAAGCCCTCACTTAAATGTTATGTATAACCTTTGATTTATCTTAGAATGTTGTATAGCTCAAGGTTGTAAGACCAAGGAATATATTTTATAACACTTGTTAATTGTTCCACTCTTATCCACTTTACTAGTACTCAACCTTAATTCTCACATTCAAGTTTTGAGACCCTTATATCATAAGTGCATTTTATTATTCATTTAATCTTAGAATCTCAATAATAATCCTTAAGTTCAATACATTTATTCTTACTTCAGGATAAACAACGCACTATGACCTACAATGGGTTTATCTTAGAATACTATACTATTACTTCACGATGTAACGATTATGTATTTTATCAATATCTACTAGATAGTCCATTATGATTAAGTTTTCCCCTTAACTTAAGTAAGATCCACATCCTGTATATTGGAATCATAGTGTTATAGATGCATTTTATTATAACTTAATTGACTACTAAACTCAATTATCATATCCTTAGTTCAGAATGACATTTTATTACAACCGTCTAATAATCTTGTTATAAGATGTTAAATTACTTTCAATCTTGAAATAACTATATTATAATTAACTTAGACTTATCGAACTCTTACATTTAGTATTAAGAAAGTATATTATTTGCTTTATCATTAACTATATAATAAAGTGTTTTAAGATAACCTTTTACGTATCCTTACTTACATTTAATTCCCTAACTGTTTTATTTTTACACAGATTCCCGCTATAGACTATGTATAATCCTTTTACACTAAATTTTAATAAACTTATGTCTTAAATACATTTTTCATATTGTTTACAAAACCTAAGGTTTCAAAGGAATAACTTAATAAATTAATCTCCTTTATTATGTTTTAGGATGAACATTATATCTTAACATAAGGTAAAATTTATCTAAGAATTAAATCCTCATTCATAAGTGAAATTGTCAATTATTTAATAAGATAATCTATTCTGAAAAATTATCGTATTTAATATTAAAATAACATATTAATATTTCTCGTGCCGTAAGTATATCAATATAATACCTTATGTACTTAGTTCCACCTGATTAAAGGTTCAAGGCTTTAAATATCTAGTTTCTATTTACAAACCTTTTTTTTAAGTTTTAACTACTCACTACATCACTTAATTATAAACTCACATTCTGAATATTGGTAATAAGCGTATTTAATATAGTTTCTCCAGTTTTAAGAAACTCAAGGATTATTATTTAGATTAATTCCTAATCATAGTTTAATTAGTTTTATATCCTAATCCTTTTAATGATCTTATCTTGAAACATTAAGTATTATTCAATATTATAAATGTTATGAAATGATTAAATCTAGGCTTATTAATCCACTTCACAATAAGATGTAAAAGTGTTTATTTATTTTATTATTAATTATATAATAAGATTTATTTGTTTAACATCTTATGTAATCTAATTACAAATTTTCCTAAGTCTTAAATTATTAATTACTTAACCCAATTATAGATTTACATTATGGTCGCTGACTAATAATATACATGTATTTTGATACGGTTTATATAAATCTTAGAAATTCAAAGGTAACTCTTTAAGCTTAATTTCATAATCATAATTTAATACTACTCTTATAATACTCTATTAACAGTATCATGTATAGATTTAGTTTAACTTAGTAATTCTATTTTTCATAAGGTATTTTATTCCTCTTGTTTATTCTTTCGTTATCTATATATTAAGATTTATTTAAGACATTCTTTACATAACTTTACTATATTTAATTACTCCTCTAACGTATATACATATCTTCATCCAATATGTGGTTTATAATATAAAGTATTTCCCTTTGTTAGAATTCAGTATATTACTTCTATAGTATAAAGTTAACATAAAAGTAGGTTAATTAAATTCCTTGATTTAACCTAAGAATATTTTATTTTTTATTTCTTTACTTCGCTTAAAAGATTATACTCAAAATATTTATTAACATTCTGTATTAAATGTTAGTTTGGTCTTCTTATGTTATTCCCAACCTATAAAGTTCATTAATCAACTATACTTTAATTTTTGGTTACATTAAAAACCATATATTATAAGATAACTTATGAAAAACCTTAGCAATACAATTTTTAAACCTATTTCCCCTTGTCCAAAAATTCCCAAATTAAGTATATAGTAGCTATAGCATTTTAGACATATTATAAAATTTTTATTTCATAAAAATATCTTTTAAAATTATCCAAATAATTCCATAATACTCATAACTTGAAAAATTATAACTTACGTTTAAAAACTCAAAACCCATATTAATTTACATCAAAATAAACTAGATTTTATAAGGAATCTATGGTTAAAATTTCGTCTCAAAATACATTTGGGAAGACCATTAAATAAATTCAACAAGTTAGGGTTAAATTATGGAATTATTATAACTTAATACTACTAAATCTTCCCACGTTTTAATCTCGGCCGTCTGTTCCTTCTAACTACGATCGGACGGCCCAGATGCGCCCAGTTCTTCAGAAATCCCCAAATCGAATCCGAGTACTAATCCTTCGATATCTCTCAATCTACAGAACGAAATTCGATGATTCTTGTTTCATTGGATTCGAAATTGAATTCCGGTTCTAATGGTACCAATTTTAGGATCTATGGTGCACGATTCAGAGAAATCGATTCTGGGTTCGTCGAGTTAGGGTTCTTATCGTTTTCGATTTGAATTTCCACAAATTCTCTCAATGTGTTGCGTAATTGGTTAAATTGAGAGAGGGGAATGAACGGGAATGCAAAAACGAACATCATAGATGGTGGAATTTGGTCGAAATCATACCGGAGATGCGCCGGCAAGGCAAATCGAACTCGATTTCTGGAAAAGTCATTATTTTATGTGCAGTTCGGGTAGCCTACTTCACGGATCAACTCGTGCTAATTGAGATGGATTCAATCCACAAAACCTACGTCATTTTAAAGTGGACATGTAACTCTAAACATTGGTGGAAGAATCATGGAAAACGAATAACTAGGGAGAAAGTTACAGATCCACAAAGATCTGAGTTTACCATGTCGTTTCTGGAAAAATTAGGGCAGAAATACCACCGTGATCGAGTAGGCAACTTTAGACAGCTTTATCTCCCAAACCAGTGCGAATCAGCCTTGGTCATTAACATGAAAGTTGTAGAGGGATTAGAGATCTTCAAAACAAGCTGAAGAACACGAGATTTGGCTGAGAAACGAAGAAGTTATGGCGAGACGAAGTTTACCTGATTTCAGGAAAAACTGGAATTCTGGGTTACGAATTCGCAAGGAGGCAACTTTAGATCGATTTTTCCGTCGATGTAGAAGGAGTTAGGTTATGTATGAGTTATGGTTGGAAAGAGCATTTGTAGGAGAAGAGAATGCAAAAGACGGCATACGAAATGGTGGAGTAGGGACTGAGATATAAGCGTTTGAAGATCGACCCTTGAGATGCAAAAACGGTCGAACACTTGGGACTTTTCAGTGGTAGTGTCTGGCTGACTGACACGTCAGCACTCTTAAAATTTTGGCTCTAAACTTCAATCCATCATAACTTTGGCTAGGATGATCCGTTTTTAACGTTCTTTTTATCAATCTTCTTGGTTTTCCATAAGCTTTTTATTGATATAGATTTCAAGGGCTGGTTTGACCATTCTCAAAAAGTCAACCCTAGCAAGGCTTTAGAAGCTTTAAGGTTTCTATGATTTTATTTTGACTTTTAAGACTCAAATCAATGTTCCAAATATTTCTAAAATCTTTATAATATAATTGGAGTGTCTTGAAAATTTTCCAAGATTTATTGACTTATAAATCATATTATTAAATTCATAATACTATGTAATAATATATAGTAATCTAATATTTAATATATTCTTTAGGATTAAATAGAAGAAATTCCCTAATTTAATTTTCATAATTCCATACAATAATTTAATATTTAATAGTACTATTTATGGTTTAATAAAAGAAATCCCCTAAATTAATTTAGGGGTATTTCATATCCCCCTTAACAGAAACTTCACCTCGAAGTTTAAAAATCAACTAATAGGCACTCACACCGCTCGGGTGTGCTAAGACAATAATAATTCCAACGACATTCCATACCAATCCAATCCTTTATTTCCATCCATTCCCATTTCCACATTCCACTCGAGATTACTCAAACTCAAACTGGACCAAGATATACCAAGATATTTCATGATGAAAATCAAAAGTCACATACTGTGTCATAATGTAAAAACCAAGTACATACATACACCTCTTACTCTGCTAATCACGCAACAGGGCATAATCTGGATGAGGTAACGAAGAAAGATTATGCTCTACCCCCCTTAAAAGAGAACTTCGTCCCGAAGTTTAAGATTTATCTACCAACTACTCACACCCCCTTCCGGTGTGTGGGTAACTAAATATCAAGTTGTACTACAAGCTTTAAAATGTATATCAAACAATCAAACCACTCAAGGGTATTCATCCAATAACAATTCCAAACATTTGTTTCGGTTTTCAAACACTACATTCAAAGAATTCAGCACCTTATTATCAAGCTTTGTTGTATATTTTATGGCACTGTTGAATTTATCTATGATCGATATATATTTGTACCCCCTGATTGTTATGTATTTGTATTTTCTTGATTATTATAAAATTTTATTTTATGATCCTTACCTATTCGTTTTATGACAGGTACGAATGATATGTCCATTATATGTTCATTTTATATTGTATGTTTGTTTTATGAAGATTGTACCCCCCTTAAAATAGGGTACGACCCATATCCGTCTCGTAATAATGAAGTGGAATTTAAACTTACTTTTAAGGAGCACAATATTTTACATCTCCTATGGAGATTCCTCCTTCAAGGATGCATTTCATTTTTGATGCACAATTTCACTCGTTGTTATTCTGGCTTGATTGTAATTAAATCTTTTAGTGTTCCCAACATGTTTTCCTAACTCATTTCGCCTCTCTTACGGTCATTGGCAAAATAAAGTTTAGAATTCATCATTCATATAGTAGGTTAAGTTTTGAAAACGGAACATAGGTTATACATAGATATTACTATAATAACATTTTAGTTCACTCTTTCTGTATTTAAGTATTGGGTGTAGTAGGTATCAAAATCTTAAATCATGTGATTTGGAAACTATTAATTCATAAAAGAAAAATTCCATTATAATGTAATGTAATTATTTAAATGCTATCATTACTACAACATTTCTCTAGAAGCATTTTATAACCTAAAGTTTCTTAATTGTCATGGCTTAAAAATTCATGAACTTATTTAAAATAGTAGCATACTATATATTAAAACTTCTCTCTTTTTTTCAATCCAATTAAATCTTTCATGAAACCTTGTACCGAATTTATAACCTAAAGTACGTAAATATGCCATTTATGTTATTTTCACATATCAATATATTAACAAGCTATAAATCAGGTGTAACATGTTTGAGTAGTTTAAATAATATTTTAGATCATATAATAAGTCTAGATAGTCTTTCAAAATTATATTCAAAGGTTTATAAGGCAACCATACATTAAAATTTGTATTATATTCCTTTAAAAAAATGCACGTTATGACTTCTAAAATTTTGTATATGTATAATGTTAAACTTCCCAAATAAACATGAGAATTTCCAATCTTTAAGTAACTCTCAATTTTTTTTACTAGATGCTCAATACTCCAAGTATTTAAGAATCAATGATATTTAGTTTAGTATTACTCTTCCCTTCACTCAATCTTTAAGTAACTTCCTTAAATTTTTTTTTATATTCAATAAGGGGTAGATGTTGTACCTTGGAGTACCCAAATTTAAATCCCCTTCCTCCGTATAGGTATTTTCACCAAATATTTAACTCAATAAACCCTTTACATGTATGAATTTTAATACTGGATCTTAAGATACAAATTTTGAATTGTTCATTGTGGCTAGTAATGAAATATGCCTATGAAATACCCCAAACCTTGATAGGTGGGTTAAATATCAAATTATGTATGTAAAGGCTAAAAGTGCCTTAGTAACATCAGTGAACAATATAAACCATAATAAATGCAATAAAGCGTTAAGACACAGTTTGAGCAAAAACATGCTCTAAGCTATGAGTGAACTTGGTTAGGACCCAAAGAGCCTACCAAGACTTGATAACATTTAATTATGATTTAATAAGGCTAAACAAGTCCTTAGGAAACTTTGGTAGACAAAGAAACCAAACAAACACAAGGTAATACCTTAAAGTGAATATGAGCAAAAGTGCTCTAAGCTTGGGATAAATGTGTATAAGACCTAATGGTCATACCTATACCTTTTATATGTTAATGAACATATTAAATCAATTACTAAAGAAAACCAAGCTTGAAAACAAGTTAAAACACAAAATGTGCTTTAAGGAGTCTTAAAGCACGTTTTTGAAAATTGTCTTGTAAATGAGTTTGAATGGCTAAATGTCCATCTTACTCTTTAATTAACATGTGTACTATATAGTATCACATTTGGGTGGCCATATTAGTGGGAAATCAAAAATTTCACTTCTATGTGCCTTGTTATAGGTGAATAGTGACTTTTATAAACTAGTTTGTAACATATAATGTTATAAGTGATTAAATTGGTCAACAAAGACCAAAACACCCTCCTAGGCATAATGGTGGCCGGTTTTGTAGTGAGGAGTCACCAAGTATGTTAACTTGTTAAGTAAATAAATGTGACTCATAGTTACTATTTGCTTTAAGATATAAATATCTCAAAAGTAAGTTCTATCTTCATCTTCCTTCCTTCCTCCATTTCACACGGTTTCAACTCCTTCTTCCTCTCTTCTTCTTGTTCTCTCTCTCGGTAATAATCACCACCACCATGGAAGTTCATTTTTGAACACTTGTAAAACCTAGCTCACTTAACCAAATCAAAACAAACACCACCATTCTCTTAGTTAAGCCAAGCTCTACAATCTTGTCTCTTCAAAACTTCAAACCCTCCATTCCGGTGCCAAGAGAAACCACCATGGGAGGAGCTTGAGCTCACCTTTTCACATATTCTTGTTCTCCTTTGCTTCAAGGTAAGGAAACTCAAAGAAAAATCAAGTTTCCTCCATGTTTACATGTTGTCCGAAAATTCACCTCACAATGGTGTATTTATCTTGTTTGTTTTAGCTTCATTTGAATCTTCCAAGGGCTAGGAGGAGTCCTCTCTTGATACTTATTCAAGTTCTCTTCCAATTCCAAGGTAAAACAATTACCTTAATGTGTTAAAACAATATGTGTAACTAGGGTTTACAATGAGAGAAGCATAATGCTTGAATACTCATTCTATGTTGTATAATGTTTAATAGTTGAAAAGGGATCAACACCCACCGGTTTACAAGGAACCAAGAAAGAATTTGTGAGGAAAAAGAGGTAAACAAACTATCTCAATGTAGTTTAAGTGCCTTAGGAAATGAGCTTGATTTGCTTGATAAACACCTAAGGAGCCAATGGTGAGTGACCTAGCAAAATTCTCAAGGAGACTAGTAAAAGAACATATGTTTTGGTGTATGTATTTGCAGGTCAAGGCATTATTAATGTGGGAATTCAGTGTTAAGGATATGCAATTTAAGGGCCTAAGAGCCATGTTATTTAAGGGCCTAGTGCCAAGCATTTAATTATGCACTATATTGTGATGTAGTGCTAATGTATGAAGTTTGGGTATAAGGATGTGTTTGATGGATTTTAGGTGTTTTGAATGAAATAAGTAAAAACCTAAGTGTTTGGATGTGAGTATATATACAGAGAAACTATGGCAAATTTGGGAAAAAGTTTAGTAAGTTCTAAGTGTTGTAGTGAGTTTTTGGTGAACTAGAACAGTGTTAAAGGTGAATCAATGTTACTTGAGAAGAAAACATGTATTAAAGTGATTTGGAGTGATGCAAGGATTTAGGTGTTGTCTTGGAAGTTCTAGGATCAATGTGTGTTTAGTGGATGTTGTTTAAGTTCTTGGAGGAGTTTGTTTAAGGTTTAGGTAATGTTTGATATTCAAGGAATAAGTGAGTTTGGTATGATTAAAAAGGAGATTTAGTTAGTAAGGAAATGATGCTTAAGATGATGTTTAAGATGAGGAGAAAGTGTTTTGGGATAGTAGTTATAATAGGTGAGAAGCCCATTTAGGAACCTAGTACAAATGTTGAAAGTGTTAAGGAATTTTACAAGGAAATAAGTAAAAGCTTAAGGAGTTAGAATGAGTTTCATGGATGTTGTATGTGGATGTAAGGTTACCAAATGATGTTAGAACATTAAGAGGCCTTAGGAGAAGTTTGCTGAAGATTGGCAAAGTTTTGGTAAGTTTAAAAGGCGACCGACCCAGGGGCCGACCCAGTTTGTGGGTCGGTCGAGCCTCTGTAAAATGTTGGGAAAATGTTCGCACATGGACCGACCCAGAATGGTGGGTCGGACGTGGGTCGGACGGTCATGTTTGTAAGGAGTAAAAGGGGTCTGTAATGGACCGACCCAGATGTGGGTCGGTCGGTGGGTCGGTCGGACCAAAAACAAGTGTTGAGGTTGTGAAATGATATGAGATGAGGGGATTGGTAGGTAATAATGTTATAAGGATGTTAAGGACATGTTAGGGGAGTTTTATGACACCTAAGTGGGTTAAAAGTTGTATAAATGTGAGAGTAAAACAGTTCAAAAATGTTAAGTTATGTAACTAAGTTAACAGGGAAAGTTAAGCATTAGACGCTAAATAAAACAAATTGTTACCACCCCAATGTTAATAAAGACACATGTGATGTTAACAGTTGTTCGAGAATTGCTCGAGGAACATAAATGGGCAGGATAGGTGGACTCCGGTGACAGGTATGGTTTTCTTGCAACCTGTGTCCTATCGGATTACACCGGCTTGTATGCCAATGTGTTTTTTCTGTATGTTTGCCACGTTATGATATAAATCATGAAACGAGTTTACAGTCATTATTGTTATTGTATGTTTACGTGCGATACCGGTAACCTCTAATGCGCTTGAAGGGCTAGTTAACCACTATTAGGTAAACGTAAGAGAACGGTATCCGGTAATAACTTTTCCGACCTAAGGAACGTTTCTAACCACGGCTATGCGTGAGTTGGTATGTGATTTGTGTGTTGATGTTTGTATGTGAATGTATGACTCTCTCTTCCCTTGTGTATGTCTGACAAGACTTAACTCAATGTTGTGATTTGTTTGATAAAGTTCAAAGTTGAACTACTATAAGTGCTAACGGGGGGAGTGAGGAGACCGGTCTGTTCCGGCCACGCGTGTGAGTATGGGGGTCGTTGTCATAGCAGGTTCGATCCTCTCTGTATGTATTGTGGTTGTTTTCCAATTTGGTTCCCAACCTACCCTTTAGCTTAACCAAGGCTATTACTGACTCACGTCGGGCCACAGGGGCATACTATTGTTATTTTTGTTTCGGTGTGCTTGGATCACTATATCCGGGGCACCTTGTGTTAAGTTAACCGTTCATTTAACGAACGGTAACGAGTTATGTAACGAGCTTATCATGAGACTGGCAACAATCTCTAGGCTCAACAGTGTGTTGTGATGTTAGGGTCGGTTCCTAAGAAACCATTCCCGTTGTGTTATGTGTTTTGTTGTGATGCAATATTTATTGCGTGTTATGTTGTGCACATGGAAACGTGCAAAGTGTTGTTAAGTTTTGTTATGTAGTGTATGTTAATGTTGTAAAAGGTGAAGTGTGGTGGATCATGGAAATGGTTTCCAAGTTTGTGATAAGAGGCATTTGAGGATAACCGATTTAAGGGTATGTGAGTCTATTAAGGAAGTAGCTCCGTTGGAGGAGAAACACTCTAGGGATGATGAAATTCATGGGTGATTTATTAAGTAGGATGTATTATCCGATTGTTGAGCCCCTTGAGGCGAAATGTTTAATGTTGTGTTTGTTGCTACATGTATTGATTTAAATATAATCAACTGCAGTTAAGATGACAAGTAGTTTGTGCGTGGCCCGATAGCATGCGGGCTGCGGGATACCATACCAGCAAAGGTGCTGAGCCCCTTGGGGCCAACCCCTTTCTCTTCTCTTCTTATTTCAGGTACAGAGAGCTGGAAGCCGTCCGAGAGTAAGACGGGGTAGACATTGTACAGGGGTAATCATTTAAGTATGTATACAGTAGGTGTAGTAAGACCGATATTTGTTGTCGGCACCAGTCTAAAATACTCGGTATAGTTGATAAGGTATATGTTGTTGTTGTTGTTGTTAATGTAAAGGAATATCAATGTATAGTCGCTCGGGAATTTAGCCCATCAGACCGTACATTGTGTATGTATTAGCCTTGTTAGCCACGTGGGTGGCTAACGGCGTGTAACACCAACAAGTATAGTAATGTGATAAGGTTGTTCTTCCGCTGCAGTTTGTTGTAAGTATGTTTATGTTGGATGGGGTGTTACAAAAAGTGGTATCAGAGCGAAGTATCGCTCTGATGACTGAATTACGAGCTTAGGAAGTACCGAGTTAGGATTTAAGTACTTTGGGTTAAGGGTTGAGTGATAGCGCGAGAGGTACGCTAGATAGGAATTACCAGTGTGTACTGGAAACCTACAATATCCTTCCCACCCCTCCACAATCCCTGTATTAACTTGGGGAAACAACGCCAGAGAGATGGAAGTCCACTCTCATACTCGGGAATACCCGATCTGGCTGTTATTATATACCTTTGGGTACGGAGAACCTGTCATACGGTAGGTCCCGGAAACTGGGAATCCGAGACGGTCTCCATCTAAACATGTTAACCGCATTTCATAGCAATGAATGAAGGATCATGTGTATTGGAGATAGAATTTCCGGCAACATGGCTCGACGTGCAGAGCAGTCGAGAATAACCAGCTTGCAACGCGCCTACCGTGCAACAGGCAAGAAGTGGATTAATAAACCCGAGACGATGTCTACGGGACCACAGTTAATAAATAAAACACCAGCGGTGTACCAATCGACAAAGGAACTACAACGTAGTGCCCAAACAAGAGACAAGTCTCAGTAACCACGACAAGTGCGTGGAACGGGCTACAAAGAGAATACAATACTAAGACAAAGGGGTCTCCCAGAATGGGAAACACCCTAGTTGATGATCGTCATGTGAAGACAGTGAGAAGTCACTTAGAAGAGTTATTATCAAAACAGTAAGATCAGTGAGGGCCAACAAGGCCACTATTGACAGTGCGGGTAAAAACAATACCACAACCGGTATGTGTTAAACTGATAGCCAGTTAGCATGGCGCACTTGCCATAACAAGTGCTGCTATAACAGGGCTGTTCGGGAAATTTATAACTACTACAAAATACTTGGAGAAGTACGATAAAGTTAAATGTGATCATTGTAACCGTGGAAGGGCTTAATGGCCTAACCTCTGTGATTGTAAGTACACCAGTCAGCAAGAAGCTCGACTTGGCTAAGGTAAGAAGATGTTGTGAAACCATGAAAATTTTCTCCCAACCCAGATTTATCCAAACCCTTTTCTTTTCAAAACCAGATTTTCTTTCAAACCAACACTTCTTTCCAACCTTCTTTAAATAATCCAGTAAAACCAGGGACAGTTGACAATACAACAGCAGATAAACCTTCCCTTGATTAAGTTCGGGAAGTAAGGAATGAATATTGTCACGGGACATATAAGGGAGTTGACAACAGAATACTCACCTAGGCGTGTAACGGACACTACAAGTGTACCAACTGTGTTGTGGGACGACCGCACTCCGATAGGAGCATGTGGGCCTGACAGACCTACTCATGGGTTAGTTGGGTAAGTAGCAATGTATCAGTAAGATACCCCATATATGTATACGAGTAGAGTCCGAAAACACGGGAAGTAGTCGACTCCGTCTACGGTCAGCAGTATAAAACGAACAAGCTAAGGATTACCAGGAATAGTTGAAGTTAAGGAACCCAGTTAAGTTAAAAAGGACTAAAGGAACTAGTGAGTTTATTTCAAGGAATGTAAAAAGTCAAGGAGTGCGAAGAGCACGGACTATTATGGAAGACACCACGTATGTCTTAAGGATCCTTAGGGATAAACATTATAGCTGGAATGGTGACCCGCCTGTACATGGCAAAGCAGATGCCTAATGTATGAAACTCCCAGAATAAGTACCTACACTATCAAAAATGTTAATCTTCACAGAAAGATAGTAACCAGTAAAAACGCGAAAGGCGTAGCCAATGGAATGTACCAATAAGTGTGAGCCAAATGTAATGGCATAACTTAACAACACCCAGGAGAAATCCTTAAAGGGTGTTTGCATCAGCAATTGTTGCACGAAAAACGTGACAGAAACAAAAGGGTTGAAACTAACACACAGTTTAGACATAAGTTGTCAGGAGACGGACTGACAATCTTAAGGGGCATCCCATGAAAGGAAACGTGATACAACGACTTGTCATGGAGCCCAATATAATATCCAAACCTTGTAATATTGTACAGAGAAGTACATGTATGTGGACAGCCTATAATGAGCCTAGCTCAAGGCAAATAAGGCTTATAAGCCATAAGTAAGATATGTTATATAAATTCAATTGATGCTAGAAGTTTATGTTGTATAAGTGAATAGAGTGGTAAACGAACCACTGCATTAAGAGTGGGGATACCTCTCGATATTGTGACAACGCCGCAGAGCGGTAGTTATGTGATCAGGTTCAGAATATGTTAAGGATGGACGATGTTATAATGAAAGAGAAATTAGCTTAGAGTACGTGTGTATAAGTGAAGCACTTGGCTGGATAGTGCCGGCTTGTGACCGAATGATCGATGCTCAAGGAGCATTCGGTAGTCATCCAAATGAGGGATGAACCATAATGTGAATAATGTAAATTTATGTGTGGAAGTTGAGGTGACAGTAGATACGATATAAGTTGATGTTACAGGGAGTAAGACACGGTGCGCAACAAGCGACCGTGTGTGAGTATTGTTAAATGATAAAATGGGAGAGAGCAGTCATAAGTTAAACCCCAGTGGGGGTACAACAGTAAGTGATAGCAAACGAACCGAGCAGTAAGCCGGTGACAAGTATCATGTGGTGAGAATTTCGGGAAAACACAGTGTAAATTCCTATCGCTATCGCATGAGAGATTTACTGTCAAGAGTTTACGCCTCTGCACTCTGTATGACTGAGTGTTTTGGTATTGCTCTTGCACAGTAATGATCGAGTGGGATAGCTAGGAATCAGAAGCATGGTAATGGTGGAGAATAATGTTATAATGGCGGTTGCATAGGAAATGCAAGGCCGCATCAATAAAGAGGTACTTGTGCAAAACCAAACGTGGAATATGATTAACAGTAAGTGACTACAGTAGCACTAGCTGCCAAGTATCGGTATGGAATATACCACAAAGGTTGTAAATAGCTGAGAGAGCACTACACACTAGGTAGTAGCTCAATCTCAACCGACAGTAAGTCGGAAGGGAAAAGTTAATCAGTGTAAAATACATAGCTGTATACACAGTAATTATCATGAAAGTGGATGCAAAGTTGTGAAACTCACCGAATCCGCTCAGGGTAAAAGATATTACCGTGCGTCGGTTGAGAAACCATTGTTACCAAGATGAAGGTGACAATTGGGGATGTACAATAAGTAAGAATAACAAAAAGGGAGCAATTAAGCTCTACAGTTATTAGAGTTTCGACAGAAGAAACTAGTGAACCAGTGATTCAATGTAAACGTGAATGACGAATATGAGTGGATGGCTAATTATTAACGCCTAAAAGCCCACAGGCAGCAGGACCGAAAACCGGTTATGAGGTTAAACTCCAATGCGAATTCTGGTTTAGGAACTAAAACGCCAATATGGTTGAGATCCTCTAATCAGAATCGTTGTGTAATGGACCGCGTGGAAGTTTTAAAACACTTCACGACGGCAGAGCATTTAAGCAATGTTTAGTGATTGATCACGTGGGCGTAATCCCTTTTTAAGGGGGGTAGAGCGCAAAACCACTTGGTGTATATTACCGTACAAGTGTACGTAGTGTATGTGACTTATATTGTGCAATAGCACAAAATTATTGTTGTGTTTTGATGATTGGTGTGTGTGTTACGTAAACATACACATTCATTCATGGATTAATTGTGGTAATTGCGCACAGATGATGCGAATACCATTGTGATAGTGTGTGTGTTGTTAACAGTTGTGTGTGATTGTACAAGTATGGGGAGTAGATAAACTCCCGGGGGAACAAAAGCCCCGACAGTGTATAATGTAAAACCAGGTGTTGTATTTTGATATATACATATTATATGTATACTTAATAGTGATGCATGAAAAGGCATGATATCGACATAGAACCTAGTAAAAATAAGATCCCCTAGGCAACAAGATTAAACTGAGTGGAGGTAACTGATAGACGAGTTTCTATCCTTTGGAGATGTTGTGATCATGACTAGAATGATTCAAAAGATAGAAAATTGGAAATGAGTGACTTACTTGATGCTTGAAAATGAAGTGGGAGGTGGAACTTGATTTGCATGTGATCAAGGGAAGCCGAACACAAATTGGAGTGGAAGGATAGTTCAACACTGATGCTGATCACATCAGGGTTGGATGACTCTTGAAACTCCTGTAAGTGGTCACGAATAACCACGCTAAGAAAAGAAGCAAGAGCTTAAGTTGGACTTGGAGTTTGTGTGTGTTTTCAAAAGGATTTTCAATTGGTATTTATAAAACGTTTGATTGATACTCTATATAATTAAAGTCTTCTTACTTAACCTCACAAGGCCTATGAGTCTAAATGTGTGGTGTTAAATAGACCTAACGTGTCTAAAGACTGTTATGTTACCAGGACCTATGTGTCCAAATCTTGTTATGTATGTGTAAATGTTGTTAAGATACCGGACCATAGAGTCTGAGGTTATCATTTGGATATGTTATGTTATGGTGAATGTGATGTGTTGCCCGGACCATTAAGTCCGAGGTTGTGATGTAAAGTGTGTTTGGTTAAGGAAGTTTACTTCCAAGTGATTCTTGTGTTCTAATCTATGGATGTGTGAAAAGTGCGAACTTCGAGGACGAAGTTCTTTTAAGGGGGGTAGATTGAAATACCCCAAACCTTGATAGGTGGGTTAAATATCAAATTATGGTATGTAAAGGCTAAAAGGCCTTAGTAACATCAGTGAACAATATAAACCATAATAAATGCAATAAAGCGTTAAGACAGTTTGAGCAAAAACATGCTCTAAGCTATGAGTGAACTTGGTTAGGACCCAAAGAGCCTACCAAGACTTGATAACATTTAATTATGATTAATAAGGCTAAACAAGTCCTTAGGAAACTTTGGTAGACAAGAAACCAACAAAAAACACAAAGGTAATACCTTAAAGTGAATATGAGCAAAATGTGCTCTAAGCTTGGATGAATGTGTATAAGACCTAATGGTCATACCTATACTTATTTATATGTTAATGAACATATTAAATCAATTACTAAAGAAAACCAAGCTTGAAAACAAGTTAAAACACAAATGTGCTTAAGAGACGTTTAAAGCACGTTTTTGAAAAATTGTCTTGTAAATGAGTTTTGAATGGCTAAATGTCATCATTACTCTTAATTAACATGTGTACTATATAGTATCACATTTGGGTGGCCATATTAGTGGGAAATCAAAAATTTCACTTCTATGTGCCTTGTTATAGGTGAATAGTGACTTTTATAACTAGTTTGTAACATATAATGTTATAAGTGATTAAATGGTCAACAAAGACCAAAACACCCTCCTAGGCATAATGGTGCCGGTTTTTGTAGTGAGGAGTCACCAAGTATGTTAACTTGTTAAGTAAATAAATGTGACTCATAGTTACTATTTGCTTTAAGATATAAATATCTCAAAAGTAAGTTCTATCTTCATTCTTCCTTCCTTCCTCCATTTCACACGGTTTCAACTCCTTCTTCCTCTCTTCTTCTTGTTCTCTCTCTCGGTAATATCACCACCACCATGGAAGTTCATTTTGAACACTTGTAAAACCTAGCTCACTTAACCAAATCAAAAACAAACACCACCATTCTCTTAGTTAAGCCAAGCTCTACAATCTTGTCTCTTCAAAACTTCAAACCCTCCATTCCGGTGCCAGAGAAACCACCATGGGAGGAGCTTGAGCTCACCTTTTCACATATTCTTGTTCTCCTTTGCTTCAAGGTAAAGGAAACTCAAAGAAAAATCAAGTTCCTCCATGTTTACATGTTGTCCGAAAATTCACCTCACAATGGTGTATTTATCTTGTTGGTTTTAGCTTCATTTGAATCTTCCAAGGGCTAGGAGGAGTCCTCTCTTGATACTTATTCAAGTTCTCTTCCAATTCCAAGGTAAAACAATTACCTTAATGTGTTAAAACAATATGTGTAACTAGGGTTTACAATGAGGAGAAGCATAATGGCTTGAATACTCATTCTATGTTGTATAATGTTTAATAGTTGAAAAGGGATCAACACCCCACCGGTTTACAAGGAACCAAGAAAGAATTTGTGAGGAAAAAGAGGTAAACAAAACTATCTCAATGTAGTTTAAGTGCCTTAGGAAAATGAGCTTGATTTGCTTGATAAAACACCTAAGGAGCCCAATGGTGAGTGACCTAGCAAATGTTCTCAAGGAGACTAGTAAAAGAACATATGTTTTGGTGTAGTATTTGCAGGTCAAAGGCATTATTAATGTGGGAAATTCAGTGTTTAAGGATTATGCAATTTAAGGGCCTAAGAGCCATGTTATTTAAGGGCCTAGGTGCCAACGCAATTTAAGTTAGCACTATATTGTGATGTAGTGCTTAATGTATGAAGTTGGGTATAAGGATGTGTTTGATGGATTTTAGGTGTTTTGAATGAAATAAGTAAAAAACCTAAGTGTTGGATGTGAGTATATACAAGAGAAACTATGGCCAAATTTGGGAAAAATGTGTAAGAAGTCTAAGTGTTGTAAGTGAGTTTGGTGAACTAGAAAGTGTTAAAGGTGAATCAATGTTACTTGAGAAGAAAACATGTATTAAAGTGATTTGGAGTGATGCAAGGATTTAGGTGTGTCTTGGAAGTTCTAGGAATTCAATGTGTGTTTAGTGGATGTGTTTAAGTCTTGGAGGAGTTTGTTATTTAGGTTTAGGTAATGTTGATATTCAAGGAATAAGTGAGTTTGGTATGATGTAAAAAGGAGATTTAGTTAGTAAGGAAATGATGCTTAAGAGATGATGTTAAGATGAGGAGAAAGTGTTTGGGATAGTAGTTATAATAGGTGAGAAGCACCATTTAGGAACCTAGTACAAATGTTGAAAGTGTTAAGGAATTTACAAGGAAATAAGTAAAGCTTAAGGAGTTAGAAAATGAGTTTCATGGATGTTGTATGTGGATGTAAGGTTACCAATGATGTTAGAACACATTAAGAGGCCTTAGGAGAAGTTTGCTGAAGATTGGCAAGTTTGGTAAGTTTAAAAGGCGACCGACCAGGGGCCGACCCAGTTTGTGGGTCGGTCGAGCCTCTGTAAAATGTTGGGAAAATGTTCGCACATGGACGACCCAGAATGGTGGGTCGGACGTGGGTCGGACGGTCATGTTTGTAAGGAAGTAAAAGGGGTCTGTAATGGACCGACCAGATGTGGGTCGGTCGGTGGGTCGGTCGGACCAAAAAACAAGGTTTGAGGTTGTGAAATGATATGAGATGATGGGGATTGGTAGGTAATAATGTTATAAGGATGTTAAGGACATGTTAGGGGAGTTTTAATGACACCTAAGTGGGTTAAAAGTTGTATTAAAATGTGAGAGTAAAACAAGTTAAAAATGTTAAGTTATGTAACTAAGTTAACAGGGAAAGTTAAGCATTAGACGCTAATAAACAAACTTGTTACCCCAATGTTAATAAAGACACATGTGATGTTAACAGTGTTCGAGAATGCTCGAGGAAACATAAATGGGCAGGATAGGTGGACTCCGGTGACAGGTATGGTTTTCTTGCAACCTGTGTCTTATCGGATTACACCGGCTTGTATGCCAATGTGTTTTTCTGTATGTTTGCCACGTTATGATATAAATCATGAAACGAGTTTACAGTCATTATTGTTATTGTATGTTTACGTGCCGATACCGGTAACCTCTAATGCGCTTGAAGGGCTAGTAACCACTATTAGGTAAACGTAAGAGAACGGTATCCGGTAAAACGTTTCCGACCTAAGGAACGTTCTAACCACGGCTATGCGTGAGTTGGTTATGTGATGTGTGTGTGTGATGTTTGTATGTGAATGTATGACTCTCTTCCCTTGTGTATGTCTGACAAGACTTAACTCAATGTTGTGATTTGTTTGATAAAGTTCAAAGTTGAACTACTAATAAGTGCTAACGGGGGGAGTGAGGAGACCGGTCTGTTCCGGCCACGCGTGTGAGTATGGGGGTCGTTGTCATAGCAGGTTCGATCCTCTCTGTATGTATTGGTTGTTTTCCAATTTGGTTCCAACCTACCCTTTAGCTTAACCAAGGCTATTACTGACTCACGTCGGGCCACAGGGGCATACTATTGTTATGTTTGTTTCGGTGTGCTTGGATCACTATATCCGGGGCACCTTGTGTTAAGTTAACCGTTCATTTAACGAAACGGTAACGAGTTATGTAACGAGCTTATCATGAGACTGGCAACAATCTCTAGGCTCAACAGTGTGTTAGTGATGTTAGGGTCGGTTCCTAAGAGAACCATTCCCGTTGTGTTATGTGTTTTGTGTGTGATGCAATATTTATTGCGGTGTTATGTTGTGCACATGGAAACGTGCAAAGTGTTGTTAAGTTTTGTTATGTAGTGTATGTTATGTTGTAAAAGGTGAAGTGTGTGGATCATGGAAATGGTTCCAAGTTTGTGATAAGAGGCATTTGAGGATAACCCGATTTAAGGGTATGTGAGTCTATTAAGGAAGTAGCTCCGTTGGAGGAGAACACTCTAGGGATGATGAATATCATGGGTGATTTATTAAGTAGGATGTATTATCCGATTGTTGAGCCCATTGAGGCGAAATGTTTAATGTTGTGTGTTTGTTGCTACATGTATGATTTAAATATAATCAACTGCATGTTAAGATGACAAGTAGTTGTGCGTGGCCCGATAGCATGCGGGCTGCGGGATTACCATACCAGCAAAGGTGCTGAGCCCCTTGGGGCCACCCCTTTCTTCTCTTCTTATTTCAGGTACAGAGAGCTGGAAGCCGTCCGAGAGTAAGACGGGGTAGACATTGTACAGGGGTAATCATTTAAGTATGTATACAGTAGGTGTAGTAAGACCGATATTGTTGTCGGCACCAGTCTAAAATACTCGGTATAGTTGATAAGGTATATGTTGTTGTTGTTGTTGTTAATGTAAAGGAATATCAATGTATAGTCGCTCGGGAATTTAGCCCATCAGACCGGTACATTGTGTATGTATTAGCCTTGTTAGCCACGTGGGTGGCTAACGGCGTGTAACACCAACAAGTTATAGTAATGTGATAAGGTTGTTCTTCCGCTGCAGTTGTTGTAAGTATGTTTATGTTGGATGGGGTGTTACAGCCTAGCTCAAGATTTCATGATGGTAACGTCTTACCACCAATCCTCCTCAAGTTCAACACAATCCATCACTTGCGTAGAAGATATTTACGGTTAGATGACAAGGATTGTCTAGCCCCTAGACTTCCATAAGTGAGTGTGCACCCCCACTACTTTCAGCCTAGGAGTTCGTCGCACCAGGCACTTCCCGTAGGGTGTTAGGTTTATGTATTTTCTTTCTAAAGTTAACACCGAGTTTTAGTGTGGTTTACAGGTTTGGATGTTGATCTTTTCTGATATGCTACTAGTTCTTGTTAGCTTAATACTTTTTCTAGACTTCAGATTTATCCTAAACATTATCTTTAAGCAACAATTTGTACCATGTAGTTCTTGAGATTTGTTTTCAAAATTTAAAGGAATTGAATTACTTATCACTTAATATCAATACTAACTTATTTATTCAAAGCTCTATTTGTATACTATTTTCAACCAAAAGTATTCTTTAAGATTCTAGGGACATGAGTATAAGCTTTTAAAGGATTGTATTCTTAGCCATGTATTCTCCATAAGTATGCTTTTGAAAAATAGTTCAATGTATGTTTTATCCCAACCAAAATCTTATCATTCCCAATAGATGATGTTCCAAAATTATATTTTTACTGTAATTCCATGACAGCACACCATTCTCAACCGACATTCATATAACCTAAGCTTCATAATTTTTGGTATTAAGTTCTTAATATGTTTGTTATGACCTAAACAAAATGTATAGAGGAATCATTCACAAATCCAAGAAGGGTTAGGAATCGTGCCTCACTGGAATCCTCACTCCCATAACTACCCCAATTCCCCAGTTTTAAGTGCACCTAGATTCTAAGTATTTCACTCGGCTTGTTTCCTCGGGCTCAGAGCGTAACTACTCTGATACCACTTTCTGTAACGCCCCTATTTAACATAAATGCAGCGGAAAATAAAATACTAAGGCGATTACAGATCATCGGGTTCCAAACACCCGGCACCAAACCTCACCAATTACAACTTATAAAATCATAAATGCTACGGTCTGAACTCGAGAAAACATAACAAGTGCAAGATATAAAACTCTCCACAATTCCTAATTCCCACCCCAATCACTCATACTCTTCGTGGCCACCTGTATAACAATACATACCTGCAAGATAAAACCAAGCAGCCCACCCCGGGAGGGGTGAGTCAGTTCCCTGGAATGGAACTGGTACAACTCTCCAAAACAGAAGTTTTAAAACATAACTCTTAAAATAAACAATAACTTGAAGTCAAATGCTTAAAACAAAAATAGAAGAACAACGCTCAACCAAAACACCAAGTCAAAGGTAACAAGTCAAGGATAGAGATAAATAACAAGAAGGTAAAGTTAGCCAATTGATAAAATGAAACCACACCATGAGTTAGTGAACATCTATTGCTTGTGTTAGATTCAGTTCCAGTTAGGATTAGAAGACTCATGTAGTCACAAGGACTAGGAATGAAATGAAGAAATCCAAGAACCAACAACTCAAGAGTGGAATGAAACCAATTGGAAGAGATGGCTCCGCTGCCAATTACGTCCCTTTTGGGACAGGGGATATACAGCCCCTCGCTGTTAACTACGTCCGATAGGACAGGGGATATACAGCCCCTCGCTGTTTACAACGTCCGATTGGACAGGGGATATACAGCCCCTCGCTGTTTACCGGTGAAGATGTGCGCACATCACAACAAAGACTCAGCTCATGGTTAAAACGATATCCAGAGTCGAAAGAAGAATTTACCAAGATTGACATTTCCCATATTCCCACTAGATTATTAACTGTACAAGTGCAATACCAAAACACTCAGTCCTACAGAGTGCAGAGGCGTAAACCCTCAACAGTCAATATCTAATGAGGCAACCAGATAAGAGGAACCAATGATCATGTGAGTTGTACATTCAAGGCGCAGTTATTCACATCAAGCTGAGTTAGTCACACAATAGTTTCCTTCCGAGATTCATTCAAGCTCAGTTAGCGTTTCTCAAAACATTCCATAAAGTTTGTCACCAAAAGTATCTGAGTACGAGAAAGCGTACCTGTTAATGTGGTAGCAGTCCTAGTAGACTCGTGCAAACATTCAACACACTCTGAGGAATATTAAAGGTAGTATATCATCAATAACTTGTAGCCTAAGTTAAACTTAAATAAATTCCTCACTCTTATTTCTAAGTCTCAAATGTCTTTTAAGCCCTCACTTAAATGTTATGTATAACCTTTGATTTATCTTAGAATGTTGTATAGCTCAAGGTTGTAAGACCAAGGAATATATTTTATTAACACTTGTTAATTGTTCCACTCTTATCCACTTTACTAGTACTCAACCTTAATTCTCACATTCAAGTGTTTTGAGACCCTTATATCATAAGTGCATTTTATATTATTCATTTAATCTTAGAATCTCAATGATAATCCTTAAGTTGAATACATTTATTCTTACTTCAGGATAAACAATGCACTATGACCTACAATGGGTTTATCTTAGAATGCTATACTATTACTTCATGATGTAACGATTGTGTATTTTATCAATATCTACTAGATAGTCCATTATGATTAAGTTTTCCCCTTAACTTAAGTAAGATCCACATCCTGTATATTGGAATCATAGTGTTGTAGATGCATTTTATTATAACTTAATTGAACTACTAAACTCAATTATCATATCCTTAGTTCAGAATGACATTTTATTACAACCGTCTAATAATCTTGTTATAAGATGTTAAATTACTTTCAATCTTGAAATAACTATATTATAATTAACTTAGACTTATCGAACTCTTACATTTAGTATTAAGAAAGTATATTATTTGCTTTATCATTAACTATATAATAAAGTGTTTTAAGATAACCTTTTACGTATCCTTACTTACATTTAATTCCCTAACTGTTTTATTTTTACACAGATTCCCGCTATAGACTATGTATAATCCTTTTACACTAAATTTTAATAAACTTATGTCTTAAATACATTTTTCATATTGTTTACAAAACCTAAGGTTTCAAAGGAATAACTTAATAAATTAATCTCCTTTATTATGTTTTAGGATGAACATTATATCTTAACATAAAGTAAAATTTATCTAAGAATTAAATCCTCATTCATAAGTGAAATTGTCAATTATTTAATAAGATAATCTATTCTGAAAAATTATCGTATTTAATATTAAAATAACATATTAATATTTCTCGTGCCGTAGAGTATATCAATATAATACCTTATGTACTTAGTTCCACCTGATTAAAGGTTCAAGGCTTTAAATATCTAGTTTCTATTTACAAACCTTTTTTTTAAGTTTTAACTACTCACTACATCACTTAATTATAAACTCACATTCTGAATATTTGTAATAAGCGTATTTAATATAGTTTCTCTAGTTTTAAGAAACTCAAGGATTATTAATTCCTAATCATAGTTTAATTTAGTTTTATATCCTAACCCTTTTAATGATCTTATCTTGAAACATTAAGTATTATTCAATATTATAATGTTATGAAATGATTAAATCTAGGCTTATTAATCCACTTCACAATAAGATGTAAAAGTGTTTATTTATTTTATTATTAATTATAAAATAAGATTTATTTGTTTAACATCTTATGTAATCTAATTACAAATTTTCCTAAGTCTTAAATTATTAATTACTTAACCCAATTATAGATTTACATTATGGTCGCTGACTAATAATATACATGTATTTTGATACGGTTTATATAAATCTTAGAAATTCAAAGGTAACTCTTTAAGCTTAATTTCATAATCATAATTTAATACTACTCTTATAATACTCTATTAACAGTATCATGTATAGATTTAGTTTAACTTAGTAATTCGATTTTTCATAAGGTATTTTATTCCTCTTGTTTATTCTTTCGTTATCTATATATTAAGATTTATTTAAGACATTCTTTACATAACTTTACTATATTTAATTACTCCTTCTAACGTATATACATATCTTCATCCAATATGTGGTTTACAATATAAAGTATTTCCCTTTGTTAGAATTCAGTATATTACTTCTATAGTATAAAGTTAACATAAAAGTAGGTTAATTAAATTCTTTGATCTAACCTAAGAATATTTTATTTCTTTTATTTCTTTACTTCGCTTAAAAGATTATACTCAAAATATTTATTAACATTTTGTATTAAATGTTAGTTTGGTCTTCTTATGTTATTCCCAACCTATAAAGTTCATTAATCAACTATACTTTAATTTTTAGTTACATTAAAAACCATATATTATAAGATAACTTATGAAAAACCTTAACAATACAATTTTTAAACCTATTTCCCCTTGTCCAAAAATTCCCAAGTTAAGTATATAGTAGCTATAACATTTTAGACATATTATAAAATTTTTATTTCATAAAAATATCTTTTAAAATTATCCAAATAATTCCATAATACTCATAACTTGCAAAAATTATAACTTACGTTTAAAAACTCAAAACCCATATTAATTTACATCAAAATAAACTAGATTTTATAAGGAATCTATGGTTAAAATTTCGTCTCAAAATACATTTGGGAAGACCATTAAATAAATTCAACAAGTTAGGGTTAAATTCTGGAATTATTATAACTTAATACTACTAAATCTTCCCACGTTTTAATCTCGGCCATCCGTTCCTTCTAACTACGATCGGACGGCCCAGATGCGCCCAGTTCTTCAGAAATCCCCAAATCGAATCCGAGTACTAATCCTTCGATATCTCTCAATCTACAGATCGAAACTCGACGATTCTTGTTTCATTGGATTCGAAATTGAATTACGGTTCTAATGGTACCAATATTAGGATCTATGGTGCACGATTTAGAGAAATCGATTCTGGGTTCGTCAAGTTAGGGTTCTTATCGTTTTCGATTTGAATTTCCACAAATTCTCTCAATGTGTTGCGTAATTGGTTAAATTGAGAGAGGGGAATGAACGGGAATGCAAAAACGAACATCATGGATGGTGGAATTTGGTCGAAATCATACCGGAGATGCGCCGGCAAGGCAAATCGAACTCGATTTCTGGAAAAGTCATTATTTTATGTGCAGTTCGGGTAGCCTACTTCACGGATCAACTCGTGCTAATTGAGATGGATTCAATCCACAAAACCTATGTCATTTTAAAGTGGACATGTAACTCTAAACATTGGTGGAAGAATCATGGAAAACGAATAACTAGGGAGAAAGTTACAGATCCACAAAGATCTGAGTTTACCATGTCGTTTCTGGAAAAATTATGGGCAGAAATACCACCGTGATCGAGTAGGCAACTTTAGACAGCTTTATCTCCCAAACCAGTGCGAATCAGCCTTGGTCATTAACATGAAAGTTGTAGAGGGATTAGAGATCTTCAAAACAAGCTGAAGAAGACGAGATTTGGCTGAGAAACGAAGAAGTTATGGCAAGACGAAGTTTACCTGATTTCAAGAAAAACTGGAATTCTGGGTTACGAATTCGCAAGGAGGCAACTTTCGATCGATTTATCTGTCGATGTAGAAGGAGTTAGGTTATGTATGAGTTATGGTTGGAAAGAGCATTTGTAGGAGAAGAGAATGCAAAAGACGGCATATGAAATGGTGGAGTAGGGACTGAGATATAAGCGTTTGAAGATCGACCCTTGAGATGCAAAAACGGTCGAACACTTGGGACTTTTCAGTAGTAGTGTCTGGCTGACTGACACGTCAGCACTCTTAAAATTTTGGCTCTAAACTTCAATTCATCATAACTTTGGCTAGGATGATCCGTTTTTAACGTTCTTTTTATCAATCTTCTTGGTTTTCCATAAGCTTTTTATTGATATAGATTTCAAGGCTGGTTTGACCATTCTTAAAAAGTCAACCCTAGCAAGGCTTTAGAAGCTTTAAGGTTTCTATGATTTTATTTTGACTTTTAAGACTCAAATCAATGTTCCAAATATTTCTAAAATCTTTATAATATAATTGGAGTGTCTTGAAAATTTTCCAAGATTTATTGACTTATAAATCATATTATTAAATTCATAATACTATGTAATAATATATAGTAATCTAATATTTAATAATATTCTTTATGATTAAATAGAAGAAATTCCCTAATTTATATTTCATAATTCCATACAATAATTTAATATTTAATAGTACTATTTATGGGTTAATAAAAGAAATCCCCTAAATTAATTTAAATTAATTTAGGGGTATTTCACTCGAAGTTTAAAATGAACTAATAGGTACTCACACCGCTTCGGGTATGCTGGCAATCTCTCCATCACCCTACTAACAAAACAACAGGGCATAATCTGGATGAGGTGACGAAGAAAGATTATGCACTACCCCCCCTAAAAGAAATCTTCATCCCGAAGTTTAAGATTATCTACCAACTACTCATACCCCTTCAGGTGTGCGGGTAAACTAAACATCAAGTTGTAGCAATTCCAAACCACAATTTCCATTTCATCATTCCCCATCCTTAAATAAGCATCCATTCCACTCAAGATCAACCATAAACCCAACCAAAATGTATCATAATTAGCATCCAGTTGATGCAAGAGGTAAATGACATGAACTACCACTCAGATAACATTATCCAACAAGGTTGTTCAAAAACCAATCACAACAATACGCATGGACCGTACTAGACTTCCAAACATATAGTTTTTGTTTCCTTTAATTACTTGATGTTTACTTCAAACACCACATTCGAAGGATTCAACACCAAATTATCAGGCTTTGTTGTAAATTTTATTGCACTGTTGATTTTATCTATAATTGTATATATATATATATATATATATATATATATATATATATATCTCCTAATTGTTATGTATCTGTATTTTCTTGATTATTATAAAATTTTATTTTATGATTCTTATCTAATCATTTTATTATTGGTACGAATTATATGTCCATTATCTGTTCATTTTATTATATGCTTATTTTATGAGGATGTCGTACCTGAAATACCCCGTAATTAAAAATAGTGATTAATTAGGCTAATAAGTGTTTTAGAAGCTTAATTAAGTCTAAATAATCATGAGGGAACAAATCTTGAAGAAAACAGATCCTTAAAATGGATTAAAAACACTAACGAACCTTAGAGCGCGTTTTTCGAGGTAACCGGGAAAACGCGACTTTAAGCGGGTCAAATAGACTCGTAATAATTTTGGTCAACCAAATAGTCATCAATAAACATTAGTGAAGGTCTAGCACCAATAAAATCAATAAAACGAGAAAATAGTAAAAACTGTCAAAAACAGGAAGTTGTGGGGTAAAAACATAAATAACTCAAACTAGTGTGTCCACTATTGTAAATAGAATTTTAAAACCCATAATGGGTCCTGGGTGCAGCCGATTTATGGCCCTCACTCACACTCTTAACTCTCTTTTCATTTGCAAAAGACAAACAAATTAAAAAGCAATAAAGTAAACCTCTCCCTCACTTTTACTCTCTCTCCTATACTCTCATTTCCCTCACTCACGTACACACCCTTCTCCCTCACTCTCTATTTTCTTCTTCTTCCCCAAGCAAGCAGCAGCAATGACGATTTGCCATTTTCCACACCAACACCCACTTCTCTCCTCTTGTTAACCCATCAAACCTTCACCAAAAATCACAAAAAGTATACCATTGTGTTCCTCTCATCAAGGAGAACACTAGCCTCTTTTCAAAATTCGAAAACAAGCACTTTCGTTTTCATGGGTATGCTGCATTTGGAGTTTCAAGACCACCATTAGAACCACCTTCATCTCCTTGTTACTTTGAGGTAAAAATATTCTTGAAACCTCATCTTTTTCTAGCCCTTGAGGGCAAAACGAAATTTAGACTAAACCCTTGTTTAGTTATTTGTACTCTAGTCGATTTTGGCTTCTTTGGAGGGTGAGAAATCTTGTTCTTGAGCTTTCCAAAACTCTATCTCATCATTTGCAAGGTAATGAATCCCTAAACCCTAAAATATGCTTTAAGCTTTAAAGAATGGTTAAGGGTGAGTTTTGGTATTGAAATGGTAGTGTGTATGTATGGGCTGTAGTGTTAGATTTTGAAGTGCTGTAATCGGTGGAAAGAGAGAGAGAGAAAAGAAGAAGGAAGAAGCAAGAAGAAGAAAAGAAAAACTAGAAGAAGAACAAGGTAAATTATGCTCATCTTTGTGTAGTTATGTAATGTTTATGTAACAGATTTTTAATAGTGTAAATGGGTATTATAAAATGGTAATGAGTAGTAGTGTAATGTGTAGGAGAACCTAAGTGTTTTGAAGCTTAAAAAGTTGATCAAAAACTTGTATAAACCTTAAGGAAAGAAATGGGAATGTGCAGGAATTTATTGAGTGTTTAATGTGTAGTATTTGTGTATGAGAGTTTGGTATATTGATATTGTTTATAAACAGGTGGTATGGATCATATATGTGAGTTAAAACAATGTGGTGAGAGTGTAAAATTATAGGGGAGACTATGGCAAAATTTACCTAGAACTAGAACACTTAAGAACTAGAAACTAGGTAAAGATATGCCCTTGTAATAGATTTTGATTTGAGTTAGTTAGTGGGTAGGTTAGGAGAAGATAGTTAATGTATTATAAGCTTTAGAAATGGCATTAGAAGAGGGAGCTATAGATGGAGAGAGTGAGAGTCAAAATCTGTAGCAAAAGGCAACTAAGGAAATTGGTGTAAGTGTTGAATTGAAACTTAGGAAAAACAAGTGTGTAAATTAGTATAGAAATGAGCAAGGAGTTAATGGATGAACTAAGGTGTATTAGAAGGTTTAATTAGTGTTAAAACATGTGGGATTAGGTGTAGGAACAATGGGGAAGTAATGGGTAAGAAGAGGGACTGAAAACAGAAATAAAAATACAATTACTAGACTTGACCGACCTTGGGACCGGACTTGCAAGGTGGGTCGAGCCCAGATTTACAAAGACGGAAACCTTCTGGAATGGACCGACCTTGGGACCAGACATGCAAGGTCGGTCGGCCAGAAAATTTCCCGTAATGAAACCTACTGGAATGGACCGACCTTGCAACCGGACTTACAAGGTCGGTCGGCCTAAAATTTTTCCGTTAAGTAACTTACTGGAATGGACCGACCTTGGGACCAGATATGCAAGGTCGGTCGGCCCTGAAATTTTCCAGCGTATTACCCTACTGACTTCGACCGACCTTGGGACCGACCCTGGGTAAGGTCGGTTGAGTCATACAAAAAAAAGTATTTTAAATATACATGTGTATACATATATATATATATATATATATATATACACATACATAATATATGTAGAAGTACACCCTTGTTGAGTAAAAGAAATAAACTTAAAGTAATAAAAAGTAAGTAAACAATGTGTAAGTATAAGAATTGTAAAGACTTAGTAAATATGAGTTAGAAAACATAAAAATGTATACGAGTTAAGTTAATGGTAGATAATTAATCACTCGATCACATGTGTGTTATAGGACTTGATTTGTGAACACCGGAGGAAAGTCGGTTACAAGTACAACAGTGAACAGTATGAACTTCTCATGCCCCGTATGCTACCTTGGTTACTCTGATTTGTGTGTTGTGTGCTAATCGATCACCAAATAAGATAAATGCACGAATCGGAGTTATTATGCTTACTGGTGAATATGTAGTGTTGCACCTTGTTGCACCTTGTTGAATATTGTCTTTAAATCATAGTTTGTATAATTCATGAAATGTTTGGATGAATATGAGTGTGTGTATGCATGATATATTGTACTGTGACCGAATGTGATTGCGATTGGACTTCTAACTGATTCCTAAGAAGCTAACCAATCTAACATAAATTGGTAAATAAATTGGAATGAGTAGAAGTCCGATATAGTTTCGGCCACGCGTGAGGATGCGGAGTCACAAGAGGTTGGCTCCAATTCCTGACTCTTAAACTGGTCCACGGTGAAATACCCCAAACCTTGATATGTGGTTCAAATATCAAACTATGGTATGTAAAGGCTAAAAAGTGCCTTAGTAACATCAGTGAACAATTTAGACCATAATAAATGCAATAAAGCATTAAGACACAGTTTGAGCAAAAACATGCTCTAAGCTATGAGTGAACTTGGTTAGGACCCAAAGAGCCTACCAAGACTTAATAACATTTAATTATGATTTTATAAGGCTAATTAAGTCCTTAGGAAACTTTGTTAGACAATGAAACCAAACAAAACACAAGGAAATACCTTAAAGTCAATAAGAGCAAAATGTGCTCTAAGCTTGGAATAAATTTGTATAAGACCTAATGGTCATACCTACACCTTATAAATATGTTAATGAACATATAAATCAATTACCAAAGAAAACCAAGCTAGAAAACAAGTTAAAACACAAAATGTGCTTTAAGGAGTCTTAAAGCACGTTTTTGAAAAATTGTCTTGTAAATGAGTTTTGAATGGCTAAATGTCCATCATTGCTCTTTAATTAACATGTGTACTATATAGTATCACATTTGGGTGGCTATATCAATGGGAAATCAAAAATTTCACTTCTATGTGCCTTGATTTGATGAATAGTAACTTTTATAAGCTAGTTTGTAACATATGATGTTATAAGTAATTAAATGAGTCAACAAAGACCAAACTACCCCTAAGTATATGATGGGGCCGGTTTTTAGTAAGGTGAGTCACCACCATGTAAAATAAATTAAAGGAAGGAAGGAAAAAGAAAGTAAAAGAAGAAAGTTACTTTAGTACATAAATATCTTCTAAAAGTAGACTCCAATCTTCATTCTCTCATTTCCTCCAATTCCCACCGTCTTCTACCTTCCTTCTTTCTCTCTTTACGATTTGCTATAGTACCACACAAGAACTCCATCTTTGAATGCTTGTAACTCCTAGCTCCATGGTCCAAATTCAATTTCAAGACCACCATTCTCTTAGTTAAGCCAAGCTCTACAATCTTGTCTTTTCAAAACTTCAAAACCTCCATTTCGGTGCCAAGAGAAACCTCCATGGGAAGAGCTTGAGCTCATCTTTTCATGCCTTGACATTCTCTTTGCTTCAAGGTAAGGAAACTCAAAGAAAATCCATGTTTCCTCCATGTTCTTATGTTGACCGAAAATCACCATTAATGGTGTATTTACCTTGCTTTGTTTTAGCTTCATTTGAATCTTCCAAGGGCTTGGTGGAGTCCTCTCTTGATATATATTCAAGCTCTCTTTCCATTCCAAGGTAAAACAATCATTTTAATACCTTAAGATAATATATGTAACTAGGGTTTATAATGAGATGAAGCATGATGCTTGAATACTCATTCTATTATTTGTACATTGTATAGAAGTTGGCAAACAACTAAACACCCCACTGGTTTTAAGAGGAAACAAGAAAGAAATTTGGGAGGGAAAGAGGTAAACATGCTATCTTAATGTGGTTTAATGCCTTAGGAGAAATAAGCTTATAATGCTTGTTAAAACTACCTAAAGAGCAAATGGTGAATGACCTAGTAAAGTGATCTCAAGGAGTTTATTAAGGGCATATGTATTGTTGGGTGTATTTGCAGGTCAAAGGCATTACTTATGTGGGAAATTCAGTGTTTAAGGTTTATGCAATTTAAGGGCCTAAGAGCCATGTTGTTTAAGGGCCTAGGTGCCAAGCAATTTAAGCTTATGCACTATATTGTGATGTAGTGCTTAATGTGTGAAGTTTGTGTATAAAAATGTGTTTGATGGATTTTAGGTGTTTTGAATGAAATAAGGTAAAAACCTAAGTGTTTGGATGTGAGTATATACAAGAGAAGCTATGGCCAAATTTGGGAAAATGTGTGAGAAGTTCTAAGTGTTTTAAATGGTCTTGGTGAACTAGGAAGTGTTAAAGGTGAATAAATGTTTACTTGAGAAGAAAACATGTGTTAAGGTGATTTAGAGTGATGCAAGGATTTAGGTGTTATCTTGGAAGTTCTAGGAAACCCAATGAGTGTTATTAAGATGTATTTAAGTCTTGGAGAAGTTTGTTTAAGGTTTGGGTAATGTTGATGAATAAGGAGAGAATGATGTTTAAGTAAGGTTTTGAGAAAAGAATTCAAGAAGTTGTAAAAAGGAGATTTAGTTAGTAAGAAAAGAAGTTGAGAGATGATGTTAAGGTGTAGAGGAAACACCTTGGTGTAGTGGTCATTATTGGTGAACTACCACTTAAAAATCACAAGGAGAAAACATCCCAAGTGCTAGGAACTTTGTAAGAAATTTGTGAATGATAAGATGGTTTTGGTGAGTGATTTAAAGAGTTTAGCACATGGCTAAAGGTGTGTCTGACGTGCCAAATGATGTGGGGAAACATTATGAGGCTTTAGGAGAAGTTTGGTGAAATTGGTTAAGTGTTTAAAGACTTGGAAATTGAATGTTTTGTCGTGTCCGAACTTCCGTCCGGACATGGAAGTTCGGACAGGCTCTGTTGGGCAAAGGATTTTCTCATTCTCGAATTGTGTCCGAACTTGGGAAGTCCGGACACAAGTTCGGACGTGACTGTTTCTATCTGGGATTTACTCTCGAACTGTGTCCGAACTTGGGAAGTCCGGACACAAGTTCGGACGTGTGTATAGTTTTCAGTATTAGGTCGCGGCTTGCGTCCGAACTTGGAGGTTCGGACACAAGTTCGGACAGGCCACTGTATGGACCAAAATTGTTGTTTTAAGGTATAGAAATGATGTGTAATGATGGGGATTGAAAGGTAATGATGTATAAGGTTGTTAAGGACATGATGGGTGAGTTTTAATGGTAATTAAGTGGGTGAAAAGTAGTATCAAAATGTAAAAGTAAAACAAGTTGAAATGTAAAGTTATGTAACTAAGTTAACGGGGAAAGTTAAGCATTAGACATTAAATAATCATGCTACCCCGATGTTAATAAAAGTACATGTAATGTTGTCAGTTGTTCGAGAATTGCTCGAGGAACATAAGTGGACGTGGTAAAGTGGACTCCGGTGACAGGTATGGTTTTCTTGCAACCTGTGTCCTACCGGATTACACCGGCTTGTATGCCAATGTGTTTTCTGTGTGTTTGCCACGTTATGAGAAATCATGAAACGAGTTTACAGTCGTTATTGTTATTGTATGTTTACGTGCCGATACCGGTAACCTCGAATGCGCTTGAAGGGCTAGTTAACCACTATTAGGTAAACGTAGGAGAACGGTATCCGGTAACAACGTTTCCGACTTAAGGAACGTTCTAACCACGGCTATGCGTGAGTTGGTTATGTGATGTTTGTGTGTGATGTTTGTATGTGAATGTATGACTCTCTCTTCCCTTGTGTATGTCTAACAAGACTTAACCCAATGTTTGTGATTGTTTAATAAAGTTCAAAGTTGAACTTCTAACAAGTGCTAACGGGGGAGTGAGGAGTCCGGTCTGTTCCGGCCACGCGTGTGAGTATGGGGGTCGTTGTCATAGCAGGTTCGATCCTCTCTGTATGTTATGGTTGTTTTCCAATTTGGTTCCCAACCTTCCCTTTAGCTTAACCAAGGCTATTACTGACTCACGTCGGGCCACAGGGGCATACTATTGTTATGTTTGTTTCGGTGTGCTTGGATCACTATATCCGAGACACCTTGTGTTAAGTTAACCGTTCATTTAACGAGACGGTAACGAGTTATGTAACGAGCTTATCATGAGACTGGCAACATTCTCTAGGCTCACCAGTGTATTAGTAATGTTTGGGTCGGTTCCTAAGAGGACCATTCCCGTTATGTTATGTATCTTTGTTGTGATGCAATATCTATTGCGGTGTTATATTGTGCACGTGGAAACGTGCAAAGTGTTGTAAGTGTTGTTATGTAGTGTATGTTATATGTTGTAAAATGTGGAGTACGTGGATCATGGATATGAGTCTCAGTTTGAGAAAAGAGGCGTTTAAGGATAACCCGATTTAAGGGTAAGTGTCGTCTGTTAAGGAAGTAGCTCCATTAGAGGAGGAACACCCTAGGAATATTGAATACCTTGAGTGACTTATTAAGTAAGGATATATTATCCGTTTGTTGAGCCCGTTGAGGCGAAATGATTATGTGTTGTGTGTTTACAGTTGCATGCATGATTTAAAAATAATCAACCGCATGCTAAGACGACAATTAGTTGTGCGTGGCCCGGTAGCATGTGGGCTGCGGGATTACCATACCAGCAAAGGTGCTGAGCCCCTTGGGGGCCACCCTTTCTCTTCTTTTCCTATTTCAGGTACAGAGAGCTGGAAGCCGTCCGAGAGTAGGACGGGGTAGACATTGTACATGGGTAAACATTTAAGTGTATATATACAGTAGGTGTAGTAAGACCGAAATTGTTGTGGGCACCAGTTTATTAATACTCGGTATAGTTGGAAGGTGTACGTTGTTGTTGTTGTTAATGGAAAGGGATAGTAATGTGTAGTCGCTCGGGAATTTAGCCCATCAGACCGGTACAATGTATGTGTATTAGCCTTGTTAGCCACGTGGGTGGCTAACGGCGTGTAACACCAATGAGTTAAGTAATGTGATGAGGTTGTTTTTCCGCTTTTTTTTATTGTAAGTGTAATGGTTAATGTTGGATGGGGTGTTACAAAAAGTGGTATCAGAGCGAAGTATCGCTCTGATGACTGAATTACCGAGCTTAGGAAGTACCGAGTTAGGATTTAAGTACTTTGGGTTAAGGGTTGAGTGATAGCGTGAGAGATACGCTAGATAGGAATTACCAGTGTGTACTGGAAACCTACAATCTCCATCCCACCCTCCACAGTCCCTGTTTTATAACTTGGGGAACAACACGCCAGAGAGATGAAAGTCCTCTCATACTCGGAAATACCGATCTGGCTGTTATTGAACACCTCTAAGGGTACGGAGAACCTGTCATACGGTAGATCCCGAAAACTGGGAATCCCGGAGACGGTCTCCATCTGAACGATGTTAACCGCATTTCATAGCAATGAATGAAGGATCTTGTGTATAGAGGAATAGAATTTCCAGCAACCTGGGTCGACATGCTAAGCAGTCGAGAATAACCAACTTGCAACGCACCAACCGTGCAACAGGCAAGAAATGGATTAATAAAACCCGAGACGAGTGTCTACGGAACCACAGTTGATAAATAATACACCAACGGTATACCAACCGACAAGGGAACTACAATGTAGTGCCCAAATACGTGGAACGGGCTACAAAGAGAATACAATACCAAGAAAAAGGGTCTCCCAGAATGGGAAACACCCTAGTTGATGATCGTCATGTGAAGACAGTGAGAAATCACCTAGAAGAGTTATTATCAAGACAGTAAGATCAGTAAGGGCCAACAAGGCCACTGATGACAATATGGGTAAAAACAATACCACAACTAGTATGTGTTAAACCGATAGCCAGTTAGCATGGCGCACTTGCCGTAGCAAGTGCTGCTATAACAGGGCTGTTCGGGAAATTTATAACCACTGCAAGTACTTAGTAAAGTACCACGAAGTTAAGTGTGAACATTATAACCATGGAAGGGCTTAACAGCCTGACCTTTGTAATTGGAAGTACACCAGTCAGCAAGAAGCTAGACTTGGTTAAGGTAAGAAGATGTTGTGAAACCATGAAAAATTTTCTTTAAACCCAGATTTTTACAAACCCTTTTCTTTTCAAACCAGATTTCCTTTCAAACCAACACTTCTTTCCAACCTTCTTTTAAACCAAACCAGTAAAACCAAGGACAGTTGACAAGGATACAACAATGGATAAACTTTCCCTCGATTAAGTTCGGGAAGCATGGAATGAATATTGTCACGGGACAATATAAGGGAGTTGACAATAGAATACTTCACCTAGGCGTGTGACGGACACTACGAGTGTACCAATTGAATTGTGGACGACCGCACTCCGATAGGAGCTTGTGGGCCTGACAGACCTACTTATGGGTTAGTTGGGTAAGTAGTAATGTGTCAATATGGTACCCCACATATGTATACGAGTAGAGTCCGAAACACGGGAAGTAGTCGACTCCGTACTACGGTCAGCAGTAAAAACAAACAAGAGCTAAGGATTACCATGAATGTTGAAGCTAAGGAACTCAGTTAAGTTAACGAGACTAA
Source organism: Limonium bicolor (assembly GCA_023374045.1). NCBI lineage: Eukaryota > Viridiplantae > Streptophyta > Magnoliopsida > Caryophyllales > Plumbaginaceae > Limonium > Limonium bicolor. The sequence goes on from CM041782.1 coordinate 16,569,654, forward strand.
AAGGATTAGTGAATTCCTTTCAAGGGAATGTTTAAGAGTTAGGAAGTGCGAAGTGCACAAACTGTTAAGTAAGGACATAGCATATGTCTTAAGGATCCTCAAGGATAAACATGATAGCTAGAACGGTGACCTAGCCTGTACATGGCAAGTAGATGACTAATGTGGACACATTAATGTGCAATGAATGGGATGAAAACTCCCAGAATGAGTACTTACACTACTATGAAATGTTGATCTTCACAGAAGAAGATAATAAGCCAATTAAGTACGCGAACGGCGTGGCTAACTCAATATATCAATAAGTGTGAACTAAATGTAAAAGCATAACTTAGCAACACCCAGGAGCAATCCTTGAAGGGTGTTCGCATCAACAAGTGTTGCATGAAATGCATGACAGAAACACAAGGGTTGAAACTAACACCCAGTTTAGACATAAGTTGTCAGGAGACGGACTAACAAACCTAAGGGGCATCCCGTGAAAGGAAACGTGATGCAACGACCTTGTAATATTGTACAGAGAAGTACATGTGTGTGGACAGCCTACAATGAGCCCAGCTCAAGGCAAATAAGGCTTATAAGCCATAAGCAACATATGTTATATAAATTCGATTGATGGTAGAAGTTTATGTTGTATAAGTGAATAGAGTGGTAAACGAACCACTGCATTAAGAGTGGGGATACCTCTCGATATTGTGAGACCGCAGAAGCGGTAGTTATGTGAATCAAGCTCAAGAAATATGTTAAGGATTGACCATATTGTTATTGAAAGAGAGCAGTTAGCTTAGTAACATGTGTGTATAAAGTGAAGCACCTGGCTGAATAATGCCGGCTTGTGACTCGAATGATTAATGCTCAAGGAGCATTCAGTAGTCATCCAAATGAGTGATGAACCATAATACGAATAATGTAAGTATATGTGTGGAAGTTAGTGTGACAGTAAATACCATGTAAGTTAGTGTTATACAGGGAGTAAGAGCACGGTGCGCAACAAGCGACCGTTGTATAAATGTTGTTAAACGATAATGTAACAGATAAGATCAGTTTGAGTTAAACTCAGTGGAGATGCAAGATAAGTGATGTTAAATAAACTGAGCAATAAGCCAGTGGTAGGTACTGTGTGATGAGGAACTCAGTGTGAATTCCATGGCGAATCGCATAAGAGATTTACTGTCAAGAGTTTACACCTCTGCACTCTGTATGACTGAGTGTTTTGGTATTGCACTTGTGCAGTAATGATCGAATGAGATAGTTAGGAATTGGAAACATGTTGATTGTGGACAAATAATGTTATAATGGCCGATGCATAAGAAATGCATAAGAAATGCAAAGCCCCATGCTTAGAACCCTTTAAAACACCTTTTGTGAATTCTGGGGGTGGTCCAGGACTTGGTCCGCACCCAAGGTCCCGGACCAATCAACAAACTCACTCTCGGCTGATTTCTTACCCTGGTCCAGGACTTGGTCCTGGACTAAGGTCCCGGACCACAACCTGTTTTGAGTCTCGAACTGATTTTTAATGCGGTCCGGGACTTGGTACATATCCTAAGTCCCGAACCCTGCTAAAAACTGCTACTTAGTGGATTTTTCAACCCCAAATCAACTCATAAACCACCCTTAAACTTTCCCTAATCTTTCCACAAGTTTTCTACATAATTAATCACCTCAAAACACTTCTTAAACCACTCCAAATCATTGGTTAAATCCACCACCCAATTCTTGTTCAAATTCAACAAACTCACTTTTCACATTCTTGCATTTTGCACACTTGTGCATTCCTATTTCCTTTTGATAGTTCTTACCTTCTACCAATCTCACCAAAACCATAAATGACCATTATAAATCATTCCTACATAAATGCACTTCTAAAACCCACATTCAATCTTCGTTTCACCAATTACAAACACCAACTCTTTTTCTTGAAATTCCAAGTTACCAAGCACCATTATGCTACAGATTTTGTACTCTCTTATCTCCATTCTCCATCTACCATTATAAGGCCATTAATCCACTCTACTCAACACTATAACACCAAGGTTCTCCCATTCACCAAGCCATCATCAAAACACTCATTTCCTACTAAAATTTCGCCATAACCTCCCCATAAACTTAACATCTCCCAAACCATCAATTCACATCAATTTACATTCCTAATCTAGCCACACCCATAAGGGTCCTACCAGCACATAATATCCATTCAAAATTCACCAAACAACACTATAAGCACAATTCCCAAATCACTTGGCTCCAAGGCCCTCAATTCAAACCAACATTTCACAAAATCTAACTAACCACAATCAAGCACATTAGTGCTCCAGATTTTATTTCATCTTTTATTTTTTCCCAAACCAAATTGTAAGACAATTAACATAGGCATTAAGGTAGATTTCTTACCTTAATTCACAAGTTTCTCCTTAATCCTCCTCTTGCTCCTCATCTCCTCAAAATCGGTCAAGAGGGAATGGAGTTTCTAAAATCCATCCCAACATTCAAGAAACAGAAAACATACTCAATTAATTTTCTAAACCCTTAGGAAATCTCTATCCAAATCAAAGGGCTTAGAACACTAGTTAGGGTTTACCTTTTTGGCCTTTCAAGAGAGGTTCTCACCCTTGAATCAAGAAGGGGATTATTCCACCATTGGAGGGTCAAAATGGAGCTCAAAATCAAGAAGAAAAACAAGGTATGAGGATGGGCAAAATCGGCCAACAAGGAAAGATGGAGAAAATGAGTTTTTCTTGGAACCTTTTTACCTTGTTTGAAAGAGGAGACTCCAAGCTTCCTTTTGATGTCAATTTCTCTTCAAATGGGGAAAACCCATGGAGATGAAGTTCACCCTTTTGGAATTTTAAAAAGAGAGAATGATAGAGGATGATGAGAGGAAGAAGAATATGTGTTTATTTTTGTGATTGGAGCTTTAATAAAGCTAGATCATGTAAGAGAGTGGCAAGAAGCCATGGGAGAAGCTTCAATTTTTCGTTCCAGTAGGGAGGAGGAAGAAACTCACGGTGGGGAGGAGAAGGAAAGAGAGAGAGGGGAAAAAAATCTGATGAAGGAGGGAAATGAGAGGAGAGAGAGAAGAGTGAGGTGTTTTATTTGCTTTTTGCTTTTTACTTTTGTTCTTGCTTTTTACTTATTAAACTAATAAGCTAGTCAAGTGTGAGAGGAGGGGTTTATTTCTTATTAAAACCGGCCCACTGTAACACATAAGTTGGGAGCGTTTTTCGTCTTTTACAAGAAACGCTCGTTAATTTCCCGGTTTTAACACTATTCACTAACCGGGTCTGTTTTCCGGAATTTTCTCGTTTTATTAATTTTGATAGCCCTTAGGCTTCCATTAATGTTTCATTATAGTTATATATTTGACTATAATTTTTACGGGGTCATTTAACTGTTTAAAGTCACATTTTCGGGTTTTCTCGAAAAACGCGCTTTAAGACTCCGTTAGCGTTTTAACGCATTGTTTGGATCCGTTTTTCTCCCGGAATTTTTCCCACATGTTCTTAGTGTGTAACTAGGGTATAAAAATATATTTATAACCCTAGTGAAGGTTATATCCTAACATAATTAAATACGCGTTTTCACGTTTTGTGACTTTTACGCATTTTCTTCTTCTTTTTGGTTTGCATTTCTTCACAAATGATATTAAGGACTTAATTAGCCTTAGAAAATCATAATTACATAATTAATTAACATATTAAGGTTTGGGGTATTTCAATCTACCCCCCTTAAAAGAACTTCGTCCTCGAAGTTCACACTTCCCACGCATCAATTGAATTAGCACACGGGGATTACTTACAAAATAAAACTTCCATAACCAAACATACTTTACATCACAACCTCGGACCTAACGGTCCGGGTAACATATTCACATCCACACATGACATACTTACATAATAACCTCGAACTCAACGGTCCGGGTAACATGACAACATTTAGACTCATAGGTCTAGATAGTATTTATTACACATATCACACAACATGTCTTAGCATGTATGACAAACAGAAATACCTTTTCCATCTCTTCATGGGCTCGGTCCTAAGACTACAGGACGTTACAGTCCTCGAGCCCCATGTCGAGTACATATACACTGTGATCCCGCAGAACCCGGTCGCGATGGACACCATCTGGTCCCCGTTCCTTTGGGAGATCAAAGCAATCACATACATCTTTAAAATATACTTCTCATGTCACCGGTCCGAAGACAAAGGCTCATACGTCCTCAGCTCGTGAGCAAGTAATACGAAAATATTCTTTATGGGGTTAAGTGGAATAAAGTCCTTAGTTGGAAAGTACTAATTGAAAATCCTTTTTACAAGGTCAAGTAAAGAAATTCTTCCTTTGAATTACCATTTAAGAATCTTGGAAATATTAATTGAAGTCTTGAAAATACCAATCGAAAATTTGAAAACACCAATCTAAAATCTTTTTTGAAAACGCCATACAACTCCAAGTCCAATTTATGCTAACTGCACCTCTTTTTTTTTAAAGGCGATTATTTGTGACCACTTATAAAGAGTTTCAAGGATCATCCAACCCTGATGTGATCAGCATCAGTGTTGAACTATCTTTCCACCCCAATTTGTGTTCGGCTTCCCTTGATCTCATGATAATCAAGTTTCACCTCCCACTTCATTTTCAAACAGCAACTAATTCAAGCATGTACCATTTTCTATCTTTTAATCCATCTAGTCATAATCATTACATCTCCAAGGGATAGAACTCCGTCTATCAATCGTCATCCAGATTCAACTTAATTCAAGTTACCTAGGGAATTTAATTCTCACTAGGTTCTATGTCGGTGTCATACCTCTTCATAAATCAATACTGATGTATATATATACTTTTGTCAAAATACAATACACGGTTTTACATTTAGTCTCATATGAACATACATAGTCGGGGTTTTAGTTCCCCGGGAGTTTCTTACTCCCTTACGCTTGTACTCTCACATATAACAGTTAACAAGGAATATACATTTATCACAATGGTATTCGCATCTTCTGTGCGCAATTACCCCAACTAAACCTTGAATGAATGCGCATGTTCATATTACATACGCACCAATCATCAAAACATTATTTTGTGCTATGCACAACATAGTTCACGTACACTTGTACGTTAAAACACACTAAGCGGTTTTAGGCTCTACCCCCTTAAAAGGGATTACGCCCACGTAATCAATCACTGAACATTGGTTTAAAATTTTGTGCCGCCGTGAAGTGTCTTAACTTCCACGCGGTCTGTTATACAATGCGTTCTAGTTAGGGGATCTTAACCATTTTAGTTCCTAAACCAAGAATTTTCATTGGAGCTTATTTAACTCATAATCGGTTTCGATTCTGGCCTGTCACGCTTCTAGGCATTGATAATTATCCATTTACTCATATTCACTATGCACATTCCACATTTGAATCACTGGCCTCTGCTGCGCAACTCTGGTAACTTAGAGCTTAGTTTGCCCCATTCGTTATTCTTAATGTATTGTATATCTCCCATTTATCACCTTTATCTTGGTAATAATGGTTTCTCAACCGACGCGTGGTATTCCTTACCGTGAGCGAATTCGGTGAGTTACAACCTTTCTATCCACTTCCATGATAATTACTGTGTATGCTGCTATGTATTTCACAATGTTTAACTTGATTTCTTCCAACTTATTGTCGGTTGAGATTGAGCTACTACCTAATGTGTAGTGCTCTCTCGGTTATTTCCCACACTTGAGGTATATACTATACCAATATTTGGTATTCCGCGTAACTCCAGTCACTTATTGTTAACCAGGCTTCCATGTTTGGTTTCGTACAAGTACTCTTCCGTTGGTACGACCTTGCATTTCCTACGCCTCCGTCCTTATAGCGTTATAAGTCTCTTTCCACTACTACCACAATTAACATTCTCCCAAGTTCCTAGCTATCCCACTTGATCATTACTGCGCAAGTGCAATACCAAAACACTCAGTCATACAGAGTGTAGAGGCGTAAACTCTTGGCAGTAAATCTCTTATGTTATTGCAATAGGAATGAACACTGTGTTTCACTGAGATGTTTATCTCATAATACTAGCTACTGACTTACTGTCTAGTTTATTTGTTATCGCTTACATTGTATTTCCACTGAGTTTAACTCATAATTCTGCTTATTTGCCATACTTTCGTTTAACAGTACTTATACAACGGTCGCTTATTGCGCACCGTATTCTTACTTCGTGTACAACACTAACTTACATGGCATCCACTCTCATATTAGCTTCCGCTCATGTACTTCCATCATTCGTATTTTTTTGTTCGTCGTTCATTTGGATGACTACTGAATACACTATTTCCTCGAGTCTTTATGCTCCTTGAGCGTTGTTCACTCTACATTTAGCATCCCACACCTATGGTGGTTGCTATTAGACTTATTACTCTCCCGGTCTCCATAACTGGTACAAACACTTCCTTCCATATTATTCTTATTCAAATCACTCTGGGTAATAACAACATGGGCAATCGTTAACATATTTCCTGAACTTGGTTCACATAACTACCGCTCCCGCGGTTTCAAAATATCGAGAGGTATCCCCACTCTTAAAGCAGTGGTTCGTTCTCCGCTCTATTTACTTGTATAACATTAATTCCTGCAATCGATCAAATTTACATAACACATTTGCTTGTGGCTTATAAGCCTCATTGCCTCGAGCTCTGCTCATTATTGGTTGTTCTCACAAATTTTTACTTCTCCGTACACCATCACATGGTTTGGAGGTTGTATTGGGCTCCCTGACAAGGTCGTTACATCATGCTGCCTCTCATGGGATGCCCCTTAGGAATGTCAGTCCGCCTCCTGACGACTTATGTCTTACTGAGTGTAAGTTTAGTTAAGTACATCGCTTTGCGTTCTTTACTGGGTTTACTATCCTCTTCTATGAAGATCTACATTCCCTGGTAGTCTGGGTGATCATTATGGGAGTTTCGTCCCGTTCATTACACATTAACGTGTCCATATTAGGCATCTATCTGCCTTGTCATGTATAGGCTGGGTCGTCATTCCAGCTATCATATTTATCCCTCAGGATTCTTGAGACATATGTAACGTCTTTACTCACTAGTCAGTGCGCTCCACACTTCTTGACTCATAAACATTTCCTTGAAATGTACTCACTAATTCTTTTAGTGTCGTTAACTTAACTGGGTTCCTTTACATCAACCATTCTTGGCAATTCGTTGCTCTCGTTTAACCTTTACTGCTGACCATAGTATGGAGTCGACTACTTCCCGTGCTCTTGACTCCACTCGTATACATATGTGGGGTACCATACTGATACATTGCTACTTACCCGACTAACCCATAAGAAGGTCTGTCAGGCCCACAAGCTCCTATCGGAGTGCAGTCGTCCCACATTTCAGTTAGTACACTCGTAGTGTCCGTCACACGCCTAGGTGAAGTATTCTGTTGTCAACTCCCTCATATCGTCCTATGATAACATGCATTCCGTGCTTCCCGAACTTAATCAAGGGAATTCTACCCACTGTTGTATTTAGTATGAACTCAATCCATTCCCTTGGGTTATCCGATTCCCGTCTGTGTATAACTGCATATAACTTACCTACTGTGTGGCGTCGAGGCCGGTGTAGGTCTTATGGTTTTGATTTTTAAGGAAATTATGAAGTTTGAGAAAAATTTTGGGCTTAAAAGGATGTTTGAGATACTTATGAGTTGGAAGGAAATCTGGGTGTGAAAACGGTTTGAAATAAATCTGGGTTTAGAAGGAAAACTGGGTCATAAGAAAATTCTTCCTGGTATTTAAAATGTCTTCACGCTTCGACCAAGTCTAGCCTCCCGCTGACTGGTATATCTCCACATACAATGGTTAGGCACTGAGCCCTTCCAGGTTTCACTCTTCAAATTCATGGATTCTTGATTCTATAATCACATCCTTCAACAATACGGTACCTTACTAGGTACTTTATAGTCATTAAAATTTTCCCAAATAGCCCCGTTATAGCAGCACTTGCTATAGCAAGTGCGCCATGCTGGCTGGCTATCGGTTCAACACATACTGGTTGTGGTATTACTTTTATCATTACCGTGTTCGGTAGCCTTGTTGGCTCCTCCTTTGACCTTACAGTTATGATAATTGAACATTCGAGCGACTCTCATTGGTCTTGATGTGGTAGTCGTTAACTAGGGTGACTATCCATTCACTTAACTCTGTGTTGTTCCTTAATGTTCGTCCCCACACGTTTGTCGTGGTTACCGAGACTTGGTTTTCTTGTTCAGGTACTACTTCGTAGCCCTATTGAGGTATGTTTCCCTAATACTCCCACAGTTGTCTAACTGTGATAATCGGGTATTACAGCCTCTTTGGCGTTGTAGGTTTGAAATCTTCCGTCCTTGACTAGTTCCTTAGTCGGTTACTATACCATTGTCAGTATTATTTAACATTTGTGTTCCCGTAGACATGTTCTCGGGTTTGTTGCTCCTCCATTGACCGTCTATGTGCACCGTTAGTGCTATCTTTTCTTGTTGACTGGGTTTCCTCGACTGCTAGGCATGTCGACCCAGGTCGCCGGAAATTCTGGTCTCTTGTAGATAGGATTCTTAATCTTCCGCTATTAAGCGCGGGTAAAGGTGTACAAACAGGTTCCGTCTCTGGGATTCTCAGTTCTTGGAATCTACCGCTTGACAGGTTTTAGTTCTTACAGGAATAATTCATAACAGCCAGATCGGGTTTTCCCGAGTAAGGGAGGACTTTCATCTCCCTGGCGTTCTTTCCCGAGTTATAAAATAGGGTATGTTGAGGGCGGGATGGATATTGTAGGTTTCCAGTACCCACTGGTAATCCCGAACTTGCGTATCTCTCACGCTATCACTCAACCCTTAACCCAAAGTACTAAAATCCTAACTCGGTACTTCCTAAGCTCGGTAATTCAGTCATCAGAGCGATACTTCGCTCTGATACCACTTTTTATAACACTCCAACTACAAACACCATACTTAACAACATTTAGCAGCGGAATTACAACTCAACACTTAACCTAATCCACGGGTGTTACACGCCATTAGACACCCACGTGGCTAACAAGGCTAATACATACATGGTGTACCGGTCTGATGGACTAGATTACCGAGTGCTAAACTTTACATTTACAAATTTGTCATACACCGAATACAAATGCAACCACAATCCAAACAGTACCGAGTTTAATACATTCCATCATCGGCATCACGCTAAACTAAGTACCACCCATACATAAACAGTTACCCCGTCCTACTCTCGAACGGCTGCTAGCTCCATTGTACCTGAAAAGTATGGGGGCCCCCAAAGGGGGTCAGCACCTTTGCTGGTATGGTAATCGAGCAGTTCGCATGCTACCGGGCCACGCACAACTAATTGGCGAGTGAGCATGCAGATTATTTATTAAGGCATGCAAGTAAACAATAAACACATAACATGCTTATAAGCATACACAACCAACCAATGGGTTACAACTAGCAAAGTCAACACATCATCACTTGTTAGATTATGTACACTTTACTTAAGGTGTGTCGGATTAAATATGGGTCCGCACACCAACACACATAACATTACATAGATGTGTCGGTATTAATATACACCCGATCACACCAATACACATAACATTACATAGATGTGTCGGTATTAATATAGACCCGATCACACCATACACAATTTCCCCCTAGCTCCAATAGTGATGAGATAGATAAGCCTTGGTTAAGCTTGTGGGCGGTTGCAATCCAAGGAAGGAAAACAACCTTAACATAACATTAGTCCCCCTAGCCCCGAATAATAATGAGGTAGGTAAGCTTTGGTTAAGCTAGTGGGTGATTGTAGTCCAAGAAGGAAAAACAACCATAACATAACAGGGTGGGAGTTAATTCAAATATATACATCAACTCCCAAACAACACGCGCGACCGGAACGACCAGATTCCTCACCCCCCGTAATATATACATATTAGTTAGAAGTTCCTTTATGGAACTTATCACATACATGCACCATTTGGTGTTACAAGTTTGGTTAATCACACACAAGGGAGGTAACATCCCATTCGACAAACATGGACAACAACATTCTTTAAGCAACGATACATCAAACAGAGGCAACACACAACACACATAACCACAATATACAACTAAAACATGGATAGCCGTAGTTAGTACATTCCCATGGGTTGGGACGTTAATCCGGATACCGAACTCTTATGTGATCCTAGAGTCGGTTAGCTACGGTTTAACACATAAATAAGGTTAAACGGTATCGGAATTATTTACGCCACATTAATGAATTACTATAAACTCATTTCATGCTTTATCTTGCAAGGTGGCAAACATACAGAAAAACACATAGGCATACAAGCCGGTGTAACCCGGTAGGACACAGGTTGCAAGAAAACCATACCTTACACCATGGGTTATCTATCTTGTTCCCGAGGATTTACTCCAACGCATCACCTCACGCTCCCCGGGTAGTTTCCGAAACAACTGGTATTATTATTAAAACGTTTTATTAACAACAAGATCTTACGGTATGTAAACTTCTATTACTCCCGTACTTACCCTGTTATCCCGTTATTTCGGTTTAACTTTGTGCACTTAAACTCACAACTGTCTCACATCAAGCTAACACATGTTTACACTTTCTAAGGCCTTTACATGTCACCAAACAAGGCCTAAACAACATCTAAAACCAATACCATTCAATCCCCTATGCTTAGAACCCTTAAAAACACTCTCTAGTGAATTCTGGGGGTGGTCCGGGACTTGGTCCGCACCCAAGGTCCCGGACCAATTAACAAACTCACTCTCGGCTGATTTCTTACCCTGGTCCGGGACTTGGTCCTGGACTAAGGTCCCGGACCACAACCTGTTTTGAGTCTCGAACTGATTTTTAATGCGGTCCGGGACTTGGTACATATCCTAAGTCACGAACCCTGCTAAAAACTGCTACTAGTGGATTTTTCAACCCCAAATCAACTCATAAACCACCCTTAAACTTTCCCTAATCTTTCCACAAGTTTTCTACATAATTAATCACCTCAAAACACTCCTTAAACCAGTCCAAATCATTGGTTAAATCCACCACCCAATTCTTGTTCAAATTCAACAAACTCACTTTTCACATTCTTGCATTTTGGACACTTGTGCATTCCTATTTCCTTTTGATAGTTCTTACCTTACCAATCTCACCAAAACCATAAATGACCATTATAAATCATTCCTACATAAATGCACTTCTAAAACCCACATTCAATCTTCGTTTCACCAATTACAAACACCAACTCTTTTTCTTGAAATTCCAAGTTACCAAGCACCATTATGCTACAGATTTTGTACTCTCTTATCTCCATTCTCCATCTACCATTATAAGGCCATTAATCCACTCTACTCAACACTATAACACCAAGGTTCTCCCATTCACCAAGCCATCATCAAAACACTCATTTCCTACTAAAATTTCGCCATAACCTCCCCATAAACTTAACATCTCCCAAACCATCAATTCACATCAATTTACATTCCTAATCTAGCCACACCCATAAGGGTCCTACCAGCACATAATATCCATTCAAAATTCACCAAACAACACTATAAACACAATTCCCAAATCACTTGGCTCCAAGGCCCTCAATTCAAACCAACATTTCACAAAATCCAACTAACCACAATCAAGCACATTAGTGCTCCAGATTTTATTTCATCTTTTATTTTTCCCAAACCCAATTGTAAGACAATTAACATAGGCATTAAGGTAGATTTCTTACCTTAATTCACAAGTTTCTCCTTAATCCTCCTCTTGCTCCTCATCTCCTCAAAATCGGTCAAGAGGGAATGGAGTTTCCAAACTCCATCCCAACATTCAAGAAACACAAAACATACTCAATTAATTATCTAAACCCTTAGGAAATCTCAATCCAAATCAAAGGGCTTAGAACACAAGTTAGGGTTTACCTTTTTGGCCTTTCAAGAGAGGTTCTCACCCTTGAATCAAGAAGGGGATTATTCCACCATTGGAGGGTCGAAATGCAGCTCAAAATCAAGAAGAAAACAAGGTATGAGGATGGGAAAAATCGGCCAACAAGGAAAGATGGAGAAAATGAGTTTTTCTTGGAACCTTTTTACCTTGTTTGAAAGAGGAGACTCCAAGCTTCCTTTTGATGTCAATTTCTCTTCAAATGGGGAAAACCCATGGAGATGAAGTTCACCCTTTTGGAATTTTAAAAGAGAGAATGATAGAGGATGATGAGAGGAAGAAGAATATGTGTTTATTTTTGTGATTGGAGCTTTAATAAAGCTAGAGCATGTAAGAGAGTGGCAAGAAGCCATGGGAGAAGCTTCAATTTTTCGTTCCAGTAGGGAGGAGGAAGAAACTCACGGTGGGGAGGAGAAGGAAAGAGAGAGAGGGGAAAAAAATCTGATGGAGGAGGGAAATGAGAGGAGAGAGAGAAGAGTGAGGTGTTTTATTTGCTTTTTGCTTTTTACTTTTGTCCTTGCTTTTTACTATTAATAACATAGCTAGTCAATGAGAGGGGGGTTTATTTCTTTTAAAACCGGCCCACTGTAACACATAAGTTGGGAGCGTTTTTCATCTTTTACAAGAAACACTCGTTAATTTCCCGGTTTTAACACTATTCACTAACCGGGTCTGTTTTCCGGATTTTTCTCGTTTTATTAATTTTGATAGCCCTTAGGCTTCCATTAATGTTTCATTATAGTTATATATTTGACTATAATTTTTACGGGGTAATTTAACTGTTTAAAGTCACATTTTCGGGTTTTCTCAAAAAACGCGCTTTAAGACTCCGTTAGCGTTTTAACGCATTATTTGGTCCGTTTTTCTCCCGGAATTTTCCCCACATATTCTTAGTGTGTAACTAGGGTATAAAAATATATTTATAACCCTAGTGAAAGTTATATACCTCCTAACATAATTAAATACGTGTTTTCACGTTTTGTGACTTTTACGCATTTTCTTCTTCTTTTTGGTTTGCATTTCTTCACAAATGATATTAAGGACTTAATTAGCCTTAGAAAATCATAATTACATAATTAATTAACATATTAAGGTTTGGGGTATTTCAATCTACCCCCCTTAAAAGAACTTCGTCCTCGAAGTTCACACTTCCCACGCATCAATTGAATTAGCACACGGGGATTACTTACAAATCAAAACTTCCATAACCAAACATACTTTACATCACAACCTCGGACCTAACGGTCCGGGTAACATATTCACATCCACACATGACATACTTACATAATAACCTCGAACTCAACGGTCGGGTAACATGACAACATTTAGACTCATAGGTCTAGATAGTATTTATTACACATATCACACAACATGTCTTAGCATGTATGACAAACAGAAATACCTTTTCCATCTCTTCATGGGCTCGGTCCTAAGACTACAGGACGTTACAGTCCTCGAGCCCCATGTCGAGTACATATACACTGTGATCCCGCAGAACCCGGTCGCGATGGACAACCTGGTCCCCGTTCCTTTGGGAGATCAAAGCAATCACATACATCTTTAAAATATACTTCTCATGTCACCGGTCCGAAGACAAAGGCTCATACGTCCTCAGCTCGTGAGCAAGTAATACGAAAATATTCTTTATGGGGTTAAGTGGAATAAAGTCCTTAGTTGGAAAGTACTAATTGAAAATCCTTTTTACAAGGTCAAGTAAAGAAATTCTTCCTTTGAATTACCATTTAAGAATCTTGGAAATATTAATTGAAGTCTTGAAAATACCAATCGAAAATTTGAAAACACCAATCTAAATCTTTTTTGAAAACGCCATACAACTCCAAGTCCAATTTATGCTAACTGCACCTCTTTTTTTTTAAAGCGATTATTTGTGACCACTTATAAAGAGTTTCAAGGATCATCCAACCCTGATGTGATCAGCATCAGTGTTGAACTATCTTTCCACCCCAATTTGTGTTCGGCTTCCTTGATCTCATGATAATCAAGTTTCACCTCCCACTTCATTTTCAAACAGCAACTAATTCAAGCATGTACCATTTTCTATCTTTTAATCCATCTAGTCATAATCATTACATCTCCAAGGGATAGAACTCCGTCTATCAATCGTCATCCAGATTCAACTTAATTCAAGTTACCTAGGGAATTTAATTCTCACTAGGTTCTATGTCGGTGTCATACCTCTTCATAAATCACAATACTGTATATATATATATACTTTGTCAAAATACAATACACGGTTTTACATTTAGTCTCATATGAACATACATAGTCGGGGTTTTAGTTCCCCGGGAGTTTCTTACTCCCTTACGCTTGTACTCTCACATATAACAGTTAACAAGGAATATACATTTATCACAATGGTATTCGCATCTTCTGTGCGAATTACCCCAACTAAACCTTGAATGGATGCGCATGTTCATATTACATACGCACCAATCATCAAAACATTATTTTGTGCTATGCACAACATAGTTCACGTACACTTGTACGTTTAAAACACATAAGCGGTTTTAGGCTCTACCCCCTTAAAAGGGATTAGCCCACGTAATCAATCACTGAACATTGGTTTTTAAAATTTTGTGCCGCCCGTGAAGTGTCTTAACTTCCACGCGTCTGTTATACAATGCGTTCTAGTTAGGGGATCTTAACCATTTAGTTCCTAAACCAAGAATTTTCATTGGAGCTTATTTAACCATAATCGGTTTCGATTCTGGCCTGTCACGCTTCTAGGCATGATAATTATCCATTTATCATATTCACTATGCAATTCCACATTTGAATCACTGGCCTATTGCTGCGCAACTCTGTAACTTAGAGCTTAGTTTGCCCCATTCGTTATTTAAGTATTGTATATCTCCATTATCACCTTATCTGGTTAATAATGGTTTCTCAACCGACGCGTGGTATTCCTTACCATGAGCGAATTCGGTGAGTTACAACTGAAGAGGGGAAATACGCCCAAAGACCCAAAAAGAGAGCAACAACCCAACGGAACAAAGAGCAAGAAAAAGGGAGGCCAAGGCAACGACCGGGCGTCTCTGTCCAGGCCCAAGCAGGCGCAAGCATCGACCGGTCATTCATGACCGGTCATCAAGAACCCTAGAACATGGTATAGAGGACGACCGGTCGTCTGTGACCGGTCGCCATAGGAAGCATTTCGTCGGTCATTTATGACCAGACGCCAGGAATCCGAGATATAGCGTAAAAGCGTCCGGTCGTTTGCGACCGGGCACCAAATACACCAAATAGAGCACGAACACGGCCGGTCGCCTGTGACAGGTCCATAAGATATTTATCAGATATTTTGTAGACTTACCAAGATATTTATGTGCCAACCTGGCACAATGTAATAGGCTAAAGGCCAGTAGGAAACACTATAAATAGGGGTTCACCCCCTCAATAAAAGGCACGCGAACAGTATTCCAGAATTCTCACTATTGCATTGCGTTGTTACGAATCTCTCTTTCTCTCCCCTCTTTAGCGCACCCCTTCCCGGTAACAAGGTAATTCGACAGAACTTGAAGAGTTTGATGATAGATTAGGATCCCGACCGAGGAATTACGTGAGAAGGCTGCTTAGGAGCCTAGGGATTTATACCATTTCATTTGGCGCCGTCTGTGGGAAACGAACAGCTCAGATCTAGCAACCACGAGTCCACAACGGGAATAATAACTTTGGAAAACATACGAAGTCGACACATCTGAGAACAAAAAAAATTTTTGCAGGTTAGGGTACGGAGATGGCACCCAGAACAAGGAAAAATCCCCAAACCAACGACGGGAGCACTGGACCAGAGACAACCCACGACTCCATCTCCAAAAGGAAGGACTTGGAGAACATGCTGGCAAGCCTCACTAGATCAATCGACGAGAAAATCGTGGAAGGAAACAGAGCTCCTGCAACAGGAGTTGATGCAGAGGGACGAAGAATTCCAACGGAAGTGGGAAGAGATGTCAGAGGCGATAGACCTCCTAAAGGGCCGGGGATGCGGCCGGGAGCAATGATGGGAAAAGAGGCACCCGAGGAGAGGCCTTAATCACCCTCGAAGAAGAAGAAGACATGCCATTGACATGAGCCTGTACCCTTCTCTGAGAAGATCCGCAGAGCTAAACTTCCGCCCCACTTCGTCGCCCCGGCGGTGGAGAAGTACGACGGCACTGGGGATCCGGCCCAGCACATCAAGAAATTCATGTTCGCCATGAACACCCAGGGGATTAGCTCCCTCGCCCTGTGCAACTTATTTCCCGGGACACTCTCCAAGAGAGCCTTGAGCTGGATCTCGTCTAGGCCACCCCAGTCGATCTCCAGTTTCAAACAACTCACGAGGAGTTTCAGCAGTACTTTGCGGCCAGCAAAAGGGTAAAAAGAGAAACAATAGAGCTCATGGATGTGAAGCAGGCGAAGGGGAAACCGTGAAAGAAAAATGATAGCGAGCGGTTCCACAAGCAGGTGGCCGAAATCGATGATATAGACGAAAAGATACTGATCAAGGCCTTCGGGAATGGCTTGGCCCACCCCCGCCTCGCTGGAAAAATAGCCACCAGGGCGCCGAAGTCGCATGGTGAGTTGGCTGAGATGATCCATGACTTCCTTAAATCAGAAGTCGCGGAGAATAAGGCCAAGGAGCTCCTCAACAGCTTTAAAGCCCCCGCCACGGGTGAGAAGAAGGGAAGCCAGACAGGAGGGGCGGTCGCGACCGGAGGATCGCACCAAGGGGGAAGCCGATACAAGCCTTATTCTAAGACCCCGGCCCCCCAGGGACAACAGGCCTCGAGCTCCAGAACCTTCCCAACGGTATCTATAGACCCAGGGAAGTATGCCGCTGCCGTGAGAGAGGGACTTCTGCCCCCACCAAGAAAGCCCTTCCCAGGAGAGGTGCCGGTGGCCTTCTGTGAGTACCACGGGCACCGCAGCCACAGAACCATAAACTGCGCGAACCTCGCCAAGGAGCTAAGGATAATTGAGGAGAACAAGAAGAAAGGAAGAGGAGGCCAGCAAAAGCACCATCATGGTAGCCAGTCCTCTCGGCCCAAACCGGAGGGAGAGGTCCACCCCGAGTTAGACCATAGCAAGTCTTTCGGGGTAATCACAGGTCTGTAAATTGCCTAGGGTAATTCTCTAAGATAGAGGGCGAAGTCCCCCCTTTAGAAAGAAAGAATCACCTCTGTACCCGGCAGGGGGCTGTAACTCGTTGCTATCTTATTAAGTTTTTTACATAAATGATTGCATCTCAATAAAGTTTCACGTATCTTGAAGTTCGCAAATAAAACAATGCTAACAAAACAAAAAAAAACTAATAAAATCCTCCTTGAGAATGCTCACAGACTATTCTCAGAAGTAGGGCCCTTGACCCCCAATGAAGAAAAAAGGCACGTCCACGAAGTTCACCAAGAACTCCCGGACAAGAAGGATGCGAAACACCAAAAGCTCCCCCCGATCTATTTCACTGAGGATGATGAAGACGGAGTCCTATACCCGCATAACGACCCACTGGTCATAAGGGCTCAGGTGAATGACCGCATGATGGGAGGAATCCTGGTCGACAGCGGAGCGGGTGCCAACGTCATTTCGGCGGTGAAAAAACTCGAGATCCCGGAAGACAGGATCAAGCCTTATTCAGCTGTGTTGGGCGGTTTCGTAGGAGGGATCTCGGCCAAGTCTACAGGGAGCATCGACTTCACCATCACCCTAGGACAAGGGGATGAGAGACGCACGGAAGAATTGACAGCCTTCATCCTTCCCGGGCTGTCAGGGTACAATATGTACCTCGGGCGGCCGGGAATAAATGCCTTCAGAGCCATCTGTAGCACCCACCACCTGAAGATGAAGTACCTGACCAGGTCAGGGAAGCTCGTCACGGTAAGAGGAAGCCAGAAAGTCGCGCGGGTATGCGAGGTACGGATCATGGAAAACCTGCCAGGAAATGAGACTGTCAGAACCGTGGGGTCTGAGAAGGAATTCAAGGGAAAACTCCCCCCCCCGACGAAGCGACGGAGCGGTACGAGACCCCGGCTGATCTCCCAAAAGAGGTACCGCTACGAACTGACCCTAACAAATCCTTCAAGATTGGAAATGCCTTTGACAGCGAAGAACAAGTCCATCTAACAAGATTCCTGGAAAAAAGAAGGGCCACGTTCGCCTGGAGCACGGAAGAGATGCCCGGAATAGACCCAGGCGTTATCCAGCATGACCTCAATGTAGACCCCACACACCCAGCAATCCGCCAAAGAAGAAGGGTGATCGGGGCCGAGAGGGACCAGGCTGCTCGAGAAGAAGTCCAAAGACTCCTGCAGGCGGGTTTTATCAGAGAAGTGTCTTACCCCAAGTGGCTGGCGAACGTAGTTATGGTAAAGAAATCTAATGGGAAATGGAGGATGTGCGTGGACTTCACCGACCTGAACAAGGCATGCCCCAAAGATTTTTACCCGTTGCCATCGATTGACCGACTGGTCGTCTCGTCGGCCCAAAGCTCCGTCCTGAGCTTCCTAGATGCATTCTCCGGGTATAACCAGATAAAGATGAACGAGAAGGACTCCGAGAAAACTTCTTTCGTCACCTCGGCAGGAGAGTTTTCTGCTATAAGGTGATGCCATTCGGGTTGAAAAACGCCGCGCGCAACTTTCCAACGAATGATAGACAAAGTGTTCCGGAGCAGCTCTCGCGAAATGTGGAGGCTTATGTGGATGACATAGTCGTGAGAAGCCCGTCCAAAGAACAGCACATGAAAGACTTGGAGGAAACATTCACCACGCTCGACAAATTCCAAATCAAGCTAAACCCGGAGAAATGTGTATTCGGAGTCACCAAAGGAAAATTCCTTGGTTTCATCGTGGGGCAGCGGGGAATAGAGGTCGACCCAGAAAAGACCCAGGCGATTCTCGACCTCAGCCCCCCCAGGAGCATCAAGGACGTCCAGGCCCTTAACGGGAGACTCACCGCCCTAAGCAGGTTTTGTTCAAAATTGCAAGAAAAGGCAATCCCGTTTTTTAACACATTAAGGAAAAACAGCAAGTTCCAGTGGAGTCAAGAATGCAAGGAAGCCTTCGAGAAGATCAAAGAAATGCTTCGAGAGTTACCCAAAGGGAGTCCCAACGCCCGGTCAAGACCTCTATCTCTACCTATCCGCATCGGCCTGGGCGGTGGCAGCGGTCCTGATCATGGAAGACGAAAAGAAGGAGATCCCCGTCTACTACACAGGAAAAATCCTGACTCCCGTAGAAAGACGCTACACCAATATTGAAAAGGTCTTCCTGGCCCTAGTGGTGGCGTCCCGGAAGCTACGACCGTACTTTCAATCACACCGAATCCTTGTAAGACAAACTGGCCGTTGAAACAAATAACGAACAACCCCAATGCGTCAGGACGCATGGTAAGTTGGGCAGTTGAACTCACCCAATACGAGATCAACTTTGTACCGCGGACGGCGATCAAAGCTCAAGCCCTAGCGGACTTCATAACAGAGACTAGCTTCGATCAAGAAGAGGGAAAGCCACCCACCCCCTTCATCATCCAGGTAGACGGCGCTCGGTGCAAAACGGGAGCGGGAGCGGGGATTGTAGTCCAGACTCCCGACGGACGGGACATCAACTACGCCTTCCGGCTGGAGTTCGAAGTAACTAACAACGAGGCCGAGTACGAAGCTCTCATTCAAGGCCTAGAAGTCGCCATCGCCCTAGGTGCGACAGACCTGGAGGTATACTCAGACTCCCTGCTGGTCACCCGCCAGCACGACAACATATATGAAGTAAAGGAAGAAAAGCTCTGGAGGTACTTGCTAAGGGTTCAAGAGCTAAAGGCAAGCTTCTCGAGATGTGAGCTGAAACACCTTCCTCGGGCAAAAAACACCGAAGCGGACGCACTAGCAAAATTAGCAAGCATGGCCGAAAGGATACAAGTAAGGTGTGGTTGGAGACAAAAACCAGCCCAAGCGTAGACGAGGCACAGGTCCTGGCGGCCGAGTCCCTCGTGCCAGAAGAATCCTGGATGACCCCGATCGTGGGAGTACATCCTCGAAGAAAATTGCCCCCGGAGGATAAAGAAGCCAGAACCCTGAAGCGACGAGCGGCGTCATTCTTTTTTGAAGAGGGGCGCCTCTACAAAAGGTCTTTCGCCAGACCCGCCCTCAGATGCGTCACGGACGAAGAGGAATTGAACTTATAAAGGAAGTACATGAAGGGATTTGCGGAAACCACCAAGGGGAAAGAGCCACGACCCACAAAATCATGAGACTCGGCTACTACTGGCCGAGAATGCAAAGCCACTGCAAGGAATACATCCGAAAGTGCACTAAGTGCCAGGAGCACGGCAGCAAAATACATAACCCCCCGGCCGTGCAAAAGGCCATACTATCCCCGATCCCGTTCGCAATGTGGGGACTGGACATCATTGGTCCTTTCCCAGAGGCATCTCCCGGGAGGTTCAGGTTCGTATATGTGGCTATTGATTATTTCACAAAATGGGTGGAGGCAATGCCAACCGTGTCCATCACAGCCAAGAGGTCGCAAGAATTCGTGTGGAGGCACATTGTGTGTAGATTCGGGCTGCCAAGAATTATAATAACTGACAATGGGACGCAGTTCAATTGCGACAGGTTCAGGGAGTTTTGTGAGCAATGGAAATCGAGGTAAGGTTCGCATCGGTGGCACACCCCCAGGCCAACGGACAGGTCGAGAATGCAAACGGACAGATCATAAAAGCCTTAAAGAGAAAGTTAGGAAGCCGAAAAGGGGAATGGGCCGAACTATTACACCAAATCTTGTGGTCCTACCGAACGACGGAAAAGGGACCGACGGAGAGAAACACCTTTCAGATTAACTTACGGCCTGGAGGCAGTCGTCCCAGCTGAGATTATGATCCCGTCGGTCCGTTGCGAATCCTATGATGAGCGGCTCAACAACGAAGGGGTAAAAGACCGCCTAGACCTTCTCGAGGAAGAAAGAGCCGTTGCGGCCGCCCGGATGGTGAAAGACAAGAGGAAAGTCGAGAGGTACTTCAACCGCAGGGTCAGGGAACGAAGCTTTATCCCCGGCGAGCTTGTCCTAAGGGAGGTTAACAGCCCAAGAAACTCGACCCCCAGTGGGAAGGTCCTTACATCATCCATCAGAAGGTTGGACGAGCTTCATATCACCTGAAAAATGTCGAAGGATACGAACTGCCCCATTCCTGGCATGCGGAATGCCTCAAGAAGTTCTATGTATGAAAATCAATGTAACTCATTGACAACATCAATAAAGGAATTATTTGGAAAGATTCGAAACAAGCACTAAGAAAAGAAACCCCGGGCAATGCCCTACAGGATGCAATGCCCTGAAAAGAAACACCCGGGCAATGCCCTACAGGATGCAATGCCCTGAAAAAGAAACACCCGGGCAATGCCCTACAGGATGCAATGCCCTGAAAAAAATCTTGCTATGAGTTGTCGCACTCAAGCAAGAACAAAAACGGAAAACCCATCTCCGGAAACTCTAGGAGCTCTGGTCGCCTGTAATGGGTGAATCATTAGGTGTGGGACGCCACACCGTACCTCGGCTAAACTCCCCTGGCAAACTCTTTCTCCCTCTCTCGGAAAAGGAAAAAAGGGGATAACCGCAAGTACCATCGCTTGGCTACCAAAAGCAAGGATTGGGGAAAGAAAAAAACAGAAGCGCCCGGTCGCTAAAACGACCGGGCGAGGACGGGAACGGTCGGTCGTCAAAAACGGCCGGGTCACGTCCTTAAGACAATAGCGTGGCGACCGGTCGCTCGAGTATGACCGGTCTCGCCCGCAAAAACGAATCAACTAAAAGGCAATCGGTAACACGCGCAATCAAAAGCGACCGGTCGTAATGACCGGCCGCGCAAAACAAAGATAGCATAAACCAGCGAAATAACTGGCAAGTAATTCCATTAATCATTGAAAGTATGTACAATATCAAAACAAACAAGATGGAAACGGACGATAACTAAGACTAATCTAAATTTCCTCTGATCTAAGTCTCCTAAACAGCGTCAAGATTCGCAGGAGCAGCCCCTTGAACACTCTCCGAGGACCCGGACTTCCCGGGAGACGACCGGAGGCTACCCCACCCTGATTCGCAGTACTCCCGGGAGGCAGAAATGATGCCTGGCCAGGGACAAGGCACGTCTCCCCGGGAAGGCGCCCGAACTTCTCAAGAACCTCATAAAAGGAGGTCTTGTGCGCAACCCCCTGAAGGATAACTCCTGGTAAAGACCGTCATCCATAACCTCACCCCTACCCGCGAAGAACCTCGAAACAATTGACGGCAGGTCTTCACCATCCTCCCGCATTGAGAGGTGAAGGATTCCTTCAAGTGAGCGAGCCTCGTGCTCTGCTGCCGCAGGTCCTCTCGCACCTTCCGAGAGTAAGCCTCGAGGCTGGCCACCTGCTGCTCCAACGTCTGACCCCAAGCCCGATACCGGTCGCGGCTAGCGTTGGCGGTAATCAACTCCTCCTCAAGATCATCAATCCGCAGGTTCAGTTTCTCCAGTCCCTCAACGGGATTCCCAGGCCTCGGGCCTAAGTAAAAAAAAAAGAAAGGAGGAAACCCCTTGTCAAAAAAAGAGTAAGGACAATAAGGAACGAGCGAAGAGGCGAAGAATCACCTCTCGAAGCCAGCTCGGAGTTTTCTAACCGCAGCCTAGCGGACTCCTCCCCCGACACCTTTGCTTTCTCTCAGAGGAAAGCAGTTGCTCCTTACAAGCCGCAAGCTCGCCAGCCAACCTCTGGAGCTCGACAGACAGCTTCTCTTTCTCGGAAGCCAGGACCTCACCCGCCCGGGCACCCTCCGCCAGTCTCGCCTCGGAGGACGACAGGTCCCTTTTCAGGACAATATTCGCCTCGGAGGCAGAATGAAGTTCTTGAGAAAGTTTGGCCTTCCCCTCAAGCGACGCCTTCTCCTGCGTCAAAGTGGTCTTCTCGGCACGAAGGCCCTCAAACTCTCTGGTCGTGGGAAACCGAGCCTGCCCCACCAAGGACTCCAAATCAGAAAAAGAACGACCGGTCAGCAAACTCACTTCGTACCTTTTCAAAAGACGCAGCTTCCGTCTCCAGCGACCGGATCCGACCCTTGAGGGAAAAGTTCTCTTCACGCAACCTCTTCAGTTGCTCCTCGTACTCGTCACACTGCTTTGTATACGACCGGCGGGCATCGCCCAGCTCCTTCTTCATATCCGCGGTCTGCTCGCGCACCCGCCTGGAGATCTCCTCCTGAACGGTGTCAACAAAGATGCTGTTGGAGGATCGCTCTATCTTCAGTTCCTCCTGAGCATTGCGGGCCCGGCTCTCCTCCAGGCGTAGCTTCGAGAAAAGAGATTGCACGTGCAAGTCCACACCCTGTGCAAAG
This sequence comes from Limonium bicolor, assembly GCA_023374045.1. Lineage (NCBI taxonomy): Eukaryota > Viridiplantae > Streptophyta > Magnoliopsida > Caryophyllales > Plumbaginaceae > Limonium > Limonium bicolor. The sequence goes on from CM041782.1 coordinate 16,592,985, forward strand.
GCCACCGTCTGCACAAAATAAAATGATAAGCCAAAGAAAGTAAAAAGGAAAAAGAAGCAGCCCAAAAAAGTTTAAGAAGGGATGAGCCGCTCACTCGGAAGATCCCCTGCCACATGAGGTTAAGCGAGGCCTCCAGCGGAAAGGAGTGTCGCATAATGGCGTCCGCTCCACCCCCACCGATCCTCAACCTCTCTTTGGCCGCGGTCATGGTCTTCAGAGGGGCGAAGAGACCATCAGGAGATCCGGACATACGGGTGGCTTCCTTCCACAGCTCGGTATAGGAGGATGACTCCGTCACGGACAGCACAGGAAAAGGCTGACCACGGTGGTAACACCAGCCATCCTTCGCAGACGGGCCACAGAAGGACTCACGAGCGGGCGGAGGAGGAGAGGACGAGGGGGTGGGGAGGCACCAACACCCTCCTTCGCCTTCGAGCGAAGCCCTGAGTCCGCGGGCTCCCCCTGAAGCCGCACCTGGCGTAACGCCCGCACCACCGCCGTCGCCCCGGGTAATGAAGTCCCAGGCCAGAAAGAGCGATCTCCCCCAAAGGCCCCTGTTGTGGGGCGGCATCTGAAGCACCCGACCCATCAAGATGTACTATGTCGGAGGCTTTCGTCCTTTGGCCATATGCTTTATCCTACCCTTCGAGCCAAGGGTCTTCTGGGCGATGCTCAGTAGGGAGCGGCTGACCGGCCGCCTCCCCCTTGGCCCTGGCTTTCTCAGCCTCGGGAGCTGCAAAGCAGAGAAACACGCAAGAGTGGATAAGTAAAGAAAAGTAGAGCCAAGACATTAGCGGCAGGTAACGACCAAGGGAACGAAGAGTAAGTAAAAAAAACAAAAAACAAGGTGGAACACGAAGGATAAGACCGGCACATGCACGCCCTCTCTCGTCCCACGGACTAAGATTGAGATCTGACCCGGCGTAAGAGGAAGAAATACCCGACGGCCGGAACCTGGACTAGTGTACCAAGTACCTGGTTGTTTGAAGTGTCAGGCGACCGGGCCTCTGGAGTCCGAGGGGAACTCCCTCCCCATCCTTTGCCGATCTCGGCTTCTTGACCGGGTGACCAGCTTCCTCCCCGGACCGCTTCCGGCCAACAACGACCGCCTCTTCCTCGCGAAGAACGGACTCCTCCACAGCTTCCAAGGTGGCGTAGTAGTCCACCTTTCCTTCCCCGGTCTTGAAGGTCACCAGTTGCCAGCTGTGAAAGGGGCCAACCTTCGCCCCGAGCTGAGGAAAATCTGCGACGAAAAGGAGATAGGTAAGCCCAGGACGAGACAGAAACGATAAAAAGAGCAGGAAGGAGAGAGGAAGACTCTCACCCTCAGAATGTGTAAGTGAGGCCAGGCGTGGACCGGTAAAAAAAGTCCCCGCTCGGACGAAGGTCAGCCACCGCCTTCAGGGCTCGGGACATGGTGAGCTCCGACTTCGGAACCGTGGGACTATGCAGGGAGCCCCTGATAATCGAGGGGCAATAGGCGACCCCGAGATACCTCCCGGCAGGTGGGACGATGACAAACCACCGTGCGTTCCAGCGTTGAGCAAGCTTCTTGTATTCAAAAAGCGAATATCCGGACCGACCGGATATGGTTAAATTGTTGGAATCGACTCTGCTAGTGAAGAACTGAACAAACTCCGTAGCGGAAAGCGCCACCCCCTTCTCGGCGCACAGAGCAATGTAAGCATGGAGGTGACACACCGCTTTCGGGTGAAGCTGAGCAAGCGTACAGCAGCGGCGAGTTAGAAACCCCAATACGAACGGGTGGGGAGGAACCGTCATCCCGCGCAAAAAGAAGTCGGAGTACACGACATACCCACGACCAAAATCGTCCATGGGATGCGAATCTTCAGAGGGAAGAAAAACCTGGGTTCCTGTGGGAACGTCCACATTCGCAAGAAGCGAATCGAGAGCCTTAACATCAAGAATGCTAGGCAACGGCTCTCGATTACTGGAATAGGCGGACTTTGGTTTAAAGAGTGTCGGACGAAACTTCCCGTCCGATTTGAAACCCACGATGGCACTTTTAGCAGAAACACGGGATGATTTGGAACAAGAAGACGCCATTAAAACAGCGAAGTAGAGCAGGGAAGAAGAGGCAAAGTGAAGGGAGAGAGAGAAAGCGGAAATAGTGGAGCGAAAGAGAGAAAGTTCGAAAGTCAGTGAAATGCGAGAATTGGAAGAAAGAGAAAAACGTTGCCCTCCCAACACCTTTTAAAAGGAGGTAACACGATTTCCGAAATATTTAAAATATAAAAACGAACAAAAAGGCGCTTTTGCAGGAAAATTGCAGAGACTCTGCACATTCTGCAGTGACGGCTGGCGTGCGCGAGACGATAAAAATTCTGCAACGGCCACTTCGTACGAACGCAGGCGCGTGTGGGGGACGGCCATGGTGCACGCGCATCGCACGGACTATAGTAAGTCCCATCCTTTTGCCTGAGGGAAAAAGATGGAACTTGTGGGACTGGGAGACAGGAAACGAAGAGGCAAGGCCCAACGAGAAAGCAAAAGCAAAATTTTTTACCCTCGCCCTCCAATCCGAGCCGAAAGAGTCAGGTTCTAAGTTCTACTTTCCTCACAAGACGCAAAAAGTAGAACTTGTGGGACTGATGAAGAGGGGAAAATACGCCCAAAAGACCCAAAAAGAGAGCAACAACCCAACGGAACAAAGAGCAAGAAAAGGGAGGCCAAGGCAACGACCGGGCGTCTCTGTCCAGGCCCAAGCAGGCCGCAAGCATCGACCGGTCATGAATGACCGGTCATCAAGAACCCGAGAACATGGTATAGAGGACGACCGGTCGTCTGTGACCGGTCGCCATAGGAAGCATTTCGGTCGGTCATTTATGACCAGACGCCAGGAATCCGAGATATAGCGTAAAAGCGTCCGGTCGTTTGCGACCGGGCACCAAATACACCAAATAGAGCACGAACACGGCCGGTCGCCTGTGACAGGTCCATAAGATATTTATCAGATATTTTGTAGACTTACCAAGATATTTATGTGCCAACCTGGCACAATGTAATAGGCTAAAGGCCAGTAGGAAACACTATAAATAGGGGTTCACCCCCTCAATAAAAGGCACGCGAACAATATTCCAGAATTCTCACTATTGCATTGCGTTGTTACGAATCTCCTTTCTCTCTCCCCTCTTTAGCGCACCCCCTTCCCGGTAACAAGGTAATTCGACAGAACTTGAAGAGTTTGATGATAGATTAGGATCCCGACCGAGGAATTACGTGAGAAGGCTGCTTAGGAGCCTAGGGATTTATATTATCGATTTCACTTAAAGAGACTTCGTCCCGAAGTCGTCTTTCTCGAATGCTTTATAGCAACACTCCATTACCATGGTGCCACATCTATTTGATGTGGCATACTTAAGCGGTATACGTAATAAACTGGGATTCATAGGAGTGTACACATATATATATATATAACAATAGTCCACCATTCATGCATATTCCCAACATACACTGTGCACAATATCCAACAATTCATACATCCGAGTATCTCGTAGGATCTTACTAACAGTTCTCAACATACACATATGCGCAATGCGCAAACAACCTACCAACAAGACAAAGCACGTTTGCCCCCAAACAATACCATACAGACACACTGATAATCAATTAGTACACGTATGTCCCGAAGTCGCTTTACTTAAATAGGTGTATTAATAACTACCCTTACAATCCCATAATGTATATCTATGTGATATATCATTTACGCATACGTGTTTTGTCTAATACCGCACATAGCCCTCAATTGTGGCGTTAATTCAAACACATATGGATATAGGTGATCCATCAGCACCATCATTTCCTATCATTTCTACCAATCCTGACAACCTCCCCGAGGTGTCATACCATATCATCCTTCCACATTTCGTATCTAATTATTCGTTTCGCATCTAAGCGATACCCTAAGTAATCAATCTACAAGGTACAACAATATATATATCACCGTATCATAAAGAAGGTACTACACCTGGGTGTAAGCACGCCATTAAGTATTCATAAAATTCATACATATGAGTGCACATCTCACACACACAACTCAGCCACGTACGCCCCGCGTACCCAACAACACCAACAAATGAACAAACAACATTCAACAATCAACATCGTGTGCCTCGCACACCCACAAACATACCAACAATCAACATCTTATGCCCCGCATACCCACAAACTATTGTATGCCCCGCATACGAAATAAGCCAAAACAACTGTGAACAACAAAATTCAGTGAGAACATGTGCACAGCCAAGAGGCTCTACCCCCCTTAAAAAGGGTTACGCCCCCGTGCCCCGCAGTATTCAACAGCCGCTCCATAAGGAGCGCTGGATACTTGGCTCTTATAGAGTCCTCTAACTCTCATGTGGTATCTTCCACCCTTGGAGTAGGAGAGACGGGTATGACTTTAGCCCCTTCGGGCTCTTAATATATAAAGGGTGAGGCACGTATTTGTGCTCTCTCCCAAGTTCGTTCTGATGGGCCCACTCGCTCTGTATGAGCTGCAGACCCATGAACATAGGCTCAATTTCCCTCTTTCCACTATGTGTATCCTCTTATTTGGATCACTAGCATATATTCGTGTGTCTTCTCCCACTGATATTCAGCTTGAGGCATAATATGACATTAGCTCTTGTTAGTACTTGGTGCTCTTTGCACTTGTCTTTATAATATCAGACATACCAGCCTATATGTCCACGTAGATGATGATTGTCATCTGTGTCTCCTGGTTTTTTTGTTCCAGAGTAATACACTGTTGTAGTTCTTGATACACACTCTTTTTATGTCCATTGCATCTTTCTGTATTCCCCCTAGATTAATAACTGCACAAAAAATGCATACCAAACACTCAGTCCTACGAGTGCCGAGGCGTAAACTCTCAGCAGCTAATATCTAAAGAGCCAAACAGATAAGATGAGCGATCATCATGTGAGTGGTACATTCCAAGTCCATTATCCCTTTTTAAGGTATCTGCTGGCATTTAGCTTGTCTATCATCATTGCGTAGTCACGCGTTTATGTTTTTGCTAAAGCATCTGCTAGTATACTGGCTTTGTTTTTCCCATCAATTGGTAGATTCCTCTGGATTGTAAGGACTTGCACGATCCTTATGAGGGTTCTACTTATTATTCTTCCATATAGTGGTTTCTTGTTTCTGTCGTCTACCTCGTCATCTTCGAGGGTCTCCTTGTCCTCACTGTGTGTCGTCTGCTACTCTTGTATCGTAGGTTCCTGGTTCCTCTAGCCCGTTGGTTGATTTTGCGGTTCTTCTCGTCCATTTGAGGTGATTCTGCGTCACTGTCCGTAGCACGGAGTTGACTACTTCTCGTGTTCCTAGCACTACTTGTCTACATGCATGGGGTACCATACTGATACATTACTACTTACCTGACTAACCTATAAATAAGTCTGTCAGGCCCACATGCTCCTATCGGAGTGCGGTCGTCCCATGTCTCGTTTAGTAAACTAGTAGCGTCCGACACACGACTATTGTGAAGTATTCTATTGTCAATCTCCCTTTCGATGGATGTCCTTGTTGTAGTCCGATTTTGATTGGTCCACAATGTTGGTTATCTTGTCGTAGGTTCTAATGTTCTAGTAGTATTGTGGTAAGGTGGTTGGAACATTATTTATTTTTTGTTCCCTGGACTCATGTCCTTAGCAACATATCAGTGGTAGCACTTGGTTGCTAACCAGTTAAACGTTGATTCGTCTGTATGGCTGCAATCGATCAATGTAATGTTCGTGTTGAGCCCCGATGTCAGTTCTCGTATTTCGATCTTCATGAGTATATACATAATCCTTTCCTCCAGGTTTAATCATTATCATATCTTACCTATGCTTCCTGATACGGCGTAGGGTAAGTTCTCATATTTGGGTATTTATATGCGTTCTCTCTCCCGTTTAATTGGGCGTATTGTAGATTGCATGATTGCTTGAGCAACTTGGCTCTTCATCTTTCCAACTATTTCCATTGATGGTACTGCATCCTCAAAGGTATGCTATTTCTCATAAGATTAGGTTTGTCCATTAGGACTAAACATTTATCACCATTAGTGATTAGCATCACGTGTTGGTATATACTCCTGGTATTCAGCTAGTAAGTAATGTCTTTGTTGTTACTTATTGTTTAGTGCTAGTTACTTGTACTGCAGTTATTTATATTTCAGGTGCGCGGTATGGCGCCTGTTAGTAATCCATCATTGTTATTCATATTGCTTACGGTGTACCGTAGCTCTCTTGTTTCATTATATTAACCTAGATGTTGTTATTTTAGTACTATACCTCGAAAGGTAATTGGAGTCGGTATTCCCGGTCTCCTAGGCTCATGCCTTTTTATTGTTCATTAGGTACTTGCGTACTCGCGCTATTTAGCGTTTGGTTAAGTGTTTGCCATTGTTTTAATTTGAACGTTCGTTCATCACTGACGGTCGTCAACAACAGTGAACGACATGTTTTTTGTTTTTACCACTCATTGGTACTTATCACTTTTTTTTTTACAAGGCGGGCGCCTTTCTTCTACTTAGAACTTGTCTGGTAATCAGTATGATCTTGACAATACATACAAACTTATTCTTGATGTTGATTAGTTGTAATCGTACATACCGTATATGGCACTCCTTGGTAAGGGTGGTGCTCAAAGGTGGTAATTTTTCAAGCGTTCAATATTGATTCGCGTTCATTGTTGCGAAGGTAATTGGTAATGTCCGTATTACGGTAGAATTGTTCTTTTCACTCTTGGTCCAGCTGTGGACTGATACGTTTTTACCAATTCCTTCGTGTTCATCACAGGTTGGTGTATACGTACATATAGTTAGTGAATTATAAGTTACATCTATTATAAGGTTAAAATGTTATAACGTATGATGTGTATAACATTTTATTAAATATGTGGCAATACTGTAATGGGGAATCCCGAAAACGTTCGGGTCGAAATATGGCTTTCAAATTAAGTCCGAATTAGTGGATGCTGCCAAAGGGAGTGGCGGTGCCATACGCAAAAAGGGATCGAGGCAAATCGAGCCTTTGCACATTTTCATTAATCCATGAACAGGATCTATATGGTAGATATTAGGAGTTGATGGAAATAAGAGTGAAAAGAATTTGATGTATAAGCCTTTTGGCTATAATATAGTTTTTTTTAAAAAAAAAAGGTATGGTTTATAGTATTTAATGAGAAAAAAATGGATTTATAACCTAAGGTTAGTAGTAAATAAAACCTTAGGAATTATAAGTAATGTCCTTAATGTTACAAAATATTAAGATAAAGTTTTTTAATATTTGCTTAATAGTATGCATCAAATCAAATAATCATCTTACGTTAAGATGATGTGAATATGTGATATATATATAGGGGAATTTATCATGAAATAGAGTATTAGTGTATAGATATGGGTGGTGCGCAAGTATATGCGAATAAATATAAATACTGAGCATAAGATATAGTTGGAACTATATGGTAGTTCTTGTTATACGGTTTATTCTCTCATAACTTTATTTGTACGGTACAATATACGCACCGTAAACTGATAGTCACAAGTTTCCCTACTTAATATCTTATTGCTACGTTGTTGCTAGTTGTTTGTAACTAGTATTTTGTTGTTTCGTTTATTCTGGCTGTAACTGATTGTGGCTACTTGTGGAGAGTCTCAGGAGTCATACGACTGTGGTGTGATCAGCACCAGTGTTGAACTATCCTTCTACCCCAATTTGTGGTTGGTTTCCTCTGATCCCCGGGAATCAGGTTTCAACCACGTCCACTTCCAATTCAGCCATTGAATGTTTTGGTAATTAAATTATGTTATCTTGGATCTCGGCCTGAGTCATTGCATTCGTTCTCGTTTAGTAGTTATAACTTGTTATGGGCTGGTGTGCCCCTTTTATTGCATTACTCGGACTCGTCGGTCCCTTCAGAGGTTGTAGGCCCCGTATCTTAGTGGTTTATTGTACATGGTAGTTCTGTAGTTTATTAGAGGTGTACAATTGTTTGGTGATTATTGGTAGCCATGGTGTCGTACCATAGGTCTACACAGTTCACAGTATTCGTTGAAATGATAATAGCAGTGGTAACTGCAGTTGTAACTGTTTGCAGCACTTGCAGTGGCAAGTGCGCGGGGTAGACGAAATTATTAGTACATTGTTCAAATCAGCGCTTGCAGTTACAAGCGCACCATGCAAGTAGAGTTGTCGGTTTCCGACTTGTTAGTCTCACTGCTGCTTATTAGTGCTTAAGTACTGTTAGAAAGATTGTTCATGAATAAGAAGATATTTGGATTTGGGAAATTTTCCTGACCACATTGTCATTAGTATAATCAAGTCCTCCCTCACATTATATTTATAATAGTGTAAACGTTTGGACTTTGTCTCCCTACAGGTACACCGTCACGACCGGGTCCTAGTGTCACTGTATTGTGCGCACACAAGTTTAGGATTGAAGTTTGAGCATAACAGGGTCTCCAACAAGTTCCTCCACGTTCTCAAGATAACTTCTTTTTACAGTTTGGTGGTCAAAGGTGCGGGGCGACGGTCTCGCGGAGTTCAATGGTGCTCTCGGTCCGCTTGCCCTGCTGTTCTTGGGTGATCCTTTCCACGACGTTGTAGTAGTAGTGGTGCTCGCCTCTGGCGGTGCCTAATGATACGGCGCTTGGTCGTCAATGGAGGTATGACATTGAGGTTGCATCAGTGTTACAGGAGCAGGAATTATTCATTCGCTGCGAGAGTGTTTAGACAGTCCGGTGGGCTTGGTAGCCCTTTTCCCTATCTTCGGGGATTTTATTTCTTAGTTACATTTATACTCATTGGGTTGTGGCGGGAGGGGTTACTGTCGGCGGTAGTTCGTACTGGACTTCCACATGAAAGTGGACTGTCGCCAATGTACTCATGACGTTGTGTCTCCTCCTGGCTGAGCTCTCAGCTGGACCTTAACAGGGGATGATCCAACGAGCCACACTTGAAGCACGCCCCGACTTCCTGTAGCACTCCCGCCCAGGATGGAAACGGTCACACTCTCCGCACACTTCTCCACAGCAGGGGATGCTGATGAAGAAGAACCCCGGTCTCCTCTATACTTCTTCTTCTGAGAAGAAGTCTGCTCACGCCTCTCGGGCTCCTCCACACGACCCTTCCTCTTCTGGTCCTTGCCCTTATCGGGGCCTCTGGTCCCTCTTCTCATACCGCTGCCTAGCCTGCAGCTCAGACTCCACCACCAACGCCACATCGGCCACATCCCTGAAAGTCTTGTGGCGAAAAGGTGCCACAGCAGCTCTAATATCGCCCCTCAAACCAGCCTCAAACTTCCTAGCCTTCCGGTTATCATCCGGCTCAGGCACAAACTTCGAAAGAGAGATAAACTTCCTCACATAGTCGTCCACTGACATCTCCTTCGTCTGGCGAAGCCTCCCATACCCACAATCTTCTGATCCCTGAAGACATCGGGATAGAACTGCTGATTGAAGCAGCCCCTGAACTGCTCCCATGTCCATGGGTGGGGGTACTTCCCTTCAACCGTCTTCCACCACTCTTTGACACTCTCGCCTCCGACTGGAACATAAAGTAGCGAACCCGACCTTCTGGTCCTCCTCACATCCCATGACTCTCAGCAAATCCTCAATGGCGGTGATCCAGTGGCTCGCCTCCTGTGGGTCGCCACTAGCATCAAAAGAAGGCGGCTTCAGCTTCAGGAACTCCTGCAGCGCCTTCACATTGTTGCCCCCCGCGTTACCGGCTCCTGCCCGCCTGACCAGCAGTGGCCCCTACAGTCTGCAGCACCTGGGTCACCACCTGCTGCACAATCTCTGCAATGTCCCCCTGGGGAGCATCGCCTGAAGCTGCACCACGTCCTACTCGTCGGGGAGGCATACTAAAAATACAAACACCAAATTCGATCAGAAACCGTCAATCAAATCAGCAGCAGACCTTTCAGACACACTCACACATGCAGACAAACCCACAATCACCAAAGAACGAGCAACCTGGCTCTGATACCACTAATGTAACGACCCCAAAACCCAAACCGCCTAGGAGTTAGGGCCGTTACACGCCGCGAGTCTACTACCTAACGTCGCAAGGCTCTAAGCAAACGAATCCCAAAACCGAATAAGAAACCTTTATAAATACCAACATAGTTTACAGAATCCAAATACTTATATGTCAAATACAAATAGAAAGGCCCAAGGCTACATAAAGAACTAAAAGCGTCCAAGCGCAAGAAAACGAAGTCTAAAGGCACACAAAATAAACAAGCTCCAGAAGGGGACGAGGAGAGAAGATCCCACGAGCTCAATCTGCAACAAAGTAAAGGGGTGAGCTAAACAGCCCAGCAAGCAGAAGACTTCCTCAAGGAAGCCTACTCAAAACAGAAGCAAAAGAATACTTATAAACAGAAGAGGTTGCGAAGTCATTGTAAACAGACTGAACGGAACACAAAACAGAAGCAGAGCAGAACATCATTTCAAATCTTAGTCGGACTTGCAGAAACAGATACGGAAGAGTTGGGACACTAGAAACAAGCTAACACAACAAGACACACATAAGGTCTATGGATCCGAAGATCTCACAAACATAAGCCGTAGAGACAGCTAACAGACCCGTCGGTCAAATAACGTCCTAAAGGAGACCAAGGAGTATAAACAGAAGGAATTCCTGCGCAGCATGCTACGGGACAGCCCGACCCGACTATCCAAGGCTCAGAAGCAAAAGTACTAGGTCCCAAAACCAAAAGCTCACAAACAGATCTTAAGTGCATAACAATGCATATAAACAGCATAGGAAGCTTGTACACAGATAGGGGAATCCACCCCGCAAACGGAACTCAAAACGGAGCTAAACGGAGAAGTTATGCCCAAAACAGTGGCATGTCCGAACTTTGCTCCGACCTTGCAAGTTCGGACAGAGGCCGAGAGTCAGAAGACGCGGAAATCCAAATGTCCGAACTTACGTCCGAACATCGAAGTTCGGACATAAGTCGAGAGTTAAAACCAGAATCATCTTCGTGTCCGAACTTGCGTCCGACCCTTGCAAGTTCGGACACACATCGAGGACTTTTACGAAAAACCATCCTCGCGCCAGGTCCGAACTTCGAAGTTCGGACCGACGTTCGGACACGTCAAACCTTCAAAAACAAACGCGCCCGATGCACTGTCCGAACTTACATGTTCGGACAGATGTTCGGACAGCGCGAACCTTACGAAAAACAGAGCGAACAAACGCACAGAAATCCAACCACAATCAAAGCCAAACTCACACATCCCGGAATGGTAAATCAGTACCCTCGGGGTTTAGCCCCGCGATGAACAACACAAAATCAAGAAGGAACTCACAAAGCAACACCATTCACAAAACAGAAACGAAATCAAATTCATCCCAGAGGGTGAGCAAACTACCCGATTCCATCCCCCACTTACATGAATTCGAAACGAAGATTGCACCAGACTACAACAGAGGGAAGACCAGACGCACAGCAACCCCGAGCAGCGCAAACAGCACTGATTTGCAGAGGAAAGAATCTGAACAAAGACAGCGGGAATTCGACGCAGAAATCTGACAGCAGCAGCAACAATTCCACAGAGTTCACCAAGCACACAAGGGGAAGCAGAGAAGAAAAAGAATGAAGAAACTGTCGAGAGAAAGAGCGCGATTGCATTGATCGTGAATTGGAAAAAGAAATAAAATGACTTAACCTTCCTTAATTAAGCCTTACCACAATAAAGAGAGGGGAAATGACCTCCTTGCCCTCGTCTTTAATTTAAGGACTCCGACGTCCCAGCACTATCCAAAGTAACACATATCATAAGCAACGATATAAAACTGAAATGTCATGAAATCTGAAAAAACGAAATACGGAGTATTACCTTAACCTATTATCTCGTCATCAGAGCGGTACTCCGCTCTGATACCACTTTTGTAACACCCCTCATAACAAATACGTAATAGTCCGCTCACGTGAACAGAATTAAAGGCGTCTCACAGCGGAAGAATTACAGTAATAGAACTCACATGGGTGTTACTTGCCACCACTCGCCCATACGAGTGATGTGCAGTACAACATCTTAACAAACTTAAACATAAAAATACAATCCGCGGTGACAACGAGATACCACCTACATTTCTATCTAAGTACAAAAGCACAACTACTGTGAGCATCTAAACATATTCAATCTTACAACCCCTTTCCAGTGGATTGTTATGCCCCAGATTTTTTTTATTTTATTTTATCTTGTATTACTTCTTTCGGATTCGCAAAGGAGTTCTATAAACTGTATCTTATATAAGAATGTTTATGACATTCTTCTGGATGTTATCTTGTTAACTTTGAGGAATGAGGGTTAGAAGAGTTATTCTTTTATTTATTTATTGTGAAGGAGGGCTATGGATGTCCTTTTCGGTTTTATTATCATTAAGGAGTTAGGAAGTATTTTTTTTCTTTTTCTATTTCCTAACTTTCTTTTCTTATTTTCTAATTCATGCTCTTCTCCTTCCACGACAGTTTCCTCGCTTCCTCCTCAACCCTCTCTCACTTTCATATCTTCTTCCTCTCTTTGCTTCTCTTCCTTCTCCTCAATCTCCTCCCTATAATCGATCAATGGAGATTTGCTAATGGAGTTTCGGTGTTGATAGTCGGTCGATCGTAAGGTTTGATTTGTAAATTTTGGTTCTCTTCTCCATTGAGTTTTTCTTTTCTCCTTTCTGATTTTGCTTTTGTATTTGGGAATGGTTCAATTCGAGGGATTGTCGTTCGAGTGGAATTCGAGGAAGGCATTTCGTAGAGTCCTCTGAGATTGCATTGCGTCGGATGTGAGTAGGTGGTGAATGGATTCGGTTGTGTGTGTTCGACCATGGGGATTTCTGATTTTGTTTGTTCTTCTTATATGATTGTTTTAACTCTTTGATTTGGTGATGTTTTTGGTTGATTTTGATGTGCGTTTGATGCGTTAAAACCCCATGGAAATGTGTTTTCGATTGGTTAATTGCTACAATAAGTTATGTATGTTTTGTGGGGGGATTTGTGGCTTGGTTATGGCTGATTTCCGTAAGTGATTTTGCAGTTTTCGTTATGTCCTAACATGTGTCCGAACATTGAGTTCGGACATCATACGCCGGAGGATTTTTCAGACTTTCGAATTAGGTCCGAACATGCAAGTCGGACGCATGTTCGGACCGGCCTTTGTTTTAGCATAACTTTTTCGTCTGAGCTCCGTTTTGAGTGCCGTTTGCGGCGTTGGTTCTCTTTTCGAGTACTATCTGTTCTGATATGTTTTTAGCACATGTATATTGTACCTTAATTTGAAAGTTCTCAATAAGCCTTTGAACTCTGATTTGCTCTGGAAGAGTGTTTGAGCTTCTATGCTTCTGGTTGGTTTTCGTGTTTGCTAGTCAGTGTATGACTTTTGTTTGGTAAAGGATTATGATCCGTTTGATGTGCTTGGCCCTTGTTCTGTTCTGTTAAAAGTTTCTGCTTTCTGCTCTGTTCTGACAAGGACTTTTGTCCCGTTCTGTTAAAGCTTCTATTTGTTAAGCTTCCGTTTTGGGACCTATTTACTCTGCTTATGAGCTGTGAATGGCTGGGTCGAGCTATTCCGTGGTATACCATGTAGACGTCATTCTGAGTGTGGGTCATGCCCAATCTGTTCTGTGGGGTTGACGAACCCTTTGGCCTTCGGGTCATTTCTGCGTTGTCGAGGGATCTGTTAGATCCATGGGTCTTCGCCCTTTCTGAGTGTTATGCTTGGTGCTAGTGTCCCACTTCTGATTGTTAAGAGTTCTGTTTTCTGTTAGCTCTAACTGTTTCTGATTTCTGACAGACTGCTATGTGCTTTCTGTCTTCTGAAAGCCTCTGGTTTCTAAGTGATCTGTTTCTGTCTGCTCTGCCTATTTTTCAAACGTCGACGGACTGCTGTGTGCTTTCTGTCTGCTGGGTATTTCTGCTTTATAAGCGCTCTGCTTCGTCTGCTCTCTATCTGTATTGATTTGAGACGGTCTGCTGTGTGCTTACCGCCTTCTGATAAGTTCCGGATTTTGCTAAGCTTCTGATTTTGCTAAGCTTCTTATTGTGTTTAAGCTTCTGAGGTTCTTAAGCTTCTAATTTCGTCAAGCTTTCAGCTTCAGTTTACCTTCTGCTATTAAGTGTATGTTTTGACCACTGCTTAGCCTCTTCTGATTTAGACTTCTGCCTATTTGAAAGTCTTCTGCTTTGACTTTGGTTTCGCTCTGGCTAAGCACTTCTGTATATGTATAAGTATGTATGTTCAGATTATGTTTTGAGCATGCTCAGCTGATGAAGTTTATCACCTGCTGAGCAATAGTTTTTCTCACCCCTATCTCCGTCTGATTTGCAGGTTTTAGTTCGTGCTTGAGATTCAGCTCTTACTTTTCGTTTTGGCATTTGAGTTTTGTATTTAGTTTGTTTGGCCTTAGGGCCCAGTTGTATTTAGATTATGCTTTGTAATTCAGTTTGGCTTCCGCCTGTGTATGTAAAGACATTTTGTAATCGTTTATCTGGTAATATATGAGCATTAGTTCTATTTTGGGTTTCGATAGTGTAGCCTTGCGTGTCTTAGGTAATAAGCGCGCGGCGTGTAACGGTCTCTCAACCAGGGTGGTTTGGGGTCGTTACAGGATCATTAATACATAACGAGGTTTATGAACGGCAAATCCAATCACACGTCCTAACTACCCAGTCCCGCACTTCGCTTCAACGTGTTCAGCAACCTGCACAATAAGTGTAGTCTCAGCGATAGACGCTGAGTATGCCGGATCTGGACCCTATTGGTCACTGTCATTTTTAATAACCTCTTGATATTAGATTGATTTCATGCTTTGTCATTTTCAGATATAATAAATACTGTAATGACATGCATGATTATATAATCAATCATCCAATCCAAACAGTCATATATGGATATACCCATCACTGTCATACATCATACAATACAATGGCATTGAGAACTCATTCATCGTATTTAACATCATCACATAGTACATCACTCGGCCCTCCGGGCCTTCACATATCGTTTGTTTAGGTTAGCACAGTCGGGCGTCAGTTAGGACAACCCGAAATTACTCACTTGGACAGTAGTCCCACGTACACACAAAGGTGCTCACTGCCCTGATCATCCAAAGACTCTGGGACTTATTCACTTTGCCTTTGTAAAGGCATCCATTTAGGTGGCCAAGGGCCTGGTGCCAACGGTAGCACACTCCGCCTGACGATCTATCTAGGCTCGATCAGGATTAACTAGGGAAACCCGATACGGGTTAACCCAAGAGATCTCTACGCGCGACCAGCAGCCAGTGACTGTCTGGATTAAGGTACATCATCACATTCATTCACACTCCACTGTTAGCTTTGTTAGTTAGATAGTCAGTTACAGTTTTTAGTTATGGAGTACATCACTTAATTTGTTGGCTGCCAATGGGTCTTACGCATGCCTAGAATTATTCTAGGTAACATTCATGTTTGAGTCAAAGCTCTAGAGACGACAATGTCGTGTCCCGTTCCTAAGTATTTTACGTAGGTTATAACTACATACTTGTAATACTTAGCGTATTAGGTCAAGCAACAGTGGTCACAATCACACATTTCGCATATGTAGTTTTGTATAAGTCGATCTATAGTCGACGTAGTATTAGTCCCGTAGGACGTTCGTGCATAATAAATAATGCAATGAACATAACTACACATCACACACCTACATCACATACATACATTCACACAAGTTTATTTATCAACAATCCGAGCCCGAGGAATTCCTCAGGACAACCCGGATCAAATCCCTTTACATACCGTACACCGTTGACTAGATTCGTGCAGTGCAGACCACTAGAGCTTTCGAGCGCGTACGTCGGGAGTGCGATCTAGTAATACAAGGAACACTAAGCGTCAATCCACATGACAGCACAATTCGGTATTTCCGAATAACGTTCGAATCCTAGTACTATGTCCCCAGACTTAACATTTGTTACTAGCCAAGTATCATTATTATTATTTTATAAACCCTTACTCGTTGTGTGAGTTGATTCCCGGTTTACATTAGAGCATGAAACCTTACGTTTACACTTAGGATACTTCACTAGGGTTTATTTATCAAACCAAAGTCTTATACTAACCTTAGTATTATATGTCGTTATAACTATAGTGTGTATCTTTTATTTCTGGTACTTGTTTATCTATGTATGTATGCATTAGCATACAGTTGGGTAACTTATCCTTACCACATATATTATTTTGTGTTAATTTTGGTACATATAGTGTTTAATGGACGATAATTTTTGTGTCACTAGACTTTATAACACGTGGGTTGGGTTGGTTTTGGTAGCTGTTATTATACCGAAAGTAGCATGCACATGTGTTACACTTGAATTCGTTTGCCGTATAATCCTTACTAACCACATTGTGACCCCATAACTTATAATATGTTATTGGTATTAAATTTTACAACACCAAAAACCTTGTGGTAAAATATAACCCAAGGTCTTTTCACACTTGTTTTATTATCGGTTACATATATATATATACCACTAATCTCATCTCACATCTCAAAATCACCATCCCACCATTTCTGCTACAGATTAATAGTTTTAGGACTGCATCACCACTTAAACTCCCTATGAGCTTACTTATACAGAAAGTTATTCATTTCAGAGACAGCTAGTACTGATGTATTAAGTTGTTAAATCTTTCTTCTTCTGTTTTGGTTTCTCATTTCTCGATCTGTTTTCTGTTTTCCTCCTCTTCCTCAATCTGTCTAGTTACTTAGTTCATGGTGTTATCACCATTTCATTTCAATCTATTACAGACACTTATATAATGATACCTGACTGGGAAGAATCTGGAACAGAAGAAACAGAAGAAACAGAAAAACAGAAGAAACAGAAACTGAACATCCTTTATCTATCCCCTCCTCAAATCTTTATTTAGGTTTACTGATTGGTTTCCAAACTTTTCAAACTATTACACCACCCGATGCTTGCATTGGTAAGAGGTTTGAACTTAAAAGCAACTCAAAACCATGGGGTTATCATCTCAGAAAACTCACTTAACAGAAACCAATCAGACTGTCAAACTGTAAAACCGAAAACCATAACCTGATAATCTATCTTGCATTTTGTAGTTTGCTCACGGTTCTGATTTGAATTTTCCCTAGTTGCTTAGCTATCTAAGTAAGTATCTTAGTATAGTTTGACCTCAAAACATTTACCAATACAATGTTTAAACTCATAAAGGTTGATGTACAGAAAGATCAGGATTGCAGATCTGAATCCAAAGCTGGTATCTGTTCCTATCTATTTTCCTTCTGTTTTATTCACAGTGAGTTTACGGTCTGTTTCTTTCTTACCTATGTGTTTACACACTTGGTTAAGTGGTTTAGTTAAGCTTTAAGTTCTTGAACCACCTAAGGTCATCCCTTTAAGCTCTCTGCAACTTTGTTATACTGAAACTGAAGTTTTCAGGAACCACAACCGAAAAACAGAGAACTGGTTTATACTCTTATTCTCCCTCTGTCAGTTTTCTAAACTGAGCTATACTCTCTTTATTTCCTTACCCACTTAGCTAATGATTATCGTGATGATTTTTTTTATTCAAGGACAGCTCTAAGCCACCTTGTTAAACCACTGAAGTTTGAGCACACAACAGTCGGGTCTGCAGCAGAAAAATCTGCAACAGGTATGTTTCTTTCCTCTCTATTAGTTCATGTGTTTGATTCTTCATCCCTTTCCAAACTGTTAAACCAGTTACTGAAGCATTTCCATCAAGCTTTTTAAACCCAAACAAACTCAAGCAACTTGTTACAGATACGAAAATAGCAGACACCGAAACCTGAGGCTAATCCTCAGCATTTGTGAAACTGAGACATGCTATAGTTCTGTTCTATTTCTTTCTTGCAGATTCTTACCTTAGTTCCTATTTCCCCAGTCTTTTATGCCCACAGCTTAGGAGTCCTAGTATTGTTCTGATGCTAAACAATCCAAGACACTTAGTTAGAGCTACCAAGGTTATCTACTCAACAGGAAATTCCAAAGGTCTGAACCGATAACCAACAGCCAGGCAGTATATGTAATTTGTTTCCTTTTCTGTTACAGACTTACTATCAGCTTAATCCCCCATCTTGATTTAGTTGCCTAGGTATTAGTTTTAATGTAGTTTGAACCACAAATAATCCAAGGCTACAAGGGTCACTTCCCTGCAAACTTTTACACAGATCTGGAAACTGAAACAAGCAGAAATACTTATACTGTTGTGATGTCTTTTTTTTTTCTTCCACTGTTTGTTCATCTGGTTGGGTTCTTAACTCTCCCAAGTGTTCCTATGTATAGTTGAGTGTGTTAGAGTTGGTTTTAAATTCATTTACACACAACACAACTCCTTATAAACCCTCTGAAATCCCTTGTACAAAATTTCAAATCTCAGAACTGAAGGACTGACAGATCAATAGACACTGGTGCACGATTCTTTTCAGTCACATGGTTGTGCATCAGGTTAGGTTCTTAATTTCCTCAAGGTGTCCTTTCCCATACTTAAGTGTGTTAGAAAGTCTTAAATTCATTAGTTCACTTCACGAGCCAGTTGTACAGAACACAGAAACTCAAAACTAATCAGAAACTTCAAAATTAACAGGACTTCAAAACCAACAGAAACTTCCAAACTAACAGAAACTTCAAAATTGACAGAAACTTCAAAACTGATAATCCCCTTCTGTTTTCTGAAAATCCTCAGTTTTGGTTTCCTTTTCAGTTTCCCTTCATTACCAACCTAGATAGTTAAGTGTTTGATTGAGTTTTAAGTTTCTAATCTAGTCTTTCTATCCTCACATTTCCTCTGTAAAGCAGATATCCCAAAATACGGTCTCATCAGTTGGAACTACAACAGAAAAAAACCAGCACTGCTACATTGGTTTTCTGTTTGTTTTCTTTTTCTTGTGTTGTGATCTGTTTTACTTCTTTTCTTCCACACTCTCACGTATAGAGATTTGTTCAGGTATATTCATGAGATAACAAATGTGTTAGCAACTCAAGAGTACTAAATACATCGAGGCTACATGCTACAGGTTTGCATGTTTATCAACTTTGATAGATTTAATTTTCTTTCTGTTTCTCTGATCTTGAGTTAGTTTAGGAGTTACTCACCAGCCTTGACAACTCCCTAGCTACACCTTTGGTGGAAACCTCGAACCCACAGCACCTTGGCCAGTTGATTACACTGGAACAATTTATTTAGATGTTAACCCGTGACAACTTAGAGGAAAAACATGATTTGGAGTAACTGAAACAGGCATGGCCTGTACCTGGTTTTCTTTTCCTTCTTCACCGAGGATAGTACAGCAAAGGAGGTTGGCTTGGTCTTATTCCTTCAACAAGCTGAGAACTACCTACTGCCTGCTACATGCGGAGAGAGACAGGAAGGAAGAAGGAGAACTCAGGACTAGCTACGGCTATAACCGGTACAACCATGAAGAAAATATGGTGAAGCTTACGTAAGGAAACAGAGAACAAAAGAAAAGGTTTAGTGTATACTGGGTTTGTTACTGTAACAGAGGAGGAGTTCACACTGGTTTCGTGTGATCTTACCTTGAGGAAACAAGGAGCTAACTTCCCGTCCTTCTCTGTTTTTCAACCGAAGTTTCCCACTGTTCTAGCTCCCAGTATCGATCTTTGCTGCTGGTGTATATATTCACGGTTTAGTTCTTTGAAGATGAGAAACTCATAGGAGAGCAGTGTGCATAGTTTAAACTTGGAAAACTCACCTAACTACTGAGCAGTAGCCATGGAGGTGTGGGCAGCCCTCGGTGGGAGTTGGAGAAGATGACGGTACAGAAGGAAAGAAGAGGGAAGCTGATTATAACAGAGCGGTGTGGAGTTGGTCTGTGGAACTGTCGCGTGGGAAGTCCCAAGCGGGATGGGCAGTTTGCAAAAACAATTCCTTCTGTTGCATTGAAGTACAAGAAATCTGTAGACTAATTGTTCTGTCGCTCTTGAAGTTTGAAATAGTTGTGTTTGAGACACCGATTTCAGAGGGGAATGTCGGGTGATTCACCTCCCTTTTCTGTAGCTCTAATATAGTGACTCCTAATTATAGTTCGTGGGTAGTTTATACTGAATTCGAGCTCAGCTCAACTGGTTAAGGTTTCGGGATAGGTACGAAGGGTCTCGGGTTCGAATCCCGGCTAGAGCATGTTGCTCTTTTATTTTTTTTCCAGCCTTATTAGGCCTATTGATTGCATATAAGTGACTTGTACTAACATGTCACGTTATTAGTTGTATGTACATATATGTACGACTATTTCGTTATGTCCCGTTTTTAATTACATCATTATACGGGTACAACTATTATAGTAGTGTTCTAATTATATGCACGACGTTATAATTTTGTAACGTGTGTATATGTACGTATATATTCGTTTTATACTTTAATGTTGTAAGTTATATATATATTTAATAACGTTTAATTATTTAGGGGTATTTCAGAGGCACTCCTAAGGCCCGTCATAAGCCCTAGGACTGGATATCAAGAGGTCCAGTTGAGGCACTCCTAAGCCCTCGTGCACCTTAAATCAAATCGGGTTGTTGGTATTATAGGCTCGGCATAAGTCCTATAGCTAGATATCAGAGGTCTAGTTGAGGCACTCCTAAGTCCTCGTACTTTCAATCGCATTCTAGGCCCGTCATTAGCCCTAGGACTGGATATCAAGAGGTCCAGTTGAGGCACTCCTAAGTCCTCGTGCACCTGAATCAACCCTATTGTTAGTATCCTAGGCTCATCATAAGTCCTAGAGTTAGATGTCAAGAGGTCTAACTGAGGCTCGTCATAAGTCCTCGTACTTTCAATCACATTCATACACTCACGGTCGCATCCCTATGCACCACTAAACCATTGTGAGAATTTTTGGCGTCCCGTCAACCTTGATCCAATCCTGCAAACCTTCTGTTGCAGAATTGAATCAAGGGGAGCCATTTGTAGACACCAAAAATTCTCACCCATAAAGCAAATTGCGAAATAATGAGAGGGGTCGTCACCTTTCTTTTTTCAAAAACGTATCAGCGTGTGTGCCGAAATGAAACCATCATTTTAAATCTTTTTCAAAGCATTCATAAAAACACGATTTTCCCGAAACGAATTTTCAAATGACAATCTGATTTTAACCCATCCCTTTTGTCTCATTGCCTATTTGCTCACCTATCAGTTTCCTTTTATTTTGTTACTTTCTTTATCCTATTTATTGCTGCTTTAATTTTTTTCTAGCATTTATTATATATTTTTTTATCATCAACAAAATTTTCATTGTTATTTATATCATTTTATGTGCCCTTTACTATTATTATTTTTATTTGCGTACCTCATTTTGTTACTTATTTGAGTAAAACAAAAACAAAAAAACAAACCCTACAAAAAAGGCGTGCCCCACTTTCATTTCCTCTCAGCCGCGATAAGCACAATTCCCCACCCGTCATGGTCTTCTTCCTCCTCTGAATTCCATAAAAAAATTAAAAGACAAAAGAACACCGTACTGGTTTGCTCGCTGTTGGAACATAGACCTCCAGTTTCTTCCTCAACCTCCTCCCACCATCTCCTGCGTCGACAAAACCGAAAACACAGGCCTCCATACTCCTCTGTCGGTCTTCTTCTCGATTCGCCATCCAACCTCCTCAAAACCCCAAGCCATCCCCGACATCGGGGCTGCACTCTCACGCTCTTCAATCCTCTTCTTCTTCCCCTGGAGCTCGAACCCAGAAAGAATAAATCATCCTCTGCATATTCTCAAAATCCCAATGGCTAGCAGTTGTTCCCAGTTCCGTCGTCGTCAATCCCCTAATCCCAACATTTCTTTCAAACTCCCGTGAACAAGCCGATTTTTCTCTCTTTCCTTACGCTTTGCTCCTCTTCTCCCTGAACACACCCAAAAACCATCCTCTTCACTTTCCTCTGGACCCTCAATAGTTTTGCAACCCAACTGGCGAACTCCACGGGCTCGCCCTCTCTTCATCTTCCTCACGGTAATTTTTACTAACCCCAATCTGGCGAAACAAAGAGCATGCATGCTCTGTAGCCTTCATCCTCTTCAATCCGTTGGCGAATGCGGAGCATACTTGCTACTCCCTCTCAAGTTTACCGTCGATTTTCTTCACCAACATCACCGTGGATGAAAATCATTTGCCCCCCCCACGGATTTTAAGCTACCCGAGTCGACACCTTAATGTCCCGCCCAGATCTCGACATTTTGTATACTCGTGTTCCTCTTGTGGAACAATCGAACATGGGATAAACTTTTTCCAGGAAGCTACCAATCTCGCCTATCACGAGACCTAGGCCACGTGAGCCAGACGCCATCGAATCGAATTCAGAGTGAATGTGGAAGTTCTCGGATTCATTTTTTTTGTTTCCTCTCGTCTCCTCCTGTCTGATTTATCGAGTTTCCAAGTTCAACTGCAATAAGCTAAAAAAAATTCACTGCTCTCTCTCGCATTGGTAACGAATCCTACTATGATTTCTCATGTATTGGTTGAATCGTGCATAGAAATCTGGTTCGGTTGCAACTCCTTGCTCTCGTTTACTGTTTTACCGTCACTCTGAGCGTTATACAGCAGATTCAGGGCGAAGAAGCTTTGTTTTCGGTTCTCTAATGTTGTATAAGCCTGCTTTTGTTTTGCATAAACGTGCTTTGGATTAGGGCCTAATTTCTGCTTTGTTAATGTTCTGCACTGTCGGTTTTGGAAGTGTTCTGAGATTATGTTCATGGTGTTGCTCTGATTATGTCGAAATTTAAAACCATTGCTGTCCATCAGTTTCTTTTGTGGGTTAACGAAAGGAAGGTCACGCTGGAATCTGATCGGTTGTGATTAACTTTCGTAACCAAGCTGTAACACCCCAACTACAAACAACACACTTAACAACACCTGCAGCGGAAATCATAACTCACAACATAACTTAACTCCTTGGTGTTACACGCCGTTAGCCACCATGTGACTAACAAGGCTAACATACATACATCGTACCGGTCTGATGGACTAAACTCCCGAGCAACTACACATTAATCCCGTTCCATGTTCAACATTCATTATACACTTACATTACACTGTACCGAGTAATTACCAACTAACGCCGATACAATTTCGGTCTTACTACACCTACAGCACATCCACAATTTTCATGACTACCCACATACAATCAACTACCCCGTCCTACTCTCGAACGGCCTCCAGTTCCTTGTACCTGAAACAGGAAAGAGAAGAAAGGGTGGCCCCCCAGGGGCTCAGCACCTTTGCTGGTATGGTAATCCCGCAGCCCGCATGCTACCGGCCACGCACAACTAATTGTCGTCTTAGCATGCGATTGATTTTATTTAAACATACACAACTACACACATACTTCATGCTTCAAAGCAAACATCCATTAGTAGGACACAAACACAAGATTAGCACACACAACATAACCATACACTTCACTTGATAACATACACACAACTTAGTTCCATTCTTCTTAGAGAACATAAACTTTACTTAGGAGTGCCGGGGTGATAGAAGCCCGAGCACAACATACATACATTTTCTTTACTTAGGTGTGGCGGCCTCATATAGGACCGATCACACCTTGCACAATTTCCCCCTAGCTCCAATAATGATGAGGTAGGTAAGCCTTGGTTAAGCTTGTGGGTGGTTGTAATTCAAGGAGGAAAACAACCGTAACATAATAAAGAGGGAGTCGAAGCGAACTTAGGCATCAACACCCTACCAACATTACACATGATTTCCCCCTACCCGATTGGAAGTTGGGTAGGTAAGCTTTGGCTGAGCTAGTGGGAGGTCGAAATCCAATGAAGGAAAACAACCCTAACATAACAGGATGGGAGTTAATTCACATATATACATCAACTCCCAAACAATACGCGCGACCGGAACGACCGGATTCCTCACCATACATAACATATACATATTAGTTAAAGGTTCCTTTATGGAACTCATCACATACATACATCACATAGTGTTACTAACTCTGTTAGACCAGAAGGGGAGTAACACCCCTTTTTAACAAACATGGATAACTGTATCCGATAGCAACAACACACAAACAAAGTCACATACATCACACATAGTCACAACATACACAAACGCACGGATAGCCGTAGTTAGAACGTTCCCGTGGGTTGGGACGTTTATTCCGAATACCGATCTCTTATGTGAACCTAAGGTCGGTTAACTATATTTAACACATAATTAAGGTTAAGCGGTATCGGAATTAATTACGCCACAATAATGAATTACTATAAACTCATTTCATGTTTTTATCTTAAAAAGGTGGCAAACATTCAGAAAAACACATTAGCATACAAGCCGGTGTAATCTGGTAGGACACAGGTTGCAAGAAAACCATACTTGTCACCATGGTCCACTCTAATGTGTCCTCTTATGTTCCTCGAATAACTCTCGAACAACTGGTAACATTATAATTGCTTTCATTAACATCGGGTAATATGATTGTTTAACATCTAATGGCCATAGTTAACCCCGTTAACTAGATAAATAACTTCACATTCTTAACTTGTTTTACTTTCACATTTTTACTACAACTTTTCACTCACTTAATTGTCATTATAACTCACCTAACATGTCTTAAACAATCTTATAACATTATTACATAGCAATCCTCATCATTAGAAGCCTAAAAAAAATTATTTTTTTTTATATAAGTGGCCGACCGACCCACCCTGGGTAGGTCGCCTGGGTGGGTCGGGTGCAGAGAGCATCCGAGTTACAGAATCCAGCCCGACCGACCCAGTCTGGGGTAGGTCGCCTGGGTAGGTCGGCTGCAGAACCCCTTTAATTCTCTACTTTGAACTCCAAACTCACCTCAATTCTCACCCAATCTTTCCCCAATCATTTCCACATGTTTCCACATGTTTAAACACCCATTAGGTCCCCTAAATCACCTTAGTTCATCCACCAAATTCATTACTCAATTCTAAATCAACTTACACAATTTTTCCTCATTCCATTCCAGCACTCATGCCAATTTTCATTCTTCAATGCTACAGATTTTTGTTCTAATCTTTACCATTTAATACTCCCTCTACCAATGCCACTTCTAGCATTCTAAGTACATGATCTTACCACTCTAATTCTCCCCATTCCTAAATCCTTTTCCAAATCTGTTACAAAGTGGTTATCTACACACTTTAAACTCTCTAAATACACCTAGTTTTTCTCTAACAAGTCCAAGGCACTTATACACATTTTTGCTACAGATTTTGCATCACTTCACACCATTCTCCAACTACCATTTCAAGGTGACTAATACACCAAATCAATCCTTAATAACACTAGTCAACACTCAAGCTCATATCACCATCTAAACCACTATATTCCTACCGAAATTTCGCCATAACTTCGTTACTATACTAACACATCAAAATTCATCATCTTCATCACCTAAACCACAATATTCAAAACTCAACACAACTAACCAAATTCAAGCTCCACTAACCAAATCCATAGGATTCTACCAGCGCACAAGGTCCAACACATTTACATAACCTCCACAAACAACTTCAACTTAAACATCTTGGCACTTAGGCCCTTAACTCAAACCAACATTTCACAAAATCCAACTAACCACAATCAAGCACATTATTGCTCCAGATTTTATTTCATCTTTTATTTTTCCCAAACCCATTCTAAAACAATTAATATAGGCTTTAAGGTATATTTCTTACCTTAATCCACAAGTTTTCTCCTTAATCCTCCTCTTGCTCCTCATCTCCTCAAAATCGGTCAAGAGGGAATGGAGTTTCAAAACTCCATCCCAACATTCAAGAAACACAAAACATACTCAATTAATTAGCTAAACCCTTAGGAAATCTCAATCCAATCAAAGGGCTTAGAACACAAGTTAAGGTTTACCTTTTTGGGCCTTTCAAGAGAGGTTCTCACCCTTGAATCAAGAAGGAGATTATTCCACCATTGGAGAGTTGGATTGAAGCTCAAAATCAAGAAAAAAACAAGGTGTGAGAGAGGGCAAAATCGGCCAGCTCTACAAGATGGAGAAATGAGGTTTTTCATGGAGATTTTTACCTTGTTTGAAAGAGGAGACTCCAAGCTTCCCATTGGTGCCATTTTCTCTTCAAATGGGAAAAACCCATGGAGATGAACTTCATTATTTTCGGATTTTGAAAAGAGGGAAGTGTAGAGCTTGGTGAGAGGATCACAAATATGTAATTATTTTTGTGATTTAAGCTTGGAGCTAGCTTGGACAAGGAGAAGAAGTGGAGGAAGCCATGGGGGCTGCAATGTCGTTCAGCAACAGAGAGAGAGAGAAGAAAATCGCTTGAGGAAGAAGGAAGAGGAAAGAGAGGGGAAAAAGAAAATAAAGGAGGAGAGAGAGTGTGGGTGGGTATAAGTTACTTTTTTGTTTTATTGTTTTTTGACTTATTTAACTAGCTAACTAGTCAAGAGTGTGAGAGAGCTAATTAACATATTAAACCGGCCCCCTTACAGTAACACATGCTGGAGCGTTTTTTATTTTTTTTTTTACAGAAACGCTCGTTTATTTACCCGGTTTGACACTATTCACAAACCGGGCCCGTTTTCCGGATTTTTCTCGTTTTTTAATTTTAATGGTTCTTAGGCTCCCATTAATGTTTAATTATAGTTATATAATCAACTATAAATTTTTTTTTTACGAAGTCATTTAACTGTTTAAAGTCACGTTTTCGGGTTTTCTCGAAAAACGTGCTTTAAGACTCCGTTAGCGTTTTAACGCATTATTTGGATCCGTTTTCTTCTGGAATTTTTCCCACATTTTCTTAGTATGTACTTAGGGTATAAAATATTTTATAACCCTAGTGAAGGTTATATGCCTCCTAAAATAATTAAATATGCGTTTTCACGCTTTGTGTCTTTTACGCATTCTCTTTTCTTTTTGGCTTTTATTTCTTCACCAATGATCTCAAGGACTTAATTAGCCTTAGAAAATTATAAGTACATGATTAATTAACACATTAAGGTTTGGGGTATTTCAATCTACCCCCCTTAAAAGAACTTCGTCCTCGAAGTTCACACTTCCCACACATCATTGGTTAGAATACGGGGATTACTTGCAACATAAAACTTCCATAACAACATACTTTACGTCACAACCTCGGACTTAACGGTCCGGGTACATATACACATCCATACATAACATAACATACTTACATGATAACCTCGGACTCAATGGTCCGGGTACCTTAACAACGTTGTTCTTACATAACAACCCTTAGACTCTTGGGTCTGGGTAACATAACAACATTTAGACTCGTAGGTCTTGATAACATAACAACCTTCAGACACATAGGTCTGGGTAACATAACACTTTCATCAGAACTCAACCACCTTAGGACTCGAGGTCAAAATAATATTTATCACATATACCACACAACATGTCTTAGCATGTATATCAACCAGAAATTCCTTTTCCATCTCTTCATGGGTTCGAGACCCATGTTGAGTACATATACACTGTGATCCCGCAGAACCCGGTCGCGATGGACACTCTGGTCCCCGTTCCTTTGGGAGATCAAAACGATTGCATACACCTTTAAATATACTTCTCATGTCACCGGTCCGAAGACAAAGGCTCATACGTCCTCAGCTCGTGAGCAAGTAATACGAAAATACTCTATATGAGGTTAAGTATAGCGAAATCCTTTATTGGAAGGATACTACTTGAAATTCCTTTACAAGGTCACATAGAGGTAGCCCTTCCTTTGAAAATACCACTTAAGAATCTTAAAATACTAATTGAAGTCTTGAAAATCTGAAACCACCAATTTAAAATTCTTTCGAAACCCAATACAACTCCAAGTCCAATTATTGCTAACTGCATCTTGTTCTTGATGTGATTATTGTGACCACTTATAGAGAGTTTCAAGAGTCATCCAACCCTAATGTGATCAGCATCAGTGTTGAACTATCTTTCCACCCCAATTTGTGTTCGGCTTCCCTTGATCTCATGATAATCAAGTTTCACCTCCCACTTCATTTTCAAACAACAGCTAATTTAAGCATGTACCATTTTCTATCTTTTAATCCATCTAGTCATAATCATTACATCTCCAAGGGATAGAACTCCGTCTATCAATCATCACCCAAATTCAACTTAATCCGAGTTACCTAGGGAATTTTAATTCTTACTAGGTTCTATATCGGTGTCATACCTCTTCATAAATCACAACACTGTATATATACACATATCTATATATTTTTATCAAAATATACTACACACTATTATATTTGTATCATTTGAACATATACTGTCGGGGTTTTAGTTCCCCGGGAGTTTTTCTACTCCCTTACACTTATACTTTCACATACATCCGTTAACACAATAAACACACTTATCACAATGGTATTCGCACCTTCTGTGCGCAATTACCACAATTAACCATGAATGAATGCGTATGTTTATGTAACACGCGCACCAATCATCAAAACAAATTATTTTGTGCTATGCACACCATAGTTCACGTACACTTGTACGGTAAAACACACTAAACGGTTTTGCGCTCTACCCCCCTTAAAAGGGATTACGCCCACGTAATCAATCACTTAACCACTGGTTTATAACGTCCTACCATCGTGAAGTGTTGTATCTCCCACGCGGTTTATTATACAATATGTTCTGGTTTGAGGATCTTAGCCATATTGGCGGTTTAGTCCCTAACCAAGAATTCTCCTTAGAGTTTATTTAATTCATAACCAGTTTCGATTCTGGCCTGTGAAACTTCTAGGCATTAATATTTGCCATTCACTCATGTTCACAACGCACATCCAACTCTTGAATCGCTGGCTCACTAGTTTCTGCTGCGCGACTCTTGATAACTTCGAGCTTAGTTTGCCCCCTTCATTATTCTTACTATATTGTATATCTTCGATTATCACCTTCATCTTGGTAATAACGATTCTCAACCGACGCGTGGTATTTCTTACCAAGAGCGAGTTCGGTGAGTTACAAACTTTCTATTTACTTCCATGATAATTTACTGTATTCCACACTGATTTACTTAATTTCTTCCGACTTACTGTCGGTTACGTTTGAGCTACTACCTATTGTGTAGTACTCTGTCGTTTATTTCCAACACTTGAGGTATATTCCATACCGATATTTAACAATCGTGTTATTGTAGTCACTTATGCCAATCAAGTACCCTTTGATTGGTACGACCGTGCTTCTCTTATGCATCGGTTTATCACACCATAATTCTTGTTCCTCCATCACAATTGACATTACCCAAACTTCCTAGCTATCACACTCGATCATTACCGCGCAAGTGCAATACCAAAACACTCAGTCATACAGAGTGCAGAGGCGTAAACTCTTGACAGTAAATCTCTTATGCGATTGCAATAGGAATTCACACTGTGTTCCTTATCACATAGTACCGACCATTGGCTTATTGCCCAGTGGGTTTGTTGTCACTTACCTTGTATGCCCATTGAGTTTCACTCATAACTAGTCTTATTTGCCACACTATTATTTAACAATACTTATGCAACGGTCGCTTACTGCGCACCGTGCTCTTACTCATTGTATAACATTAACTTACACTACATCCGCTATTATATTAGCTTCCGCTATTACACTGTGTTTTGCCACTTATTCGGCTGACTGCTGAATACTCTACTCTTCGAGCCTCTATGCTCCTTGAGCGTTGTTCATTACACATCTAGCATCCCACACCTATGGTGGTGGCCATTTAGACTTATTGCTTTTCCGGTCTCCATAACTGGTATACACTTCATTTCGTAAAATGACTACTCAAATCATTCTTGGGTAGTAACAACATGGTCAATTCTTAACACTCCCTGAACTTAGTTCACATAACTACCGCCGTTGCGGTCCCACAGTATCAGAGGTATCCCCACTCTTAAAGCAGTGGTTCGTTATCCGCTTTACTTACTTATATAACATAAACTTCGTAATCAATAAAATTTTTCTTAACACATTTTACTTGTGGCTTATAAGCCTATTTCCTGGAGCTCTGCTTATTGCAGGCTGTTCACACACATTTACTTCTCCGTACACATTACGCGGTTTATAGATTGTATTGGGCTCCATGACAAGGTCGTTGTTCCTTTCATGGTATGTTCCCTCATGGATGTCAGACTTTGTCCTGACGACTTATGCTTAATCTGGGTGTTAGCTTCAGTCTTTGCATTTCTGTCACGTTATCTCGTTCAAACCATGTTGATCCAAACACCCTTTTAAGGACAGCTCCTGGGTGTCATTAGGCTATGCCATTACATCTGGCTTGTACTTATGAGTACGTTTAATCAACTATATTGCCTTACGTTCTTGGCTGGTAAATTATTCTCTCTAGTGAGATTGATATCTCCGGATAATCTAATGATCATTCCGGGAGTCTCATCCCGATCATTGCACCTTAACGTGCCCATAGTAGGCATCTGCCTCGCCATATTGAAGTTGGGTACTTACTCCAGCTATTACATTCATCCTTCAGGATTCTTAAGACATATGCGATGTCTTTATTTACTAGTCAGTGCACTTCGATTCTTAAACATTCCCTCGAAATAATTTCACTGATTCCTTTAGTCTCCTTAACTTAACTGGGTTCTTTTACTTCCACCATTCTTGATAATTCCTTCTCTTGCTTGACTTTTACTTCGGACCGTAGTATGGAGTCGACTACTTCCCGTGTTCCAGACTCCACTCGTATACATATGTGGGGTATCCTACTGATACATTGCTACTTGCCCGACTACCTCATAAGAAGGTTTGTCAGGCCCACAAGCTCCTATCGGAGTGCGGTCGTCCCACATTACTGTTGGTACACTCGTAGTGTCCGTCACCCGCCTAGGTGAAGTATTCTGTTGTTAACTCCTCTTATATTATCCTATGATAATATGCATTCCGTGCTTCCCGAACTTAATCAGGGGAATGTATCCATTGTTGTATTATTATGAACTCCATCCATTCCTCGGCTGCTACCCTTGGGTTTACTGGTTCCATCCGGTTTTTTTTTAAAAGTAACTGAGCAAAACTTACCCACCATGTGGCACTGAGGCCAGTGTAGGTCTTCTGGTTCGGTTTAAAGAAAAAGTCGAATTGAAATAAAATGGGTTTGAAAGAAAATCTGGTTTTGAAAAGGTTTTGAAATGGATTTAAATTGAAAGAAAAATTCTCGTGGTTTCACAACGTTTTCTTGCCTTAACCAAGTCTAGCTTCTCTCGCTGACTGGTGTATTTCCAAGTACAGAGGTCAGGCTATTAAGCCCTTCCACAGTTATGATGATCTCACTTAACTTCATGGTACCTTACCAAATACTGGTTTTGTTTAAAAATTCCGTACCGTCTGTTATAGCAGCACTTGCCTTGGCAAGTGCGCCATGCTAACTGGCTACTGGTTCAATACACATTGATTGCGGTACTGCTTCCGCCCGCTCTAACATTAGTGGCCTTGCTGGCCCTTACTTGGTCTTACAGCCTTAACAATAAATCCTCTGGGTACTTCTCGCTGTCTTTACATGATAACCATTACTAGGGTGGTTCCCATTTGGAGACCCCTTTTACACAGTATTGTATCCTCTTCGTACCACGTTGTAGTTCCTTAATCGGTTGGTACACCGTGGGTGTATTAGTTAACATTTGTAGTCCCGTAGACACTCGTCTCGGGTTCTATAACTTCACTTCTTGCCTGTTGCACAGTTGGTGCGTTGCAAGCTGGTTGTTCTCGACTGCTCGGCATGTCGACCCAGGCTGCCGGAAATTCCATTCTTTTGTGTGTAGGATTCTTCAATCTTTGCTATTAACTGCGGTTAACATTGACCAGACGGATACCGTCTCCGGGACTCCCACTTTTCGGGACCTACCGTATAACATGTTCTTCGTATTTACAGAGATACTTAATAACAGCCAGATCGGGTATTCCCGAGTAAGAGAGGACTTCCATCTCTCTGACGTTCTTTCCCAGGTTATAAAACAGGGATTGTGGAGGGCGGGATGGATATTGTAGGTTTCCAGTATTCACGGTACTCACACTGGTACTCCTAACTAGCGTATTTCTCACGCTATCACTCATCCCTTAACCCATATGTACTAAAATCCTAACTCGGTACTTCCTAGGCTCGGTAATTCAGTCATCAGAGCGATACTTCGCTCTGATACCACTTTTGTAACACCCCAACTACAACAACACACTTAACAACACCTGCAACGGAAATCATAACTCACAACATAACTTAACTCCTTGGTGTTACACGCCGTTAGCCACCCATGTGACTAACAAGGCTAACATACATACATCGTACCGGTCTGATGGACTAAACTCCCGAGCAACTACACATTAATCTCGTTCCATGTCAACATTCATTATACACTTACATTACAACTGTACCGAGTAATTACCAACTAACGCCGATACAATTTCGGTCTTACTACACCTACAACACATCCACAATTTTCATGACTACCCACATACAATCAACTACCCCGTCCTACTCTCGAACGGCCTCCAGTTCCTTGTACCTGAAACAGGAAAGAGAGAAAGGGTGGCCCCCCAGGGGCTCAGCACCTTTGCTGGTATGGTAATCCCGCAGCCCGCATGATACCGGGCCCACGCACAACTAATTGTCGTCTTAGCATGCGATTGATTTTATTTAAACATACACAACTACACACACTTACTTCATGCTTCAAAGCAAACATCCATTAGTAGGACACAAACACAAGATTAGCACACACAACATAACCATACACTTCACTTGATAACGTACACACAACTTAGTTCCATTCTTCTTAGAGAACATAAACTTTACTTAGGGAGTGCCGGGGTGATAGAAGCCCGAGCACACTACATACATTTTCTTTACTTAGGTGTGGCGGCCTCATATAGGACCGATCACACCTTGCACAATTTCCCCTAGCCCCAATAATGATGAGGTAGGTAAGCCTTGGTTAAGCTTGTGGGTGGTTGTAATTCAAGGAGGAAAACAACGTAACATAATAAGAGGGAGTCGAAGCGAACTTATATCAACACCCTACCAACATTACACATGATTTCCCCCTACCCGATTGGAGTTGGGTAGGTAAGCTTTGGCTGAGCTAGTGGGAGGTCAAAGAAGGATCCAATGAAGGAAAACAACCATCCTAACATAACAGGATGGGAGTTAATTCACATATATACATCAACTCCCAAACAATACGCGGACCGGAACGACCGGATTCCTCACCATACATAACATATACATATTAGTTAAAGGTTCCTTTATGGAACTCATCACATACATACATCACATAGTGTTACTAACTCTGTTAGACCAGAAGGGGAGTAACACCCCTTTTTAACAAACATGGATACCTGTATCCGATAGCAACAACACACAAAACAAAGTCACATACATCACACATAGTCACAACATACACAAACGCACGGATAGCCGTAGTTAGAACGTTCCCGTGGGTTGGGACGTTTATTCCGAATACCGATCTCTTATGTGAACCTAAGGTCGGTTAACTATTATTTAACACATAATTAAGGTTAAGCGGTATCGGAATTAATTACACCACAATAATGAATTACTATAAACTCATTTCATGTTTTTATCTTAAAAAGGTGGCAAACATTCAGAAAAACACATTAGCATACAAGCCGGTGTAATCTGGTAGGACACAGGTTGCAAGAAAACCATACCTGTCACCATGGTCCACTCTAATGTGTCCTCTTATGTTCCTCGAATAACTCTCGAACAACTGGTAACATTATAATTGCTTTCATTAACATCGGGGTAATATGATTGTTTAACATCTAATGGCCATAGTTAACCCGTTAACTAGATAAATAACTTCACATTCTTAACTTGTTTTACTTTCACATTTTTACTACAACTTTTCACTCACTTAATTGTCATATACTCACCTAACATGTCTTAAACAATCTTATAACATTATTACATAGCAATCCTCATCATTAGAAGCCTAAAAAAAAAAAAAAATTAAATGTGTCACCCTGGGTCGACCCACCCTGGGTAGGTCGCCTGGGTGGGTGGGTGCAGAGATCATCCGAGTTACAGAATCCAGCCCGACCGACCCAGTCTGGGGTAGGTCGCCTGGGTAGGTCGGCTGCAGAACCCCTTTAATTCTCTACTTTGAACTCCAAACTCACCTCATTCTCACCCAATCTTTCCCCAATCATTTCCACATGTTTCCCACATGTTTAAACACCCATTAGGTCCCCTAAATCACCTTAGTTCATCCACCAAATTCATACTCAATTCTAAATCAACTTACACAATTTTTCCTCATTCCATTCCAGCACTCATGCCAATTTTCATTCTTCAATGCTACAGATTTTTTTCTAATCTTTACCATTTAATACTCCCTCTACCAATGCCACTTCTAGCATTCTAAGTACATGATCTTACCACTCTAATTCTCCCCATTCCTAAATCCTTTTCCAAATCTGTTACAAAGTGGTTATCTACACACTTTAAACTCTCTAAATACACCTAGTTTTTCTCTAACAAGTCCAAGGCACTTATACACATTTTTGCTACAGATTTTGCATCACTTCACACCATTCTCCAACTACCCATTTCAAGGTGACTAATACACCAAATCAATCCTTAATAACACTAGTCAACACTCAAGCTCATATCACCATCTAAACCACTATATTCCTACCGAAATTTCGCCATAACTTCGTTACTATACTAACACATCAAAATTCATCATCTTCATCACCTAAACCACAATATTCAAAACTCAACACAACTAACCAAATTCAAGCTCCACTAACCAAATCCATAGGATTCTACCAGCGCACAAGGTCCAACACATTTACATAACCTCCACAAAACAACTTCAACTTAAACATCTTGGCACTTAGGCCCTTAACTCAAACCAACATTTCACAAAATCCAACTAACCACAATCAAGCACATTATTGCTCCAGATTTTATTTCATCTTTTATTTTTCCCAAACCCAATTCTAAAACAATTAATATAGGCTTTAAGGTATATTTCTTACCTTAATCCACAAGTTTCTCCTTAATCCTCCTCTTGCTCCTCATCTCCTCAAAATCGGTCAAGAGGGAATGGAGTTTCAAAACTCTATCCCAACATTCAAGAAACACAAAACATACTCAATTAATTAGCTAAACCCTTAGGAAATCTCAATCCAATCAAAGGGCTTAGAACACAAGTTAAGGTTTACCTTTTGGGCCTTTCAAGAGAGGTTCTCACCCTTGAATCAAGAAGGAGATTATTCCACCATTGGAGAGTTGGATTGAAGCTCAAAATCAAGAAGAAAACAAGGTGTGAGAGAGGGCAAAATCGGCCAGCTCTACAAGATGGAGAAAAATGAGGTTTTTCATGGAGATTTTTACCTTGTTGGAAGAGGAGACTCCAAGCTCCCATTGGTGCCATTTTCTCTTCAAATGGGAAAAAACCCATGGAGATGAACTTCATTATTTTCGGATTTTGAAAAGAGGGAAGTGTAGAGCTTGGTGAGAGGATCACAAATATGTAATTATTTTTGTGATTTAAGCTTGGAGCTAGCTTGGACAAGGAGAAGAAGTGGAGGAAGCCATGGGGACTGCAATGTCGTTCAGCAACAGAGAGAGAGAGAGAAGAACATCGCTTGAGGAAGAAGGAAGAGGAAAGAGAGGGGAAAAAAGAAAATAAAGGAGGAGAGAGAGTGTGGGTGGGTATAAGTACTTTTTGTTTTATTGTTTTTTTACTTATTTAACTAGCTAACTAGTCAAGAGTGTGAGAGAGCTAATTAACATATTAAAACCGGCCCCCTTACAGTAACACATGCTGGAGCGTTTTTAATTTTTTTTTTTACAGAAACGCTCGTTTATTTACCCGGTTGACACTATTCACAAACCGGGCCCGTTTTCCGGATTTTTCTCGTTTATTAATTTTAATGGTTCTTAGGCTCCCATTAATGTTTAATTATAGTTATATAATCAACTATAATTTTTTTTTACGAAGTCATTTAACTGTTTAAAGTCACGTTTTCGGGTTTTTTCGAAAAAAACGCTTTAAGACTCCGTTAGCGTTTTAACGCATTATTGGATCCGTTTTCTTCTGGAATTTTCCCACATTTTCTTAGTATGTACTTAGGGTATAAAAATATATTTATAACCCTAGTGAAGGTTATATGCCTCCTAAAATAATTAAATATGCGTTTTCACGCTTTGTGTCTTTTACGCATTCTCTTTTTCTTTTTGGCTTTTATTTCTTCACCAATGATCTCAAGGACTTAATTAGCCTTAGAAAATTATAAGTACATGATTAATTAACACATTAAGGTTTGGGGTATTTCAATAGTTTATTTCTAATCTTGCTTTTTGGTTCTTCTTTTACTAACCATGCAGCCGGCCAGCTTTACTTTTGGAGGGAATTTTAAAATTTTAGAACTTAATGTTGCAACATTAAAGTTGTACACTTATGACTATGTTTATGTGTTAGGTAGTAACCTATGTTATTTCCTTGTTCTAATGTTTATATATAAATGGTTATTGTACTTATAATTTGGTTTGACCATATAAAATAATTTCTATAATTTGATTACGTTGTTTGTGATATTAGTACATATGTTAATGTGTACATGTTGTATTAGTTCTAGGAGTTGTTTTCTCCTTGTTGATGTGATCTTTTTAGTTCATAGTTTTATGTGTGGTTTGGTGTCCATTTTGGACTATAAATATTTATCTATGTATATATGTTTAGTGGTTGTAGTATTCTTTAGTGAATGTTGCTCATTAGTCATTATTCTCTGGTGACTAATCACTAATTATTCTCTCCTAATTAATTAATCCCTTATAATTAGGGTAATTAATGTTTGGGGTATTTCACATCGTCCATGTAAACTTTCTTCAATTTCGGATAACATTTAAACATCTTTTAAATTGAATAATAATTAGAAGTTGTTAGATGTAAAATGAGGGAAACCACATGGGTGGGGAAAGTAATTTTTATAACCTCGTAGGTGAAGTGTGTAATTTGCCAAACGTCATGGGTGGGGCATATAATTTTCCCTAAAAATATTATTAGAAAACAGATTTCTTTTTTCTGTAATTTCAAAGTAATAATTCAAAACTTCAAAAGTCCCTTAAAATTTGAAAACCCTTCTCCAACCTAAAATAAATTTGTCAGAAATCGTTTTCTAAATTCAAAAGTCTATATGAAATTCTAAAAAAAATTACATCCACAAATATTGCACCAATTATAAATTCGAATTCATTCATTCTATTTCTCAATTTACAAATATCTCCACAAAATTTCCATCAAAACTCTCATAATGTTCCTCCCAAACTATCTCCTCAAAATTCCCACCAAAACACTCACAAAATTCCTCCCAAATATCTTCACAAAATTCCTACTAAGGTCCTACACAAAATTTCATCACAAATATCTCTCCTAAAATTCCACCCACAAAATCCATTATAATCATCTTCAATATATAGTTTTCAAAATAAAAGGAAAAGATTTTTATTTAAAGATCATTTCAAAGAGCAAGAAATCTTTGTTTTTAATTTAAGATCATATTCAAAACCTAGAACCCCTTAAAGATCACTGAAAACAAAAAAGGAAGGGGTATTCAAAAAATGCTTTAAACATTTTTTAAAAAACTTTGAAACTAATTCCAAATAAAAAAATCAATCATTCAATATAAGATTCAAAATCATATTATTTTTTAATTTGGAATAAAAAAGATCAATCAATCAACAAATCAAAAACTCGAAAATCCAAGTCCCTTTAATTCAAAAAATTAGATTCAAAATTTGAGGTTCTAATCAATTAGAAAAATCGACCCTTCAAAATTCCAAACTAGAAAACTAATAAAATTTTAATAATAATAAAAAATTAATCGCCATCTAAAAAAAGAAAAGACATTGATTCAAAATCAAATCTGAAACAAAATTTTTTATTTCCCCGAGTTTAGAAATAAGTTTCAAAAATCAAAATTCTGTTAAAGCCCGTAACCTTTTTTAAAAATAAAAACCCGTCCCAAAAAGGGCCAAAAATCCATCTCAAAATTTTCACATAAAATTCCTTCACAAAAAATTAGAAAATTTCCTTCACTGAAAACCAAAAAGTTCCTAAAATACCTAAAATCAGTACAATATTCTCTTACAAAAATCAGAAAATTCTTCACCAAATACTGAAAAAATCCTTGAAAAATCCAAATTCAACACAAAATTCCTTTACAAATCCTAAAATCAAGCACAAAAATAAAAAATCTTTCACAAAAAAAATGTCAATTCCCTCAGAAATAAATCCAAAACAAATATCCATTGTTTTTCAAAGCTCAAAATCCAAAGTGGTTCAACTCAATCAAAAATTAAAGCCATCATTTTCTCAATTCAAATCTTCTCAAAACAAATAATTACTTCAAGCTGAGAAGGAAATCATTTTACGAAAATTCCAATATAAAACTCTTAAATTATAGTAAACTCTTCTCGAACAGGCAGAAGAAAGTTTTTTCTTAAATAACAGAAATTCTTCTAAATCCTTTCCGAAATCTAGTGTTTCTTTACTCAAAATTCCAAACAACTTAAAACCAAAATTCAAATGGTATTCCTAAAAATACAATATGAATCGTTTTCAAACTAAAACAAAATCAGAACAACCTTTACAAAATTCCGAATATTTTTCCTAAATCAAAGCAATTCGGATTTCTTTTGAATCATCTAACTCCTTTTTACTCGAGTTCAATGTTTTCGGTTTTAATGTTTTAAAACCTGGGAGTTAGAGATGTTATTAGGGTTTTACATAAGGCAACGTGTCTAGTGGTGTGTTTCCTCATAAATTCTAATTTTTGACATAAATTAATTGCCCATCTTTCGAGCCTTGACACTTACCATTAATTAGTGTCATGTTCGAGGGGGTATATGGGTGATCATTCGGGGTCATCCACCACTTTTTAAAATTAAAATAAATTTTAGTTTAAATATTTAAAGAGACAAATTTGAAGAATCTTTCTTTCAGTAATTCAATCCACCCACATCCGCCTATCAAATCCGGAACCTTTACAATGTCCTCAAGTTATCAAATCCTCCCTTGAACTCTCCTAGCACTCCTAAACTTCCAAGAAAATCGAACAAGCCGGTGGGATCAATCATTTCAAAGGACAAGGACTCAGACTCGAACTTAGCAAGGAACTCAAGGATCTTGGCGGGACTCTGAAGACTCTTTAATCCCAAAACTTTCTAGAACCTTATGCCTTTTCGATCTTCAATACTCTTTGAAACCCTAAATCCCGAACCCTTAAGGTTTCAGCCAATTAGAATCTCAAACCTAAAAGAACCTTGAACCCTCACTTGGTAGATAATCCTGATTCCCCACCAAGCATTACAAACAACCAAAATACCTTTGGAATTCTCGAATACCTTTGAACACCCCTTAAACACTTCTAATTCTAGATCATCAAAAAAACTTAATCTCCTCTTTAACACTTTAATTTTGATCACCTTGAATACCTAAACAATCTCAACATCTTCAACTCATGATTGCTTCAAAGACTCTAATGCCTAAAAACCTGAACACTACAAAAAGACTGAAATTCCTTAGCTCCACAAAATGACTAAAATGCCTCTCAAACCACTCAAATGGCTTAAAAACCCTTCAAGACAACCTAAACTCCCATAAACCCTC
Organism: Limonium bicolor; assembly: GCA_023374045.1. Classification (NCBI taxonomy): domain Eukaryota; kingdom Viridiplantae; phylum Streptophyta; class Magnoliopsida; order Caryophyllales; family Plumbaginaceae; genus Limonium; species Limonium bicolor. The sequence goes on from CM041782.1 coordinate 16,632,641, forward strand.
AAAACTATTTGATTCTCGGTCTTGTTCACATCATCATACTTTCCCAATCTTTCACCCCATTCTCTTAAATCCCTTAACCCCTTTTAGTACTAGCTTGGCAAGAAAATTTGGCCTTATCAACTTTTCACACTCTCAATCTCTCTTTGTATCCTATCCTTGTGGCCCTTTAAATGAATAAGGTTTTAAAAGAATGAAATCTCGACAATTGAAGACCTAGGTTTTCTCGGGCACCATCCGAAGTGATGGTCGTTGCACTTCCAACAGTTGTAACCCAGTACGAACCCGCATAAAATCTCTGGTATGATTAGATAAGTCTTATCCATATGTAACAATTTTAGAGTCAACGTTTCTTAGAACCCTTCTCTTTCCTTCCTAGTTCATTTTAGATCAAACTAGGTGGCGACTCTAGTCCATTCCGTCTTTAGGGTATAAGTCCGTGTGGAGCCCATTGTGATCGGGTAAAGTGCTCACTCATATTCCCTTTAAGTTTTCTGGGAAAGATGGACGATAGAGTAGGTATTTTAGGGATGCCGAGATAATGAGCTTTCGCCTTCCCCCGAATAAAAATTTCTAGGATCTAGGCTTTTTAGAGAACCATTTAGACAGACCCCCCTCATACTAAAAAATCACCCTTCACACCCGCAATAAACTTAGAAACTTGGAAATAAATTGTGGAGGGTGATTTTTCGGTATGAGGGGGGTCTATCTAAATATGGTTCTTGACTGAAAAGCCTAGATCCTAAAATGCCTTTCTGTGGAGGGTGAAAACACGTTATTCTAGCATCCCTCAAATACCTATTAAATGTCCGTCTTTCCCATAAAGCCTGATAGAGAGTGCTAGTGAACACTACACCTGCTCTCAATGGGCTTCACACAGACTTATGCCTTAAGGGTGGAATTGACTAGAGTAGCCACCTAGTTTGACCTAAGGATACTAGGAAGGAAAGGGAAGAGGGTTCTAAGAACCGTTAGTTGACTCTGAAATAGTTTCCTATGAATAGGACTTATTGGTCATTTGTAGAGATTCTATATGGGTTCGCACTGGATTACACCCCTTAGAGAGTGGCAACGACCACGACTTCGGATTGGTGCCCGAGGAAACCTCGGTGTCTCCAATTGTCTGGATTGTCTTCTTTCAAAACCTTTTAAAGAGATCATTTAAAAGCCAAGGATAGGATTAGGACGTGAAGAATGAAAGAGAGTGGATAAGACAAGCTTTTTTGCCAAGCTAGCACCAAATGAAAGGATTGACAAGTTAAGAGTTGGTTGAATGTAGAATGGAAGATCGAGAAAAGGTTTTAAGAGTTGAATGGATAAAGAAGACCTGAAGTCTAGAAACATGAGGGTTTAATTTGAGTCGGAAGAGATTTGAGTGCTTTGAGAGGTATGAGTACCACCTTAGAGTGGGAAAAAAGGTTTTTTTATTGGAATGAGGTCGCACCCTAGATGGGATTCCTACGTACTCAACTCTTTGTTGGATCAGACTTTACGTAGTTAGTGCCTTAGGATGGTTGAGTTTTTTGAGATAATAAATCGAGGGTTGGAAGTGCATGGGATTATTGCAAGTGAAATGACTGAGTGCAAAAAGGTATTTTGATTGAGTGGGGGTCGCACCCTGTGTGGATTGCCTACATACTCAACTCCCTCTTGAGATAAGACCTTATGTAATTCACTGTCTTTGGGGTGTTTTTTGGAGATTCTGGTGTTTTGAAGGTTTTTGAGATGTTTGAGGGTGTGGAGGGTGATTTATCGGTATGAGGGGGGGTCTATCTAAATATGGTCTGACTGAAAAGTCGAGATCCTAGAAATTGCCATTCTGTGGAGGGTGAAAACCTATCACCTCGGCATCCCTCAAATACCTACTCTATCGTCTGTCTTTCCCAGAAAGCATAAGGGGGAGTGCAAATGAACACTACACCCGCTCTCAATGGGCCCCACGTGGACTTATGCCCTAAGGGCGGAAATTGACTAGAGTCGCCACCTAGTTTAACCTAAGGAACTAGGAAGGAAAGGAAGAAGGGTTCTAGGAACCATTGGTGACTCTGAATTTGGCCTATGGATAGGACTTATCTGGTCAAGCCAGAGATTCTATGTTGGGTTCGCATTGGGTTACACCCCTTAGAAGTGGCAACGACCACGACTTGGATTGGTGCCTGAGGAAACCTCGGTCTCCAATTGTCGGGATTGCCTTCTTTCAAAACCTTTTTAGAGAGATACATTTAAAAGCCAAAGGATAGGATTGAGTGTGGGTTGAGGAATAGATGATTTAGAAGAGCTGAAGAATAGGCTGGTCTTGGAGTTGGTTTGGTTGAAGTGTTGAGAGTTTTAATTGTTTTGGGGCTTGAGGTTGTTTGGCTTTCACGGGGATTAAGAGGATGATGGGAGTTTTGAGGAGTAAAAGGGTATTTTGGTCATTAATATTTTATTTTTTAGTTAGGGGTGTTTGGATCATTTGCTGGAGTTAAGGATTTTTGGTCATTTGGTAGAGCTGAGGGATACTTTGGTCACTTTGTGAAGTTGAGAGGTGTTTGGTCATTTTTGTGAAATTGAGAGGTGTTCAGATTCTTTGGTGGAATTGAGGAGTTTTCCATGTTTGTAAAGTTTGGATTTTAGAATGGTCAAATTTTTGAGTTGTTTTAGGAAGTCGAAAGTGTGATGGAGTGTGACAGAGGATATTTGGTTTACAGTGTTCGGGTTTTGAAGATGTTTCAGGTTTCTGATGACTAAGGTTGTTCGGAGTAGGAGTATTCAGGAATTGGAGGTCCTATGTGACTTGGAGTTGGTTCAGAAGAGGATTGAGAAATGTTTATAGTATCTGAGGTTCTATGGGAAGGGTTGGATTGGTTATTTAACATTGTCTCTCTTAAGTTTTTAAAACCGAAAAAAATTTGTTTTTGTTGTAAAAGGGCGGATAACCCCGAGGGATTACCCTATGTACCCGCTCGAACACGACACTTAATTAATGTAAGGGCCGAGGCTCGAAAGATGGGGCAATGAATTTATGTCGAAAAAAATAGGATTCAGAGAGAAATACCATGAATGAGATGTTCTCGGTCAAACCCTAATAACGTCTCTAACTCCGGGTTTTAAAAAGTTAAAAACTGAAAATATTGAAATCGAGTGGAAGGGAGTTAGACGATTCTAAAATCCCGGCTGCGACTAGGAAGGTCGTTACATCCCTAGCACCCCGCCTTGTAAAAAATCTAGGCTACAATTAAGGGAGGTTTGTCACCCTAATGCCCCGCCTAAAGAGATCCAGACTGCGACAAGGGAGGAGGTTATGACCCCAGTGTCCCGCCTCGGATTTTTATTTGGAAGAGAGACAAGTGGTGCCTAACTAGGAAGAAAACGTTCTTTGAAGGTGTTAGACACCCCATGTTCCCCGAAAACGATTTAGTTCTGAGTTTGAAAACTGAGTTGGAAAACTTTTGAAGTTGTTCGGAATTCTCTGTAAAGAAACGTTGATTTGGGAAAGTTTTTAGGAGAAAACTTTCTGTATATGTGAGAAGAACTTTCTGCGTTTTGAGAAGAGTTTTTCTGATGTGTGAGAAGAGTTTTTCCTTTAAAATTCCACAAAATGGTTTCTTTGAAAACTTGATGAAATTTGAATAAAATGATTGTTTGAAATTTGAGAGAAGAAGATTTTTTGGGAATTAAAGCTGAATACTGAGGAAAGTTTTTGGATTTTTGGAGTTTGGATGGAATCTACAATTTTTGGTTTGAATGGGATTGAGTTTGAATTGGATTATTGAATCGGGCTTGAAAAACAGGCCAGGTCAAAGTTGGATCAAGGTCAAACTTGGGCTGCTCAAAGTTCGGATTGGTCAAAGTTTTGGGTTGGTCAAAGCTTGGGTCATGGTCAATCACGGGACTGGTCAAAGTTTGGGTCATGGTCAATCACTGGACTGGTCAAAGTTGCACCGAGTTGGGCCTGGTTAAGGTTTGGACCGGATTGGGCCTTGGTGGACTGAGTGGGCTTTAGGTCCAAAATGGGTTTGGGCTGAAAATGGGCTCGGGCCAAAGCGAGTATGTGTCAAAATGGGCTAGGGCCAATTGGGTTTGGGTCGAATTGGACCTTGGTGAGTTTTTTGAGTTGGGCTGAAGATTATTTTGGGCTGAAATGGGCCTTGGGCCTTTTTATTTGGGCTTGATTTGATTTTTGTGGGCTGGTTGGATGGGTCAAAGTCAAAGTTTGGGTCAAACTTGGGTTCGGTCAATGTTCGGGGTTGGTCAAGGTTCGGAATTGGTCAAATCGGTTTGACTTTTGTGGGCTTGGGCCGATTGTGGGCTTATTGGGCCAATTACGGGCTTGTTGGGCCGATTGTGGGCTCATTGGGCCGATTGTGGGCTGAGTTGGTTTTGGTCCGAGATTGGGTTTGGGCCGAGTTGGTTTTGGGCTGAGATTGGACTTGTTGGCCAAATTGGGTTGAAGTGGCCTTTTTTATTTGGGCTGAAAAGGGTTTAATGGGCCAAGCGGGACGTTGATTTGGTTTTGTTTTTTGGGCCGAATTGGCCTATAGGTCTTATTTGGGATTGGGAAAATTAGGCCTTGTTTGGAATTGGGTCAGAAATTGGCCCTTGTTTGAGTTGTTTTGAGCTTTTGGTTTTTGGGTCTAATGGGCTTGGAAAATTGGGAAGAAATGATGAATCAAAATGAGATGAATTTTAAGAAAGTGCTTTTATTAATACATATTATTATGATGAGATGTGGTTTGGGTCTAGGAATCATTTTTTGCGGACTTGTGTTATTTTGTGGGCTTTTAGGCCGGGTAGAGTAATGGGCTGGGTAGAATAGTGGGCCGGATTGAGTAGTGGGCCGGGCTTGGTGGAATTAGGTCGGATTTGAATATTGGGCCAGATCCGGATATTGGGCCGGATTTGGATATTGGGCCAAACTGAGGTTGGGCCGGTTTTGTGGGATTGCTGGGCCGAGTTGAGCTTGGGCTCAGATTTTGGGAGTTGGGTTTTGAAAGTGGACTTCTAAAATGGGCTGTTAAAAAAATTGTTTGAAACTTGTTAGGAGCTAGTGGGCTTAAGTCCTGTCTGAATGAAGATTACTTGGATTTACGAATGGATTGGATTTTGTTGATTTGTATATTTTATTCTGAAATTAAAGGGATGATTTGAAAAGCTTTAGGGAATACGGGTATTCCTCACATGGACCGGTCTAGGACCCGTATGCATTGAGGATACCCGATCCTAGGGCTTTTCTAGAATGGACCCCAAAGGTCCACTAAGAGGGCAACCTAATTGGCTTTCTAGGGCCACCTGTTCCAGCCCGTTGGCTGTTTATGAGCTAGTCCTGAAGCAAAATTAAATTTGGGCCGGGGGTTACCTAGGCCCAAACAAGTCCAGCCACCAAGATGAGCAAAAATATGAACTTTTGAAAAAAAAAAAGGACTGTGTAAGTAACACAAAGATAACATGGATTACAAGAGCATGGATTTCAAAAGCTACCTAAATAATCATGTACATGTACAAGGGGTTCAGAAGCTATACACGCAGAAATAAATCCTCAAAGCTGCCTAGGTGACAAATCAGATTTGTTTAACCCTAAACTCCCAATAAAACACCAATGAAATGAGCCCTACTGTGTGGGTTGATAATCAGTTATTATTCTCACACTATTTTTATCTTTCAATGATCAAGTAAAGGTCACAAGTGTGAAAGAACAACGAAGGGACGAGTATACAGAAAGAGAAAACTATACACAAAATATAGGTGAACTCTGAAATGAAAAGCTGATTAACGCTTACTTAAACAGACATAGACAAATTTGCCATAAAGAAAATTTAACACAAATCGTGGATCCTAAATGTGTGGTTTCTAATTCATTGTTACTTTCTCCTATTATTATCTTTCAATGGCCATACAAGGTAAATACAGTAAACAGTTATATACAAATCTAGTCATGAATTCTAAAATGACTATGAACTTAAGACAAGGTTTAATCTAGACTAACAGTCCAGCCAAAGAAAAGCTAACATAATTGGTGGACCCTAATATGGGGTTACTAGCCATTTTTCAAGTCTTCCTCAGATTTGCCATGTTCATACATTAATCAGACAAAACACCAACTCATTTTTTTTTCGTCAGACCACATGATCTAGGAGTAATCCACTTCTCTGACCTCTCACACACACAGAGAGTAATGAAGTCAATTAAAGCTGAAACAACAAACCAAACCACAACTAATGAGTCGTACACAAACATTAGGAACCCAACATGGTCACTTTTACTCAGTCTATCACCAAGCTCAAACCAAACAGACAGAGGGAACATCATTTATATACATCTTGAGCGAGAACAAAAGCGAATCCACGGACACAAACCAAACCGACAGAATGGGACCGAGATTAAGAGTTTGTGTACCAGGGAGGAGATAATCACAAGTTTTTCCTATAGGAGAAACAGAACAATAAACAAAGACAAAACAATAAGCATCTTAGGTCAAATTGTCAACATAAACATTTTAGCAGGTCAGAGCAAATAAAAAAAAAAGAATCAGTTAATGGATGACAGAGGTTGGACACAATGTGATGTTTCAAACCCAGAGAATGGTCATTCCCATGTCGTTTCAGTCGGTGGTGGGTTTCATGAGGAGAAGAAGATTCGGGGGTATCAAATGAATATTATCCATCCTGTTCAAACAAAAGCTAACAGACAGAACACTTGCAGGAAATTCAGAGAGTATGGATCACGTATAGTCATCTCGTTAACAGCGGCAGATACATTCCTTCAAGACAAATCTCAAAAGAGGAATGAACCAAGGGATCGAAATAAGAAGAGGCATATCGACCGAGGGAGGAATAGCAGTAGCGATAAAATGTGTGAAACTCACTTCTCTGGATAAGAGAATGAAAACACCATATCGACATATACATCGCAAAATAAATTGCTCAGAGTTGTGCATAGACTTTTCCATTTGGTAATGAATATACAAATAAACCATAGGTATACAAGTGCCAAAAGGGATCTCGATTTGTTGGACTCCCTTTTTCTTTGAATCACAACAGCAAGCTTAAAAGCATTTTGAGTGCATAAACGAGAGGAACAAAGGGAAACCGAATACAATCATCCTGCAACTCGAACTGTAGTTCTAGCTTGCGCTTGCCCTTTGATTTTCTGTTCGTTGACTACTTGGTCCATACCAGTTTAGCGCGCAAAAGTAATTTAACGAGAAATGGAGGGTACAAAACGTATTCCTGTTCCATCAACTTCTAGAAACCAAATCCACCGAAATTAAGATTCAGGGCTCTGGTTCTAACATTTAGACGAGGCGAATAGTGAAAGTGAACAAGATCGAAAACAAAATGAAGAGTAAAGGGGTATTAACTCTTCTTTCGGAAACATATTTCCGACAGAGCTGGGGGTCTGCCCTACCGTCACCACGAATGGCTCACTAGGCCAGAAGATTTTCGGAGAGGAGAAAAAACAGTGGAAAGGAGAACTTCACACTGAACTCAAAATCGCTGATAGGTCAGAAAAGAATGGTGCAGTACTTACTCCTTTTTACCAAATTTGAGAGGGTGTAACCGGGCCACAAAGAGTATGAACCTCGGCGGAAGGGATGAATTCAAAGAAAGAGGGAGAAACTCTGAGGTGTGGATGAGTGGTAGGGTGTGGGCGACGATTCAAGATATAAGGAGGCTTAGAAGGAGATGAGGACATTTTTTGGGTAAATCCCACTCACGAGTTCCAGAAGAAGAAGAAGAAGAAGGAGATGGCGGAGAGTGGCGGAAGTGTAAGGCGTTGGTAAAAGTGCAAAGTTGGTGGCGATTCGACTGAGAAATGCAGTGGTGGGTGTGGGCGGAGGTGATGATTCGAAGGTAGAAGATGGTTTTTGCCGTCGATTCTCTGTGTGGAAGGATGAAGGTGGATGGGATTTATTAAGGGAATTGGGCAACCTTCAAGCTTCTTCCACTTTGAGTACCGAGGAAACATCGAGGAGAAAATCGGGGGGGGGGGGGCAATTGGCTCTTTCAAAACAAGCCCCATACTATCATGCTCTTTTTTTTGTAAATTGGTTTACTGAGACTGGAGTAGACCGACACAAACAACAACAAAATAAAAAAAAAGAGTTCTGCCCATTCACAGGTAAATAAAAACAAGTTTTGCCTATACATGGGTTCGAACTCGAGGCCTCCACGCATTCCCTCCTACGCCTTACCCAGATGAGCTGTGACAGTACTTAGTACATAATGGCAACGACTTAAACAAAAGCTATGTCGTGAGCTAAAATAAATTTAAAACGCTCCACCCCCTTTGCCAGGGATCGAACCCACGATCGACTGGTGGCATGGCGAGTACCTTGACCAACTACGCTGGGTAGAATTTCAAATATATTCATGGGAGAGATGATACAAGACCTCTAAATTCGACTGGATAACTTTGTTTTTTTCAAGAGCTACAAATCCAAAAGAAAGTATATGCAATAAAAAGAGATGATTAATCTAATGCATGAAATTATGGAAGCTAACTAAAATAAGGTTCGAAATGCTGATGCAAATGCATAAAATAAAATAAACGAAATAATAGTAGTAAAGGGGGACATAAAATGATGGAAATGATGATGATAAAAATAATGAGAAAATCGGCAAGAAATAATAAATAATAATGATGAGAAACAAGAGGTATGAATCAAACGAGTGCATAAAATAATACAAGGAAATAACAAAAAAGTGAAATATTTTAAGCAAAAGCTACAAAATAAGTATACAAAATGAAGTCATTTAAACCAATTACAATAAAATAAATAAAATAAAATAAAAATAAAATAATATAATATATATAAGAAAAAAAAGGCTCGTGCTCCTTTTCCATAGGAATGTGAGATTTAAATGTCGGAGAAAAAGAAATTCCTTTGGTTGAAACGGGGACGACCGCCTTGTTCCTAGAAGCATGTTTATTTTTGTATTTTTTTGTTTTAATATAAAACGGGTGAGAATTTTTGGTGTCTACAGATGGCTCCCCTTGATCAATTCTGCAGTAGAAGGCTTGCAGAATTGGATCAAGGTTGACGGGGCGCCAAAAATTCTCACTAGGGCTTTTACGCGGTACATCCAGATGCGATCACGGATAGCACGCCGTGCGAACGAGACGGGAGAGTAACAAGATAACCGAGTGCACGAGGACTTTGGAGTACCTCAACTGGACCTCTTGATATCCAGTCCTAGGGCTTATGACGGTCCTAGAATGCGATTGAAAGTACGAGGACTTAGGAGTGCCTCAATTAGACCTCTTGATATCTAGCTATAGGACTTACGACGAGCCTATAATACCAACAACCCGATTCGGTCTAAGGTGCACGAGGGCTTAGGAGTGCCTCAATTGGACCTCTTGATATCCAGTCCTAGGGCTTATGACGGCCTAGAATGCGATTGAAAGTACGAGGACTTAGGAGTGCCTCAACTAAACCTCTTGATATCTAGCTATAGGACTTATGACGAGCCTATAATACCAACAACCCGATTTGATTTAAGGTGCACGAGGGCTTAGGAGTGCCTCAACTGGACCTCTTGATGTCCAGTCCTAGGGCTTATGACGGGCCTAGAATGCGATTGAAAGTACGAACTTAGGAGTGCCTCAACTAGACTCTTGATATCTATCTAGCTATAGGACTTATGATGAGCCTATAATACTTTGATTAAGTTATACGAAACTCACTGTGGTGAAAGGTTGATCCGAAGTCGAATTTAGTTGCATGTTGATTCGGGGTCGGACGCTCTCTGATGGGTCCTTCGATCCTCAACGAAGGATTTGAGTGGAAAATTTTTCTAGTGTTGTCTCCCTTACTGCATGAGTGTTGGGATGATGGGATCGGGTGATTCCGATATATACGGTCGGATGGTTTTGACACAACTTTTGTTGACGTAGTGGTCAAGTGCGATTTTCGTGATATTGGAGAGGGCTTTAGTCGATGACTCTGGTAGTTTGACGGCGGCCCTAGTGTTGCACTAGGATAGCTCGGTATGGCCCTGAGATGGCTCCGGTATGGCCCTTGAGATGGCTCCGGTATGGCCCTGAGATGGCTCCGGTACGGCCCTGAGATGGCTCCGGTATCGCCCTGAGATGGCTCCAGTATCGCCTTGAGATGGCTCCGGTATGGCCTTGAGATGATCCTCTTGGTTGAGGCGGATTCCTTCATAAGGTGACAGCAATCAATGACCTGTGGTTCAAGGGGTGGATGGTTTTATTTTGGGATGGGTCGCACCCTGAGAGGGTTGCCTACGTACTCAACTCCCTGTTGAGATCAGACCTTACGTAGTTCATGAATTTTGGCGAGTGAGGATTTTGGTGGTGAGGAGGGATGTCTTGCGGGGCATCTCTTTGAACGGTGCCCGGAGACTTTTGGCCCTTTGCTTTGATGACTGCGCAGTCTTTCACATTACTCAGAGGATGGCTATCGTGCCAGTTGATGAAGGAGATAGGCACTATGTCGTGGCTTCCCCAACAAGGGGAGAGCATACTCATCTTTTCTCTTTCCATGTTGTAGGATATTATGTCTGAACCGATGGATGCAAATCTATTCTACATGCATTTTTGGAATTGGATATGATTGAATGCAAAGGGGATGTCGTGTCAAGGTGAGCTCAACCAAGAATTCTAGTAAGTCAGATTAGTCCCCTCTAAGCCGCTTCTTTCCTGAAAAAGGTCTCTCGGGATCTCTTATACCTTTCCGTTTCCTTTCTTAAGGTCAGTTAGGCTTTCTTTAATCGGGGTGATGAACACTCGTTTTTTCTCTACCTTCCTGATTTCTTTGACACTCGTTTGTGCATAATGTATTGACAAGATCGGACGCGCGTCGGGCCTTTCATATTTCAAATTTGGTACTTTTCGAATCAGGCAAATACCATCTCTAAGTCGGAGGTCTTTCAATGGGTTATAACGGGGCTGCAGGGTATGTCACATGGGACTGGAGGATTGTTTTGAGAATTGTGGAGCTTTTGTGCAACGGAGGATATGCTTCACCTTTGCCATGGATGGAGTGATTTTAGACTCCTTTCGCATTTGTGCGGATTATTATGTGTTCTCATTTGATTTGCTACTTCCTTTGAGTAGTCTATTTGCATTTCTTTGGGTTTGGCATTCTCGTTCTTATCTATTCCTCAAGGGGGATGTTTCACGCAATGTGGGGGCTTTCATTTGCCTCTCTTTACTCTTTAGAGTATTTTGTGTTTCGTTTCTCTCATTTTCATCCTCTTTGGGTATCTCTTTCAAGCTTTCTCCTGTGCTTTAAATGGTGGGGGAAGGGACCATGGCTCCGGCTCTTTTCATCCTCTTTTGCAAGGGTGAATTGTTGTGTGATGTGGGCTGATATATCGTGGAGCCATTTCGGAAAAAAGTTTTCAATGAAAGGCTCAGCGGGGTTCACTAAGGGATCATTTTCAGGGTCAATAAGGCTTTTTGGCTTTGGAGGTTTTCTTCGATCCTAGGTGCCTCGTCATCCCTATTGACAGATATTTTTTTCCTCTTCTATTCCTTAATTTTGACATGAATGGTTCGCGCTTTTCTCATCAATATTTGGTTCTGTGATGGAGGATCCTCACATGGTGCTTCACAATCTAAATGTGTCAAGCGCTCTGGGTTTTGCACGCTCTGTGTTTCTCTCATGCGCTCGACTCTCACGGGAGGTTGGAGATCCTTTCAAGACCTCTTCGAGAAAAATGATACAAGTGTTCGGCAGCCTTTGATGACTTATGTGACTTTCTAGAATTAAAGATCAAGACACACCTCGAGACTGGGGATATGCGAATACAAATACGATTAAACTAAACCTAATGCAGATGGTAATGATAACTTTCGTGTGGATGTTTTTTTTTTGGATTTTTGTGTGATGCATTTTTTCATATGGATGCATTTTTTTGGATTTTTAAATGGATGCATTTTTTTTATATGATGCATTTTTTGGATTTTTAAATGGATGCATTTTTTTTATTTTTGTGACGGTTTAGACATAATATCGTTTCAACCGATCGAAATTGACAAGACTTTGAAATTCTTCTCCGTCTAAATTTGTCAGCAATACCGCACCTTGAGGGTTATCTCTTTGACCAGATAGGGGCCCACCCAGTTCGGTCTGAATTTCCCTCACGGGTCCGGCAAATCCTTTCACAACTCTTTTAGGACGAGATAACCCACTTGGATGTTTCGTTCTTTGACCCTTTTGTTGAACGCTCTAGCCATTCTCTTCTGGTAACCCTGGATGTGATATAATGCCTGTAGGCGCTTTTCATCAAGAAGAGCTAAACTGTCATAGCGTTGTTGCATCCAGTCACTTTCAGCGATTTTCAGTTCATTAGCGACTCGAAGAGTTGGAATTTCAAGCTCAATTGGCAAGACACATTCTGACCCATACACCAAGGAATACGGGGTGGCTCCGGTTGCAGTTCTGACAAGTAGTTCGGTAACCCAGAGAGTATAATGCAGCTTTTCTGGCAAATCTCTGTAGTCTCAACCATTTTTGACAATGCGCTTTTTACAGCTTTGTGGCGGCTTCGACTGCTCCGTTAGTCTGAGGCCTGTATGGAGAAGATCTGTGGTAACGAATGTTGTATTTTCCATGACCCGGATAGTGTCTCCGCGAATTGAGGACCGTTGTCTGATACGAATTCTGAGGGAACCCCGTATCGGCATATGATGTCTCTCTCGATAAACAAGGCAACTTGTCTTGACCAATATTCGCAAACGACCATGCTTCGACCCCATTTACTGAAATAATCTATTTCCACAAGGATGTAGCGATGCCCATTTGAAGCTTTAGGGTGAATTTCACCAATGATGTCGATTCCCCATATAGAGAACGCCAAGGAGCTGCCATGGCTGTTAGGGGTAGGGGAGGCAGGTGTTGCAAATTAGCATGTGTCTGACACTTGGGGTACTTTTTCACAAACGCTGTAATCGCTTCCATTGTTGTCCAGTAATACCCTAGTCTGAGGATTTTCCGGGATAGGGAATGTCCTCCAGCATGGGTCTTACATACTCCCTCGTGGACATCCTCGATGACTTTATCAGCCTCTTTTCGGGTCACACATAAGTGTTGGACTCCATTTGGCATTCTCTTGTAGACCCTAGTTCCGCATACTACGTATTGATTTGACATTCTTCTTAGCGCAATGCGGTCCTGCTTAGTGGCTTCTAGCGGATACTCTCCTTTCCTAAGGAAATTCTCAATGTCCACGAACCACTCATCTTCGTTTTCTTCTACTTCGATGGCTCCAATTTGAACGAGGGTACATTGGTCATTGTTATCCACAAGGGGAAGTACAGTGAACCGGTCGATACTTGACTACTGAAGCCAAGGACGCCAAGGAGTCGGCGAAGATATTCTGGCTACGGTTCGCATGTTTGAAAGTCACGTTTCGAAAGCAGGTGACTAGGTATGAAAGGTAGTCATGGTAGGGGATCAATCGTTTCTTCTCTGATCTCCCAAGTCTGGTTGACTTGTGAAATAACGAGATTAGAGTCACCGAAGACCTCTAACTCCTCCACTTGCAATTCTAACGTCATTTCAAGTCCTAGAATGCAGGCTTCATATTCTGCCATGTTATTAGTGACCGGGTAATTGATTTTTACCGCAGCTGGAAGCAGATCTCCTTCAACAGGTTTTCCGTAATGTCATGATTTGCTCGTCCGGAAGTCGTCATTTCCGAAGAACTCGGATGCTATGGGGCATGCTGCTAGGTGTTCGGCTATGGCACTCCCTTTGATTGATTTTTGAATTTTGAAAGTGATATCGAATTCGGATAACAATAGGGACCATCTGGATAAGCGACCATCAAGAATTGGATTTTCTAGAAGGTACTTTAGGGGTTCATGCGTGCAATCAGATGAACTTCTTGCCCTAACAAGTAGTGTCTTAGTTTCTTCGTAGCCCAGACCAAAGCAGCGCAAAATTTGTGGATGTCGGAGTATCACGTTTCTGTATCAACCCATTTTTTTACTGATATGGTAGATCGACTTTTCACGCGGTGGGACCCCTGTTCCTGGGCCAGCATGGCACCCATTGACGTTTTCTCGGGGCGTGAGTAAGGATCATCGGCTTACCCTCCTAGGCGGTACCAAGACTGGTTGGTTCTGCAGATAGGTTTTTATCTTTTCGAATGCTTCTTGACATTGTTCATTCCAGACTTTAGACGCGTCTTTCTTCAACAGACTAAAAATAGGCTCATAGGTCTCGGTTAGCTGCATGATGAATCTTCTGATCTTCTGATGTACTGAACTCTACCTAAGAAACCCCTGATTTCTTTTTCGGTCTTCGGCGGAGACATTTCTTGAATGGTTTTTATCTTATCTGGGTTTACCTCGATTCCACGGTGGGTTGATCATGAAACCCATAAGCTTTCCCCGGGTTACACCGAATGTGCATTTTTCCGGGTTGAGTTTCATTTGATATTTTCGCATCCGATCAAAGAACTTTCCAAATTTGTCAAGTGGTCCTCTCGTTGGGCAGCTTTGACGATCATGTCGTCTACGTATACCTCCACTTCCTTGTGGATCATATCATGCAATAGTGTAGTGGCAGCCCTTTGGTATGTGGCTCCGGCATTTTTTAAAGCCAAAGGGCATGTTTACGTAACAAAAGGTTCCCACACTGTGTAAAAAAGACGTTTTTTTCCTGATCTTCTACAGGCATTCGGATTTGGTTGTAACCCGAAAATCCATCCATGAATGACAGTAGTGCATGTTGGGCAGTGTTATCAACAAGGATATCATTGTGAGGTAAGGGAAAGCTGTCATTGTGGCTGGCCTCGTTTAGGTCCCGAAAATCGATGCACACTCGCACCTTTCCATTTTTCTTTGGACGGCTACGATATTGGCTACCAGTCGGGGTAGTTGACGACCCGGATAAAGCCAACACGTAACAACTTTTTCAACTTCTTCTTTTACTTTCAGTTATGCTCAGGTTTCATCCTTCTTAAACGTTGTTTCTTAGGTTTGGCATTGGGATACAACGGTATTCGGTGTTGGACAATGTCAGGATCGATCCCAGGCATGTCTGCATAGCTCCAAGCAAAAACATCGACATATTCGGTTAGTAGAGAATTTAGGTCCCGTTTTTCTGTTTCACTCAGACCCGAACCGACTTGCAAAGTTTTGGGGTTATTAGGTGTTCCGATATTTATTGCCATAGTATCCTCTACAATCTGGGTGTGAGTGGAATATTGTTCTGTGGGAGGCATATTCTCCTCATCACATTCCTCCTCTTCGGCCTCAAGAATTTGTAATGAATCGAACGTTTGAGAAGACATAATAGATGAATACTCTGAACAAACTAAATTTCCATTAATATCCAATGAGCTTGGGAGCTCTGAGATTGTCAGAAAATTGCCACCATTTTTACAAGTGAAAACAATGGTGGCGATCCTCCTCTAGTCTAATTCTATTTGCATTGCGATGTTCTCATTACACTGATAACTGCATTCATCACTAATAACACTGCCATCACTACTGCTACTATCATCGTCACTACCAACTAGACTAACTACGTAAGGCTCCTGGGAAATCAGCTCCTCTCTCTTATGATAGACGACAAGACACGCTCCATGGCCATCTACCGAGGGTGCGGGGTCCTTGATGACTGGTTTGATCATGACACTGCTCTCCGTTGCATCCTCGGGCATCCCTTGGTCGCATCCCTTGTCGTCATGGTCTTCAGGGCATGGGTTGAGGGAGAATAAAGTGGTCCACCAGCTCCCCCACTCCATTATCTCCTGATCCTCCAGGGCCCGAGCTACTCTCTGCTTATCACAACTCATAGATACATGAGGTTCAAGGTTAACCGATAAGAAAGAATCTGTGAGAATTCTTACATGTGAATCTGTCAACATCATACCTGGCATTTCCGTAAATCCCAACCCTGCTCCTCGACCTCCAATAATGCTGTTAATGGCTCTGCCATGCCCTGCAGCTCTTGCCTCGTCCACTCCCCTGTTTGTAGCCCATTCGAGACATCATGTGCTGGATGCGGGGCTATAGACGCTAGGGTCGAAATAAAAAGGAGTGTTGAAGAAGTTTGACTTACCTGTGAATGTGGCTTCGCCACTGTGAAGCCCCCAAGCGTCAACCCTCGACCCCCCCGGTGTATTAATCTCAAATAGTGGGGACTCAGCTCTGGCCTCCCCCAAAACCTCCACGATTCGTCCCCCGTGTTTGAATTTTAGCTTCTGATGACGACTGAGGAGAGTCCTTTAATCTGATTGATGAATTCGGTCCAGCAGAAGGTTGAACGTGGAGGATATGTCTATGGCCATCGCTTCGATGGTCAGGGAGACGTCCTCAATCAGGATTGGCAGGGAGATGGTTCCCAAAACTTCCTATGGCTGTTGTCATAGGCACTCAACGTCATGTCTACTGGCTTGAAATCGTTGAGTCCCATATGACGGGCTACTCGGAGCGGACAGACATTCACTTCAGCCCCATCATCAATCAAAGTCTTGGGACCTGGAATCCTCCAGCCTTCACATTTATGTAGAGGGCCTTTCCCGCCTGACGAGGATCTCGTCGTCGGTGAACGTTATGAAGAGGTCCGGAGTCCGGGATAGGTGAGCTATGATGTTTTCAACCGACGCCGGCTCTTCTTGTCCATTCCCAAGTGCCGAGCTACTGCATCTTTGTGCTCTTCTGAGATCGTCAGCAGGGACCAGATTGTGATGGGTATGTTGTCTTCAATTTTCTCAACAGCTCTTCTTCTCCCACCAACTTATTTTCCGATTCAATCAAAGTAAGGTCATGGACCTTCTGTTGCAGCGTTTCTGGCTCCTCTGTGAGCTCAGCAGGTTTGAAATGCTTTCCTGAGCGGGTTAAGTGATTGATTTTTCCCAAGTCATCATCGTGTTTTTCCTCATCTGCTATCCGAATGGCATTTTTACAAGGGTTATAACGGTGAATTTTCATCTTCGTCGGTGATCATGATGACATTGCACTCAAGAGATTCTCCTTCCTCGCCTTTCGGCAATCTTCTGCCGGCACCATGCCCTACCACCTCCAATGCTTTCATAGTGTTATAGAGCTCTCGTGCTTCAAAATTCTGTCCCACGAGTAACTCAAGGTTCTTTTCCATATGTCGTCCTACTATCAGCAGAGTGATTATAGACACCCTTCCTTGTCCTACCAGACGCTCAACTGTGGTTCAAATTTCATGTGTCATGGCTAGATATTCATGCATCTGCTCTGCGGTTGAATATCATGCTGAATTTCTGGACGGCGAACTCAAAAGGCGTCTAGCTCCGGGGATAGCACGATCGGAGGGGGTGTGCTCTGGTTGCCTGACTCAAAAGAGTTCTCGATGACATTGATACTTATGATTCTGCTAATGTCTGACTCTTCTTCACCTTCTCCCGTCAGACTCAACATATTCACATGTCTAGGGATAGAGTTGTTCTGAGTGTTTTGGATTAGTTTTCGGGAATTCCACCTCTTCAGCATCTATCAGGTCTTGGATAGCGTGGCCAAGGCTCTGCAATTATCTGTACTGTGTCCCTTGATCAGGTGGTATTCACAGAAGCTGGCAAGGTTGGTTCCCATCTGGGTAACTCCTGATTTGGGGTTTCGGGTGTCCCAGCAAAAACCCACTTTTCTTCAACTTTTCATAGGCTTTATCCATTGACATTCCTAAGCTGGTTTAATTCCTTCTGGGTTGAGTTTGGTAGCTTAGCGATGGAGTTGTAGAATAGTTTTGAGGTTGGCCCACTAACTTGGGCTTGAAACACTGGTGGTTGGGATTGATTGGTTGACGGGGTAGGGACAAACTTGCCGCCCGTGTCCATTTTAGGCTGCTTGTTTTGATAGCTTGACAGTCGAGGAAACGATCCCTAGAAACTGGGACCTTTCAACTTTCCAGCCAATGCTAGTTCTTCTGCGGTCGTGGCAGCTGCTTTTAGATGCTTGAAATCACAAATCCCTAAGGATTTGAGGTGATCTGAGTAGGGATTTTCTAGACAATCGATCATGATCCTTATTTTGCTCATCTTCACTGGGGCGGTCTAACATCTACCCGCCTTCTCTCTCCACCTAGTAATGAATTCCATCACTGTCTCATGATTTCTTGGTCTCATAGTCTTCAAGTCTCTCCGGGTGACCCCTAAGTGAGTGTTATAGCTATACTGCTCCACAAAAGCTTGGTAGACTTCTTCTAGTTTTTTCCCGAGAAGTCAAACCTTGACACCCAAGTTTGGGCAGACCCTTCGAGATAGCTGAGGAAGCAGATTATCTTCTTTCATCATCTAGCCCATGCATAGTCATAACCCGATCAAACTGGGCAAGATGGTGCCTAGGGTCCCCTTCCCGGAGTATTTAGAGATTTTCGGCAGTTTCAGGTTCTCGGGCAACTTGGAGTTTGGCGTCAATTGGAAATGACGGAAACCCAGCATCTTGGCTCGCTCTCCGAGCTGCATATCTATAAGTAATTCTTCCCTTAGGGATTTCTTCATTTGACAGAAGTCAATTGGAAGGTGCTCGCAGGTGTGCTTGATTGTAGTCGTGAATCAGATGGTTGGACGGGTGGGGTAGCAGTTGAGTATGGGGAATTACTTCCTCAAAACGGACAGCGTGTCCGGGGGTGGTGTACTGGTATGGATTGAGCTGAATGGGGTCTGGGTGTGGTAATTTGGGATGAATGAGCTCGGATTGCTTGACTTGATATAGATTGGCCATTTGGGCAGTGACTTCAACAGCTGGAATGGTGGTAATTCGGAAAAGTGGTTGGCTTGGTTGAAGTTGTGGTCAGAATTGGCGTGGCAAGGGGGCTCCAGAAAGTAGGTCAGTTGTTTGGAACGTTGTCGTTATGGGGTGGATGGTGGTACGTTCTTTTCCGTGAAAGGTTGTGGTGCAGTGGTGTTGAAAATAGGGTTTTGATGAAAGTGATCCCTGGGGTCTCTTCGATATAATCAATCGTCGGGATCGGAAGGTATGGTCCTTTCCCTTGTTCACCCTTTCCTTAATGTTATTGTTCCTCCACGCTCTATTGTCTGTCTCATCAGAGATTCATTCATTTGGGATTGTTCCCACAAATGATAGAGGGTGCTAGCATCAGGGTGTTGTATGCTGCCGCTAGCTCCGGAAGGGCTTGCCTCTATGGCAGAAGTGACAACTTGGGTAATTTCTGGGGCGATCGGGTTGATCAGGCTCAGATCCATGGTTTCTGATGAAGTTTCGGTTGTGGTCTCGCTAGCCAGTCTACCCCTGGAGTCTCTCTTCCAAAGTCGAGTAATGTTGGAAGATTGGAGGAGAGCTCTTTACTTTCTGCTTCTGTGATACGCGCTCTTTACTTTCTGCTTCTGTGATACGCGGGGATATAGAATATATGAAAAAGTGTCAGTATGAAAGTAACTCAAAAAAGGTGAGAGAGTGAAAGAAAAGGGAGGGGTCGTCCCCAGTTTTGTGTAAAGTCGTATGAAAGTGATTGAATTCTTTTATGAAAATGCTAAAGGGAAAGGCGCACGAGCCGATTTCCATTGCCAAGAATAAACACCGTACTATTTCATTGCTCGGTCGTAATTGCATATAACGGGGAAAATGAGGGGGTTACATCCAAGTTCATAGGGGGAAACATAATATTAGTCAACAAGAGTTAGATAACTTTACATAACCGTTGTCACATAATAGGGAGGGGAATTACATTCATATCCAAAAAAGAGAGAGGGGATTACATCCATTTGTCATTACATTGCCGATATCATATAACTGGGAAAAAGGGATTACATCCAAATTCAAAAGGGCAAACTTCTACTAGTGACACGTGATAACATAGGAGATCAACTAATAGTCTTCTGTCGCTTGCACTCTTCTTTCTCCCTCTTCCTCTCCTGGCGGGTAGTGGGAATTAGTTGCAGGTCCACCACAATTGGCAGCGGGGATCCTGAGTGATTGCTGAGGCGCGGGTCATAAGCACTTTTTATCATCCGGTCGACACGCATAGCAACCATGCCTGATACTCTTTGCTCAAACCAAAATACTTAGTTTGAAGATGGCCCACTTCATCCCAGAGTTATAAATACCGGCAATGTAGTTGATGCTGCCATCTGTGTACCGGATCTACCAAAGCGTTGCTCCTAGCTCCGGGTATGGTCTGCTCTCGGCCGAATTGACGCATTGCTCTAAAGGGAAAGATAGTGATAAACCTTTCTAAGCCTAGCAACGTCAGCCCATCCTCCTGATGATCTAATTGAACGGTCCCTCCTTGGACATCCCAGTCAGGCAAAATCCAATTAATCTGCCAATCATAACAACGATCCATAAAGTAAGCTTTCCACCCCGCTTTCGGGCAGTCGGGAAGGTGTCTATGTTTACTAATTTATACACCTCCACCTTCTTTATCAGCCCAAGGTGATCAAACAACCACATTTGGAGGAGGAGTGGACTTCCTATGAAAAAGGTTTCCAAGGCTCCGGCTTCCTTCCAACGGTCTAGGGCTCTCACCATCTCAGCCACAACCACCGTCCCGACACTTTTACCCTCTTCTAGGGCCTTCAGCAGATAGATTACTCGTGGGTTGATCCTCAAGTGCCTCTGTCGAACAAGTAAAACCCCATGATGCAGAGGTCAAGCACTCGCCTTTTAGTGCTCTTGGGATAGTATGGTTGGTAGAACTGTTGTAGTAGATCCCACAGGCGTATGCTCATGTTACCGAAACTCTCAACCTCCTCGATCCTTACCCCCAGGAAATCAGCTGCAAACTTTAGTGTATGCGATCGCTCGACGGGGATGGTGGGCATCTTTTGATGGGGCTTGATTTTAAGCAGTGCATCCATCTCAGCAGGCAAGATAATCAACTCTTGGAGGTTGAAGCGGTATAGATGGTCTGTCGAATCCCAATAAGTGACTGACTCGAACAATGCTTCATAGTTAATGGCCACTCTACACATTCTGGCAAGTCCTGCCAGCAACGGCTCGTCAGGGCCTTTCATCTGAGCGCAGTAGTCCCTGAGTTCCTTGGCAAAGGTCGACTCCTGGTGACGCTCCACTTGGTAGGGGGTGATTGGAGCTTGTCCTTCACTGGGTCCTTCCTCTACTCTGCTTCTGTTCACTTTCTAGGGCTTCTTCTCTCCAGGCACTGGCACTAGTCTGTTCATCATTTTCCTGCAAAAAAGGAAATAAAATGGAAAAGAAAGGGGAGAGAATATGATAATTAAGAGTTGGGGAAACGATTAAGCAATTACTAGTACAACCCGTTTATCCTTGGAAATGGAAATTAGTTTTGAAAACTAATTTTGAGAAGGGTTTGAAAAATCATTATTTTTTTGAAAGTGGTTTTACTAAAATCGGTTTTTGAAAAGGTTTTGAATAATGGTTTTGATTTTGAAGTAAAGGGGTTTAGGTTTCAAAACTCTCGAATGGTAGCAAGTAAAACAGTTTTAACACAAGTGAGAATTCCGAACGTTTTAAAACAGATTGGTTTGAGAAAAGGTTTGCACACATGTATTGCATATAGTAAATCGTGGCTATATTTGATGTGGAGCTGAGTGCGAATGATTGGGATAATCACCTTCCAGACTAGTCACACGAGTCACGGCCGGTGATTATCACAACATACTCACTTTCGGGAAACTTGGGGAAGTACTGCATGGGAACGGGTCTCCCATCGTCTGCACGATAAGGTGTGTCTAAAGTCCAAATTATTCGCTGACTACGCTATGTCATGTATGGGTATCCGTAAATACGGGATCCGCTATGAATTTGTAGCACGACATTGGGCTTTAAAGACACCCGTGGTGCAGAGGAATCATGGAGAACTGAGCCCATGCAGTCTTCAGGGTAAGGCAAAGGGTGGTCAGACAGACGGCATACAAGGGGGTGACTACCCATAAGCCCATCTTAGACACCGGATAAGGCAGTTGGACACTGAAGGCTCATGGCTCACTATATGCTGGCTTAGACTCCGGTGATGGAGGATATTTTGGATCATGAGCTTCGAGGCGTTGGTCTTGGACCGTATTATCTCGTGGGTTAACTCCTTCTAGGAAGGACCCAACTCATGGGGAATCAACCGTGGACCGGTTGGGGATCCCGTGACATGTGGATGAAGCGGGTGACTCAGTGGAATGCATGTCTTACGCTACCCAATGCAACAATGTGTTGATTCCTTCTAGGAAGGCTCTATTTACATAAGTAATAAATAAGCAATAACAATCAAGATACTATGTCATGCATGAAGAGCGGTAAACATAAGACAGTAAACACACAACAATAAACACACAAAAGTGAAGCATGTAAATGGTAAAGCACACATGTGGCACTCAAAGCTAATCTCGAACTCTGAACTTTCATCTTAACTATCCTCTTAAACACACTCTAAGTGTGGAGTAGAGTAGTCCTGGCTTTGGAATGAATCTCTTGACGGTTTGGAAAGAAGTTGGGGAATCTTGATAATTTTGGATGGAGTTCAGTCTTCCTTGACCAAGTTTATGAGAAAAACTTACTCAAGTATTCCCCAGCAGAGTCGTCATTCTGTGGAGGGTGATTTTTTGGTATGAGGGGGGTCTATATAAATATGGTCTAACTGAAAAGTCGAGATCCTAGAAATTGCCATTCTGTGGAGGGTGAAAACCTGTCACCTTGGCATCCCTCAAATACCTACTCTATCGTCCGTCTTTCCCATAAAGCATAAGGGGGAGTGCAAGTGAACACTACACCCGCTCTTAATGGGCCCCACACGGACTTATGCCCTAAGGGCGGAAATTGACTAGAGTCGCCACCTAGTTTGACCTAAGGAACTAGGAAGGAAAGGAAGAAGGGTTCTAGGAACCATTGGTTGACTCTGAATTTATTGCCTATGGATAGGACTTATCTAGTCAAGCCAGAGATTCTATGTTGGGTTCGCACTGGGTTACACCCCTAAGAAGTGGCAACGACCACGACTTCGGATTGGTGCCCAAGGAAACCTCGGTCTCCAATTGTCGGGATTGCCTTCTTTCAAAACCTTTTTAGAGAGATACATTTAAAAGCCAAAGGATAGGATTGAGTGTGGGTTGAGGAATAGATGATTTAGAAGAGTTGAAGAATAGGCTGGTCTTAGAGTTGGTTTGGTTGAAGTGTTGAGAGGTTTTGATTGTTTTGAGGGGCTTGAGGTTGTTTTGGCTTTCACGGGGATTAAGAGGATGATGGGAGTTTTGAGGAGTAAAAGGGCATTTTGGTCATTATATATTTTTTTGGAGTTAAGGGGTGTTTGGATCATTTGCTGGAGTTATGGAGTTTTTGGTCATTTTGTAGAGATGAGGGATACTTTGGTCACTTTGTGAAGTTAAGAGGTGTTTTGGTCATTTTGTGAAATTGAGAGGTGTTCAGATTCTTTAGTGGAATTGAGGAGTTTTCCGTGTTTGTAAAGTTTGGATTTTAGAATGGTCGAATTTTTGAGGTGTTTTAGAAGTCGAAAGTATGATGGAGTGTGACAGAGGATATTTTTACAGGTGTTCGGGTTTTGAAGATGTTTCAGGTTTTTGATGACTAAGGTTGTTCGGGAGTATTCAGGAATTGGAGGTCCTATGTGACCCGGAGTTGGTTCAGAAGAGGATTGAGAAATGTTTATAGTATCTGAGGTTCTATGGGAAGGGTTGGATTGGTTTATTTAACATTGTCTCTCTTAAAGTTTCTAAAACCGAAAAAAAACTGTTTTTGTTGTAAAAGGGCGGATAATCCCGAGGGATTACCCTATGTACCCCCTCGAACACGACACTTAATTAATGTAAGTGCCGAGGCTCAAAAAATGGGGCAATGAATTTATGTCGAAAAAATAGGATTCAAGAGAAACACCATGAATGAGATGTTCTCGATCGAACCCTAATAACGTATCTAACTCCCAGGTTTTAAAACGTTAAAAACTGAAAATATTGAAATCGAGTGGAAGGGAGTTAGATGATTCTAAAATCCCGACTGCGACTAGGAAGGTCGTTATTTCCCTAGCACCCTGCCTTGTAAAAATCTAGGCTGCAATTAGGGGAGGTTTGTCACCCTAATGCCTCGCGTAAAGAGATCCAGACTGCGACAAGGGAGGTTATGACTCTAGTGTCCCGCCTCGGTTTTTTATTTTGGAAGAGAGACAAGTGGTGCCTAACTAGGAAGAAAACGTTCTTTGAAGGTGTTAGACACCCCATGTTCCCCGAAAACTATTTAGTTCTGAGTTTGAAAACTGAGTTGGAAAACTTTTGAAGTGGTTCGGAATTCTCTGTAAAGAAACGCTGATTTTGGGAAAGGTTTTAGGAGAAAACTTTATGTATATGTGAGAAGAACTTTCTACGTTTTGAGAAGATTTTTCTGTGATGTGAGAAGAGTTTTTCCTTTAAAATTCCACAAAATGGTTTCTTTGAAAACTTGATGAAATTTGAATAAAATGATTGTTTGAAATTTGAGAAAGAAGATTTTTTAGGAATTAAAGATGAATACTGAGGAATGTTTTTAGATTTTTGGAGTTTGGATGGAATCTACAATATGGGTTTGAATGGGATTGAGTTTGAATTGGATTGAATTGAATCGGGCTTGGAAAACAGGCCAGGTCAAAGTTGGGTCAAGGTCAAACTTCGGCTGCTCAAAGTTCGGTTTGGTCAAAGTTTGGGTCTTAGTCAAAGCTTGGGTCATGGTCAATCACGGGACTGGTCAAAGTTTGGGTCATGGTCAATCACTGGACTGGTCAAAGTTGGACCGAGTTGGGCCTTGGTCAAGGTTTGGACCGGATTGGGCCTTGGTGGACTGAGTGGGCTTTGGGTCCAAAATGGGTTTGCGCTGAAATGGGCTCGGGCCAAAGCGAGTATGTGTCAAAATAGGCTTGGGCCAAATTGGGTTTAGGTCGAATTGGACCTTGATGAGTTTTTGAGTTGGGTTGAAGATTATTTTTGGGCTGAAATTGGCCTTGGGCCTTTTTATTTGGGCTTGATTTGATTTTTGTGGTCTTGGATGGGTCAAAGTCAAAGTTTTGGGTCAAACTTGGGTTCGGTCAATGTTGGGGGTTGGTCAAGGTTAGGAATTGGTCAAATCGGTTTGATTTTTGCGGGTTTGGGCCAATTTTGGGCTTATTGGGCTAATTATGGGCTTGTTGGGCCGATTGTGGGCTCGTCAGGCCGATTGTGGGCTGAGTTGGTTTTGGTCCGAGATTGGGTTTGGGCCGAGTTAGTTTTGGGCTGAGATTGGACTTGTGGGCCAAATTGGGTTAAAGTGGCTTTTTTATTTGGGCTGAAAAGGGTTTAATGGGCCAAGCGGGTCTTTTGATTTGGTTTTTTGGGCCGAATTGGCCTATGGGTCTTATTTGGGATTGGGAAAATTAGGCCATGTTTGGAATTGGGTCAGAAATTGGCCCTTGTTTGAGTTGTTTTGAGCTTTTGGGTCTAATGGGCTTTGGAAAATTTGGGAAGAAATGATGAATCAAAATGAGATGAATTTTAAGAAAGTGCTTTTATTAATACATATTATTATGATGAGATGTGGTTTGGGTCTAGGAATCATTTTCTGCGGACTTGTGTTATTTTGTGGGCTTTTGGGCCGGGTAGAGTAATGGGCTGGGTAGAATAGTGGGCCGGATTGAGTAGTGGGCCGGGCTTGATGGAATTGGGTCGGATTTGAATATTGGGCCGGATCTGGATATTGGGCCGGATTTGGATATTGGGCCGAACTGAGGTTGGGCCGGTTTTGTGGCTTGCTGGGCCGAGTTGAGCTTGGGCTCAGATTTTGGGAGTTGGGTTTCGAAAGTGGACTTCTAAAATGGGCTGTTAAAAAAAATTGTTTGAAACTTATTGGGAGCTAGTGGGCTTAAGTCCTGTCTGAATGAAGATTACTTGGATTTACAAATGGATTGGATTTTTGTTGATTGTATATTTTATTCTGAAATTAAAGGGATGATTTGAAAAGCTTTAGGGAATACGGGTATTCCTCACATGACCGTGTCTAGGACCCGTATGCATTGAGGATACCCCGATCCTAGGGCTTTTATAGAATGGACCCCAAAGGTCCACTAAGAGGGCAACCTAATTGGCTTTCTAGGGCCACCTGTTCCAGCCCGTTTGGCTGTTTATGAGCTGGTCTTGAAGCAAAATTAAATTTGGGCCGGGGGTTACCTAGGCCCAAACAGGTCCAGCCCACCAAGATGAGCAAAAATATGAACTTTAGAAAAAAAAAAAGGGACTGTGTAAGTAACACAAAGATAACAAGGATTACAAGAGCATGGATTTCAAAAGCTACCTAAATAAATCATGTACATGTACAAGGGGTTCAGAAGCTATACACGTAGAAATAAATCCTTAAAGCTGCCTTGGGGACAAATCAGATTTATTTAACCTAAACTCCCAATAAAACACCAACGAAATGAGCCCTACTGTGTGGGTTTTTAATCAGTTATTATTCTCACACTATTTTTATCTTTCAATGATCAAGTAAAGGTCACAAGTGTGAAAGAATAACAAAGGGATGAGTATACAGAAAGAGAAAACTATACAAAATATAGGTGAACGCTGAAATGAAAAGCTAATTAACGCTTACTTAAACAGACATAGACAAATTTGCCATAAAGAAAATTTAACACAAATCGTGGATCCTAAATGTGGGGTTTCTAATTCATTGTTACTTTTTCCTATTATTTATCTTTCAATGGCCATACAAAGGTAAATACAGTAAACCGTTATATACAAATCTAGTCATGAATTCTGAAATGACTAGGAACTTAAGACAAGGTTTAATCTAGACTAACAGTCCTGCCAAAAGAAAAGCTAACATAATCGGTGGACCCTAATATGGGGTTACTAGCCATTTTTCAAGTCTTCCTCAGATTTTCCATGTTCATACATTAATCAGACAAAACACCAACTCATTTTTTTCGTCAGACCACATGATCTAGGAGTAATCCACTTCCCTAACCTCTCACACACACAGAGAGTAATGAAGTCAATTGAAGCTGAAACAACAAACCAAACCACAGCTAATGAGTCGTACACAAACATCAGGAACCCAACATGGTCACTTTTACTCAGTTTATCACCAAGCTCAAACCAAACAGATAGAGGGAACATCATTTATATACATCTTGAGCCAGAACAAAAGCGCATCCATGGACACAAACCAAACAGACAAAATGGGACCGAGATTAAGAGTTTGTGTACAGGGAGGAGATAATCACAAGTTTTTCCTGTAGGAGAAACAGAACAATAAAAAAGACAAAACAATAAGCATCTTAGGTCAAATCATCAACATAAACATTTTAGCAGGTCAGAGCAAATAAAAAAAAAGAATCAGTTAATGGATGACAGAGGCTGGACACAATGTGATGTTTCAAACCCAGAGAATGGTCCTTCCCATGTCATTTCCGTCGGTGGTGGGTTTTCATGAGGAGAAGAAGATTCGGGGGTATCAAATGAACATTATCCATCCTGTTCAAACACAAAGCTAACAGACAGAACACTTGCAGGAAATTCAGAGTATGGATCACGTATAGTCATCTCGTTAACAGCGGCAGATACATTCCTTCAAGACAAATCTCAAAAGAGGAACGAACCAAGGGATCGATATAAGAAGAGGCATATCGACCGAGGGAAGTAGTAGCAGATAAAATGTGTGAAACTCAACATCTCTTGGATAAGAGAATGAAAACACCATATCGACATATACATCGCAAAATAAATTGCTCAGAGTTGTGCAAAGACTTTTTCATTCGGTAATGAATATACAAATAAACCAGAGGTATACAAGGGCCAAAGGGGATCTCGATTTGTTGGACTCCCTTTTCCTTTTAATCACAACAGCAAGCTTAAAAGCATTTTGAGTGCATAAACGAGAGGAACAGAAGGGAAACCGAATACAATCATCCTACAACTCGAACCGTAGTTCTAGCTTGCGCAGCGCTTTGATTTTCTGTTCGTGGACTACTTGGTCCATACCAGTTTAGCGCGCAAAAGTAATTAAACAGAGAAATGGAGGGTACAAAACCGTATTCCTGTTCCATCGACTTCCAGAAACCAAAGCCGCCGAAATTAAGATTCAGGGCTCCGGTTCTAACATTTGGAAGAGGCGAATAGCGAAAGTGAACAAGATCGAAAACAAAATGAAGATGGGGTAAAGGGTTTAAGTCTTCTTTCGAAACATATTTCTGACAGAGCTGGGTGTCTGCCCTACCGTCACCACGAATGGCTCACCCGGCCAGAAGATTTTCGGAGAGGAGAAAAACAGTGGAAAGGAGAACTTCACACTGAACTCGAAATCGCTGATAGGTCAGAGAAAGAATGGTGCAGTACTTACTCCTTTTTACCAAATTCGAGAGGGTGTAACCGGGCCACAAAGAGTATGAACCTCGGCGGACAGGGATGAATTCCAGTCGGAGGGAGAAACTCAGAGGCGTGGATGATTGGTAGGGTGTGGGCGACGATTCGAAGATGGAAGGAGGCTTAGAAGGAGACGAGGATGTTTTCTGGGTAAATCCTACTCACGAGTTCCAGAAGAAGAAGAAGGAGATGGCGGAAGAGTAAGGCGTTGGTGAAAGTGCAAAGTTGGTGGCGATTCGACTGAGAAATGTAGTGGTGGGTGTGGGCGGAGGTGATGATTCGAAGGTAGAAGATGGTTTTTGCCGTCGATTCTCTATGTGGAAGGATGAAGGTGGATAGGATTATTAAGGGAATTGGGCAACCTTCAAGCTTCTTCCACTTTGAGTACCGAGGAAAACATCGAGAGAATATCGGGGGGGGGCAATCGGCTCTTTCAAAACAAGCCCCATACTGTTGTGCTCTTTTTTTTTTTGTAAATTGGTTTACCGAAACTGGAGTGGACCGACACAAACAACAACAAAATTAAAAAAAAAGAGTTCTGCCCATTCACAGGTAAATAAAAACAAGTTTTGCCCATACATGGGTTTGAACTCGAGACCTCCACGCATTCCCTCCCACACCTTACCCGGATGAGCTGTGACGGTACTTAGTACATAATGGCAACGACTAAAACAAAAGCTATGTCGTGAGCTAAAATAAATTTAAAACACTCCACCCCCTTGCCAGGGATCGAACCCACGATCGACTGGTTGCATGGTGAGTACGTTGACCCACTACGCTGGGTAGAATTTCAATATATTCATGGGAGAGATGATACAAGACCTCTAAATTCGACTGGATAACTTTGTTTTTTTCAAGAGCTACAAATCCAAAAGAAAGTATATGCAATAAAAAGAGATGATTAATCTAATGCATGAAATTATGGAAGCTAACTAAAAATAAGGTTTGAAGTGCTGATGCAAATGCATAAAATAAAATAAACGAAATAATAGTAGTAAAAGGGGACATAAAATGATGGAAATGATGATGATAAAAATAATGAGAAAATCGGCAAGAAATAATAAATAATAATGATGAGAAACAAGAGGTATGAATCAAACGAGTGCATAAAATAATACAAGGAAATAACAAAAAAGTGAAATATTTTAAAGCAAAAGCTACAAAATAAGTATACAAAATGAAGTCATTTAAAAAAACAGATTACAAAAAAATAAATAAAAATAAAATAAAATAAATAAAATAATATATATTAGAAAAAAAGGCTCGTGCTCCTTTTCCATAGGAATGTGAGATTTAAATGTCGGAGAAAAAGAAATTCCTTTGGTTGAAACGGGGACGACCGCCTTGTTCCTTGAAGCATGTTTATTTTTGTATTTTTTGTTTTAATATAAAACGGGTGACAATTTTTGGTGTCTACAGAGGGGTTAGTCTGTGAGACGCTCGGGTCTACGAGACATTTGGGATGTTCATGTAGTGGGAGGAATGGGATATCAAGGTCTTTGAGACGCTCGGGTCTGTGAGATGTTTGAATTTTAAAATGGTGAAGAGATTGTGATGTTCAAGTCTATGAGGCGCTCGGGCCAATAAGACTTTAGAAGTTTAGAAGAAATTGGAATTTGGGAGATGATTTGAGTTTAAGGTGCGTTGGAGATTGAATGATGATTTGAGTATGAGAGGCAATTGGAATTTGGGAGAGATCCCGGGTTTTTTAGGTTCGAGGTTTGAAAATAGTTGAGGAAAATCATTTTTGTTGGAAGGGCGGGTGATTCCAAGGGAACACCCCATGTACCCCCTCAAGCGCAACACTTAATTAATGGTAAGTGCCGAGGGTCGAAAGATGGGACAATGAATTTATGGTGAAATATAGGATTTAGAGAGAAGTATCATGAATGGGATACTCTCGGATAAACCCTAATAACGTCTCTAACTTCGGGTTTTAAAACGTTAAAAAACCGAAAATATTGAAATCGAGTGGAAGGGAGTTAGACGATTCTGAAATCCCGACTACAACTAGGAAGGAAGTTATAACCCTAGCACCCCACCTTGTAAAAATCAAGGCTGCAATAAGGAGAGGTTTGTCACCCTTAATGCCCCGCCTAAAGAAATTCAGTCTGGGACAAGGGATGTGACGACCCCAGTGCCCCGCCTCGGATTGTTTTGGGAAGGGAGACAAGTGATGTCTAACCAGGAAGGAAATGTTTTGAAGGGGTTAGACATTTCTTGTTCCCTGAAAATGATTTATTTGGATTTGAAAACTAAGTTAGAAAACTTTTAAAGTTGATCGGAATTCTCTGTAAAAAAACATTGATTTTGAGAAATGATTTGGGAGAAAACTTTATGCATATGTGGGAAGAACTTTCTACGTGTGTGAGAAGAGTTTTCTGTTATGTGAAAAGAGTTTTTCCTTTGAAATGCCACAAAATGGTTTCTTTGAATTTTAAAATCGTGATTAAAAATAAAAGAGTTTTGAATAGGTTTTGGAACCAATGAAGTAGTTTTTTTGGATTTATGAAGTTTGGATTGGATTTACAGTTGAGGGTGAATTGGATGAATTGAATTAGGGTTTGAATTGAAAATGAGTTGAGTTTGAATAGGGTAAAATTGAATTTGGGGTTGAAGAACGAGCTGAGTCGAAGTTGAACCGAGTCAAAGTTAAGTTGGTCAAAGTAGGGTCTGTTAAGGTTGGACCAGATCAAAATTGGGTCAAAGTCAAAGTTCAGGTTGGTCAAAGTTGGGTCAAGATCAAAGTTCAGATTGGTCAAAGTATGGTTGGTCAAGGTTGGACTGGGTCAAAGTTGGGTCAAAGTCAAAGTTCAGGCTGGTCAAAGTTAGACCAAGTCAAAGTTGGGTCAAGATCAAAGTTTAGATTGGTCAAAGTTGAATTAGGTCAAAGTTCAGATTGGTCAAAGTTGGACCAGGTCAAAGTTGGGTTAAGGTCAAAATTGGACCAGGTTAAAGTTGGGTTAAGGTCAAAATTGGACCAGGTTAAAGTTGGGCTCATGAGCCGAATTGGGTCAATTTTGGGCTTTTGGACCGATTGGGCTTAATGGGCCGAAGTGGGCTTTGTTTGAGCTTTTGGGCCAAAATGGGTCTTGTTTGGGTTTTTGGGCTGAACTGGGCTATGGGTTGATTTTGGATATTGGGCTTGACTTGGTTTTTGGGCCGATTTCGGCCTTGGGTTTGATTTGAAATTTAGGCCTGATTTGGGCTTTAGGATTGATTTGAAATGCATGTCTGATTTGGACCTTGGAAAATGGACCGCGTTTGGATCTTGGGATTGATTTAAAATTTGGGCCTGATTTGGACCTTAAAAAATGGGCGGCATTTGGACCTTGTTTTGTGTTAAAAGTGAAATTAAATTTTAGACTGAATTTGATTTAAATTTGTTCGTTTTTTTGGTAAAGTTTTTTAATGAAATGAAGGGGTGGTTTGAGATAGGCTTTAAAATTTTGGAAGATATTGTTCCCCCCACAAAGTAAATAGAAATGAGCTAGTCGTGGGGTACCTTCAAAAGCTTAACTATACAACAAATGGGAGACCAAAAGGGCTTTCTAGAGCCACTTGTACTTAAAATTGAACCAGAAATGATACAACTATATCAATTACACAATAACAACATATATTACAGAGAACGCCATAAAAGAAAAGTGACCATGATAGCCGCGGTCAAATAAGATAAGTAGGATTTCTTAATATACCACTGTTATAACCCTTTATTACTTTATCATGTGGATCATGTAGGCTATGCATAACAAAATGTATATATACATATGTCCAACGATTATTGTGACCCACAATTAAAGATCAATTCAATTAAATAAACCCAATATTAAATCCTAAAGTAGTGTCAATGTCCATCTGAGCGCAAGTATAACCGGCAATGACAATGCAAATGTAATTTGTTGGCTACATCCAAATGTAGCTATAGATGGCTACATACATGTACATTTGTTCTATGAAAGCTGTACAGTTGGTAAATAAAAACTGTACGGATGTATATATAAAATTATACATTGAATTCGGATATTACTGAAATTATACTAGATGTACATACTAACTACTCAAACTGTACAGTAAGCTTATAAAACCTGTACTTTTACACTACACAAATTGTACAATTTTAAATGTAGCCAAATTGCAAAATGCATACATGCTTGTTCCCTTTAGTTACGCCTTTAAGGGCATGAATAAGATGATGTATTACACGCCTTCGACTCCCCTTTTCTGGCGGTTCTGGAGTCATCCAGATCTTGTTTCTATTTTGTTTAGTGCTGGAGCGTTGGACTGGGCACGGGCTAGTCCAGTTTTTTCAGACAGAGGTTGGTGTGGTCGTCCAGGTCTATTTCTCAAGTTTTTGTTGGTGTGAAGTCTCAGGGGTGGGACGAGTTCGTTTCGATCTGTTGTTCTCAGGCGTAAGTTGGTATTGTCGGCCAGGTCCAGTTCCCTAGTCTTCGTCGGTGTAGAGTTTTAGGGGCGGGACGAGATTTTCGATCTGGTTGGTCCGATTGGGGATGTAACCTGTGTGTATAATCGATCTTGTGCGATTTTGGTTCTTATTCTACCTTCTATTGGAGTGGCGTGTGTGTTTCGATCTCAGGTTCGTCAGTCAGATCTGTTGGTTTTGTTTATGTAGTGTCGATTTGGGGTGTAGGTTATCAAAGGTGTTTGGAGCTTTTGTGATTGATCCTGATTAGGCGGGTTTAAGGAGTGCTCATTCTTGGTTGTGATCCTGGTCTCCTTGCTCGTTGATGGGCAGTTGTTGGTCTAGCTGGGCTGATAGGAATTTCAAACCAACTATGTTTCCTCATTATCAAGATAGGAATGTTGAATGGAGCAGGTGTACCCATGTCGTCTTAATCCTTCTGTGGAGAATATACTTCTGCTGGGTTTTTGGATTACAGATTTACCCACTGTGGTTAGGTTCACTTCGTTCTCCAGATTTTACAATTGCCAAATCTGGTTTGAACCAGACTGGTCAAAAGCTGTCTTTCTGTTGGTACTGTGGGTTACATCTTATTCTGCTTTTAGTTTCTTATGTTGCTCTGGTGATCTTCAATCTGGACATATGCAAGGTTCAACTCTTTTGGAAAGTCTTCTATCTCGATTTGGGTTTCTCCTATGTGCTCGAGGTTCCTTGGGTGAATTTCAATAGTCTTGTTTTCAGCACATTCAATGTGCATTTTACTAGTTACATAATATGACAAATTGCGTTGGAGTTTACTTTGTTGGTGGGTAGCCATAGCATGTATTATGTACTAGTGTTTGAATCTAGTAGAAAATCTCTTTTCGATGACATGATACACAAAGGGAGGATCTGGATGAAGGCTACTACTATCACTGGAAGATCTAGAGTTAGTAGGAGTTTTGTTTGTTTCAAGTATGCTTCTCTGTCTTTCTTCTATCTTATTAGTGTCGGTGAGTATATGAATCACCATATTTTGGACTTATTTGAAGTTAAAAATGGGAGGATGTTCACATTCCTTCTAGCTATTCTCTCAGGCTGCGGGAATAAGTTTGTAATCCGAATCTGATTTTAGTTAATATGAAGTTTCAATTTAGCTCAAAAAAAAAAAATTTAGGAAACAATCAAATAGAAAATTAAATGTAACGAGTGATATTAATCGATAGTTATACCCCGTAAAGGGTTACGTTGTAAAACGCCGAAGTCCTCACAACGTCTGCGATCTGGCTAGAGTCCGCAAGCTTGGTCCAAAGATCCAAATCCCGTTACCTCAGATAAACACAAAATGACATTAGTGAGAAATAAGCTTAAAATTGAACAATAGTATAAATAACGAGCAGGACCGAATCGACCAAATAATGATGAAAACTTCCCTTTTCAACGCGAGCAGTGAGCGAGCTTGATGAAATCCAGTTCTGGAATGTACTGTTTACAATCGAACCAATCTAGTACGTGAGTGATGCAGGTGCAGCAGTCCCAGTGATTTCTCTCGGTTCGGGAATGAACTCGTAAGTGAAGAAGAGGAGGAAGGTGACCAGAGCGAGGATGAAAGGACATACATGGTGCAGACTGATGGTTCTCTGCCATGGTTAGGTCGGTAGAACAATAATAATAGCAATGACAAGAAAAGATAAATCAGACAGAAAGATTATGGTTAGAAATGGTCATCAACTGAGGAAATATGTGGATACAGACATGGAAGTAATCAAAGAAGGTTCATGAATACAATGAGGTTCATATCTAGATAAGATCGGATTGCTTCTTTTTTTTTATGGCAGAAATGACTTCCAGTGATGGACAGCAAAGAAGGGGAAAATCATAGCCTGAATCTCTTCTCATCAAGAGTCAAAGCACAGCAATGATAAACTCACATAAATAACTGTATCAAACTCCAACAACATTAAAACTTAATTAGGAGAATAAACTTCGCATTTGCGAGCACAAGTAACAACATACAGAAGATAGGATTCAGGGTGGGGTTGTACCTTATTCCTGCACCATTCCATGAACCCATGAACACAATAGATACTATTTTCATCTGAATCAGTGAGCAACGTCACATAAACATTTAAAGCCAGAAAAAAAAAAGTAAAGAAAGAAACTAGCAGATTTGAAGAGTTTTGAATCGGAAAAAAACTGAATAAATTAGTGGAGCGTCTATACAACCCATAGTTACTGAAAATCTAGTGAAGATTTTAGTTGAGAATCCGAAGTCTGATGAAGACTTGGTTGAGAGGAAGAGGTTCACGATTCCTTTCGGTTTCTTTCAGGTTTTCGGTTGGGAGCAATGAAGCTTTATGGTTCCTTTGTTCAGCAGTTTGAGTGGCAAAATTAACGGGAGGAAGAGATGAAGAGAGGTCTGAGATGTAAGCCCTTGCTCGCCAGTTTGGAGTACAAAATTACCATCCAAACAGAATAAAGAGGGAACAGAGCATGTATTTTTTCTTGTTCGACTGTAGGTTGCTGGTTCTACGGGAGGAAAGAGAATGAACAAGGCAGAGCATGGGTGTTTTTTTTTTTTTGCCAGTTGGTTTCAAAATTACCGGAAGAGAAGAGAATGAAGAAGGCACTGAGAGTATATATTCCTAGTCATAGATTGGGTTGCAAAGTTTCCCGTAGTGAAGGGAATGAAGAATACAAAGATGTATGCTCCTTGTTCTTCGGTTGAAGGAAATGAAAACGCAGAGGTGTGTGTTCCGGGTTCGCCAGCTGAAGAGAATGAAGACACCATGACCCTGCACATTCCTTGTTCTTCAGTTGAAGAAGATAAGGGCGAGCATGTTTGTTTCGTTCTCCAGTGGGTTTTAAAATTACCGAGAAAAGAGGAATGCATAGAGGGTGGAGCTGTATGCTACTTGTTCTTGGTTGCAAAATTACCGTCGGTGAAATGAAAACGAAAAGATATGTTTGTTTCTTTTACCGATGGTTGAAGAGAATGAAGATATGTATGAACAGAGAGGATATTTTGGGATTGATGTCGTTTGAAAGGAAAAAAAATGGAACCGTCTGCCTTGTTTTGCGAGATAGAGATCAATATACCGGTAGTTTTGTAGTTGTTTTGGTCTGGTTGTTTTGGTTGGTTGTTTTGTGGTAGTTTTGTTGGTTGTTTTGTGCTGGTTGTTTTATGGTTGTTTTTGAAAACTAGTGTTCGGCAGGTGGCGGTTTCATCTGGTTGTTTTGAATAAGTTAGTTTTGTGGAGTGCGTTTATTGTTTTCGTTGTTACAATTAAAAATTTTATATTACATTTCAAAATATTTTTTTGTTAATAAAGTTAAAATATATATAGATATTCAATTATAGTCTTTAATAATTATTATTCTTTATTAATATTTTAGTGACAATTAAATTATAATATGTATACGTATTAATTTATAAATAAAATTTTCACATATATTTGAAAAAAAAGAAAAAACTATTGTATTTAGAGCAAATATATTAGATGTTATATATAAAAATAAAATTTTATGGATTATAAATTAGTATTTAATATAACATTTCAAATGTATTAATATTTAAGATTATTTTAATTTTTAATGGAATAAATAATATCATTGAAATGAAAAAATAATTCTTTCTAATAATAAAATAATTGACTGTAATATATATAGATAGATATAACTTTATTTTATTATTATATATTGTTTAATTGTTGATAAAATATTTATTTTAAGCATATATTTGTAGTAAAAATAATATATTTTATTCAATTAAATATTACTTAATGAAATTCAAAAACATAAATTTAAATTTAATACTGGATATGCCAAGAAATGAAAAATAATGTATATTAGCATATAAAATTTTTTAATTATTAAGCACGGTATAAAACATATAATAACTTTGATATACTGACAAACCATAATAGTTTGTACAAACGGTTTTGTAATTAATTATTACTTAACAAGTTGAATACTTATAATTAATATTTCTGAAATATACTACAAATATATTGTACTCTAATAATTTTGATATAATTGAAAGTTTACATCATAATTTTTATTAGTTTGCTCTTTTCCTTGTAGAATATTTTATTAGAATTGATAGATAGTAATAGTTTTAAGAGACTATTTATCCGTATTTGAATAAACAATTTAGAAAACACTACTAGTTTAAAACTATTGTTCTATATTATTTTCATTAATTTATAATTTAGTATACCAATGTTTATAAAAAAAACTAAAAAGAAAAAAAAGAAAATAAACTAATTTATAATAATAATCTATATATTCCAATTTTAATTTAATTTTGTGTCAAATTCAATATATAATATCATTTTTAAAACATAATTATAAATATTGAAAATTTAAATTAATTTATTAAAAATTAATTAATATTATTAAAATATTCTTGCCCCCTAATTATAGTTTTCTGGTTCCGCCTCTATTTACGGTATTCACATAAATTGTTGGTTGTTTTGTGCTGGTATATTTGTGGCTGTTTTGAAAATTGTTGTTCGGAGGTGGCGGTTTGGCATTTTTTGTCAAAAATGCCAAACTCAAAAGTGCTACATTTATACCACATAAAGGACATCTCCGAACGCAGCCATAGAGAAGTAAGAGGCGGCTGGTTTGGATTCATGTTTAGGGTTTCATTTGGTTACTAGATGGTACAGTGGTAGAACCAAAAGAAGAAAAAAAATGTCCCTGAATGTCAATTACGAAACTCAAACTTAGACCACTCATTTCCCGACTGCACGCTCCGTTAAGTGTTGGTATGTTCGTGGTATAAATATGGTATTTTTAAGTTTGACATTTTTGTCAAAAAATATCAAACCGCCATCTCCGAATAACAATTTTCAAAACAGCTACAAATATACCAGCACAATACAACCACAAACAACCACAAAACAACCAACAGTTTATGCTGCAAAGAAAATGAATACCAACCAACAGTTTATACTACAAAGAGAATGAATACCGTAAACAGAGGTGGAGCCAGAAAACTATAATTAACGGGCTGAGAATATTTTAATAATATTAATTAATATTTAAAAACTAATGTTTAACAAATTAATTTAAATTTTCATTATTTATAGTTATATATTAAAAATGATATTATACATTAAATTTGACACAAAATTAAATTAAAATTGAAATATATAGATTAATACATAAAAAAGTTTATTTTCCCTTTTTAATTTTTAGTTTTTTTATAAAGATTGGTATACTAATTTATAAATTAATGAAAATAATATAGAACAATAGTTTTAAACTAGTAGTGTTTTTCTAAAAATTTATACTAAAAATTATTTTGAGTAATTCTAATATTTTTTAATTTATAGAATCTGTAATAAAAAACAAAAAAAATATTTGTATTATGGATAGAAGGGGTATATGATTACTAAGAATGACATAATAATCCGTTTTACTTTTGACTATATTGCTAAAATAAGGTATAAAATCTGAATATTTAATTATATCTACATATACTAATATATAGATATAATTAAAACTATTACTATCTATCAAATTTAATAAAATATTCAACAAGGAAAAGAGGAAACTGATAAAAATTAAAATTGATGTAAACTTTCAATTATATCAAAATTATTAGAGTACAAAATATTTGAAGTATATTTCGAAAATATCAATATAAGTATTCAACTTGTCAAGTAATGATTAATTACAAAACTATTTGTATAAACTATTATGGTTTGTTAGTATATCAAAGTTATTATATATTTTATACCGTGCTTAATAATTAATGAATAATTTTATATGCTAATATACTTTATTTTCCATTTCTTGACATATCTAGTATTAAATTTAAATTTATGTTTTTGAATTTCATTAAATAATATTTAATTGAAAAGAATATATTTTTAACTACAAATATATGTAACAATTAAAAAATATATAATAATAAAATAGTAAGTGATAGCTATATATATATATATATATATATATAGATATAATATATATATAATATATATATATTCGCTTACAGTCAATTATTTATTATTAGAAAGAATTGCTTTTTCATTTCAATGATATTATTTATTTAATTAAAAATTAAAATAATCTTAACTATTAATACATTTGAACTTTTATATTAAATACTAATATATAATCCTTAATATTTATATATATAACATCTAATATATTTGCTCTGAATAACATGGTTTATTTCTTTATTTTTTCAAATCTATGTAAAAAAATTATTTATAAATTAATATGTATACATATCATAAATTTATTGTAACTAAAATATTGATAAAGAATAATAATAATTAAACGCTATAATTGAATATCTACATATATTTTAATTTTACTTAGCCAAAATTGTTTTTAAATGTAATATAAAATTTTTATTATAACACCAAAAACGGTAAACGCACTGCACAAAACTAACTTATTCAAAACAACTTGTAACACCCCAACCGCTAATCCTTCCATCATCCTCTAATCAATCCCATACTTACCCTTCTCGCAGCGGAATACTTACCTACTCCCGGCGGGTGATACAACGCCGTTAACCCTCCAAGGTTAACAAGACTACTATTACTTACTGTTTCGGTCTGATGATTAGAATGAATACATACATACTACTTACTTTACAATACCAAATACTTACTTACATTTGATTACCGAGTATACTGAATATATGAATTACATCCCACGACTACTTCCCAAAAATGAAGAGTTTATACACCCTCTCCTTACTATCCAATTAACAATTCATAATCCAAAAAGGTGTACCACATGGTACACCGTCTACTCAAAAGGCCTTAGCCGTGTACAACTCAGTACACCATCCAACCCTACTACTACTCCAAAAAGAATCACATCTTGACCTTAATTTACCATCACGCCTCGCGGGTACCTGTGGAGTAAAAACATTCCCCCTAGGGGGTCAGCTTACGCTGCATATGATAACCGCATACCCCGCGTACTAGCGAGGGTACGCCAACTATTTGGTCGAGTACATGCGGTTCGTTTCATTCATACATACATACATGCTTTATACAATACAATACAATACATTCATTTTACCAAGCATACATACATACAATACATACAAGGAATACAATACAAGTCATTCATTCATACTTACCATACTCACCGCATCACGGAGATACAATTCTCCAATACATGCAAAGGTCTTGTTAGCCTTATTACACACCCGGGTTAATCGGGTGTTCAATACTTTTACTCCGGGTCAATGACTTACAATAGTCAAGACCAATACAAATACAATACTTACTTCTTACATACTTTACTTCCAGTTAAGTCGGTATGACCTCCGGGCAGGGATTACTACATCCCACCACCGGGCTTTAGGGTGGCCCACTAATCCAGGATGCTACCCATTCAAGGGATTTGGTCCATGGAAAAGATTATAGCCAGGATTCGGATCCAACCTCTTGTGTTTCCTTATCCTCACGCGTGGCCGAAACTATATCGGGCTTCTACTCATTCCATTTTACTCATTACTCATGTTAGGAGTTAGGTTGTTAGGAATTAGTAGAAGTCCATACTTACTTCCATACATACATACATACACAAGTACTCATACTTACACATACACTTCATTTCCATTCATTCATTTCATGAATTATACAAACTAAATGTTCAAGAGCATAAAACGAGAACAATATAGTTCAAACACAATTAAGTGCAATATAAGTCCGATTCGTGCATTTATCTTATTGGTGATCACATAAGCACACAAATCGGGGTAACCAAGTTAGGATACAGGGCATGAGGAAATCATACCGTTCACCGTCGAATACGTACTACCGGTTCCTTCGGAGATCAACTATTTGATTCCTATACATGCATGAAGTAGTATGATCAATGATCTATTATTGATCTAACTTACTCCTTCATTGATACTTTCAATGTATACTTACTACTTCTTTTACATTCATACTTGGTTATAAAACCATTCTTTTCTTTACTACCTCATAAACTTGTTTTCTTACAAACTTACTTACTTTCTTACCATTATCACTTCATTAATGGTATATTACTACATATATATATGCATATAGGTATATAGGCATATGTATATGTATATATGATTACTATAATCATATAATTAAACATTTTTTTTTGACTCGACCGGACTTGCGACTGACCTTGCAAGTCCGGTCCATTCCAGTAGACTACATCGGGTGAAATTCCAGGGCCGACCGACCTTGCAAGTCCGGTCGCAAGGTCGGTCCATTCCAGTAAGTTTCGTCTTCGACAATTTTAGCCCGACCGACCTTGCAAGTCCGGTCGCAAGGTCGGTCCATTCCAGTAGCTTACTTGACGGAAAATTTTTGAGTCGACCGACCTTGCAAGTCCGGTCGCAAGGTCGGTCCATTCCAGTAGCTTACTTGACGGAAAATTTTTGAGTCGACCGACCTTGCAAGTCCGGTCGCAAGGTCGGTCCATTCCAGTAGCTTACTTGACGGAAAATTTTTGAGTCGACCGACCTTGCAAGTCCGGTCGCAAGGTCGGTCCATTCCAGTAGGTTTCCCGTCTTGTAAATCTGGGCTCGACCGACCTTGCAAGTTCGGTCCTAAGGTCGGTCCGGCCCAGTTTTTCAGTTTTAAAATCTGTTTTCAATTGCATTCTTTACCCATTGCTTCC
The DNA here is from genome assembly GCA_023374045.1 of Limonium bicolor. Taxonomy (NCBI): domain Eukaryota; kingdom Viridiplantae; phylum Streptophyta; class Magnoliopsida; order Caryophyllales; family Plumbaginaceae; genus Limonium; species Limonium bicolor. The sequence goes on from CM041782.1 coordinate 16,673,915, forward strand.
CCAATCTTTACCTATGTTTCCCCACATGATTTAGCACTAATTTAACACTCTAAATCACCTTAGTTCATCCATTAAACTTACTACTCAATCCTTACACAACTTACACTCATTTTCATCATTCTTCTCTCAACACCTACACTAGCCCTTACTCTTCTAATGCTACAGATTTTTAACTTCCTCTTTATGCTACAGATTTTCACTCAATCTTCTATCCTTTATTACTCTCTCAACTAATGCTACCCCTAGCATCCCAATTTCATTACTCACATCCTAGTTCCATTCCCTTAATCTACTCTTTTCCAAATCTGTTACAAGCTACTAAACATCCCTTTTAAACTCTCCAAATACTTCCTCTTCTCAAACAACTTAAGTCCTCTCATTTCTACACAAAATTTGACATAGTCTCCCCTATATTTTTAACATTCTCCACACTTAAGTTCAGTTCACATGTACTCATTCTCATAACCTGTTACACAATACATTATACTTATCATTCAACACTACTACACACATTAGAATTCCTGCACACATACACATACTACCCAAGGTTTTCCCAAGCTTTTATTACCCATTTAAAACTTCAAAAACTGTTACATTCTTTTCTCCAATACACCACTACATTACCACTACACATTACTCAAATACATTACTTGTTTTTGATACTCAAAACTGCTACAACACAATATACAACTAACCCAAGGTAAGAGCATTACCTTGACTTGTTAGTTTCTTTCTTTCTTTCTTTTCCTCTTCTTCTTTTCTTCTCCTTTGTTCTCGGTTCCAGTGGGTTCCCACACACAAAATGCTACAGCCCATAACACATACACAATACCATTTAGCATTCATTTTACTCTAACCCTAGAATTTAATGTTTTAGGGTTTAGGAAAAAGTATTACCTTCCAATGAATGGATGGAGTTCTTGACTAGCAAGAGAACAATATTCCTAGCCCAAGGAAGAGCCAAAATCGGCTGAAGCAACAAGGGAGAAAGCATTCAAAAACTGAAAATTCTTAAAATGCTAATGAGAGCTAGGAATGATGGATTTTCGAAATTCTTTTTACCTCAAGATGAAGAGGAGGTGAAGGTGCTTCTAATGGTGGACTTGAATCTTCAAATGGAGAGCACCCACAAAAACGAAAGTGGAGCTTTTGGTTTTTGAAAGGATGAAAATGTTCTCCTTTGCGAGGGATTCCAATGGTATAATTTTTGTTGAGTTTGGAGAAGGTTTGAGCACTCAAAGAGAGGAGAGAAGGAGGAAGTTGAGGGAGCTCCTTCCTTTCTCCATGGCTGTCGCAGGTGCAAGAGGAAGAAGAGAGAAAATAGAGAAAGAGAGAGAGGGATGCGTGAGTGAGGGTGAGGGGAGTGAGGAGAGAGACTTTTTTTTTTCTTTTGCTTTAGTTAATAGGTTTGTCTTTTAGTAAATAAGACACATTAAGTGAGTGAGGAGGGGAGGAAAATCGGATCCCACACCCACACACACACAGCTTTTAACTTTTTATTTGCAAAGTGGACACACTAACTTTGTTTATTTGCATTCTCACCCCACAACTTACCGGTTGTTACAGTTTTCACTAACCGGTACCCGTTTTCCGGAATTTTCTCGTTTAATTAATTTTATTGGTTCTAAAGCTTCACTAATATTTAGTAGTGACTATTTAGTTGACCAAAATTGTTACGAGTCTATTTGACCCGCTTAAAGTCGCGTTTTCCCGGTTTCCTCGAAAAACGCGCTTTAAGGTTCGTTTATGCCTTTAACCCATTTTAAAGGTCCGTTTTCTTCGGGATTTGTTCCCTAGTATTTATTTTAGTGTAATTAAGCTTTTAAAAGTATAATTAGCCTAATTAATCACTGTTTTTAATTACGGGGTATTTCACAACTAGACGAAACCGCCGCCTGCCGAACACTAGTTTTCAAAACAGCCACAAAACAACTAGCACAAAACAACAAGCAAAACACCACAAAACAGCCAGCCAAAACAACCAGACCAAAACAGCTACAAAACAACCGCAAAAAAACCATGCCGAATGGTGCCACTTACCAACTACACTACTTATTCAACTCAATGTAAGAATGCATGTGAGACAAAATAAATCAGTGGTACCTCGAACTGAATGAATTCTATAAAACCCTGCTAGCATTTTAAATAGAAACACGGAGTAGACTTAAGGATTTTATCAATGAAGATGAATTGTTTTCTTTTGAAGATTCATGAAATAACGAAATGAAGATAAAGAAACAAAAATGTAATAATAATACTAACAAGGATTAAGTAATAATAAAAATGATAATACATACATAAAACAATGAAATAGTACTAATATAATGATGATAAAAATACAAGAAAATGTAATAAAATGGAAACTACATAGAATACACCAGTAGTTAGATAAAATATAATAATAGGAATCATAGTCAAATAAGCTACAAAACGAAAGACACATAAAATGATAGAAATAACACTATAAAAATGATAAAAACAAAATGAAGGCAAATACTGATGAATAAAGTACAATGAAATAGCAAAAAGGTAAAATAAGATAAGCAGATAATAAAATAGCATAAACTAAGTGCTATATATAAGGAATAAACAAACATAAATAGAATAAAATAAAATGATAAAATAAGTAAATAAACAAAAGGGGACGGGTTTGAAAACAGATTGTCATTGAAAATTCATTTTGTTATAAAACGATGGTTTCTTTTCGGCACACATGTTAATATGTTTTGAAAAAGAAAAGCGACGACCCTTTTATTTTATTTTGTTCAAAATCTGCTTTATGGGGTGAGAATTTTTGGTGTCTACACAACTATGCAACCAAATACAATAGTGATATCTTCCATCTTTATCTGGTTCTCGTAAAGTCTTCAAACATGACATAACAACAACTTCACAATTGATCACTACTGAAGCTCCACTTGTGGTTATATGTGTACTGCCATAACCCTAGGTTCACCCGCTTACTAGATGATCTATAGTGTTATATCATTATATGGAAGTCTACGATCAGTTATGTGACCCGCGAAAATGTTTTTTTGTTGTTTTCTGCACCCATCCACGACCATTAAAGCTTTTTAGGTCTTATCATTCTTTATTATACTTACTTCCCCACAAGGGTTTGAAATAAATAACTCATTTTTAGTCCAAAATGTGAATGATACAATTAATTTTTCTAGATCCAAGATCATCTACTTGATCTTCTTCTAACAACACATTATAATCTCCAAGTACATCCCTACACAAAAAAAAAACACTCATAGTTGATGAATTTTTTTTACGAGCTATTCCTCTTTACCAAACTTGTTTTCAATCCAAACATATTTTAAGAGCACGACGCCTCTCTCATGAAAACACTTTCCCATCACCGTACTTGATACAACATGAGTCATCAAGCTCTCATCATTGCTTGATGAAGAATAAAACCACATTTACTCTCCAGTGACTTTTCATCTCCATTAGCAGTAATTGAGTGTCAATACTTTAAAAATATCAAGAAAATAGTGTTTCGATCAAGGTAAGGAAATATAAGCTTCAAGGCATAACAACTTTCTCTCTCCAACACTCTTCCTTTGTTTCACTTTTATAAAAGCCCACATAATCTTGAATAACCATTCTCTCTTCCTAGTGACATCTCATCCAACACTGACATCCCAAAAATCATGAGCTTTGATGCCACTTTGTTGGGGTAAAACCTAAAGGTAAATTGTTGTTGGGGGGTTTAACCTAACGACAAGTGTATCGGTCGATTATAGCAAGTTTAAATCTCGGAGTATTCCCTGAGTATCGAACCAGAGGAGGCAATGGCTAGTTTAATTTCTACTTACACACAAAATAATAGTATAAAAACAACAGGAAATTGGGGGTTTTTGTATGTGATGGTGAATGCTGTAAAAGAGTTCACTACTAAACAATAAATAACAGGTAAATAATTGATTTGGTTTTTGTTCGATAAAGGACATTCCGGTTTACTACTTCTCTCTAGATTTGTAGTTTCTTCTCCTAAGTGATTTCTACAGAATTATGAATAAAACCCTAGAATAATGATAACTCGTATTCGGTCTCCCGTTCCACAAATTCTAATTAGCAAAGACCGAATCCTAACTCTCGTTATGAATTCACTGTTTACTAATTGCTTTAAGCATAGTCTAAATTAATGGTCAGCTAGTGGTTTAGAGGAATTACCATCTCTATACTAACTAGTTCTTTTCCTTATAGTCTATTGATAGCCGCAGTTCTCACTTATAAGCTAACAAACTGATAAACTCAATAATTGATCAGATTAAAAAGTTTAGGAATTCATGAGGGAAAAGAACTTTATTCTTACGTACTGCAGAAAATCACAAAGGTTCAGAAATAATGAATCCAGAGATACATAGTAACCCGAAATGAAAAGAGACTACTCAGCCATAGACAAAATAACAGTGCTCAATATAAACAGCATAAGGATAGAGGGATTTAGCAGAAAAACTGATTTTAGAAGCCGTCGACGATTCTGCAAATTCCACTCTTGTCTGTGTCACGTCCGGCTGTCTTGGGTCGGACATAGATCCGGACGCCTTGTCCTGGCCCTGTCCGGATCCGGACGTCAATCCAGACGCGGGTTAATGCAGCGCCGTGAGCAGTTTCTGTCTGTGAGTGAGGGGGAAGATTTACGGAGGAAATTTGTGAATGGAGATGGAGGATTATCGTGGATGAACAAATGATATGGAGGGAGAGAAGGAGAGTGATGTTTAGACTCAGAGAGTCTAGTACGATTTGAAATGAAATAGGAGCTGGGTTTATATAGGCTTAGAAGAAAAACATAGGTTAGTGGTGTGGTGAGTTGGGGAAATTAATTGTGCATGGCCATGCCTTAATTTAGGGGAAGTATGGGCTAAACCGCCGCTCGGCTGAATTGCGCCGAAAGCCCGATTATCAGCGCATGCATTTTTATTTTTAGTTTCTGTGTGACGTCCGGATCTGTGTCCGGATCCGGACGTGACACAGAACTTTTAGATTTGAAACTCAGAATATGTCCGGATCTGTGTCCGGAACCGGACAAGACACAGAACTTTTGGAGCTGGATCTCGGGTCACATCCGGATTGCGTCCGGATCCGGACATGAGACGTCCGGATTTGCGTCCGGCCAAGTTGACCCGGATGTGACCAGTTTTTGTGTTTCTTCTCCTGATTTGTTCCCCATTTGTTGCGTTGCAATCCTTATGATGTAAAATCTTTATTTCTCTGGGTTTTTCCTATATTTAGAATATAAAATGCATCAGTTCATATCAAACCATCAATCTTAGGAAAAACACAGAATAAGTGGGAAACATTGCTTAAATTGTAGCAGATTATAAGGTAGTTAAGCCCTTAAAAGCCTATATGTTTCACACTTATCAACTTCCTCACACTTAAGCTTTTGCTTGTCCTCAAGCAAATAAGGAATAAGAATATCTCTAAAACCGTCAAATAATCTCAAAATTTAAACAAGTGCAGGGCAAAATCAAACAAAGTGATAAATGAATGAATAATCTTGCTCTCTAGAGGTAGGTTTTCACAAACAGTGAAGCAAGAACAATTTTGTAAAAGCATATAGAAACTAGATTGTAGAAAACAAGTTAACTTAGCTTGGGACTTTCCACCAATTTTCATTCCTCTAACCTTTGGATGATAAGGGGTGTGAAGTAATGTCTTATTCCGCAATACCTTTCAACACCACGCACTCATGATCAAAAGAATAAATTTAACTACAATTATCTCTTCTGTAAGTAAAAGCATTCTTCTTCAAGAGTTATGTATAAAACAAGCTAATATTGAAAATTTTTGCAGAGTTATTCCGTAACCCAGACTTTTCTCTCTATCCTTGAGATGGTGTTGGGCCAACTATCCCAGATCCCGAGACCTTAGGTAGATAGGTGTTAAAGCACCCTTAAGACTTAATAACCGGATAGACAAGGCCTGCTATTGTTAGGAAAAATTTTTGATCAGTGGAGTACCTTGCCTTATCCTTTTCATTCCAAACATTCACTTCATTTCCAAAATCCCAAGCTAAAATAATCTGGTTTCCACAACTAGCCAATCTACCATATTTCAGTGAAAAGAGAGTATTTTTAATTAAAACTATTTATACAAACCTCATCAAGCAAAAAGATTCCTACGGTTTTCACTTGGTTTAATTCACTTGGTGTGCACAGGCATTAGAGCAGCAAAAAGCAAGTGTGGCATTAAAGAACAACTAGCATGTTTTCAGGGAAAGGTCTTTCCTTCCTCACACTTAAGAGGAGCAATGTCCTCATTGGTCATAGAAGAAAAGCAGTGAAAAGAGCTTTCAAAACATGCTATACTCATAATAGATGCAATAATTAACCCTCAACGCAAGAAAGGTGGAACATTAATAAATTAAATTAGGAACTGAGACTCCCCTAGTGTTATAGATTGAGGAAGATGTTCTTCCTCACACTTGAAGTTTTGCAGGGGTCGAGATATTCCTCATGAGTCACAGACAGTATGCGTGTTGTGCAGAGTAAAAGTTGCTAATTTTTCACTGGCATGTACAACCACATAATAAAGTGCATTAACTCGAACGGCAGAGAATATTTGAATCGTATGAGTTATATTTAGAGAAAGATTACTCCCCATAATTCAAGCTTAGCAGACGTTTGCAAGTAGTGTGGTTCCATTTCATGTACTTATAGCCGTTTGTTTCGCAGTAGAGGTGACATGTAAATTAATCATTTAAGAACGCTGCACTGCTCAGAGAAACATGAAATTTAGCAATTAAGAATTTAAAACACTACCTAATATAACCATTACCACTTCACCTACAGTCTCGTGTTTTACTGTTAGTGTTAACAAACAAAAGTAAAATAAGTCAAAGAAAAAGAAAAGTACAGAAAAACAAACAAACTAAAAGAAAGCAGTAAAGATAGGATGTCGGTCACTGAGGCGGTGGTGGTGGCGGAGGTCTCGCTCCCATCTGGGCCATGAGCATCTGTAAGAGCTAGGTAGTCTGGGCCTGATGAGCTGATGCCTCTCTCTGGTGAGCAGATGCCTGTGCCATGAACTGAGCAGTCTCTCGCTGAAAAGCATCACTGCGCTCCAAGCGCTCTGTGAGCATAGTCTGGGTGTCGCGGAGGGAAGTCTGCTCTGCCTGGAGGTGCCCCTGTGTCTGGCGGATGTCATCTATGTGTCCCTCCATGCGCACCTGGCGCTGCTGGACATCCCCGACCTGCTACTGTACATCCCCAAACTGCTGCTCCATACCCCCAAAGCGCTGCTCCATCCTCTGCTGCTGCTGGAGTTGGGAGTCCATCATGGTCTGCATCTCTGGCGGGATGCTCATCACTGGGGGTATGGGAGGTGCCATAGTAGCAGTGGCCGCCGGAGTAGAGCTGGAACTCGCAGAGGTGCCGGCGGATCCTAAGCCTGAGCTGCCGTCATCGAGGCGTAAAAAGCCCCATCTCCTGAAGGTCCCAAGGGAGATGGGTGTCTCTCCCCCCCTCACCTCGAGACCGGTGAAGATCTCCTCGGGGAGTGTGGAGACAAGAAGATGCTGGATAAAATTGGGGAAGATGGGGGTGATCTTCTTCTTCTTCGACCACAGATAAGTCACCACCTTATGCAGCTGCCTAAACATCACGAAAGGGAGCGAGAGCTGCTGAGATGGCGGATGTGGCACGGACAGGATGTAGTCGAGGAGAACACAATCCTCGTCAGAAGCATCATTCCCAGCATGAGGCCGGATCTGATGACTGAGGATCTCTGCAAGAGTCCTCTCCGGGAGGGAGGGGAGGAGAGCATATGGAATTACGGTCTTAATTTCCTCACCCCGTCGGCGAGTAGTACTCCCGACCTCTTGTAACCACCTAGACTTACTCTGCCTAAGCGAATCCTCCGAAAAATCTAAATGGGTAACATCATTGTCCGGGAGGGATAAAAGAACACTGAAAGTCTTAGGGGTTACCTCAACCGGGAGCTGGCGCACATTAGATGTGATCATGTTTGTCGTGTCTGATGCCACAGCATTAGCATAGAACTCCCGTACCAGGTCCGGAGAGAAGACACCCACGCCCATGCGTAAGATGCTGCTGGTGCCAATACCCTCAAATATGTCTGTAAGCCCGGTGGCAGCTGCTGCCTCTGCGGTGATGCGCCTCTCAATGACGAAGGATCCGCCCTGATCATACCAGGCTCGGGCGGCAGTAGACCGGAAACCATCAGGTCGGAGTGGGGTGGGGGCCGGCTCTGACTAGTCGTCAGGGCGTGGGTGTCAGTACAATCTAACGGCGCCAAAAACTTGTTGGGGTAAAACCTAACAGTGAATTGTTGTTGGGGGTTTAACCTAACGGCAAGTGTACCGGTCGATTATAGCAAGTTTATATCTCGGAGTATTCCCTGAGTATCGAACCAGAGGAGGCAATGGCTAGTTTAATTTCTACTTGCACACAAAACAATAGTATAAAAACAACAGAAAATCGGGGCCGTGTTTTAGTGGTGTCCGGATTTGGCGTCCGGATCCGGACGCGTTAGGTTTTGTAAACGTCCGGCTTTGCGTCCGGCTGGGTTTAGGCGGACGCGTTGAAAAACTCCTTTTTTTATTTTTATATTAAATTAAATCAACAACCATTAACCTAAGCCACCTCATTTATTAAAAGGAAACATTACCACAAATAATCAAACAAAAATAAAACAAACACAAGAAATGCAGAAATGAAATTAGCAAGAGTGTTAAAGGACTCCCTGATTGGTGATGAACAATGCCGTGATATTCCCTCACACTTGAGTTTAGTTTAGCATTAAAATGAAGTACCTGAAAGATTAAATCTGCACAACCAGAAGAACTCAAGTGGAACCAGGCAAAGTTATTATTGAAATAGGGGAGTCGGGTCTCTTGCAGTAAAATAGTAAAAATTCTCAAGAGACTAAAAGAAAATTATATCAAGTAATAGGAAAGTGTAAAAGAGAGTGTAGAAGATATTTTATACTGGTGGGTTGCCTCCCACCAAGCTGCCCATCTTTTCGGTCTTTGGCTAGACCGTTCAATTGTGTACTCAGCATGGCGGGTTGTAAACAGTGATCACCGAGTGAACTTCGGCACTGTTACTACCCAAATAATGTTTCAGCTGGGATCCATTGACTTTGAATGTCACACCTTCTGTGTTGATTAGATCAATGGCTCCATAAGGTGAGACACTTGTCACTGTAAATGGGCCGGACCAACGAGATTTTAACTTTCCTGGGAGTAGTTTCAGACGGGAGTTGAATAGAAGGACCTTATCTCCCACGTGAAACTCACACTTGACCAATAGCTTATCATGCCACCTCTTCGTCTTCTCCTTATAAATCTTGGCGTTTTCATAAGCTGCCTCTCTAAACTCCTCTAGATCACACAGCTGTAGCTTACGCTTCTCACCAGCCTTTTGGAGATCAAAATTCAATGCCTTGAGTGCCCAAAAAGATTTGTGCTCCAGCTCCACGGGACTATAAGAATAGTCCTGCATCAAGGTGTCAGTACAATCTAAACTGAAACAAGCATGAACATCAGAAGGGTGAGTAGCAGCCTTGGTCATATCAAATACAAGCTGCTCATCATGTAACCGCAATATAATCTTCCCTCCTTCCACATCAATTAGGGTTCTCGCTGTTCGCATGAATGGTCGACCTAAAATAAGCTGTACTACCTTATCCTCCTCCTTGTCTACAATAATGAAATCAGCAGGAAAAGCAAAAGTACCAACCAAAATAGTTAAATCTCTTACCACCCCTCTAGGTAGAATAATTGACCTATCAGCTAACTGCAAAGTAATCCGGGTAGGTTCACATTCTCCTAAACCAAGCTTCAAATACATTGATAAGGGCATTAAATTAATACTCACACCTAAGTCACATAAACCCTTACCACACTTCACATCACCTATCGCGCAAGGTATGACCGGAGTACCTGGATCATCAAGCTTAGGTGGAAGCTTCTTCGAAAGAACAGCTGAAACGCTCTCGGTAAGCTGCACAGTATCCTTCTCTACTAACGATCGCCTATTGGACAGGATGTCCTTCATGAACTTCGCATATCTCGGCATCTGCTTCAACGCTTCAGAAAAAGGAATGTTAATGGTTAGTTTCTTAAAGATACTTAAGAACTTACCAAACTGCTCATCCAGGTCTCTTTTCTTCAACCAGTTGGGAAAAGGAACCGACGCTTCATCAACTGCGCGGCGTGGAGGTGTGGAAATCTTAGGAGTCTTGCTAATAGCCACCTCTTCTTCAGGTGGTTCCTCATGAGAACCTGCCGGTGCGATTTCCTCATGCTGCTCAACATCAGGAAGAGGAGCCTCAACTTCAAGGACCACCGGGTCAAGCTGTGTACCACTCCTCAACGTGATTGCCTTGACATGCTCTCTCGGATTCTGCTCTGACTAACTAGGCAAGGAACCCAAAGGACGTTGAGCCAATTGTTGTGATATCTGAGATAGCTGAGTCTCGATGTTTCTATTGAATGTCCTCTGGTCATTATTGAAGGTTTTCTGCTCCTGATTGAAGGCTTCCAGCTCATTGAACTTCTTCGTGCTAGCCGAGATGAAATCATTCATTCTGGCCAGAACTTCATCCATACTAGAGGACGCACTAGCACCTGTATTCTACGCTTGCTGATTCTGTAGTGGCTGCTTCTGATAAGAGGAATTATACTGCTGTTGGGGTCTTTAGTTGTAATTGCTGTTACTGCCAGCTTGGTAACGATTCTACTGCTGAGAATGGTAACCTGGGTTGCCTTGATTCCCGAAATAATTACCCGGTCTGTTACCAACATAGTTTGCTGCCTCTTCTTGCGGTGGAACACACTGGCACATGTTAGAACCTCTACCACAATACTCACATTGAGGGAATGAATCAATGATAGCCGATGCGTTTGATTTTGGGTTCATCAGTGTGCACATCTTCTCAAACTGCTTAGAAATGCTATCCATCTTAGTAGCTAAGAGGGTATTCGAGTCTACCTCATAAATTCCTGCATTCTTCTTGGAAAAGATCTCAGTAGTAGCTCTAGCACCTCCCCATTGGTTGGCTGAATTGGAAAGAGTTTCCAACAACTCCTTTATCCTGGTGATTGGAAGCTCCATAAGACTTCCTCCTGCACAGGTATCAACTACTAGACGGCTCTGGGTGTCAAGATCCTTATAAAATGATTGCAATACAACTTCTTCTCCCAAACCTTGATGTGGTACTCTTCTTACAATTCCTTTGAATCGCTCCCAAGCTTCAGAAAGAGTTTCACCGCTATACTGTTTGAAGTTCGTGATCTCACCTCTCATTGACAGCATTCAGGACGGTGGAAAGTACTTTGCTAGGAACGCATTTGCTAACTCACTCCAGGAAGTGATGCTGTTTGGAGATAGGGAGTTCAGCCATTCTGCAACCCTGTCCCAGAGTGAAAAAGGAAACAAGGTTAGCCTGGCTACCTCCTGAGAAGCTGGTGTTGAACATGCTCCAACCAATCGCAGGAAGGATGTAAGATGAACATTTGGGTCTTCAGTAACTACTCCACTGAACTGTGGAGCATTTAGGACCATCGTGACATAGTGGGTCTTGAATTGCCATTCTACCCTTTCCGCTAGTGCAGGGATTACTATTGGTGATGTGAGTCCCTCCACATTCGGACGAGTGTAGTCGTTCATCCTTCTTTCTCTGCTGATACCATCCATAAGATACTCTTCTTCTTTTAAGTCGTTCTATCTCATGTTCCAGCTCAAATTCAGGATTTCCTTCAGAACGAGTTTTAACCATAAACCAAAATCAGATAACTGACAGTAATGTAGTTGTAAAAGTAAACTCAATTGGGTAAAACCAAAATAAACTAGAACCAAAAATAAGAAACAAATTGCACAAAGCTAAGAAAATGAACAAAAGAAAAGAAAAGAAAATAAAATAAAACAAAACAAAAATAAACTAAAGAGCAAAAACAAAATTAAATGAGATAATACCAATATAAAAATTAAACTAAGCAACCGTGCCTCCCCGGCAACGGCGCCAAAAACTTGTTGGGGTAAAACCTAATGGTAAATTGTTGTTGGGGGTTTAACCTAAAGGCAAGTGTACCGGTCGATTATAGCAAGTTTAAATCTCGGAGTATTCCCTGAGTATCGAACCAGAGGAGGCAATGGCTAGTTTAATTTCTACTTACACACAAAACAATAGTATAAAAACAACAAGAAATTGGGGGTTTTTGTATGTGATGGTGAATGCTGTAAAAGAGTTCACTACTAAACAATAAATAACAGGTAAATAATTGATTTGGTTTTTGTTCGATAAAGGACATTCCGGTTTACAACTTCTCTCTAGATTTGTAGTTTCTTCTCCTAAGTGATTTCTACAGAATTATGAATAAAACCCTAGAATAATGATAACTCGTATTCGGTCTCCCGTTCCATGAATTCTAATTAGCAAAGACCAAATCCTAACTCTCGTTATGAATTCATTGTTTACTAATTGCTTTAAGCATAGTCTAGATTAATGGTCAGCTAGTGGTTTAGAGGAATTATGTAACGCCCCGGTTTACCACCACCATTTACTTAGCCTCTTTTTTTTTATTCTTTAGAGACATGTTATAACTGAAATAACAACATTAACTTGTATTATACATGCGTCAGTCTTTTTACATAAGGTCCCCTAATACTATCACCGGGGTGTTACCACCACCACCTTAACGTTAGCTATCTTACATCGCTGTTACTATCAAAAGAGTGACACAACCAACCCGTAACTTTACACCTTAGTACCAAAAGACCCCTTCCAGCCAACTACTATGCTAGCTCCTACTCCTATTTTACACCAAAAGTAAAGGGGTATCAAAAGGCTATTACATCGCTAGCATCTAACTAGGGACCACTTGCATATACTCGTACACAGTGGAAACATCATGTGTGATAGACTGACTGGTGCCATTTTCCGGGTGCCTAAAACCTTGTATCTTCTTATTCCACTCCTCATAAATTATCTCGGTGACCCCAGGCTGTAAACTTCTACGATAGGTGACAAACATGAAAATATAGAAAGTATCGGTGGACTCGTCCTCAGTGCAGAGAAGGTGTCCATCCCAGTTACCCTGAATTCACAGAATACATATACACAGGAAAACACAACCAAATAAAATCAGTAAAAACTGAGTAACACTACCACACCCCGTAAAAACTTATTTTCTCTTTAAAACCTTTGTTTCCAACAAATATTAACAGATACAATAAATCAGAATAGATCACGCACCATTTACCTGTACCAAGAATTATCAAGAGATAATTAATATCAAATACAAGATATTTCCAAATGAAGTCCACCACACAAGATATTTCCAAATGAAGTCCACCACACAAGATATTTCCAAATGAAGTCCACCACACAAGATATTTCCAAATGAAGTCCACCACACAAGATATTTCCAAATGAAGTCCACCACACATGATATTTCCAAATGAAGTCCACCACACAAGATATTTCCAAATGAAGTCCACCACACAAGATATTTCCAAATGAAGTCCACCACACAAGATATTTCCAAATGAAGTCCACCACACAAGATATTTCCAAATGAAGTCCACCACACAAGATATTTCCAAATGAAGTCCACCACCACCACCCACCCTATGTCCTTAAGTGTGCACACCCCCTACTGAAAACTTCTGTCCAATAGGAGTAGATCATAGTGGCAGCTCCAATTTCATTAGTAGGAGCTTATATTGTTGCTGGAACGTCGGCTTGGCCTTAAAGGCTCTCACAAGAGGCATAGTGAAATACCCCAAACCTTGATATGTGGTTTAAATGTCAAATTATGGTATGTAAAGGCTAAAAGTGCCTTAGTAACATCAGTGAACAATTTAAACCATAATAAATGCAATAAAGCATTAAGACACAGTTTGAGCAAAAACATGCTCTAAGCTATGAGTGAACTTGGTTAGGACCCAAAGAGCCTACCAAGACTTGATAACATTTAATTATGATTTGATAGGGCTAAATAAGTCCTTAGGAAACTTTGGTAGACAATGAAACCAAATAAAACATAAGGTAATACCTTAAAGTCAATATGAGCAAAAATGTGCTCTAAGCTTGGGATAAATGTGTATAAGGCCTAATGGTCATACCTATGCCTTATTTATGTTAATGCATATTAAATCAATTACCAAAGAAAACCAAGCTTGAAAACAAGTTAAAACACAAAATGTGCTTTAAGGAGTCTTAAAGCACGTTTTTGAAAAATTGTCTTGTAAATGAGTTTTGAATGGCTAAATGTCCATCATTACTCTTTAATTAACATGTGTACTATATAGTATCACATTTGGGTGGCCATATTAGTGGGAAATCAAAATTTCACTTCTATGTGCCTTGTATTTGTGAATAGTGATTTTTATAACTAGTTTGTAACATATAATGTTATAAGTGATTAAGTTGGTCAACAAAGACCAAAACACCCTTCTAACTAATGGTGGCCGGTTTTCTAAGGTGTGGTGACTCACCACTCTCTTGTTATTTTGTGAAGTAATAAAGATGACTAATATAGTTACTATTTACTTTACATATAAATATCTTCAAAAGTAAGTTCTATCTTCATCTTCATTCTCCTCCTTTCCTTCATTTCCCACGGTTCCAACTCCTTCTTCCTCTCTTCTTCTTGTTCTCTCTCGGTAATATATCACCACCACCATGGAAGTTCATCTTTGAAACTTGTAAAACCTAGCTCACTTAACCAAATCAAAAACAAACACCACCATTCTCTTAGTTAAGCCAAGCTCTACAATCTTGTCTCTTCAAAACTTCAAAACCTCCATTTCGGTGCCAAGAGAAACCACCATGGGAGGAGCTTGAGCTCATCTTTCCATATTCTTGTTCTCCTTTGCTTCAAGGTAAGGAAACTCAAAGAAAATCCATGTTTCCTCCATGTTTTCATGTTGTCCGAAAATTCACCTCACAATGGTGTATTTATCTTGCTTGTTCTAGCTTCATTTGAATCTTCCAAGGGCTAGGAGGAGTCCTCTCTTGATACTTGTTCAAGTTCTCTTCCAATTCCAAGGTAAAACAATTACCTTAAGTGTTAAAACAATATGTGTAACTAGGGTTTACAATAGGAGAAGCATAATGCTTGAATACTCATTCTATTGTTTGTATAATGTTTACTAGTTGAAAAGGGACCAACTGCCCTACCGGTTTTACAAGGAAACAAGAAAGAAATTTGTGAGGAAAAGAGGTAAACAAGCTATCTCAATGTAGTTTAAATGCCTTAGGAAAATGAGCTTGATTTGCTTGATAAAATACCTAAGGAGCCAATGGTGAGTGACCTAGCAAAATGTTCTCAAGGAGACTAGTAAAAGAACATATGTTTTGGTGTATGTATTTGCAGGTCAAAGGCATTATTTATGTGGGAAATTCAGTGTTTAAGGTTATGCAATTTAAGGGCCTAAGAGCCATGTTATTTAAGGGCCTAAGTGCCAAGCAATTTAAGTTATGCACTATATTGTGATGTAGTGCTTAATGTGTGAAGTTGTGTATAAAATTGTGTTTGATGGATTTTAGGTGTTTTGAATGAAATAAGGTAAAAACCTAAGTGTTTGGATGTGAGTATATACAAGAGGAGCTATGGCCAAATTTGGGAAAATGTGTAAGAAGTTCTAAGTGTTTTAAGTGAATTTTGGTGATCTAGGAAGTGTTAAAGGTGAATAGATGTTTACTTGTGAATAAAGCATGTGTTAAGGTGATTTAGAGTGATGCAAGGATTTAGGTGTTGTTTTGGAAATTCAAGGAATTCAATGTGTGTTTTGTGGATGTGTTTAAGTCTTGGAGGAGTTTGTTTAAGGTTTAGGTAATGTTGGTGTTCAAAGAATAAATGATGTTTAGGTAAGGTTTTGAGTAAGGGTTTTAAGAAATTGTGAAAAGGAGATTTAGTTAGTAAGAAAAGAAGTTGAGAGGTGATGATATGGTGTAGAGGGAACACCTTGGTATTGGGTCATTATAGGTGACATGCCACCTAGAAATCATAAGGAGAAAACATTGTAAGTGTTGGGAATTTTGTGGAGATATAAGTAAAGGTTTAAGGAATTAGGAAAATAGTTTTGTGAGTGTTAAGAATATCTCAAGGGTGTGTTTGAAGTGCCAAATGATGTTAGAACACATTAAGAGCCTTAGGAGAAGTTTGGTGAAGATTGGCAAAGTTTGGGTAAGTATAGAAGGCGACCGACCCAGGGGCCGACCCAGTTTTTGGGTCGGTCGAGCCTCTGTTAAATGTTTGGAATGTGTTCGTAATGGTCCGACCCAGAAGGTGGGTCGGACATGGGTCGGTCGGTCAAGTTTCAAAGGAAGGAAAATGTTCGCACATGGACCGACCCAGAATGGTGGGTCGGACGTGGGTGGACGGTCATGTTTGTAAGGAAGTAAAAGGGTTCTGTAATGGACCGACCCAGTTGTGGGTCGGTCGGTGGGTCGGTCGGACCAAAAACATGGTTTAAGGTTATGAAATGATATGTGATGATGGGGATTGGTAGGTAATGAGGTTATAAGGATGTTAAGGACAAGTTAGGTGAGTTTAATGACACCTAAGTGGGTTAAAAGTTGTATTAAAATGTGAGAGTAAAACAAGTTAAAAATGTTAAGTTATGTAACTAAGTTAACGGGGAAAAATTAAGCATTGACATTAAATGATCAAGCAAACCCCGATGTTAATAAAGAACACATGTGATGTTAACAGTTGTTCGAGGGTTGCTCGAGGAACATAAGTGGACGTGGTAAAGTGGACTCCGGTGACAGGTATGGTTTTCTTGCAACCTGCGTCCTACCGGATTACACCGGCTTGTATGCCATGTGTTTTTCTGTGTGTTTGCCACGTTGTAAGATTAAACATGTAATGAGTTTACAGTAATTCATTTATGTGGCGTGTTCAACTCCGATACCATTTAATCTCGGCAGTGTTAACCTTAGTTAACAGAGTCTAGGATCACTTGAGAGTTCGGTACTCGGAGTAAACGACCCGTACCATGGGACGTACTAACCACGGCTATGCGTGCGTTAATTGTGTGATATGTGTATGTGAATGTAGGGATCTCCCTTGTATGTTAACCCAGTTGTAATACTGTTTGAGTTGTTATGTGACAGGCTCCATAGTGGGGTTCTAAGTATGTTTAAAGTAAGTATGTACTAACAGTAGTGAGGAATCCGGTTTGGCCGGTCGCGCGTTGTTTGGGAGAGGGTATCCTTCCTAGCCTTACCCTTCTCTTTGTTATGGTTGTTTCCCTCACGGGTTATGATCTCCCATTAGCTTACTCCAAAGCTTGGCTATTCTGACTTATGATCGGTTTAGGGGGAACATGTGTTTGTGTGGTGTGTTCGGGCCTCCAAACCCGAACCGCCTTAACTTAAGTTACTCGTCCAACTATTAGGACGGTAATGAGTGTTGTTGTTGTATAACGAGCTTATCATGAGACTGATATTGTTCTCTAGGCTCACCAGTGTATAAACGATGTTTGGGTTGGTTCCTAAGAGAACCGCACCCGTTATGTTATGTATGTTTGTTGTGATGCAATATCTATTGCGGCGTTATGTTGTGTACGTAGAAACGTGCAAAGTGTTGCTAAGTGTTGTATGTAGTGAATGTTGTAGGTTGTATAATGTGTAGTGTGTGGATCATGGATATGATTCCCAGTTTGTGATAAGAGGCGTTTAAGGATAACCCGATTTAAGGGTATGTGTCGTCTATTAAGGAAGTAGCTCCGTCGGAGGAGAAACACTCTAGGGATGAAGAATACCATGGGTGACTTGTTAAGTAGGATGTATTATCCGATTGTTGAGCCCATTGAGGCGAAATGTTAAGTGTTGTGTGTTTATTGTCACATGCATGATTTAAATATAATCAACTGCATGCTAAGACGACAATTAGTTGTGCGTGGCCCGGTAGCATGTGGGCTGCGGGATTACCATACCAGCAAAGGTGCTGAGCCCCTTGGGGCCACCCCTTTCTCTTCTTTTCCTATTTCAGGTACGAAGTGCTGGAAGCCGTTCGAGAGTAGGACGGGTAGTCGTTGTACATGGGTATTCATTTAAGTGTATATACAGTAGGAGTAGTAAGACCGATATTGTTGTCGGCATCAGTTTATAATACTCGGTATAGTTGATAAGGTGTATGTTGTTGTTGTTGTTAATGGAAAGGGATACTAATGTATAGTTGCTCGGGAATTTAGCCCATCAGACCGGTACATTGTGTATGTATTAGCCTTGTTAGCCACGTGGGTGGCTAACGGCGTGTAACACCAACAGTTAAGTAATGTGATGAGGTTGTTCTTCCGCTGCAGTTTGTTGTAAGTATGTTAATGTTGGATGGGGTGTTACACATAGCCTTAGGATAAAAATGATATCAACATCACACAATACTTTCCACCACCACCAAGAGGTTATCCTTAAACACATTTGCAAACCATGAGTAAGATATCATAACCAAGCTTTACACAAGTAGTAATTCACACATCAAGCTCACCCCTTGTAAAATAACCTTAATAACATCATAAAAATATCATTCAAACTCCAATAAATCAGAGAATCAAACAATCTCCAAGAAACCACCTTAGAAAGCTTAAATTCTTATTTTTAGCCAAAATTACTATTCACCAGCTTAAACAACTTACCAAACGATTCTCGGCATAACAATTTAACCATGATCCAATATCAACAACCCAAGTACCTCCTCAAAAGTTCAGCTCCAGATCAATTCGGAAACCCATTCAAACATTCGGAAAGGCTTAAAGCACATTTCCTCATTTTTAGCTTCTTTACCTTGTCTAACCGACTTAAATTTCTCCATTCGACTTTATTTTTCAACCATAACCATATATTCACTATTCAAGACTACCCTCAAAATTTTAGCTCAAACCCATGTCGGAAACCCATCCAAAAAATTCCTAAAGCTTAAAGCTCATTTTTCTCCATTTTCAAAGTTCTTTAGTGTTTTCCTACTTCCCAACCTTATTTCGACTTGATTTTATAGGATGTTCACTAACTATTCATCCCTAGTTTACTGTAGAAATTTTAAGAAAATAAGAGATAGGATTCGTAGATAACAAAACAGAATGACTTAAGAAGGAAAATAAGCTTAAAGGGTGAAAGTGATGTGCATAGATGTTACCTGTCCTCTCCTAGCCATTTTGAAGCTTTTCTACCTTGATTATAAGTTGCTTGAGCTCAAAATCTCCACCAACCAAGTCACCCACCTTGGATTTTGGCTTCCACTCCTTAAACATGCCTTTTTCCTTGATTTTAGCTTAATTACTACCTTTGATTTGTGTTTCCAATGGAGGAGTGTTGTTGCCTATGCTCCAATGGTGTTTTCTAGCTTAGGAGAAGCAAGGTAGATGAAGATAAATGGCCACCTTGCTCACCTACCATGGCCGACCTCCACCCCCCCTTTTATACTACATTTTCATCCTTATCTTACTATTTGTAATTATTACTTCTGGAATTGTCCATAGCCATAGATTTGTGTTAGGTGACAAAAACCAATCCCAACCACTCATGCCAAACCGCCATTGAATGGATAAGGAGGGGGCAAGTCGATTTTGTAATCATTGGCAAATAGTAAGGAGGTGTGAATAGTAAGGAGGTGTGAATAGTAACCGAGATATTTTTCTCCTCCTTCCTTGATATTTTCGGCCACCATCTTAGGCCATGTTTGGCTTGAGCTTTTTATTGGAATTAAGACTATATGTGTAGGTATGTTAATACTAGTGTGGGTTATCAAGTTTAAGGAATTTCCTCGGGTCACTTTTGAGCTCTCCTTAAGCCCCGTTTGCCCAGAACCACTAAATACTGAAAAATGTAACTAGATTGTCTTATATTAAAAGAAGAAAGATATGATTGTTTCTTACCTCAAAACACTCTCAAAAGTATCTAACACACTTCCTAAGATTGATACCCACTCTCAGTTCCTGAGGAATTCAGTAATTTTCAGGAATTTCAGGAATCCTGCGAAACTAAGGTTTACCGGGTGATACTCCGGGAACTAAGGTTCCTAATGTTCACCAAGCACCTCCAACTAATTATAACCTTCTCCATCTTTAGAAATTAGGGTTTCCTAAGGTTTACAATCAAATAAGACCTTAATCACAGTTTAAGAAATTTGGGGTATTACAAATTACCATCTCTATACTAACTTGCTCTTTTCCTTATAGTCTATTGATAGCCACAGTTCTCACTTATAATCTAACAAACTGATAAACTCAATAATTGATCAGATTAAAAAGTTTAGGAATTCATAAGGGAAAAGAACTTTATTCTAACGTACTGCAGAAAATCACAAAGGTTCAGAAATAATGAATCCAGAGATACATAGTAACCCGAAATGAAAAGTGACTACTCAGCCATAGACAAAATAACAGTGCTCAATATAAATAGCATAAGGATAGAGGGATTTAGCAGAAAAATTGATTTTAGAAGCCGTCGACGATTCTGCAAATTCCATTCTTGTCTGTGTCACGTCCGACTGTCTTGGGTCGGACGTAAATCCGGACGCCTTGTCCTGGCCCTGTCCGGATCCGGACGTCAATCCGGACGCGGGTAAATGCAGCGCCGTGAGCAGTTTCTGTCTGTGAGTGAGAGGAAAGATTTACGGAGGAAAATTTGTGAATGGAGATGGAGGATTATCGTGGATGAACAAATGATATGGAGGGAGAGGAGGAGAGTGATGTTTAGACTGAGAGAGTCTGGTACGATTTGAAATGAAACAGGAGCTGGGTTTATATAGGCTTAGAAGAAAAACATAGGTTAGTGGTGTGGTGAGTTGGGGAAATTAATTGAGCATGGCCGTGCCTTAATTTAGGGGAAGTATGGGCTAAACCGCCGCTCGGCTGATAATTGCGCCGAAAGCCTGATTATCAGCGCATGCGTTTTTATTTTTAATTTCTGTGTGACATCCGGATCTGTGTCCGGATCCGGACGTGACACAGAACTTTTGGATCTGAAACTCGGAATATGTCCGGATCTGTGTCCGGAACCGGACAAGACACAGAACGTTTGGAGCTGGATCTCGGGTCACGTCCGGATTGCGTCCGGATTTGCGTCCGGCCAAGTTGACCCGGACGTGACCAATTTTTGTGTCTCTTCTCCTGATTTGTTCCCCGTTTGTTGCGTTGCAATCCTTATGATGTAAAATCTTCATTTCTCTGGGGTTTTTCCTATATTTAGCGTATAAAATGCATCATTTCATATCAAAACATCAATCTTGGGAAAAACACAGAATAAGTGGGAAACATTGCTTAAATTGTAGCAGATTATAAGGTAATTAAGCCATTAAAAGCCTATATGTTTCACACTTATCACACTTGCTAGGATTTTGGACCAATTTCCCTAGGATCGTGGTGAGATTGACATGGTTACCGAAGATAATGTAATGATAAATTTAGTGGCATAAGGATATACGTGGTTCAGTCCAAACATGACCTATGTCCACATAAGGAGATAGAAAAACTTTATTAAGAGGATGAGGATTATAAGTTTACGTGGGGATTACCCAACCAACCCATTAACCCGTATTTTCTCTATTTTCTTCATCTGTATATTGTTTTATAAATTAATACACAAAAATACTGGAGTCCTCTTATGGCTTTTCTCTATTCTGGCATGGTATTAGAGGACCAGTTGAGATCTCATATAAAGGATTCATTTCTTCCCTGCTTTAATGTTCAGTTGCTAATGAAGATGGCATAATCCAAGTTCTTCTTGAGTAATTTCCTCTCGGTCTTTGTTTCTGATCACCCGAGCTTACAATTGATGCCAATGTTTAGGAAATGGTTTCAATGGACTGGAAAAAAATCATTATTGTAGCACTCTACACCAAGAACAAACACAACTTTGTTATTAACAACCACTAAAAAGCCAGACAAATTAAAACCCATCAAAGTTTTTTATCGAGTTAAATTCATCAAGTTAACATTAGGAACACTTAAATTATCATGTTATTTCATGAATCATGATCACTCAACCAAGAAGTAGCAGCCAATTATGTCAAATGACACAACTTAGTTATGAGCATGTTACTAGAAAAATTCACAATTATAGAGTCATGCAAAGATTGGTTTTTGAAAAAAAGTATGTTGTTTCTCATTATATAAAATGTATAACATGTATGTGTATATACATCTATTATGGGCTTACTAAACATACTGATTGCAAGCCTAAATCTTGTATTATTACAACCCTTTATCTAATAGGCCTTTATCCTCCCACAGCTGAAATTGTAATTTCAATAGAAGTTTGGAACAAAACACTGAACATTGTAGGTCAAAGTGGCTTCGTCATGGTTGTTTAAGTGTAATATATGCTCTAGGTTTAGATTATCTCTTTATATATTATGGATTACGGTAATGGGTTACTGATTATGGGTAAAAAAGATGACACGAGACTTAGATGGTTTGATCTTGAATGCTCTAGTCCATGGGGGGTTGACAGAGGTTTTAGTATGAATGGGACAATACAAGTGAGGAGAGAGAATATTAATGTGTGTGTCGCTCCATAAATGAGGCATTGATTGCTATTTATATAGAAAGAGACAAGTGGGCCGGCTTGTGATAAGTGCAAAATACTTCTATTTTTAGGGCTTTAATTCTTCTTATTTTCATAACAATTCATGTCATATTTCTCACTTATCATATGTTTTTCCTTAGATCTATGTGTTGATGTGAACTAATACATTATATGAGTCTAATGTAGGAAAAAGTCTATTAAATGCATAGATTTTCTCATGAGGATTCTAACGCAACAAACGGGGAGCAAAACAAAGCTTGTAACACCCCAGCAATAGACACAACACTTAACAAATGATTGCAGCGGAAAACACAACTCAACATTCACTTATTTCATTGGTGTTACACGCTGTTAACCACCCACGTGGCTAACAAGGCTAATGCTTATACATTGTATCGGTCTGATGGACCAGATTCCCGAGCACCTACACAATACAGTCCCGTTCCATTTCCAAAATCAATATACATTTACATTCCAACTGTAACGAGTGTTTACAAACTAATGCCGATAACAGTTTCGGTCTTACTACACCTACAATACATACACAATTAAATAACTACACATGAAATACCCCAAACTAATAAAACATGGATTAAACATCTAATCACATTAATTAAGGCTTAAACATGCCTTAAAAGTCAACTGAGAACAACAGTGGTCAACACAAAGCAAGATATTGCACCCTTTGACTGTTTAGGGTAAATAAATATCCAAATGAACTTCTTAGGACCTAAAACTTTGTCCTAAGCATATTAACACATAACAAAACATATTACAATCGTTGGACAACACTCCAACACAAAGAACAAGCATTTACATGCTTCAAGGTCAAGTAGGGCAAAAATGTGCTCTAAGAAAACCTTAAAGGTCTAATGACCTCTAAATGATATAAAATTGGATTCCATGATCAAATATCATGTAAGGAACACAACAAAACTATTCTAAAAGAAAACTAAGCTCAGAAACACCTTGCGACACAAAATGTGCACTAAAACACCTTAAAGCACGTTTTTGAGAAAATTGACTTTCTGAGTGGGTTTTGAGTGGTGTTAGGCATTGGATTAGACCTTGATGTACTAATTTACTATAATGTACCACATTAGAAGGTCTAAATCCAATATTTCAAAAAAAAATCGAAAATATGGCATTCATTTGTGAATAGTAACTCAAATAGTGCATTTTTAAGCAAAATTGACTAAGTATGGTCAATGGTCAATGAATGACCACCCTTACCCCTTGGAAGTCGGCAGGAATGGAGCATGGAAGACAGATCATTCAACTTTGATACAAATATCTAGCTAATTTGGTGAATCACCATTTACTATTACATAAAATAACATTAACTTAACTTAAAAGGCAATGTTAGCTTAATTACCTCATTTGATTGCTCCCAGCCGACACCACACACATTAATCATATCTTTTGCTTCTCCAAACCGTGGGGGAACACTCCATATTCAGAAGAGAACAACAATTGACATAGGTAAGCTTATTAAGCCATTTTATGTTCATTCTCTTCACAATTCTTTCCTCTTTCCATGGAGCAAAGCATCAACCATTTCCATCAATGTTTCTAGGTTGTTTTGGAGGTTAAAAGAAGGGTGAATCTCGGCTGTAACAAGGGAAGAAGGTGGAGAAATCTAATCTTGTTCTTAAGGTATAAAAATGTGCTTTAAGCACTTATCATTTGATTCCCTTCAAATCCGGTTGAGAAACT
Source organism: Limonium bicolor (assembly GCA_023374045.1). NCBI lineage: Eukaryota > Viridiplantae > Streptophyta > Magnoliopsida > Caryophyllales > Plumbaginaceae > Limonium > Limonium bicolor. Next base: position 16,698,146 of record CM041782.1, read on the forward strand.
TTGTTTCCTAGGCTTATAATCTTCATCTTAACATACTTATTCAGTTGGTATATCAAGAGCTTCAAGGTATAGCCAAATCCAAGCCAAAAACACCATTTTTGGCATTTTAATCAAGGTAAAAATTAGCCAACATCTAATCTGACTTATACCAGTTTAAAGCTTGATTTTAGTAGCTATTTTGATGCTCTTGTTCTACTGTAAAAACAGGCCAAAGACAACCTTGTTTGCCTTGGTATTCTATGGTAAAATTTACCTTGAAAATATACATTAAACACTTCTTATGGTTAGATCTTGCTTGGAGACTAATCATGCCTTAATTGCTGTTTGAAAACATGTAAACTAAGCTGTGGAAAATTAATCGCCAAACAGCCGTGGCCAAACAAGGCCTAAACTTGGCAAAAATAAGGTATAAATCACTTAAACTTACACTTGGTATATTAATATGTGTTTATACATATGTATATATAAATGCTGTGAGTGAATGAGTTTATTAAGGTCTTATTTTGACCTTAGGTGATTAAGGAATGGTTTAGTAAATTTTATAACTAATTAATTAACATAATTGTCAAATTTAAGACATTATGTGGAAAATTGGTAAATATGGAAAGGATATGTGAGAAGCCGAGAGTTTAATGCATTTTTGGGCATTTATGTGTAATTCATTTTATAAGCTAATGTTTGTAATAGGGCCATGTACTTTAGGCCATTTTATTTATGTATTTATAAGGTTTTAATTACGTTTAGGTAATTAATATATATTACCATAAGGTATTGGGGTCTAAACCATAATTAAATTAAATTTGGGGGCAATATAATAATAAAGCCGAAAATTAGGGGTTTAAAGGAGTTTAAATAAAAATTATAAGATTTTATAAAGTTTTGGGGTTAAATGGTAAATTCTGAAAAGATAGGGGTTCAAACTGTAATATATGGAGATTAATGGTCAAGGCAATATTAAGGTGGTCAACCTTGACCATATGGTAGGTTTTGACCAAATTAGATAAGTTAAATAACTTATTTAAGGTTTTATATTAAGATAAGTATTTAATTGTAACAATTTTATAACATATGTGGTGAATATGTTATTACCGAAAATAAAGGGGTGTAAAATGGTATTATAAACACCCATGGGCTATTAGGAATTTTTAGGAATTTATTGGGCTGTTTTTGGAATTAAAATAAACTATATATGTATAATATATAGTTATTATGCCATTACGACACTTTGGATAAATATATGTGGTGGAATTGTAATAACCGAGTATATATGGGTTAATAATGTTAATTATGACCCTTGGGTGAAATTTGGTGATTTTTAGAATTATATAAGGGTATTTAATAAGATATGTGTATAATATATAGTTTTAATGATATTATAAAACTATATGTTATAAGTTGGGCCAAATGGCAATTATAGAATATATATTGAGGTCTGTTCGGAAATTAGAATATCATATAACCATGGGTTATATTTATATTAAGGTTTAAAAAGGTTATATTATATGATATATATAACATGGTATAAATTATGGGGTGATTTTGTAAATAAAAGAAACTATGGATTATGGAAAAGAATAAGGTATAAATGTATATGCCTATGCGGCAATATAATATAGTTTTGTATAAAAACTATAGGTTATAAATTAATGGAAATAAAAATATCATATTATATGATATTAGTATATGATATAACATTACATAATGTTATGTGGTCAAAATGGAATTTAAATAAAGGTAAGGGCTGTACCGAATTATAAGAGTTGGAAATATGAATTTTAGAGTATGGTCTATAATGTTATAAATGTTATAACAATTATATGGTTTAAAGGAAATTAATAAGTCAGGATATTCACATTAAATAATGTGACAAACTATAAATAAATAAGATTTATAACTAAGGTATTTATACCTTAGGAGTTGTAATTATACAACATAAAATGTTACATAATATTAGGATAATAATCTTAATATAGGTTGTATGATATAATACAACTAATGGGAATAATCATCTAATATAAGATGATAAAAATGTAACATATAATATAAGAGTTTTATAACTCATGAAACTTACCTATATGGTAAATATATACATATATAAGAATAATGTATATAAGGATGAATATATATTATGGTTGGAAATCATATAATATAATGGTGGTGGTTATTACATAAAAATAGTTACAAACTATAAGTTATAAGTTTTGAATGCAAATATAATGGATTATATAATACAATGTATTACAATGGATGGTGGGAAAATAATACAATATAATATAATAATGCATGCATACATGCAACTATAGGTTATATACCTAAATTAAATGATGGATAAGATTAAAGAAATATAATGAATTAAACTTAACAGTCGAAACATTTTCGACATACGAGTTTAGTAACAAAACCGACTGGTTTAGAGAAACCTGTAACAATTAACTGTAGAAATCCGGGGATGAACTGTCGGGGTTACTTATTATTCGGAAATACCGGATGTAGTTAGTCATGGAGACTGACTTATAGTTTTATTACCGTTTAGATTATACTTCAGACGGAGGCGCTTGACGAGCTAGTGGTCTACACTGCGCATCCTAGGTCTTGGTGAACGGTATGTAAAGGGGTTTGATCCGAGTTGTCCTAAGGAAACTCCTTGGGCTCGGATTTGGTTGATATCACTTGTGTGTTAAGTGTTTTGGATACATGTATGTGATTGTGTGCTACTGCATTAATTATTTATGCACGAGCGTCCTACGGGACTAACACTACGTCGACTATAGATCAACTTATATAAACATACATATACGTTATTGTGATGACAAGACGGTTACTTGATATAATACCATAGTATTAATATTAAGTATATGGTAACCTAAGTAAAACACTTAGGAACGAGTCACGACATTGTCGGTCTCTAGAGCATGGATCTCGAACATGAATATAACCTAGATTACTTCTAGGTATGCGTGAGACCCATTGGGCAGCCAAGTAATAAATTACATTCTCCATAAAACTAAGAGCATATCTTAAACATTATGAGAGAGAGATGGTGTGAGTTGAGGTGAGGAATCCAGTGTAGTTTACGAACTACCTGGTTGCGCATTTGTGATCACTGAGGGGTTCCCGATCGGGTTCCGCTCCAGGTTTATACCCAACGAGCCCTATTTGGATCGTGGGTCAGATGGCTACGGCCTTTTATATGGAGGTCTTACGAGACAAAAGAGAATAGTCAGGGGCCTCCGGACCTTTGACGAAATGAGCACCTTTGTGTGTACGGGAGGACTACTGTCCATGGTGAGGTTATCGGGTTGTCCTAACATGACGCCCAACTGGTATTTAATTAACATGGTTTGGATAGGGCCTTAAAGGCCAAATTAAATTAACAAAGGATGGTGTTCGCTACGACGTTTATTCAGTACTATTATTCGATACGTTCGATATACAATTGTTGTTTGTGATGTTCTATGACTGTTTGAATTGGATGGATGGTTGAGTGTTATGAATGTTTGGATGGAGGATTATGTATATTATACATGTATATCACAGTATTGATTATAACTGTAAATGGAAAAGCATGAAACCAATCTAATAATAAGATGGTTAAAATGACTAAGTGACCATTAGGGTCCAGGCCCGGCATACTCAGCGTTTATCGCTGATACTACACCATTATGCAGGTTGTTGATTATTGTCGAAGCCGAAGTGCGGGAACAGGGTAATTAAAGTTTGTTTTGATTACCGCACATGGAGTTTATTGTATAGCGATGTCAGACTGGGAATTGTATTATGGTACGGTTATGTATATTCGGGATTGGGTAGATGCTCACTTGTTGATGTTTATGAGTATGGACTTAGTATGATGTATATGAGTTATCTCGTTATCACAGCGGTTAGCAGTTTGTTGATGTTGGAAGTTGGATATAGTTTGGCTTCGTTACTTGCATGGGCGAGTAATGGCCGGTGACACCCGAGTATTAATGTTATTATTGTTTCTTCTGCTGTAAGACGTTTTATTTATTGCTACGAGAGAGATTATTACGTGTTTGAGGAGAGGGGTGTTACAACACATGTACAAATACCGCCCCGTCCTACTCTCGAACGGCTCCCAGCTCCATTGTACCTGAAAAGGAAAAAGGGTGGCCCCCAAGGGGCTCAGCAGTTTTGCTGGTATGGTAATCGTGCAGCCCGCATACTACCGGGCCACGCACAACTAATTGTCGTCTAAGAATGCGGTTGAATCTAATTAAATCATGCATGTAGAACCATAAACTCATAACACATTCACAAACATACAACACTCATAAGCATAGCAACACTAATTGCATAGCATCACAACATACATAACATAATAGGAACGAATCCCTTGAGGGAAACGAACCAAACACCAGTTAGTCCAACTTGGTAAGCCTAGAGAGTGATTTCATTCTTGTGTTGAGCTCATTACACAATAACTTATTTAGGTGTGTCGGTCTTAACATAGAACCGACCACACCGTCACACCATAATTTTATTTATATGTGTCAGATATAGTGACCCAATCACACCTTATACATAATCCCCCTAGCCCGAACAGTAGTCAGGTAGGGAAGCCATTTATCTTAGGCTTGTGGGTGATTGTAATCCAAGGAGGAAAAACAATCAATAACAGAGTGGGAGTCGAAGCGAATATAGACATCAACTCCCAAACAAACTTTACCATAATCCCCCTAGCCCGAACAATAGTCAGGTAGGAAAGCCTTTTATTAGGCTTGTGGGAGATTGAATTCCAAAAAGGAAAACAGCCATACATGGGAGAGAGTATAATCCATTATGGATGTCAACTCCCGTACATACGCGCGCGACCGAGACTCCCGGATTCCTCACCCCCCCATTATTATATAACTAGTTAGGAGTTCCATTATGGAGCCTATCACATCCATACACTATATGGTGTTACAACTTGGTTAAACACACAAGGGAGGTAAACACTTTTGCACACAACAACAACACACACCTAACACACAGATAACCATAGTTAGAACGTTCCTATGGGTTGGGTCGTTAAATCCGAATACCGATCTCTTATGTGATCCTAGAGTTGGTTAGCTAAGGTTTAACACGTACCTGAGGTTAAACGGTATCAGAAACAAATACGCAACATAATGAATTACTGTAAACTCATTTCATGCTTATTCTTGCAAGGTGGTAAACACACAGAAAAGCAGGTTGACACACAAGCCGGTGTAATCCGGTAGAACACAGGTTGCAAGAAAACCATACCTGTCACCTTGAGGTTGGCTAGCCTAATGTGACACCCTCTTAGTCCTGGCTGCCATTTCGACTAGTTCTCGTTCCAATAATGCATTCAATCGAACGGTTATTACCGTTCTTACTTTCCGGTTAACTATTTACTTCACATAGTTATGTTGTATACCTTCACACTTAAACTTATACTTGTTCGCCCTCTTACTGGTCATTATAGCTCACCAAAACATCACTTAAACATCCTTATAACATTAGTACCTAACAATCCCTTTCATTACATGTCATTTTATAACCTTAAACATTTTAAATTATCTTACTTAACTTGACCTCTCAAGTCTTTATATACTTGCCTTTCTAATCATCATTGGCCTCTTATTGGCATACCACTAATAACACTCAACATTCTTAAAATTCAATTTTTTTTAATAAGTATAGGCCGACCGACCCACCGACCGACCCAACCCCCTGGGTCTGTCCATTCCAGTAACATTCGGGTTCACTGATTTTTGCCCGACCGACCCAAGCTCACTCCGACCGACCCAAAACCCTCTGGGTCGGTCCGTTCCAGAAACTTACCCGCTGCCTTATTACAGTCCGACCGACCCAGCCAGGGTCGGTCCCCTGGGTCGGTCGACTGCAGAACTTTCCCAAATTTGTCTAACTTTCTCTAAACTTCTACTCAAGTTTCCTAATAGGTTCTAACATCATTAGACACTCTTAAAACCTTCATAAATCATCCACCAACTCATTTACTAACTCACTTCTAAACTCCTCAAACACTTACTCAAACTCCTACAAAACTACTAACACTTATAACATTCTTCCTTACACATTCTACTTGTACTTTTGCCCAAGGCTTCAACTAACCAAAGTATTGTCTCACCGCCATTACAACTACTCCAAAAACATTATTTCTTAACAACACCTCTTACACAAACTCCTTTAGATTTTTCCACAAGTTCTTATTTAAACCTTCATAAGGCATTTTACTCCCTTTATTCACCAACTTTACACAAGTCTCAACCACACACTCACCATGACTTTGGTGTATTTAAAATCATCCATTTGCTCACTAAACCTCCAAGACAATGCCCAAAACATTTTAACTCTTAAGATCACCTTAACTCACTTTCTTTCACCAATTTATACCTTAACAATTCCTAGTACAACCTAGGTCACCAAATTTCCTTTAAACATTTAGAACTCCTTGTTTATCAACTAAACTTTGCCATAGCTTCTCCAGGATAACCTTACACACCAACACATTGTTTTTCAACCTTAACCAATTCAAGACATTCAAATCTACTATGAATATTCTTTACACACAAGCTACACCCAAACTATACTATATCACAACATAGTGCATAAACTTAAATTGCTTGGCACTTAGGCCCTTAAATTGTAATAACCTTAAACACTGAATTTCCATATATAATTGCCTTCAACCTGCAAATACACACAACAATGCTCCCATGTCCTTATAGTCCACCTTGTGGATAGTTTTCTAACTCATTTCCCATTGGCTCTTTAAGTTGTTTATTAAGCAAATATAGCAGAATTTCCTAGTACACAAAACTACATTGGGATGGATCATTTACCTCTTCCTCTTCAAGACTTTCTCACTTGTTCCCTCTCGTTTTTCCTTGATTGAAAACCGGCAAGAACACTTGTTTACTTGACAATCTTCTAATCAATTATACAAAGAAGGGTAATGAGTACTAAGTGTTATACTTAAACTCATGTACAAACCCTAGATTTACAAGGAGTGTTTTAATACACTAAAATTGATGTTTACCTTTGGAATTTGGAATGGGCATTGACATGGAAACAAGGCAAGACCTCCTTCTAGTTCCTTTGGAGATTAATACATGACAAATTCAAGGAGCAAAACAAAATCCCATGAGAAGCCATTTTCGGACATATACAAAGGAGAGGAAAAAGTGAGTTTTCTTTAGCTTTGCTTACCTTGAAGCAAAGGAGAATAATATGGTGAAGAAAGATGAGCTTATCCTCCTTCAATGGTGAATCTCCATGGTACCGAAATGGATCTCTTGGAGTTTTGAAAAGATAGGAATGTAGAGCTTGTTCTAACTAAGATAAAGGTAGTCTTAGAATTGAATTTGGAGCATGGAGCTAGAAGTTACAAGCAAATGAAGATCAAGAATGTAGAGGTACTGTAGCAGGACGGTTTTGGAGTTGGGAGAAGATGAAGAATACGGTGGGGAAGGAAGAGAATGAAGGAGAATGAGGAGAGAGGTAGCCTTTTGAAGATATTTTGACTTATAAAGGTATTATCCTCCTTTACTTACTTTTCCTTCCTTTCCTTAATTAACTAATAAATGGTGGTGACTTACCATGTTGAAAAACCGGCCCCCTTTAGTTAATAGGGTATTTAGGAGCTAGTTTGACCAATTAAACATCTTATGTGGACTTAAGTCTAAACTAGCACTATTTGAGCACTATTCACAAATTAGTGCACATATTTGTGAAATTTTTGATTTCCCATTGATTTAGGCTTCCTAATGTGATACTTAGTAGTACACATATTGATTAAGGTGTAATTATGGGCATTTAGCCACTCAAAACCCATTTCCAAGACAATTTTTTAAAAACGTGCTTTAAGACTCCTTAAAGCATAATTTGTGTTTAAACTTATTTTTGAGCTTGGTTTTCTTTAGTAGTTGGTTTAACATGTTCATTATCATGTTAATAAGATCTAGGAATGACCTTTGGGTCTTATACAAGGTTACACCAAGTCTAGAGCAAGTATCTGCTTAAATTGACTTCATGGTATTTTCTTGTGTTTTCTTTGATTTAAACTGTCTACCAAAGTTTCTTAAGGACTTAATTAGCCCTATAAAATCATAATTGCATGTTAATAAAGTCTTGGTAGGCTCTTGGGTCCCAACCAAGTTCATTCCAAGCTTAGAGCATGTTTTTGGCTCAAACTGTCTTAATGGTACTTTATTATGTTTACTATGGTTTAAATTGTTCACTAATGTTTCTATGGAACTTTTTAGCCTTAATATACCATAGTTTAATATTTAAACAACATATCAAGGTTTGGGGTATTTCAATCTACCCCCCTTAAAAGAACTTCGTCCTCGAAGTTCATAGTTTCCCTCGTATCCTTCAATTAGAATCCGGGGATTACTTGCCAGATAAACCTCCATACCAAAACATACCTTTACATAACGAACATAACCACATCTATAACATACCATACTTTACATAACAACCTCGGACTTTAAGGTCTGGGTAACATAACCACGTTTGTATCCACATATCCACCCTCAGACTCTCAGGTCTGGGTAACATGACCAAATTCAGAATGCAACCACATTTGAACTCAAGGTCAAGATAACATTTATTACACCTACCACACAACATGTCTTAGCATGTACAACAATCAAAAATACCTTTTCCATCTCTTCATGGGCTCGGTCCTAAGACTACGGGACATTACAGTCCTTGAGTCCCATGTCGAGTACATATACACTGTGATCCCGCAGAACCTGGTCGCGATGGACACCTTCTGGTCCCCGTTTTTTTAGGAGATCAAAAAATCACTTACTTTTTAACATATATACTTCTCATGTCACCGGTCCGAAGACAAAGGCTCATACGTCCTCAGCTCGTGAGCAAGTAATACAAAAATATTCTTTATGAGGTTAAGTAGGAGAAATTTCTTTATTTAAAGTATCAATTGAAAGTTTTGAAAATACCAATTGAAAATCCTTTTTGAAAACGCAATACAACTCCAAGTCCAATTTATGCTCATTACATCTTATCTTAACGTGATTATTTGTGACCACTTGTAGGGAGCTTCAAGAGTCATCCAACCCTGATGTGATCAGCATCAGTGTTGAACTATCCTTCCGCCCCAATTTGTGTCCGGCTTCCCTTGATCGCATGCAAACCAAGTTCCACCTCCCACTTCAATTTCACACCAGCAACTAGTTCAAACATTTACCATTTTCTATCTTTTAACCCTTCTAGTCATAATCACAAAGCAACACATCTCCAAGGGTGAAACTCTATCCATCAACCATTTTCTAATTCACCTTTAACCAACTTACCTAGGGAATTTAACTCTCACTAGGTTCAATATCGATTTCTTACCACTTCACACATCACAATACTGTAATATATATATATAATCAAAATACAATACACAATATTATATTTAGTATTATATGAACATATACTGTCGGGGTTTTAGTTCCCCGGGAGTTTTTTTACTCCCTTACACTTGTACTCTCACACAACAGTTAACAAAGTGGATACACTTATCACAATGGTATTCGCATCTTCTGTGTGCAATTACCACAATTAAACCATTAATGAATGTGTATGTTCATATTACGTACGCACCCATCATCAAAACAAATTATTTGTGCTATGCACACCATAGTTCACGTACACTTGTACGTTAAAACACACTAAGAGGTTTAGGCTCTTCCCCCTAAAAAGGGATTACGCCCAGGTAATCAATCACTGAACGTTGGTTTAAAATGTCCTACTGTCGTGAAATATTTTAACTTCCACGCGGTCTGTCATACAATACGTTCTGGTTAGAGGATCTTAACCATATTGGCGGTTTAGTCCCTTGAACCAAGAATTCTCATTGGAGTTTGTTTAACTCATAACCGGTTTTGATTCTGGCCTGTCAGAAATTAGCCATTTCTCGTATTCATCACGCATATTCGACATCTGAATCATTGGCTCACTAACTTCTGCTGCGCGACTCTGACAACTTAGAGTTTAGTTTGCCCCTTTCGTTATTCGTAATGTATTGTACATCTCCAATTTATCACCTTTATCTTGGTAATAACAGTTTCTCAACCGATGTGTGGTATCTCTTACCGTGCACGAATTCGGTGAGTTTTATAACTTTGTAACTCTTACCGTATCCTCGGGATTATTCACTTGGTTTCATCCGACTTATTGTCGGTTGAGGTTGAGCTACTACCTAATATGTAGTGCTCCCTTGGTTATTTCCAACACTTGAGGTATATTCCATACCGGTATTTGGTATTAAGTGCTACTGTAGTCCCTTATTCCTGATCATGCCTCCACACTTGGTTCTGTACAAGTATTCTTTCATTTGTATGACCTTGCATTTCCTATGCCTCGGTCCTTATAGCATCATAAATCTCCTTCCGTCTTTATTGCGGTGAGGTTCGACTATTGCGACGGTTGGTATTTCCAACGGTTTTATTTGTAGGTCTGCATTTAACTGACTTGCGCCACAGTCATTGGTGTGTTTGCATAACTTCCGTATCCAGTACGGGTTGGTTATCTAGCAATCGGGTGTTTTTGTCCCGAGGCTTGTGACTTCGTATATTCTGTTAATTTACTAGGAGTACACTTCCATTCCCTATGCAATTGCAATGTAGGAATTCACTCCGTGCTGCAATGAGATCGTTATCACATAATATCGGCTACTGGCTTACTGCCCAGTCTGTTTACTATCCCTTATGTGAGCCTCGATTTTAAACCCTATCCTATGTTGATTAAAGTTGATTAGGATCTAAACGGGTTTTAGGTCCACTTATAACCTAATATTAATAACTATGTCATATAACAATAATTATTAAAACCTAAGCTAGCTCACTGGAACCTATTATGAGTCGCCACCTAATTTTAACCTAGATCAAATTAGGAAAGGAGAGTTCGGGTTCGGGGGCTTGATATTCGACTTAATTAGGGTTCAATTACTTTCATTACCCCTAGAAGTCGTTTTTCCTCTACTTAGTTTAATTACGGCTTATTACGAGTCGTTTTAACCTAAGTGCGCGAGCTTATGTTTTTTTGTGTTTTTTAGCATTTTTTGACTGAAAATAAAAGTGAAAGTTGAAATTACCTAAACTAGGGTTTCGGAGGCAGAATTAGGTCAAATTTGTTTCCGTCCGTAGCCACGGACCTAATGTCCGTAACCACTGACCCTAGTTAACCTATGTGAAAATAAAAGTCGAATTAAACAGAAAACAAAAATTTGAAAAGTCCGGGGCCACGGACAGGATGTCCGTAGGCCCGGACATAGTTTAGCAAAACCTAAATTTTTAAAATTTTAAAATCCCGCCGCCGTTCCGTGGGTGTCCGTGGCCACGGACAACCCGTCCGTGGTCCCGGACCATAGGTCCGAGATCCCGGACCACCCACGGACAGGGGTTTTATGGTTCCCGAAGGTGTTTTTGGCTCAAAATTTATGCACGTGTAGCCTGAAAGGTATACAATTCATTAGTAATTGAAAGATTGCAGTTTGAAGTCGAATTATGTATGAAACTTGACGAACAAGTAACAAGGAAGAAACAAAAGTAATTAGCAATACATAAGCATAAAAAGGTCTGTTTGAACCCAAAATTTGACAGAGAGTTAATAAGGTCGTGGAGAGTTAGAAAAGTAGAATTGCAACCTATTTTACCTTCGAATTCAGGAGGATTCTTCACGTCGGGATTCTTCGGAGGCTCCGATGGTGCCGGTTCCGGATTGAGTTCGACCCGAGCTTCTGGTTTTTGATTATTGAAGGTGTTCTTCACGTTTTGGAGGTGGTTTGGTTGATGTTTGATGATTGTTGATGTGTTGGGAGTTGAAAAATGTGTTTAGATGTGATTTCGGGGGGGATTTTTGATGTGATTTTGGTGCTTGGATGTGTAAAAACGTGAAGAGAATGAGACGGCTGCCTTCTTTGAAGGTCTAGGGTTCTTGAGGTTCTTCTTTGATCATGGGATAAGGTTCCTTATATAGGCTTCCTTAAAGATAGAAAATCCGGTAAAAACCAAGATTTACCGACGTTTTAGCTCAAGGGCTTCCAAAAGGAATTTGATTATGAAATTTTACACATGGGTAAAGGATGATATTTCTGAATTTTCTAAAGTGGAATCGGATTTTTTGGACATTGGAATATTTTTAAATTCAATTTCTCGTCAGATTCAATCAGAAATTGCTAGAAAATTATTGGAAATTCGAAAAATCAAAATTCCAACGCCATTATGCTTCAAATGTCATCCTCTGTCATGGGTTAAAATTTCAAAGCATTTTGAATTGATTTGACCCTTATTTGGAGGAGAGATAAAGCCTATAGGGGGCTTAGGAGCCTTGAACAATTACGAAAATGCCCTTAGAGATAACTAAGCTGTCCCTAGTACTCTGAAATTGCGATCGAACTGGGAACCCTCGCTACTAGCCTATTAGTAGAGACTCTCTTCGGGGGGTTGAAATTTTGGGTATAACAGATTGCCCCCCGTCAACTAGACTTTGTAATGGAAATGAGAAGGCTAGTTGATGCTTGAGTGATACCCCCAAAATTTTGGATCTTAAAAGACCCCATGAAATTGAAATCCGACAAGTTGTGTTGAGCTGTTCTAAGGCGCTGACTACCTATGAGTAAAGTGGAAGGGATGTCAAGCGATTCTAAGGCGTTGACTACCTATGAGGATGATATGATGTCAAGCTATTCTAAGGCGTTGACCACCTATAATGAATGAAATGATGTCAAGGTGTTCTAAGGCGTTGACTACCTTTAAAGGAATGAAGTACGCCGAGCATTCTAAGGTGTCGGGAACCTGAGATTGAATGGGATACACCGAGCATTATAAGGTGTCGGGAACCTGAGATTGAATGGGACACACCGAGCATTATAAGGTGTCGGGAACCTGAGATTGAATGGGACACACCGAGCATTATAAGGTGTCGGGAACCTGAGATTGAATGGAATACTGATAAGTGTCCAAATGAGCATGATTTATAGGTGTATTTCATATATTATATTAGCACTTTTCTTGCTCATTTCTCCACTTCGGTTAGTTTTTCCTCTAGTTTATGTTTTATTGTTATCTCACAAATTTATTGTTTAAACATGAGGAAAACCAAGCTGGGAGTAAAGTAGACGAAAAGACGAATGCATAGACGCAAACGGCTCAAAAAACGGAGTCCAAACGAAGAATCTAGAGCCGGTCAAAGTTTGTAGAAGAAAATAAGTCACGACCACATGACGTCCGCGTGAGAACTGGGCGGACGGCCGGGCGGACGTGAGTGAGTGGCCGGGCGGACGGCCGCGCGGACAGAACAAGTGAACGGGCGGACAAGGTGAGGTCGACAGTCACGTCCGCGTGAGAATTAAGGCGGACGCAGAGGCGGACGCGACTAAAATCGAACGCAAAACAGTTTTTCTTCACTCGTCGACTTCGCCCGTCGACCTGCAACTTATCTATCTACTCTTCGCGTTCTGTCCCCTAAGCAATCAATGCTCTTCCACCTCTGTCTGCAGTCGTTCTTCTTCTTCCTCTCCTCTATAAAATACCACTGCTACTTCAAACAAAGAGACAGAATCCACCACCCATAAATCCATCCACGACCCATCGCTCCACTTCACCACAAACCTCATGTTCATCTCACTTCTCTCCTCCCGTCTTCTCCATTTTTATTTAACTTTCCACCATATTCACCTCTAGTCCTACGTATACAAAATAGCAGAACAAATACAGGAGTGACTACAGATGATTTCTACTACTCTTGTTCCTGTTATTCTATTTAATATGTTAGGCTAGAATATTTATACTCTGGGAATGGTTATTATGTGTTTGTATTAATTATGCATTATTTTTACTGGTTTATTTAAATATAGTTTGTTACGTTTTTAAGGTTATCTCGCACCTTTTTAATAAATGTCATGAGTTTATTAAATTGCTTTACTAAGTCTATTTTGATCAGACCAGGTGATAAATAGACAGGTTAATTAAGACGTAAATTTGGAGAAAGCTTATTATGATTTAATAAGTTAGTATTTTCAGATGCATAAATAATTTCTCATATCTAACCGTCCGTTTACACGTATTGTGCTTGAACCTTGATTAGAACCTTGCATTTTCAGGTAAACGAGTTCTTTTGAGGCTATGATTTAGTCCTTAAGATAATAAGAGAAATTTTGCCAAACAATTATATTAAACCGGTAGAGATAGCATAATTAAGCAGATTATATTAACCTGACCCAGAGTCCCGTTTAATTTATCTATTAACTTAGTTTATTTTATCTTTCCTTTTTATTTATTATACAAGTCAATTAATCCCCCCTCTTGTGACACGCTTAGGTACTATAATATGTATATTAGTCCCACGGTTCGACATCCGGTCGCTTACAATTCACTATACTACTACGACCGGGATTTGTTTGCAGCCCGACGTTTATTTTGAGTTTTTAATTTCTTTTCTTTTATTTTACACCAGTTTAATCACTCACCATATAACGTCTGCAAAATGGCGCCGTTGCCGGGGACTAGTTTATTCTAGTCCCTAAGCCCCGGATTATTCACTTGTTAAATTAGAATATTTTGTCTATTATTTTGTTATTGTTTATATTAATTCTACTATATTTTGTTAATATTAATTATCTAATAATCTGTTAATATTAATTGGACACCTAACTTCGGACATCTAACTTCTGACATCTAATTACTAACTCTTATATATTGTCATTTCTTTCCATTGTCCTTCGATTTCCAGTATACTAACTACTAACTTATAATTTATGTCATTTAATTTCTTGTCTCTACATTTAATTTCCATTGTCTCTAACATTTTTTCCATTGTCTCTAACATTTAATTTCCATTGTCCCTAACATTTAATTTCCATTGTCCCTAACATTTAATTTCCATTGTCCTTAACATTTAATTTCCATTGTCCTTAACATTTAATTTTATGTCATTTTAACTTCTAACTTGTAATTTATGTCATTTTATTACAAACTTATAATTTTTATGATATTATAATTTTGTTGTTGTTTAAATCGGAAAAAAAAAAAAACGAAACGAGGCGCGTCCGCCCCAAGCTCATGCGGATGCCCAGGCGGTCAGCTAAGCCACGTCCGCCTCGATTCCGCGCGGTCGTCCACGCGGACGCAACTAAGTACCGCTACTGAGAGTAAACCGCACCACTGTCCGCCTCACTTCCACGCGGACGCCCGAGCGGACGTCCCTCTATACAAAAAAAAAACGCTGCGTTTTCATAATACCTGTTCTTCCCCAATTCTGAGAGCTCGAACCCGACGACAGAAGAACAGGCGCGCGAGTTCGCCCCCATCTCCAATCTGCTCCAACTTCTTCAATCTGTTTCTACTTCAATTTATATTTTGTTTATATTATTATTATGTTTGTTTCTAATCATTTTATTTTCTAATCTGTTTCAGTAGTTTCGTTTTATTTACAAAAACACAAAAAAAAAAAATCTGTACGTGGCAAATGGAACAGGTGTTCGAGCAAGAGTTTTGCTATTCATACTGCTCCGTATGTGGGGGAGCTCATGATTATGAGGATTGTCTCATATTACAAGAACAACTCTGGTTAGAAGATCAACCAGATTACCTGGAGAGACTCGCTCAACCAGAACAGCAACCGAAGAGCGAAACGGTTCATGAGGTAGAACACCCCACTACGGATGCAAGTTACTCTCTTCCCTCTACGGTCGCCTACCGCCAGTTTCCATCCTTCTCTGTGCTCTATCCAGAAGATGAGGATATTTACATCCTCGAAAATGAAGAAAGGAATTGCCATCACCTCCCGCCATATATCCAAACAGAACGCCACTATCACCTTCGAAGAATTAACTTTCTCTGAAGATGATATCAATCAGCGTTCTTTCTACGAGCCTCACCTACAAAAGGATGATGTTTACATCCTCCAATTTGAGGAAGAAAATCATCACCACCGGGTCTTCTGTTAGAACTACGTTCCCGGCAGTACCTCCTCAAACACCAATTTTGGAGTATTAATTTTCTTATTTTATATGCCGAGGTAACGTTTTGTTTTGATCCAGGATAACAAAGCAGGCGTCTAGCCAAAGACGTTAAAGAAGGGCAGCTTCCCGGGAGGCAACCCGGATGTACTTTTGTTTTATTTACTTTTATGCTCTTTTAATTTTCAGGTTCTCTTTAAATTTTATTTTTGCTAACTTTTAACCCCGTTTGTAGTATAGTTGCTTCTAGTGTCTTATGCAGGTGCACCTTCATATCTACACCACAACCAAGCTACGCTACTTGAGCTGAAGCTCAAGTGTGGGGGAATTCCTTTAACAACTAGCAAAAATAATATCAAGGGAGTACCAGTTTCTTTACTTATGCTTTTATTTAAATAAAAACTGCAGAGGAGCGTTTATGTGCTTAAATGTTTATTGTGACCTTTGTGTTATCTCTATTTTATCTACTTACCGAAAAGGTCTTCTGAAACCTTCCCTTGTTTTTCTGGTGAACAATGAGGACATTGTTCAATTTAAGTGTGGGGGAGTGTAGTGTGCCCTTTTCGGTGACATTTTGTGCTTAAATGTTTAATTTCTCTCCTTATCATGCGTTTTGTCCAATTCAAATATTATGGACCCCTTTTTTTTATGTGGGTTGTTCTCTTTAAGAATAAAAAATGTTATGAATTGTGGGATAAATGGTACAAATTTTAAAATTTGATTACTTTTGAGGAGCATTTTATATGCGGTGTGACCAAATAATCTGCAAATGGTTGGATTTTATTGATCAGGGTTTCTTTCTGTCTTCTCTCTTAGGGATTGCTAAGGGGTGCTTCTTTGTTAAAAAAAAAGAGAAAGAAAATTAATAATAAGGGACTTGTGAGACACCATTGGTAACCAACAAAAGAGAGTTGAGTGTTCTTAAAATACAAGGCGTGATGCCTACATTTTCTCATCTCTTATGCAAAAGTGAAACAAATGCATGAATGTATTTTTCCTTTTGTTTTCTCCTCAATGCCCATTCTTGAGAGAAGTTGGCCATGGTAAAAGTTCTCAGAGTCACCTAAAGAAACATTGAAGTACCTTGGATCATACCCCGAAACTCTATATTTTATTTTTACCCTGAGCACACCTATGCCACCAGCAGTTGATTTTTCACACTCCTCAATAAGTTAAAAAGATCATGTTTATCCTACCCTTCATAATAATATTTGTTAGTACTGAGCATTCCCTACTTACTTGGGTACGTGGTTTTGCTTGAGGACAAGCGAAAAGATAAGTGTGGGGGGTGATAAGTGTCCAAATGAGCATGATTTATAGGTGTATTTCATATATTATATTAGCACTTTTCTTGCTCATTTCTCCACTTCGGTTAGTTTTTCCTCTAGTTTATGTTTTATGTTATCTCACAAATTTATTGTTTAAACATGAGGAAAACCAAGCTGGGAGTAAAGTAGACGAAAAGACGAATGCATAGACGCAAACGGCTCAGAAAACGGAGTCCAACGAAGAATCTAGAGCCGGTCAAAGTTTGTAGAAGAAAATAAGTCACGACCACATGACGTCCGCGTGAGAACTGGGCGGACGGCCGGCGGACGTGAGTGAGTGGCCGGGCGGACGACCGCCGGACAGAACAAGTGACCGGCGGACAAGGCGAGGTCGACAGTCACGTCCGCGTGAGAATTAAGGCGGACGCAGAGGCGGACGCGACTAAAATCGAACGCAAAACAGTTTTTCTTCGCTCGTCGACTTCGCTCGTCGACTTCGCCCGTCGACCTGCAACTTATCTATCTACTCTTCGCGTTCTGTCCCTGAGCAATCAATGCTCTTCCACCTCTGCTGCAGTCGTTCTTCTTCTTCCTCTCCTCTATAAAATACCACTGCTACTTCAAACAAGAGACAGAATCCACCACCCATAAATCCATCCACGACCCATCGCTCCACTTCACCACAAACCTCACGTTCATCTCATTTCTCTCCTCCCGTCTTCTCCATTTTTATTTCACTTTCCACCATATTCACCTCTAGTCCTACGTATACAAAATAGCAGAACAAATACAGGAGTGACTACAGATGATTTCTACTACTCTTGTTCCTGTTATTCTATTTAATATGTTAGGCTAGAATATTTATACTCTGGAATGGTTATTATGTGTTTGTATTAATTATGCATTATTTTTACTGGTTTATTTAATATAGTTTGTTACGTTTTTAAGGTTATCTCGCACCTTTTTAATAAATGTCATGAGTTTATTAAATTGCTTTACTAAGTCTATTTTGATCAGACCAGGTGATAAATAGACAAGTTAATTAAGACGTAAATTTGGAGAAAGCTTATTATGATTTAATAAGTTAGTATTTTCAGATGCATAAATAATTTCTCATATCTAACCATCCGTTTACACGTATTGTGCTTGAACCTTGATTAGAACCTTGCATTTTCAGGTAAACGAGTTCTTTTGAGGCTATGATTTAGTCCTTAAGATAATAAGAGAAATTTTGCCAAACAATTATATTAAACCGGTAGAGATAGCATAATTAAGCAGATTATATTAACCTGACCCAGAGTCCCGTTTAATTTATCTATTAACTTAGTTTATTTTATCTTTCCTTTTTATTTATTATACAAGTCAATTAATCCCCCCTCTTGTGACACGCTTAGGTACTATAATATGTATATTAGTCCCACGGTTCGACATCCGGTCGCTTACAGTTCACTATACTACTACCGGGATTTGTTTGCAGCCCGACGTTTATTTTGAGTTTTTAATTTCTTTTCTTTTATTTTACACCAGTTTAATCACTCACCATATAACATCTGCAAAATGGCGCCGTTGCCGGGGACTACTTTATTCTAGTCCCTAAGCCCCGGATTATTCACTTGTTAAATTAGAATATTTTGTCTATATTATTTTGTTATTGTTTATATTAATTATCTACTACATTTTGTTAATATTAATTATCTAATAATCTGTTAATATTAATTGGACACCTAACTTCGGACATATAACTTCTGACATCTAATTACTAACTCTTATATATTGTCATTTCTTTCCATTGTCCTTCAATTTCCAGTATACTAACTACTAACTTATAATTTCTGTCATTTAATTTTCTGTCATTTAATTTCCATTGTCTCTAACATTTAATTTCCATTGTCTCTAACATTTAATTTCCATTGTCCCTAACATTTAATTTCCATTGTCCTTAACATTTAATTTCCATTGTCCTTAACATTTAATTTTATGTCATTTTAACTTCTAACTTGTAATTTATGTCATTTTATTACAAACTTATAATTTTTATGATATTATAATTTTGTTGTTGTTTAAATCGGAAAAAAAAAACGAAACAGAGGCGCGTCCGCCCCAAGCTCATGCGGATGCCCAGGCGGTCAGCTAAGCCACGTCCGCCTCGATTCCGCGCGGTCGTCCACGCGGACGCAACTAAGTACCGCTACTGAGAGTAAACCGCACCACTGTCCGCCTCACTTCCACGCGGACGCCCGAGCGGACGTCCCTCTATACAAAAAAAACGCTGCGTTTTCATAATACCTGTTCTTCCCCAATTCTGAGAGCTCGAACCCGACGACAGAAGAACAGGCGCGCGAGTTCGCCCCCATCTCCAATCTGCTCCAACTTCTTCAATCTGTTTCTACTTCAATTTATATTTTGTTTATATTATTATTATGTTTGTTTCTAATCATTTTATTTTCTAATCTGTTTCAGTAGTTTCGTTTTATTTACAAAAACACAAAAAAAAAAGCTGTACGTGGCAAATGGAACAGGTGTTCGAGCAAGAGTTTTGCTATTCATACTGCTCCGTATGTGGGGGAGCTCATGATTATGAGGATTGTCTCATATTACAAGAACAACTCTGGTTAGAAGATCAACCAGATTACCTGGAGAGACTCGCTCAACCAGAACAGCAACCGAAGAGCGAAACGGTTCATGAGGTAGAACACCCCACTACGGATGCAAGTTACTCTCTTCCCTCTACGGTTGCCTACCGCCAGTTTCCATCCTTCTCTGTGCTCTATCCAGAAGATGAGGATATTTACATCCTCGAAAATGAAGAGAAGGAATTGCCATCACCTCCCGCCAATATATCCAAACAGAACGCCACTATCACCTTCGAAGAATTAACTTTCTCTGAAGATGATATCAATCAGCGTTCTTTCTACGAGCCTCACCTACAAAAGGATGATGTTTACATCCTCCAATTTAAGGAAGAAAAATCATCACCACCGGGTCTTCTGTTAGAACTACGTTCCCGGCAGTACCTCCTCAAACACCAGATTTTGTGGAGTATTAATTTTTTTTTTATATGCCGATGTAACGTTTTGTTTTGATCCAGGATAATAAAGCAGGCGTCTAGCCAAAGACGTTAAAGAAGGGCAGCTTCCCGGGAGGCAACCCGGATGTACTTTTATTTTATTTACTTTTATGCTCTTTTAATTTTCAGGTTCTCTTTAAATTTTATTTTGCTAACTTTTAACCCCGTTTGTAGTATAGTTGCTTCTAGTGTCTTATGCAGGTGCACCTTCATATCTACACCGCAACCAAGCTACGCTACTTGAGCTGAAGCTCAAGTGTGGGGGAATTCCTTTAACAACTAGCAAAAATAATATCAGGGGAGTACCAGTTTCTTTACTTATGCTTTTATTTAAATAAAAACTGCAGAGGACGTTTATGTGCTTAAATGTTTATTTGTGACCTTTGTATTATCTCTATTTTATCTACTTACCGAAAAGGTCTTCTGAAACCTTCCCTTGTTTTTCTGGTGAACAATGAGGACATTGTTCAATTTAAGTGTGGGGGAGTGTGTGCCCTTTTCGGTGACATTTTGTGCTTAAATGTTTAATTTCTCTCCTTATCATGCTTTTGTCCAATTCAAATATTATGGACCCCTTTTTTTATGTGGGTTGTTCTCTTTAAGAATAAATACTGTAATGAATTGTGGGATAAATGGTACAAATTTTAAAATTTTGATTACTTTTGAGGAGCATTTTATATGCGGTGTGACCAAATAATCTGCAAATGGTTGGATTTTATTGATCAGGGTTTCTTTCTGTCTTCTCTCTTAGGGATTGCTAAGGGGTGCTTCTTTGTTAAAAAAAAAAGAGAAAGAAAATTAATAATAAGGGACTTGTGAGACACCATTGGTAACCAACAAAAGAGAGTTGAGTGTTCTTAAAATACAAGGCGTGATGCCTACATTTTCTCATCTCTTATGCCAAAGTGAAACAAATGCATGAATGTATTTTTCCTTTTGTTTTCTCCTCAATGCCCATTCTTGAGAGAAGTTGGCCATGGTAAAAGTTCTCAGAGTCACCTAAAAGAAACATTGAAGTACCTAGGATCATACCCCGAAACTCTATATTTTATTTTTATCCTGAGCACACCTATGCCACAGCAGTTGATTTTTCACACTCCTCAATAAGTTAAAAAGATCATGTTTATCCTACCCTTCATAATAATATTTGTTAGTACTGAGCATTCCCTACTTACTTGGGTACGTGGTTTTGCTTGAGGACAAGCGAAAAGATAAGTGTGGGGGTGTGATAAGTGTCCAAATGAGCATGATTTATAGGTGTATTTCATATATTATATTAGCACTTTTCTTGCTCATTTCTCCACTTCGGTTAGTTTTTCCTCTAGTTTATGTTTTATTTTTATCTCACAAATTTATTGTTTAAACATGAGGAAAACCAAGCTGGGAGTAAAGTAGACGAAAAGACGAATGCATAGACGCAAACGGCTCAAAAAACGGAGTCCAAACGAAGAATCTAGAGCCGGTCAAAGTTTGTAGAAGAAAATAAGTCACGACCACATGACGTCCGCGTGAGAACTGGGCGGACGGCCGGGCGGACGTGAGTGAGTGGCCGGGCGGATGGCCAGGCGGACAGAACAAGTGACCGGGCGGACAAGGCGAGGTCGACAGTCACGTCCGCGTGAGAATTAAGGCGGACGCAGAGGCGGACGCGACTAAAATCGAACGCATAACAGTTTTTCTTCGCTCGTCGACTTCGCCCGTCGACTTGCAACTTATCTATCTACTCTCCGCGTTCTGTCCCCTGAGCAATCAATGCTCTTCCACCTCTGTCTGCAGTCGTTCTTCTTCTTCCTCTCCTCTATAAAATACCACTGCTACTTCAAACAAAGAGACAGAATCCACCACCCATAAATCCATCCACGACCCATCGCTCCACTTCACCACAAACCTCACGTTCATCTCATTTCTCTCCTCCCGTCTTCTCCATTTTTATTTCACTTTCCACCATATTCACCTCTAGTCCTACGTATAT
This sequence comes from Limonium bicolor, assembly GCA_023374045.1. Lineage (NCBI taxonomy): Eukaryota > Viridiplantae > Streptophyta > Magnoliopsida > Caryophyllales > Plumbaginaceae > Limonium > Limonium bicolor. The sequence continues at coordinate 16,720,420 of CM041782.1, forward strand.
ACAAAATAGCAGAACAAATACAGGAGTGACTACAGATGATTTCTACTACCTTGTTCCTGTTATTCTATTTAATATGTTAGGCTAGAATATTTATACTCTGGGAATGGTTATTATGTGTTTGTATTAATTATGCATTATTTTTACTGGTTTATTTAAATATAGTTTGTTACGTTTTTAAGGTTATCTCGCACCTTTTTAATAAATGTCATGAGTTTATTAAATTGCTTTACTAAGTCTATTTTGATCAGACCAGGTGATAAATAGACAGGTTAATTAAGACGTAAATTTGGAGAAAGCTTATTATGATTTAATAAGTTAGTATTTTCAGATGCATAAATAATTTCTCATATCTAACCGTCCGTTTACACGTATTGTGCTTGAACCTTGATTAGAACCTTGCATTTTCAGGTAAACGAGTTCTTTTGAGGCTATGATTTAGTCCTTAAGATAATAAGAGAAATTTTGCCAAACAATTATATTAAACCGGTAGAGATAGCATAATTAAGCAGATTATATTAACCTGACCCAGAGTCCCGTTTAATTTATCTATTAACTTAGTTTATTTTATCTTTCCTTTTTAATTATTATACAAGTCAATTAATCCCCCCTCTTGTGACACGCTTAGGTACTATAATATGTATATTAGTCCCACGGTTCGACATCCGGTCGCTTACAATTCACTATACTACTACGACCGGGATTTGTTTGCAGCCCGACGTTTATTTTGAGTTTTTAATTTCTTTTCTTTTATTTTACACCAGTTTAATCACTCACCATATAACGTCTGCAAAATGGCGCCGTTGCCGGGGACTAGTTTATTCTAGTCCCTAAGCTCCGGATTATTCACTTGTTAAATTAGAATATTTTGTCTATATTATTTTGTTATTGTTTATATTAATTATCTACTATATTTTGTTAATATTAATTGTGTAATAATCTGTTAATATTAATTGGACACCTAACTTCGGACATCTAACTTCTGACATCTAATTACTAACTCTTATATATTGTCATTTCTTTCCATTGTCCTTCAATTTCCAGTATACTAACTAATAACTTATAATTTCTGTCATTTAATTTTCTGTCATTTAATTTCCATTGTTTCTAACATTTAATTTCCATTGTCTCTAACATTTAATTTCCATTGTCCCTAACATTTAATTTCCATTGTCCCTAACATTTAATTTCCATTGTCCTTAACATTTAATTTTATGTCATTTTAACTTCTAACTTGTAATTTATGTCATTTTATTACAAACTTATAATTTTTATGATATTATAATTTGTTGTTGTTTAAATCGGAAAAAAAAACGAAACAGGCGCGTCCGCCCCAAGCTCATGCGGATGCCCAGGCGGTCAGCTAAGCCACGTCCGCCTCGATTCCGCGCGGTCGTCCACGCGGACGCAACTAAGTACCGCTACTGAGAGTAAACCGCACCACTGTCCGCCTCACTTCCACGCGGACGCCCGAGCGGACGTCCCTCTATACAAAAAAAACGCTGTGTTTTCATAAACTGTTCTTCCCCAATTCTGAGAGCTCGAACCCGACGACAGAAGAACAGGCGCGCGAGTTCCCCCCATCTCCAATTTGCTCCAACTTCTTCAATCTGTTTCTACTTCAATTTATATTTTGTTATATATTATTATGTTGTTTCTAATCATTTTATTTTCTAATCTGTTTCAGTAGTTTCATTTTATTTACAAAAACAAAAAAAAAAATCTGTACGTGGCAAATGGAACAGGTGTTCGAGCAAGAGTTTTGCTATCATACTGCTCCGTATGTGGGGGAGCTCATGATTATGAGGATTGTCTCATATTACAAGAACAACTCTGGTTAGAAGATTGTGAGCCTCGATTTTAAACCCTATCCTATGTTGATTAAATTGATTAGGATCTAACCGGGTTTTAGGTCCACTTATAAACCTAAGATTAATAACTATGTCATATAACAATAATTATTAAAACCTAAGCTAGCTCACTGGAACCTATTATGAGTCGCCACTAATTTTAACCTAGGATAAATTAGGAAAGGAAAAGTTCTGGTTCGGGGGCTTGGTATTCGACTTATTTAGGGTTCAATTACTTTCATTACCCTCAAGAGTCGTTTTTCCTCTACTTGTTTATTTACGGCTTATTACGAGGTCGTTTAACCTAAGTGCGCAAGCTTCTGTTTTTTTTGTGTTTTTTAGCGTTTTTTGACAGAAAATTAAAGTGAAATTGAAAGCTACCTAAACTAGGGTTTCGGAGGCAGAATTAGGTCAAATTTTGCTTACGTCCGTAGCCACGGACCAAAAGTCCGAGACCACGGACCCCAGTTAACCTAAATATGCAGAAAAGTCGAAATTGAAGGAAAACAAAAATTTGCAAAGTGGGGCCACGGACAGGCTGTCCGTGGCCCGGACATCGTTAGAAAAACCTAAGTTTTGAATTTTTAAAATCCCGCCGCCGTCCGTGGGTGTCCGTGGTCTCGGACAACGCGTCCGAGGTCCCGGACCATAGGTCCGAGGTCACGGACCACCCACGGACAGGGGTTTTCAGAGGTTCCCGAGGGTGTTTTGAGCTCAAATTTTATGGGTGTGTAGCCTGAAAGATTTACAAGTCGTTAGTGATTGAAGGTTTTCAATTTGAACTCGAATTAAGCACGAAACTTTGTAAACAAGTTATTGGACAGAAGCTTAAACAAACGTCAATACAGAAGCGTAAACAGGTTGGTTTGAACCCAAACTTTGACAGAGAGTTAACAAGGTCGTGGGGAATCAGAAAAGTGGGATTGTAACCTGTTTACCTTCGAATTCAAGATGATTCTTCACGTTGGGATTCGGAGGCTCCGATGATGCCGGTTCCGGATTGAGTTCGACCCGGGCTTCTGGTTGTTGATTGTTGATGATGTTCTTCACGATTTGGAGGTGGTTTGGTTGATGTTTGATGATTGTTGATGTGTTAGGAGTTGAAAAGTGTGTAGGTGGTAGGTGGTGATTCGAGAGATTTTTGATGTGATTTTGGTGCTTGGATGTGTAAAAACGTGAGGAGAATGAGACGGCTAGGTTTTCTGGTTGCTTAGGGTTCTTGAGGTTCTGATTTGATCATGGGATAAGGTTCCTTTATAGGCTTCCTTAAAGATAGAAAATCCGGTAAAAACCGAGATTTACCGACGTTTTAGCTCAAGGGCTTCCAAAAGGAATTGATTATAAAATTTTACACATGGGTAAAGGATGATATTCCTGATTTTTCTAAAGTGGAATCGAATTTTGGATATTGGGATATTTTTAAATTCAATTTCCGTCAGATTCAATCAGAAATTGCTAGAAAATTATTGGAAATTCGAAAAATCAAAATTCCAAGCCATTATGCTTCAAATGTCATCCTTTATCATGGGTTAAATTTCAAAGCATTTGAATTGATTTGACCCTTATTTGAGAGAGAGAGAGAAAGCCTATAGGGGGCTTAGGAGCCTTGAAAAATTACGAAATGCCCCTGGAGATGACTAAGCTGTCCTAGTACTCTGAAACGTGCCGATCGAACTGGGAACCCTTGCTACTAGCTATTAGTAGAGACTTTCCTCCGGGGGGGTTGAAATTTTGGGTATAACAAAGATCAACCAGATTACCTGGAGAGACTCGCTCAACCAGAACAGCAACCGAAGAGCGAAACGGTTCATGAGGTAGAACACCCCACTACGGATGCAAGTTACTCTCTTCCCTCTACGGCCGCCTACCGCCATTTCCATCCTTCTCTGTGCTCTATCCAGAAGATGAGGATATTTACATCCTCGAAAATGAAGAGAAGGAATTGCCTTCACCTCCCGCCAATATATCCAAACAGAACGCCACTATCACCTTCGAAGAATTAACTTTCTCTGAAGATGATATCAATCAGCGTTCTTTCTACGAGCCTCACCTACAAAAGGATGATGTTTACATCCTCCAATTTGAGGAAGAAAAATCATCACCACCGGGTCTTCTGTTAGAACTACGTTCCCGGCAGTACCTCCTCAAACACCTGAAGATGAGTAATGTCAAGCGATTCTAAGGCGTTGAAAACCTAAAAGATGAAGTAATGTCAAGCGATTCTAAGGCGTTGACTACCATATAAGAATGAGTACGCTGAGCATTCTAAGGTGTCGGGGAACCTGAAAGTGAATGGAACACCGAGCATTATAAGGTGTCGGGAACCGGGAATACGCCGAGCATTATAAGGTGTCGGGAACCTGAAAGTGAATGAAATACGCCGAGCATTATAAGGTGTCGGGAACCTGAGACTGAATGGGGTACGCCGAGCATTATAAGGTGTCGGGAACTGAAATTGAATGGATTACGCCGAGCATTATAAGGGTCGGGAACTGAAATGAATGGATTACGCCGAGCATTATAAGGTGTCGGGAACCATAAGTTGAACGGAATACGCCGAGCATTATAAGGTGTCGGGAACCTGGAATACGCCGAGCATTATAAGGTGTCGGGAAACCTGGAATACGCCGAGCATTATAAGGTGTCGGGAACCTGAGATTGAATGGGATACACCGAGCATTATAAGGTGTCGGGAACCTGGAAAAGAGACGTAATGAGATCGATGTGATGTGTGCCTAAATTGACGGATGTAGGGTAGGACCTATGGGTGCCCAAGTGGAATGGTAGGAAACTGGGTTTATGACGAGCCTGAGGTTGAGTCATCTATTCTGGTGGATCTGAACCTTCGGCTGAGAATCTGTATCTCTGATCGGGTGAGAATCTGTATCTCTGAGGAATCTGTATCTTCGGGGCGAGAATCTGTATCTCTGAAGAATCTGTATCTTCAAGGCGAGATCTGTATCTCTGAAGAATCTGTATCTTCGGGGCGAGAATCTATATCTCTGAAGAATCTGTATCTTCGGGGCGAGAATCTGTATATCTGAAGAATCTGTATCTTCGGGGCGAGAATCTGTATCTCTGAATTGTGACGAGGAGTCTCATACGAATAGATGCAATGGTCATGATGAAAGTTGATTATGAAAGTGCCAAACGTGGCAATGAGGATGTGCATGTCAAAATACGATCAAGGTGTATGTAGGAAATTTGTCCAAAACAAAAACCGTTGGAAAATGTGCCAAACATGGCAATGTTAAGGATCAAAAATTGTCCAAAGCAAGACATTTCTAGAAAGTGTGCCAAATGTGGCCATGATGAGGTTTATGAAACCGAAGTTTAGAGGAAAGTTGTTCAAGACAAGAAATTTGTTGAAAGAGGTGCCAAACGTGGCAGTGTTTGAAGAAAATTCTGTTTACTGAAAAGGAAAGTGAAATTATCATTTCCTGACCATAGATTCAGACTTGTAATTTATCTCCTAGGAGATGAACATGCCATCGGTGGGGGTATGGTGTATGATGTAAAGGTAAGGACTTATGTGGCCTGTGTAGCGGTTTGGGCTTTGTGTGGTGTATGGTGTGAAAGTAAGGGCTTATGTGGGCCTGTGGTGTTTGATGTGCAAGTAAGGGCTTGTGGGCCTGTGTAGTGATGGTGTGGAGGTAAGGGCTTATGTGGGCCTGAGGTGTTGACGTGGAGGTAAGGGCTTATATGTGCCTGCGGTGGAATGGTGGTGGTGATGTTTTGAGCTCTGGTTCCAATTGGTGTTGTCAAGCAATTGTTGGAACCAACAATTGCCCCCAGTATTTTCCCTTAAGACAATCTGAGCTAGAGTTCATGGCAATCGATCGGAACGATCGATTGCCCCCGTATTTTCTTTATTAAACGTGCAAACGAGTCTCGTCCTCACAGGGTCAAGGCTTATGTTTTTATGTGGTGCTTCCTAACTACATCGGCGTGTTTGGCGTTTGCACTCGTTCCTCACTACGGTCACAAACTTCTAGACCATTGAATCGATATTTGATGAATTTACGCATTCGATCTGTTACTTCACGTAATTGGACACACAACATCAAGTCGGAAGTCTTTAAAGCTTATAATGTGGCTATGGGGTGTGATGAAGGACAACAGGGGACGACGGAGGAATGTTAAGGATATGTGGAGCATAAGGGTGACCAAAGGCAACTTGCACCTTCTCCGGACTTGCTTTTTTGTTTGAAGTCGTTTGGCTACTTCGTGATGACTTCGCTTGTGAGCTGGGAATTGGGACCTTTGAATTGTTCCTTGCACTCATATCTTTCTTCTGATTTGGATTACTCGAGGCTTTCCAGGTTTGCCTTTCTTGATCTTTTCTTGCCGTCGGGGTTCTTGTGTTTCCCGGTTTTGAACTTTGAGAGCTGTTTTTGATGTTAGCTCATTTGGATCCTGTGCCACTTTGGGGCCATTTGCGGATCACTCCGTCACGCTGGTAGCAGTTCTGCTTCTTTGGACTTGTGAAGTTGCTGTTCGGAAGTCGGGCTCCTTGCATCCTTTGGTCACCGGGTCGGGTATTCATCATTGGCTGGCCTATTCTGTGGAGTTTGAAGTGTTGTAAAAGAGGTCATATATCAAAAGCTCAGCGGGGGTGCCTAGGGTGTGATGTCAGGGTTCACAAGCTTTTGGATGTGTGGTGATGTACCTAGGTGCTTCGTCATCCCTAATAGTTGTGTATCCTTTCTTTGTTACTTTTCGCAGGTCTAAGTGTAAATCTACAAATTATCTCCTTCGGTCGGAGTTACGCCGTTTACCTCACCTTTGAATGTGGTCTCACCGGAGTCGTGTAAAAATGACACGCTCGTTCGCTCATGGTTTTTCCGCTCAAGACATTCTCGTGAGATTTTCACTCCGAAACTCGTTCGCACATTTAAACAAAAGATAAATGATGACGAACTTAAACTTAGATTGCCCCTAGTATTGATTTTGGGGTTTGTGACAACAATTCAATAGATGTGGACCTTGAACCTCTTTGGGGGTTATTTGGATGTTTTGGGATAAGCTGTGGGGTTTGGTAAGGCATGCTCAAAACTTCAGAAACAAAATACAAGTCTTTGTATTCCATTGTCGGGAGATAATTAATTCATGAACCATTTTCAACAAAACCTTCTCTCTTTTTTTGTGTTATCATTTAGACTTGAAAAAGTCATCCATTTGCGAACATGAGGGGGAAGATGATTTAACAAGATCGATGCTTCTTATTAGTGGTTTGAAAACGATCATTCTTTGAAAAACATGAGAGGTGCATTTGAAAGATGAGTGTTATGGCAGGTTATGCAGTAGAATGCATAGGAACCCTAAAATTTCTGTTGAATCGAAATCCTGCTGAACCGTCTGAAGTCGGCATGCTGAAGACTCGAGCTCTTGACCGCTGGGATGTCGCTAAGATGACTGTGATCGTCTTCTTCTTGGACTCTTAGTAGGCTCCTAGGAATGCCTATGAATGACGCATGAGACACTTGGGCCTGGATGTGAGGTGCATGGGTTGAAACGGTTTCATGAATGTGGATTAGGCACTCGGGCCTGGATGATTTTTATGGATGTGGATAGGCACTCGGGCCGGAATGAGGATGCGGCACTGGGGCCAGAACATGTTGCGAGACTGTGGCACTTGGGCCGGAATGTTTAGAATATGTGGCACTTGGGCCAGAAAGTATTTGAAAGCGTGGCGCTTGGGCCAAAAAGTGTTTGAGGATGTGGCGCTTGGGCCAGAATGTGCTTGGGAAGGTGGCACTTGGGTCGGAATGATTTGGGAATGTGGCTCTTGGGCCAAAATGATTTGGGGTTGAAGTAAGACATATGGGCCAGAGGGACTTCTTCACTAGAATGGATGTACGGGCCTGAATGCGCTTAATCTGGTAGCGAAGCAAACAGGCCGAAGGAAGCCTCATGGACTATGGATGGGCCACTGGGCTGAGGGAGAAATCTTGAAGCCTAAGATTCGTTTGACGTTCTTGTTGGGGCCCTAAGGCCAGAAGCTGGAATGAATTATACAAACTATCTTGAATTCAAATGTTTTATGCTATGGGCCGAAATTCTGGAATGAAAGTGAAATCCGTGGGCCAAAACTATGAATTGGCCTGTGGGCCCAGATGAAATGAGTTGTGAGTGTGGTACTACCCGGAATGTTTTGAGAATTTGGTACCTGATCGCTAGAATGTGTTTGGGCTAGAAATAGGGCGCATGGGCCGAAATGATTTTTAAACCATGTCCTAGATGTGAATTGGAATTTGGGCCGAGTAATTCTGATTGGGCCTAAAAGATGGTACCTATATCTAGGATTTTGGGCCAAAGCCCAAGTGGAAAGTCTTCCTAGACTAGAATAAACCTTGAAATGGAAAGGCCCGACGGATTTTCATGAACTGCTTTAGGTGGATTTGTTTTTCCTGGGCCAAGAACTAAATTGATAATTCGAATTGGGCCGAAAGAGAGAAATCACCTAAGTCTAAACTTTTGGGCCGAAGCCCGAACAAACAATTCATTCATTCAAACCAAACAGGGCCTTTGGGGCCGCCAACAATAAAACCGTAAGTTCGGGATGGGCTGAGTTGATATAGGAAAAGTTCCTATCAGTTCCTAGGCCGGGTAGTGGGCCGATCATACAAGCAGACAAAGCCCACGCAAGTTCAACATGTCCTCACTTGACGCTTATCCAATTCGGGTATGGATCGATCCGGAGAGATGCTTGGGGCATGGGCCCAGGTCACCACAAAGGAATAGGGCTTGCGCGCTATTCTCTTTGGGCTTCCCCACTCTTTTCACATCACCTAAAGGTGTGCGTCTACGGTCGGGTCTTTGACTGACCAAACAATGGGCTAGGTAAGGGCACTGTCAGGAAAACGCTTGGGGCTAAGGCCCAGGTATTAAGGGGATGTGGTTAGACGACATCCTCCTCTTTTCCCCCGCTTATTCACATCACCTAAAAGGTGTGAGTCCCTGACAGGGGACCCCAGATGGGTCCCGGGGTGAAATCGGTTTGTGTGGACCCTCGCTCTCATATGATGCAGAGGTGCAGGGAATTTAAATTGCGCACAAAGGTAAACAAACAATGTAATAAAAGCCATAAACATTTTCGAGTTAAGCCCTCTTTCTTAAAATTAAACAAGTTAATATTAAGAAGTTTGTCCCCAGCAGAGTCGCCAGTCTGTGAGCCTCGATTTTAAACCCTATCCTATGTTGATTAAATTGATTAGGATCTAACCGGGTTTTAGGTCCACTTATAACCTAAGATTAATAACTATGTCATATAACAATAATTATTAAAACCTAAGCTAGCTCACTGGAACCTATTATGAGTCGCCACCTAATTTTAACCTAGGATAAATTAGGAAAGGAAAAGTTCTGGTTCGGGGGCTTGGTATTCGACTTATTTAGGGTTCAATTACTTTCATTACCCTCAAGAGTCGTTTTTCCTCTACTTAGTTTATTTACGGCTTATTACGAGTCGTTTTAACCTAAGTGCGCAAGCTTCTGTTTTTTTTGTGTTTTTTAGCGTTTTTTGACAGAAAATTAAAGTGAAATTGAAAGCTACCTAAACTAGGGTTTCGGAGGCAGAATTAGGTCAAATTTTGCTTACGTCCGTAGCCACGGACCAAAAGTCCGAGACCACGGACCCCAGTTAACCTAAATATGCAGAAAAGTCGAAATTGAAGGAAAACAAAAATTTGCAAAGTCCGGGGCCACGGACAGGCTGTCCGTGGGCCCGGACATCGTTAGAAAAACCTAAGTTTTGAATTTTTAAAATCCCGCCGCCGTCCGTGGGTGTCCGTGGTCTCGGACAACGCGTCCGAGGTCCCGGACCATAGGTCCGAGGTCACGGACCACCCACGGACAGGGGTTTTCAGAAGGTTCCCGAGGGTGTTTTGAGCTCAAATTTTATGGGTGTGTAGCCTGAAAGATTTACAAGTCGTTAGTGATTGAAGGTTTTCAATTTGAACTCGAATTAAGCACGAAACTTTGTAAACAAGTTATTGGACAGAAGCTTAAACAAACGTCAATACAGAAGCGTAAACAGGTTGGTTTGAACCCAAACTTTGACAGAGAGTTAACAAGGTCGTGGGGAATCAGAAAAGTGGGATTGTAACCTGTTTTACCTTCGAATTCAAGATGATTCTTCACGTTGGGATTCTTCGGAGGCTCCGATGATGCCGGTTCCGGATTGAGTTCGACCCGGGCTTCTGGTTGTTGATTGTTGATGATGTTCTTCACGATTTGGAGGTGGTTTGGTTGATGTTTGATGATTGTTGATGTGTTAGGAGTTGAAAAGTGTGTTTAGGTGGTGATTTCGAGAGATTTTTGATGTGATTTTGGTGCTTGGATGTGTAAAAACGTGAGGAGAATGAGACGGCTAGGTTTTCTGGTTGCTTAGGGTTCTTGAGGTTCTGATTTGATCATGGGATAAGGTTCCTTATATAGGCTTCCTTAAAGATAGAAAAATCCGGTAAAAACCGAGATTTACCGACGTTTTAGCTCAAGGGCTTCCAAAAGGAATTTGATTATAAAATTTTACACATGGGTAAAGGATGATATTTCTGATTTTTCTAAAGTGGAATCGAATTTTTTGGATATTGGGATATTTTTAAATTCAATTTCCCGTCAGATTCAATCAGAAATTGCTAGAAAATTATTGGAAATTCGAAAAATCAAAATTCCAACGCCATTATGCTTCAAATGTCATCCTTTATCATGGGTTAAAATTTCAAAGCATTTTGAATTGATTTGACCCTTATTTGGAGGAGAGAGAAAGCCTATAGGGGGCTTAGGAGCCTTGAAAAATTACGAAAATGCCCCTGGAGATGACTAAGCTGTCCCTAGTACTCTGAAACGTGCCGATCGAACTGGGAACCCTTGCTACTAGCCTATTAGTAGAGACTTTCCTCCGGGGGGAAATTTTGGGTATAACAAAGATCAACCAGATTACCTGGAGAGACTCGCTCAACCAGAACAGCAACCGAAGAGCGAAACGGTTCATGAGGTAAACACCCCACTACGGATGCAAGTTACTCTCTTCCCTCTACGGCCGCCTACCGCCAGTTTCCATCCTTCTCTGTGCTCTATCCAGAAGATGAGGATATTTACATCCTCGAAATGAAGAGAAGGAATTGCCTTCACCTCCCGCCAATATATCCAACAGAACGCCACTATCACCTTCGAAGAATTAACTTTCTCTGAAGATGATATCAATCAGCGTTCTTTCTACGAGCCTCACCTACAAAAGGATGATGTTTACATCCTCCAATTTGAGGAAGAAAAATCATCACCACCGGTCTTCTGTTAGAACTACGTTCCCGACAGTACCTCCTCAACACCAGATTTTGTTGAGTATTAATTTTCTTATTTTATATGCCGATGTAATGTTTGTTTTGATCCAGGATAACAAAGCAGGGTCTAGCCAAAGACGTTAAAGAGGGCAGCTTCCCGGGAGGCAACCCGGATGTACTTTATTTTATTTACTTTTATGCTCTTTTAATTTTCAGGTTCTCTTTAAATTTTATTTTTGCTAACTTTTAACCCCGTTTGTAGTATAGTTGCTTCTAGTTCTTATGCAGGTGTACCTTCATATCTACACCGCAACCAAGCTACGCTACTTGAGCTGAAGCTCAAGTGTGGGGGAATTCCTTTAACAACTAGCAAAAATAATATCAGGGGAGTACCAGTTTCTTTACTGAAATACCCCAAACCTTTGATATGTGGTTTAAATATCAAACTATGGTATGTAAGGCTAAAAGTGCCTTAGTAACATCAGTGGACAATTTAGACCATAGTAATGCAATAAAACATTAAGACACAGTTGAGCAAAAACATGCTCTAAGCTATGAGTGAACTTGGTTAGGACCCAAAGAGCCTACCAAGACTTAATAATATTCAATTATGATTTAATAAGGCTAAATAAGTCCTTAGGAAACCTTGGTGGACAGTTAAACCAAAAAACACAAGGAAATACCTTAAAGTCCAATAAGAGCAAAATGTGCTCTAGCTTGGAATAAATTTGTATAAGACCTAATGGTCATACCCATACCTTATAAATATGTTAATGAACATATTAAATCAATTACCAAAGAAAACCAAGTTTGAAAACAAGTTAAAACACAAAATGTGCTTTAAGGAGTTTTAAAGCACGTTTTTGAAAAATTGTCTTGTAAATGAGTTTTGAATGGCTAAATGTCCATCATTACTCTTTAATTAACAGTGTACTATATAGTATCACATTTGGGTGGCTATATCAATGGGAAATCAAAAATTTCACTTCTCTGTGCCTTGTTTTAGTGAATAGTGATTTTTATAAGCTAGTTTGTAATATGATGTTATAAGTAATTAAATGAGTCAATAAAGACTATATTACCCCTAGGCTTAAAGGGGGCCGGTTTTTAGTAATGAGTCACCAAACATGTTAACTTATTAAGTAAATAAAGATGACTCATAAGTTACTATTTGCTTTAAGTCATAAATATCTTCAAAAACAAAACCAAACTCACTTCTCTCATTTCTCCCTTCATTTCACACGGTTCCCTTCTTCTTCTTCTACTCTCTTCTCTCTGTTCTCACGGTGAAGCTACAGCACCACCACCATTTCACACATCTTCCATTGTCAATATCTCATGACTCACTTAACCAAATCAAAACAAACACCACCATTCTCTTCCTCTCATCAAGCTCTTCATTCCCATCTTCTCAAAACTTCAAAGCCCCATTTCGGTGCCATGGAGTTCCACCATTGAAGGGGCTTGAGCTTGTCTTTTCACATATTATTGATCTCCTTTGCTTCTAGGTAAGGAATCTCAAAGAAAAATCAAGTTTCCTCCATGTTTTGTTGTTGACCGAAAATACTCATTGATGGAGCTCTTTGTGTGACTTTGTTCTAGCTTCATTCCAATCTCTTATGGACTAGGTGGAGTCCTCTCTTCATAGATATTCAAACCCTCTTCAAAGATCAAGGTAAAACAAGTACATTAATGTTTTTGAAATAATGTAAACCTAGGGTTTACAATGAGATGAAGCTTAAAGCTTGAATACTCATTATGTTGTTTGTATAATGTTTAATAGTTGAAAAGGAACCAAATGCCTTACCGGTTTTTGTAAGGAAACAAAAAGAAGTTTGTGAGGAAAAGAGGTAATTATGCTATCTCATGTAGTTTAAATGCCTTAGGAAATGACTTGATTTGCTTAACAAAATACCTAAGGAGCCAATGTGGTGAATGACCTAGAGAAATGCTCTCAAGGAGTTTATTAAGGGCATATGTATTGTTGGTGTATTTGCAGGTCAAAGGCATTATTTATGTGGGAAATTCAGTGTTTTAAGGTTTATGCAATTTAAGGGCCTAAGAGCCATGTTATTTAAGGGCCTAAGTGCCAACTTAAGTTATGCACTATATTGTGATATAGTGCTGAAGGGTGAAGTTTGTGTATAAAATGTGTTTTGATGATTTTAGGTGTTCTTGAGTGCTTAATGGTGAAAACTAATGATTTTTGGAATATGATGTGCTAAGAGACCAGGCAAAATTTGGTAAAATGTATAAGGAGTTTTAAGTGCTTGCATGAACTTGGGTGATTAGGAATTGGTAGACTGAGTAAATGTCTCATAGGAAGAAAATGTGCCTTAGGTGTTCTAAGGTGCTATAAGGATTTAGGCATTGTCTTGGGAAGTTCTAGAACCCAATGAGTGTTATTAGGATGTATTTGAGTCTTGGAGAAGTTTGTTTAAGGTTTGGGTAATGTTGATGAATAAGAGATGATGTTTAAGTAAGGTTTTTGAGAAAAGAATTCAAGAAGTTGTAAAAAGGAGATTAGTTAGTAAGAAAAGAGTTGAGAGATGATGTTAAGGTGTAGAGAAACACCTTGGTTAGTGGTCATTATTGTGAACTACCACTTTAGAAATCTAAGGAGAAACATCCCAAGTGCTAGGAATTTTGTAAGAAATTGTGAATGATAAGATGGTTTGTGTGAGTGATTTAAAGATTTAGCACATGCTAAAGGTGTGTTTGATGTCCAATGATGTTGGGAAACATTATGAGGCTTTAGGAGAAGTTTGGTGAAATTGGTTAATGTTTAAAGACTTGGAATTGAATGTTTTTGCGTGTCCGAACTTCCGTCCGGACATGGAAGTTCGGACAGGCTCTGTTGGTAAAGGATTTTCCTCACTCTCGAACTGTGTCCGAACTTGGGAAGTCCGGACACAAGTTCGGACGTGACTGTTTTCTATCTGGGATTTACTCGCGAACTGTGTCCAAACTTGGGAAGTCCGACACAAGTTCGGACGTGTGTATAGTTTTCAGTATTAGGTCGCGGCTTGCGTCCGAACTTGGAGGTTCGGACACAAGTTCGGACAAGGCGCTGTATGACCAAAAACATTGTTCAAGGTATGGAAATGATGTGTAATGTGGGGATTGATGGTTAATGATGTATGGGTGTTAAGGACATGTTAGGTGAGTTTTAATGACAATTAAGTGGGTGAAAAGTTGTAATAAATGTGAAAGTAAAACAAGTTAAATGTAAGTTATTTAACCAAGTTAACGGGGAAAGTTATAAGTCATTAGACTTTAAACACACATGTTACCCCAATGTTAATAAAAACACATGTGATGTTAACAGTTGTCGAGAATGCTCGGGAACATAAGTGGGCCGTGGTAAAGTGGACTCCGGTGCAGGTATGGTTTTCTTGCAACCTGTGTCCTACCGGATTACACCCGCTTGTATGCCAATGTATTTTTCGGTATGTTTGCCACGTTGTAAGATAAAACATAATGAGTTTACAGCAATTCATATATGTGGATGTGTCTAGTTCCGATACCATTTAACCTCGGAAGTGTTAACCTTAGTTAACTGAGTCTAGGATCACATGAGAGTTTGGTATTCGGATTAAACGACCCGAACCATGGGAGTTCTAACCACGGCTATGCGTGAGTTGGATATGTGATGTTTGTGTGGTGATGTGTTATGTGAAATGTATGATCCTTGTGTGTGTCTAACAAGACTTAACCCAATGTGTGATTGTTTAACTAAGTTCAATGAAGAACTTCTGACAAGTGCTAACGGGGGGAGTGAGGAGTCCGGTCTGTTCCGGCCACGCGTGTGAGTATGGGGGTCGTTGTCATAGCAGGTTCGATCCTCTCCGTATGTTATGGTTGTTTTCCAATTTGGTTCCCAACCTTCCCTTTAGCTTAACCAAGGCTATTACTGACTCACGTCGGGCCACAGGGGCATACTATTGTTATGTTTGTTTCGGTGTGCTTGGATCACTATATCCGAGACACCTTGTGTTAAGTTAACCGTTCATTTAACGAGACGGTAACGAGTTATGTAACGAGCTTATCATGAGACTGGCAACATTCTCTAGGCTCACCAGTGTATTAACAATGTTTGGGTCGGTTCCTAAGAGAACCATTCCCGTTATGTTATGTGTTTTGTTGTGATGCAATATCATTGCGGTATTATGTTGTGCACGTGGAAACGTGCAAAGAGTTGTTAGGTGTTGTATGTAGTGTATGTATATGTATGTTGTATAATATGGAGTGTGTGGATCATGGATATGATTCCCAGTTTGTGATAAGAGGCGTTTAAGGATAACCCGATTTAAGGGTAAGTGTCGTCTATTAAGGAAGTAGCTCCATTAGAGGAGGAACACTCTAGGGTAATGAATACCATGAGTGACTTATTAAGTAAGGATATATTATCCGTTTGTTGAGCCCGTTGAGGCGAAATGATTATGTGTTGTGTGTTTACAGTTGCATGTATGATTTAAGAATAATCAACCGCATGCTAAGATGACAATTAGTTGTGCGTGGCCCGGTAGCATGTGGGCTGCGGGATTACCATACCAGCAAAGGTGCTGAGCCCCTTGGGGGCCACCCTTTCTCTTCTTTTCCTATTTCAGGTACAAGGAGCTGGAAGCCGTTCGAGAGTAGGACGGGGTAGTCATTGTACATGGGTAATCGTTTATGTTGTATATATACAGTAGGTGTAGTAAGACCGAAATTGTTATCGACATTAGTTATAAATACTCGGTATAGTTGGGAGGAGTATGTTGTTGTTGTTGTTAATGGAAAGGGATAGTAATGTGTAGTCGCTCGGGAATTTAGCACCATCAGACCGGTACAATGTATATGTATTAGCCTTGTTAGCCACGTGGGTGGTTAACGGCGTGTAACACCAATAAGTTAAGTACATGTGTTTTGAGATGTTTTTCCGTGCTGCCGAGTTTGTTTGCTGTTAAGTGTGTATGGTTGTGTGAATGGGGTGTTTCAAAAAGGTAGGCGTGCGAACGAAGTATCGCTCTGATGACGATTACCGAGCCTAGGAAGTTACCCGAGTTAGGATTTAAGTACTTTGGGTTAAGGGTTGAGTGATAGCGTGAGAGATACGCTGGTTAGGACTACCAGTGACTACTGGAAACCTACAATATCATCCCACCCTCCACAATCCGTGTTTGATAACTTGGGAAAGAACGCCAGAGAGATGGAAGTCCTCTCTTACTCGGGAATACCCGATCTGGCTGTATTAAGTACCTCTAAAGGTACGGAGAACCTGTCACACGGTAGATCCCGAAAACTGGGAATCCCGGAGACGGTCTCCATCTGAAATAATGTTACCGCATTTAATAGCGAAGAATGAAGAATCTTGTGTATAGAAGAATAGAATTTCCAGCAACCTGGGTCGACATGCCGAGCAGTCGAGTAACCAGCTTGCAACGCACCAACATGCAACAGGCAAGAAGTGGATTAATAAAACCCAGACGAGTGTCTACGGGACCACATTTATAAATAATACACCAACGGTATACCACCGACAAGGAACTACACGTAGTGCCCAAACAAGAGACAAGTCTCAGTAACCACGACAATGCGTGGAACGGCTACAAAGAGAATACATACTAAGAAAAGGGGGTCTCCAAAATGGGAAACACCCTAGTTAATGATTATCATATGAAGACAGTGAGAAGTCACCTAGAAGAGTATTATCAAGAGCAGTAAGATCAGTGAGGGCCAACAAGGCCACTGATGACAGTATGGGTAAAAACAATACCACAACTGGTATGTGTTAAACCGATAGCCAGTTAGCATGGCGCACTTGCCATAGCAAGTGCTGCTATAACAGGGCTGTTCGGGAATTTATAACCACTACAAAGTACTTAGTAAAGTACTAGAAGGTTAAATGTGATCGTCATAACAGTGGAAGGGCCTGTTAGCCTAACCCCCTGTAATTGGAAGTACACCAGTCAGCAAGAAGCTAGACTTGGTTAAGGTAAGAAGATGTTGTGAAACCATGAAAATTCTTCTTTCAACCCAGATTTATTCAAACCCTTTTCTTTCAAACCAAATTTTCTTTCAAACAACACTTCTTTCCAACCTTCTTTTAAACCAAACCAGTAAAACCAAGGACAGTTGACAAGGATACAACAGTGGATAAACTTTCCTTCGATTAAGTGAAGCACGGGACACCATATGGTCAAGGGACAATAAAAGGGAGTTGACAACAGAATACATTCACCTAGGCGTTGTGACGGACACTACGAGTTGTACCAACGGAATTATGGGACGACCCGCACTCGATAGGAGCTTGTGGGCCTGGCAGACCTACTTATGGGTTAGTTGGGTAAGTAGCAATGTGATACCAGTATGGTTGCCCACATATGTATACGAGTGGAGTAGTCCGAAACACGGGAAGTAGTCGACTCCGTCTACGGTCAGCAGTATAAGTCAAACAATAGCTAAGATTACCATGAATGGTTGAAGTAAGGAACCCAGTTAAGTTAACGAGACTAAAGGAATTAGTGAATTCCTTTCAACGAAATGCTTAAGAGTCAGGAGGTGCGAAGTGCACTAACTGAATGTAAAGACATCGTATATGACTTAAGGATCCTCAGGGATAAACATTATAGCTGGAATGGTGACCCAGCTTGTACATGGCAAAGCAGACGCCTAATGTGGACACATTAATGTGCAATGAACGGGATAAAACTCCCAGAATGAGTACCTACACTATCAGGAAATGTTGATCTTCACAGAAGATATAATAAACCAGTTGAGAACGCAAAAAGACGTGGCTAACTGAATGTATCAATGATGTGAACTAAATGTAAAGGCATAACTTAGTAACACGCAGGAGCAATCCTTAAAGGGTGTTCACATCAACAATGTGTTGCACGAAATGGCATGACAGAAACACAAGGGTTGAAGCTAACACCCAGTTTAGACATAAGTTGTCAGGTGACGGACTGGCAGTCCTAAGGGGCATCCCGTAAAGGAAACGTGATGCAACGACCTTGTCATGGAGCCCAATATAATATCCAAATCATGAAATGTTGTACAGAGAAGTACATGTTCTGGACAGCCTACAATGAGCGCAGCTCAAGGCAGTAAGGCTTATAAGCCACAAATAAAATGCGTTATGAAAAAAATTAGATTGATTGCAGAAAGTTTATGTTATATAAGTGAATAGAGTGGTAAAACAAACCACTGCATAAGAGTGGGGATACCTCTCGATATTCTGAAAACGCAGAAGCGGTAGTTATGTGAATCAAGTTCAAGAAATATGTTAAGGATGGACGATGTTATTATTGAAAGAGAGCATTAGCTTAGTAGTATGTGTTGTATAAAGTGAAGCACCTGGCTGAATAATGCCGGCTTGTGACTCGAATGATCGATGCTCAAGGAGCATTCAGTAGTCATCCAAATGAGGATGAACCATAATACGAATGATATAAGTATATTGTGGAAGTTATGTGACAGTAAATACGATGTAAGTTAGTGTTATACAATAAGTACGGTGCGCAGTAAGCGACCGTTGTATAATGTTTGTAGCGGATAAGACCAGTTGTGGGTTAACTCAATGGACATGCAAGCAAGTGATGATACCAGACTGGGCAATAAGCCAATGGTAACTATGTGATCGGAACTCAGTGTGAATCCTCAAGCGTGAATTCCTACGCGCATGATCACATAAGGGATTTACTGTCAAGAGTTTACGCCTCTGCACTCTGTATGACTGAGTGTTTTGGTATTGCACTTGCGCAGTAATGATCGAGTGGGATAGCTAGGAATTGGAAACATGTTATTATGGGGAATAATGTTATAATGGCCGATGCATAGGAAATGCAAGGCCGCACCAATAAAAGAGTACTTGTACAAAACCAAATGTGGAACATGATTAATAATAAGTGACTACAGTAGCACTAACTGCCAATATCGGTATGAATATACCCCCCAAATGTTGTAAATAGCTAAGAGAGCACTACACACTAGGTAGTAGCTCAATCTCAACCGATAGTAAGTCGGAAGGGAACAAGTCAATCATTGTGAAATACATAACGTATATACAGTCAATTATTATGGAAGTGGATAGAAAGTTTATAACTCACCGAATTCGCTAACGGTAAAAGATACCACGCGTCGGTTGAGAAACCATTGTCACCAAGATAAAGGTGATAATTGGGGATGTACAATACAGTAAGAATAACAAATGGGGCAATTAAGCTCTACAGTTACTAGAGTTTCGCAGCAGAAACTAGTGAGCCAGTGATTCAAGTGTTGATGTACATGGTGAATACGAGTGAATGGCTAATTATTAACGCCTAGAAGCCTAACAGGCCAGAATCGAAACCGACTAAGAGTTTAAACAAACTCCAATGAAATTCTTGGTTTAGGAACTAAACCGCCAATATGGTTAAGATCCTCTAATCAGAATCCATTGTGTATAGACCGCGTGGAAGTTAAAACACTTCACGACGGCAGAACATTTTAACCAATGTTTAGTGATTGATTACGTGGCGTAATCCCTTTTAAGGGGGGTAGAGCGCAAAACCACTTAGTGTATATTACCGTACAAGTGTACGTAGTGTATGTGACTTATATTGTGCATAGCACAAAATTATTGTTTTGATGATTGGTTGTGTGTGTTACGTAAACATACACATTCATTCATGGTTTAATTGTGGTAATTGCGCACAGAAGATGCGAATACCATTGTGATAAGTGTGTGTATTTGTTAACAGTTGTGTGTGATAGTACAAGTGTGGGAGTAGAGAAACTCCCGGGGGAATAACCCCGACAGTGTATAAATGTGAAATTGTGTGTTGTATTTTGATAAAATATATGTGTATATATATACTATATAGTGATCAAGAAAGGGCATGATACCGACATAGAACCTAGTGAGAATAAGATTCCCTAGGCAACAACATTAAAGTGAATGGAGATAACTGATAGATGGAGTTCTATCCCTTGGAGATGTTATGATCATGACTAGAATGATTTAAAAGATAGAAAATGGAAATGAGTGATTAATTGATGCTTGAAAATGAAGTGGGAGGTGGAACTTGATTTGCATGTGATCAAGGGAAGCCGAACACAATTGGAGTGGAAGGATAGTTCAACACTGATGCTGATCACATCAGGGTTGGATGACTCTTGAAACTCCCTATAAGTGGTCACAAATAACCACGCTAAGAAGAAGCAAAGAGCTTAAGTTGGACTTGGAGTGTGTGTGTTTTCAAAAGGATTTTAAATTGGTATTTATAAAACGTTGATGGATACTTTACATAATTAAAGTCTTCTTATTTAACCTCACAAGGAAATTTTAAACTTAAGTGATTGTTTTAATCTCCCAAAGGCACGGGGACGGAAGGTGTCCATCGCGACCGGGTTCTGCGGGATCACAGTGTGTATCAAAATATTTTTGATTGCTATACATGCTATGACATGTTGGGTGGTAGGTGTAACAAATGTGTTTTTGACTTGGATTTCCTAAAGTGTATGCTATCAAGACCTAAGTCTAAATGTGTGGTTTACATAGACCTATGTGTCTAAAGACTGATATGTTACCGGACCTATTGTCCAATGTTGTTATGCTTACCCAAGACCAGTGAGTCAAAGGGGTTGTTATGTATGTGTAAGTGTTGTTAAGATACCCGGACCATAGAGTCCGAGGTTATCATGTGGATATGTTATGTTATTGTGATGTGAATGTGTGTTGCCCGGACCATTAAGTCCGAGGTTGTGATGTAAAGTGTGTTTGGTTATGGAAGTTTATTTCCAAGTGATTCCTGTGTCTAAATCTAATGATGTGTGGAAAGTGTGAACTTCGAGGACGAAGTTCTTTTAAGGGGGGTAGATTGAAATACCCCAAACCTTGATATGTGGTTTAAATATCAAACTATGTATGTAAAGGCTAAAAAGTGCCTTAGTAACATCAGTGGACAATTTAGACCATAGTAAATGCAATAAAACATTAACACAGTTTGAGCAAAAACATGCTCTAAGCTATGAGTGAACTTGGTTAGGACCCAAAGAGCCTACCAAGACTTAATAATATTCAATTATGATTTAATAAGGCTAAATAAGTCCTTAGGAAACCTTGGTGGACAGTTAAACCAAATAAAACACAAGGAAATACCTTAAAGTCAATAAGAGCAAAATGTGCTCTAAGCTTGGATAAATTTGTATAAGACCTAATGGTCATACCTATACCTTATAAATATGTTAATGAACATATTAAATCAATTACCAAAGAAAACCAAGCTTGAAAACAAGTTAAAACACAAAATGTGCTTTAAGGAGTCTTAAAGCACGTTTTTGAAAAATTGTCTTGTAAATGAGTTTTGAATGGCTAAATGTCCATCATTACTCTTTAATTAACATGTGTACTATATAGTATCACATTTGGGTGGCTATATCAATGGGAAATCAAAAATTTCACTTCTATGTGCCTTGTTTTAGTGAATAGTGATTTTTATAAGCTAGTTTGTAACATATGATGTTATAAGTAATTAAATGAGTCAATAAAGACTATATTACCCCTAGGCTTAAAAGGGGGCCGGTTTTTGTAGTAATGAGTCACCAAACATGTTAACTTATTAAGTAAATAAAGATGACTCATAAGTTACTATTTGCTTTAAGTCATAAATATCTTCAAAAACAAAACCAAACTCACTTCTCTCATTTCTCCCTTCATTTCACACGGTTCCCTTCTTCTCTCTACCTCTCTTCTCTCTGTTCTCACGGTGAAGCTACAGCACCACCACCATTTCACCATCTTCCATTGTCAATATCTCATGACTCACTTAACCAAATCAAAACAAACACCACCATTCTCTTCCTCTCATCAAGCTCTTCATTCCCATCTTCTCAAAACTTCAAGAGCCCCATTTCGGTGCCATGGAGTTCCACCATTGAGGGGCTTGAGCTTGTCTTTCACATATTATTGATCTCCTTTGCTCCTAGGTAAGGAATCTCAAAGAAAAATCAAGTTTCCTCCATGTTTTGTGTGTGACCGAAAATATTCATTGATGGAGCTCCTTGTGTTGCTTTGTTCTAGCTCCATTTGAATCTTTCAAGGACTAGGTGGAGTCCTCTCTTCATAGATATTCAAACTCTCTTCAAAGATTAAGGTAAAACAACTACATTAATGTTTTTGAAATAATGTAAACCTAGGGTTTACAATGAGATGAGCTTAAGCTTGAATACTCATTATGTTGTTTGTATAATGTTTAATAGTTGAAAAGGAACCAAATGCCTTACCGGTTTTGTAAGGAAACAAGAAAGAAGTTTGTGAGGAAAAGAGGTAATTATGCTATCTCAATGTAGTTTAAATGCCTTAGGAAAATGAGCTTGATTTGCTTAATAAAATACCTAAGGAGCCAATGGTGAATGACCTAGTGAAATGCTCTCAAGGAGTTATTAAGGCATGTATTGTTTGGTGTATTTGCAGGTCAAAGGCATTACTTATGTGGGAAATTCAGTGTTTAAGGTTTATGCAATTTAAGGGCCTAAGAGCCATGTTATTTAAGGGCCTAAGTGCCAAGCAATTTAAGTTATGCACTATATTGTGATGTAGTGCTGAAGGGGTGAAGTTTGTGTATAAAATGTGTTTGATGGATTTTAGGTGTTCTTGAGTGCTTAATGGTGAAAACTATGAGTTTTTGGAATGATGAGTGCTAAGAGAACCCATGGCAAAATTTGTAAAATGTATAAGAGTTTTAAGTGCTTGAATGAACTTGGGTGAATTAGGATTGGTAGGAATGAGTAAATGTCTCACTAAGGAAGAAAATGTGCATTAAGGTGTTCTAAGGTGCTATAAGGATTTAGGCATTGTCTTGGAAGTTCTAGAACCCAATGAGTGTTATTAGGATGTATTTGAGTCTTGGAGAAGTTTGTTTAAGGTTTGGGTAATGTTGATGAATAAGGAATGATGTTTAAGTAAGGTTTTGAGAAAAATTCAAGAAGTTGTAAAAAGGAGATTTAGTTAGTAAGAAAAGAAGTTGAGAGATGATGTTAAGGTGTAGAGGAAACACCTTGGTGTAGTGGTCATTATTGGTGAACTACCACTTAGAAATCTTAAGGAGAAAACATCCCAAGTGCTAGGAATTTTGTAAGAAATTTTGAATGATAGATGGTTTTGGTGAGTGATTTAAAGAGTTTAGCACATGGCTAAAGGT
The DNA here is from genome assembly GCA_023374045.1 of Limonium bicolor. Classification (NCBI taxonomy): domain Eukaryota; kingdom Viridiplantae; phylum Streptophyta; class Magnoliopsida; order Caryophyllales; family Plumbaginaceae; genus Limonium; species Limonium bicolor. The sequence continues at coordinate 16,743,718 of CM041782.1, forward strand.
GTTTTGATGTGCCAAATGATGTTGGGAAACATTATGAGGCTTTAGGAGAAGTTTGGTGAAATTGGTAAAGTGTTTAAAGACTTGGAAATTGAATGTTTTGCCGTGTCCGAACTTCCGTCCGGACATGGAAGTTCGGACAGGCTCTGTTGGGTAAAGGATTTTCTCACTCTCGAACTGTGTCCGAACTTGGGAAGTCCGGACACAAGTTCGGACGTGACTGTTTCTATCTGGGATTTACTCTCGAACTGTGTCCGAACTTGGGAAGTCCGGACACAAGTTCGGACGTGTGTATAGTTTTCAGTATTAGGTCGCGGCTTGCGTCCGAACTTGGAGGTTCGGACACAAGTTCGGACAGGCCACTGTATGGACCAAAATTGTTGTTTTAAGGTATAGAAATGATGTATAATGATGGGGATTGATAGGTAATGATGTTATAAGGTTGTTAAGGACATGATAGGTGAGTTTTAATGGTAATTAAGTGGGTGAAAAGTTGTATCAAAATGTAAAAGTAAAACAGTTAAAATGTAAAGTTATGTAACTAAGTTAACGGGGAAAGTTAAGCATTAGACATTAAAATAATAATGCTACCCCGATGTTAATAAAAGTACATGTAATGTTATCAGTTGTTCGAGAATTGCTCGAGGAACAAAGTGGGCGTGATAAAGTGGACTCCGGTGACAGGTATGGTTTTCTTGCAACCTGTGTCCTACCGGATTACACCGGCTTGTATGCCAATGTGTTTTTCTGTATGTTTGCCACGTTATGAGATAAATCATGAAACGAGTTTACAGTCGTTATTGTTATTGTATGTTTACGTGCCGATACCGGTAACCTCGAATGCGCTTGAAGGGCTAGTTAACCACTATTAGGTAAACGTAGGAGAACGGTATCCGGTGATAACGTTTCCGACCTAAGGAACGTTCTAACCACGGCTATGCGTGAGTTGGATATGTGATGTTTGTGTGTGATGTTTGTATGTGAAAGTATGACTCTCCCTTCCCTTGTGGTGTCTAACAAGACTTAACCCATGTGTGATTGTTTAACTAAGTTCAATGAAGAACTTCTGACAAGTGCTAACGGGGGTGAGGAGTCCGGTCTGTTCCGGCCACGCGTGTGAGTATGGGGTCGTTGTCATAGCAGGTTCGATCCTCTCCGTATGTTATGGTTGTTTTCCAATTTGGTTCCCAACCTTCCCTTTAGCTTAACCAAGGCTATTACTGACTCACGTCGGGCCACAGGGGCATACTATTGTTATGTTTGTTTCGGTGTGCTTGGATCACTATATCCGAGACACCTTGTGTTAAGTTAACCGTTCATTTAACGAGACGGTAACGAGTTATGTAACGAGCTTATCATGAGACTGGCAACATTCTCTAGGCTCACCAGTGTATTAACAATGTTTGGGATCGGTTCCTAAGAGAACCATTCCGTTCTGTTTGTGTTTTTTGTTGTGATGCAATCCATTGCGGTATTATGTGTGCACGTGGAAACGTGCAAAGAGTTGTTAGGTGTTTGTATGTAGTGTATGTTATATGTTGTATAATATGGAGTGTGTGGATCATGGATATGATTCCCAGTTTGTGATAAGAGGCGTTTAAGGATAACCCGATTTAAGGGTAAGTTTCGTCTATTATGAAGTAGCTCCATTAGAGGAGGAACACTCTAGTGGTAATGAATACCATGAGTGACTTATTAAGTAAGGATATATTATCCGTTTGTTGAGCCCGTTGAGGCGAATGATTATGTGTTTGTGTGTTTACAGTTGCATGTATGATTTAAGAATAATCAACCGCATGCTAAGATGACAATTAGTTTGTGCGTGGCCGGTAGCATGTGGGCTGCGGATTACCATACCAGCAAAGGTGCTGAGCCCCTTGGGGGCCACCCTTTCTCTTCTTTTTTCCTATTTCAGGTACAAGGAGCTGGAAGCCGTTCGAGAGTAGGACGGGGTAGTCATTGTACATGGGTAATCGTTTATGTTGTATATATACAGTAGGTGTAGTAAGACCGAAATTGTTATCGACATTAGTTATAAATACTCGGTATAGTTGGGAAGGAGTATGTTGTTGTTGTTGTTAATGGAAAGGATAGTAATGTGTAGTCGCTCGGGAATTTAGCCCATCAGACCGGTACAATGTATATTATTAGCCTTGTTAGCCACGTGGGTGGTTAACGGCGTGTAACACCAAGAAGTTAAGTAATGTGTTGAAGATTGTTTTCCCGCTGCAGTTTGCTGTTAAGTGTGTATGTTGTTTGAATGGGGTGTTACAAAAAGTGGTATCAGAGCGAAGTATCGCTCTGATGACTGAATTACCGAGCCTAGGAATATAGAGTTAGGATTTAAGTACTTTGGGTTAAGGGTTGAGTGATAGCGTGAGAGATACGCTGGTTAGGAACTACCAGTGACTACTGGAAACCTACAATATCCATCCCACCCTCCACAATCCCTGTTTGATAACTTGGGAAAGAACGCCAGAGAGATGGAAGTCCTCTCTTACTCGGGAATACCCGATCTGGCTGTTATTAAGTACCTCTAAAGGTACGGAGAACCTGTCCACACGGTAGATCCCGAAAACTGGGAATCCCGGAGACGGTCTCCATCTGAATAATGTTAACCGCATTTAATAGCGAAGAATGAAGAATCTTGTGTATAGAAGAATAGAATTTCCAGCAACCTGGGTCGACATGCCGAGCAGTCGAGGATAACCAGCTTGCACGCACGCAACCGACCATGCAACAGGCAGAAGTGGATTAATAAAACCCGAGACGAGTGTCTACGGGACCACAGTTGATAAATAATACACCAACGGTATACCAACCGACAAAGGAACTACAACGTAGTGCCCAAACAAGAGACAAGTCTCAGTAACCACGACAATGCGTGGAACGGGCTACAAAGAAATACAATACTAAGAAAGGGGGTCTCCCAAAATGGAAACACCCTAGTTAATGATTATCATATGAAGACAGTGAGAAGTCACCTAGAAGAGTATTATCAAGGCAGTAAGATCAGTGAGGCCAACAAGGCCACTGATGACAGTATGGGTAAAAACAATACCACAACTGGTATGTGTTAAACCGATAGCCAGTTAGCATGGCGCACTTGCCATAGCAAGTGCTGCTATAACAGGGCTGTTCGGGAATTTATAACCACTACAAAGTACTTAGTAAAGTACTAGAAGTTAATGTGATCGTCATAACAGTGGAAGGGCCTGTTAGCCTAACCCCTGTAATTGGAAGTACACCAGTCAGCAAGAAGCTAGACTTGGTTAAGGTAAGAAGATGTTGTGAAACCATGAAAATTCTTCTTTCAACCCAGATTTATTCAAACCCTTTTCTTTCAAAACCAAATTTTCTTTCAAACCAACACTTCTTTCTCCAACCTTCTTTTAAACCAAACCAGTAAAACCAAGGACAGTTGACAAGGATACAACAGTGGATAACTTTCCTTCGATTAAGTTCGGGAAGCACGGGACACATATGGTCAAGGGACAATAAAGGGAGTTGACAACAGAATACTTCACCTAGGCGTGTGACGGACACTACGAGTGTACCAACTGAATTATGGGACGACCGCACTCCGATAGGAGCTTGTGGGCCTGGCAGACCTACTTATGGGTTAGTTGGGTAAGTAGCAATGTACCAGTATGGTACCCACATATGTATACGAGTGGAGTCCGAAACACGGGAAGTAGTCGACTCCGTTCTACGGTCAGCAGTATAAGTCAAACAATAGCTAAGGATTACCATGAATGGTTGAAGTAAAGGAACCCAGTTAAGTTAACGAGACTAAAGGAATTAGTGAATTCCTTTCAACGAAATGCTTAAGAGTCAGGAGTGCGAAGTGCACTAACTGAATGTAAAGACATCGTATATGACTTAAGGATCCTCAGGGATAAACATTATAGCTGGAATGGTGACCCAGCTTGTACATGGCAAAGCAGACGCCTAATGTGGACACATTAATGTGCAATGAACGGGATGAAACTCCCAGAATGAGTACCTACACTATCAGGAAATGTTGATCTTCACAGAAGAAGATAATAACCAGTTGAGAACGCAAAAAGACGTGGCTAACTGAATGTATCAAATGAGTGTGAACTAAATGTAAGGCATAACTTAGTAACACGCAGGAGCAATCCTCCTTAAAGGGGTGTTCACATCAACAATTGTTGCACGAAATGGCATGACAGAAACACAAGGGTTGAAGCTAACACCCAGTTTAGACATAAGTTGTCAGGTGACGGACTGGCAGTCCTAAGGGCATCCCGTAAAGGAAACGTGATGCAACGACCTTGTCATGGAGCCCAATATAATATCCAAATCATGAAATGTTGTACAGAGAAGTACATGTGTCTGGACAGCCTACAATGAGCGCAGCTCAAGGCAGTAAGGCTTATAAGCCACAAATAAAATGCGTTATGAAAAAAAATAGATTGATTGCAGAAGTTTATGTTATATAAGTGAATAGAGTGGTAAACAACCACTGCATTAAGAGTGGGGATACCTCTCGATATTCTGAAACCGCAGAAGCGGTAGTTATGTGAATCAAGTTCAAGAAATATGTTAAGGATGGACGATGTTATTATTGAAAGAGAGCAATTAGCTTAGTAGTATGTGTGTATAAAGTGAAGCACCTGGCTGAATAATGCCGGCTTGTGACTCGAATGATCGATGCTCAAGGAGCATTCAGTAGTCATCCAAATGAGGATGAACCATAATACGAATGATATAAGTATATGCGTGGAAGTTAATGTGACAGTAAATACGATGTAAGTTAGTGTTATACAATAAGTACGGTGCGCAGTAAGCGACCGTTGTATAAGTGTTGTAGCGGATAAGACCAGTTGTGGGTTAAACTCAATGGACATGCAAGCAAGTGATGATACACAGACTGGGCAATAAGCCAATGGTCGGTACTATGTGATAAGGAACTCAGTGTGAATTCCTACTGCAATCACATAAGGGATTTACTGTCAAGAGTTTACGCCTCTGCACTCTGTATGACTGAGTGTTTTGGTATTGCACTTGCGCAGTAATGATCGAGTGGGATAGCTAGGAATTGGAAACATGTTAATTATGGAGGAATAATGTTATAATGGCCGATGCATAGGAAATGCAAGGCCGCACCAATAAAAGAGTACTTGTACAAAACCAAATGTGGAAACATGATTAATAATAAGTGACTACAGTAGCACTAACTGCCAATATCGGTATGGAATATACCCCAAATGTTGTAAATAGCTAAGAGAGCACTACACACTAGGTAGTAGCTCAATCTCAACTCAATCAACCGATAGTAAGTCGGAAGGGAACAAGTCAATCATTGTGAAATACGTAACAGTATATACAGTCAATTATTATGGAAGTGGATAGAAAGTTTATAACTCACCGAATTCGCTAACGGTAAAAGATACCACGCGTCGGTTGAGAAACCATTGTCACCAAGATAAAGGTGATAATTGGGGATGTACAATAGTAAGAATAACAAATGGGGCAATTAAGCTCTACAGTTACTAGAGTTTCGCAGCAGAAACTAGTGAGCCAGTGATTCAAGTGTTGAATGTACATGGTGAATACGAGTGAATGGCTAATTATTAACGCCTAGAAGCCTAACAGGCCAGAATCGAAACCGACTAAAGAGTTTAAACCAACTCCAATGAGAATTCTTGGTTTAGGAACTACACCGCCAATATGGTTTAAGATCCTCTAATCAGATCCATTGTGTAATAGACCGCGTGGAAGTTAAAACACTTCACGACGGCAGACATTTTAAACCAATGTTTAGTGATTGATTACCGGGCGTAATCCCTTTTAAGGGGGTAAGCGCAAAAACCACTTAGTGTATATTACCGTACAAGTGTACGTAGTGTATGTGACTATATTGTGCATAGCACAAAATTATTTTTTGATGATTGGTGTGTGTGTGTTACGTAAACATACACATTCATTCATGGTTTAATTGTGGTAATTGCGCACAAGATGCGAAAACCATTGTGATAAGTGTGTGTATTTGTTAACATTTGTGTTGATAGTACAAGTGTGGGAGTAGAGAAACTCCCGGGGGAATAAACCCCGACAGTGTATAAGTGAAATTGTGTGTTGTATTTTGATAAAATATATGTGTATATATATACTATATAGTGATCAAGAAAGGGCATGATACCGACATAGAACCTAGTGAGAATAAGATTCCCTAGGCAACAACATTAAAGTGAATGGAGATAACTGATAGATGGAGTTCTATCCTTGGAGATGTTATGATCATGACTAGAATGATTTAAAAGATAGAAAATTGGAAATGAGTGATTTATTGATGCTTGAAATGAAGTGGAGGTGGAACTTGATTTGCATGTGATCAGGGAAGCCGAACACAAATTGGAGTGGAAGGATAGTTCAACACTGATGCTGATCACATCAGGTTGGATGACTCTTGAAACTCCCTATAAGTGGTCACAAATAACCACGCTAAAAAGAAGCAAAGAGCTTAAGTTGGACTTGGAGTTGTGTGTGTTTTCAAAAGGATTTTAATTGGTATTTATAAAACGTTGATGATACTTTACATAATTAAAGTCTTCTTATTTAACCTCACAAGGAAATTTTAAACTTAAGTGATTGTCTTAATCTCCAAAGGCACGGGGACGGAAGGTGTCCATCGCGACCGGGTTCTGCGGGATCACAGTGTGTATCAAAATATTTTTGATTGCTATACATGCTATGACATGTTGGGTGGTAGGTGTAACAATGTGTTTTTGACTTGGATTTCCTAAAGTATATGCTATCAAGACCTATGATTCTAAATGTGTGGTGTTACATAGACTATGTGTCTAAAGACTGATATGTTACCGAGGGACCTATGTGTCCAAATGTTTTTATGCACCCAAGACCAGTGAGTCAAAGGGGTTGTTATGTATGTGTAAGTGTTGTTAAGATACCCGGACCATAGAGTCCGAGGTTATCATGTGGATATGTTATGTTATGTGTGGATGTGAATGTGTTGCCCGGACCATTAAGTCCGATTTGTGATGTAAAGTGTGTTGGTTATGGAAGTTTATTTCCAAGTGAATCCTGGTTTCTAATCTAATGATGTGTGGAAAGTGTGAACTTCGAGACGAAGTTCTTTTAAGGGGGGTAGATTGAAATACCCCAAACCTTGATATGTGGTTTAAATATCAAACTATGGTATGTAAAGGCTAAAAAGTGCCTTAGTAACATCAGTGGACAATTTAGACCATAGTAAATGCAATAAAACATTAAGACACAGTTTGAGCAAAAACATGCTCTAAGCTATGAGTGAACTTGGTTAGGACCCAAAGAGCCTACCAAGACTAATAATATTCAATTATGATTTAATAAGGCTAAATAAGTCCTTAGGAAACCTTGGTGGACAGTTAAACCAAATAAAACACAAGGAAATACCTAAAGTCAATAAGAGCAAAATGTGCTCTAAGCTTGGAATAAATTTGTATAAGACCTAATGGTCATACCTATACCTTATAAATATGTTAATGAACATATTAAATCAATTACCAAAGAAAACCAAGTTTGAAAACAAGTTAAAACACAAAATGTGCTTTAAGGAGTCTTAAAGCACGTTTTTGAAAAATTGTCTTGTAAATGAGTTTTGAATGGCTAAATGTCCATCATTACTCTTTAATTAACATGTGTACTATATAGTATCACATTTGGGTGGCTATATCAATGGGAAATCAAAAATTTCACTTCTATGTGCCTTGTTTTAGTGAATAGTGATTTTTATAAGCTAGTTTGTAACATATGATGTTATAAGTAATTAAATGAGTCAATAAAGACTATATTACCCCTAGGCTTAAAAGGGGGCCGGTTTTTGTAGTAATGAGTCACCAAACATGTTAACTTATTAAGTAAATAAAGATGACTCATAAGTTACTATTTGCTTTAAGTCATAAATATCTTCAAAAACAAAACCAAACTCACTTCTCTCATTTCTCCTTCATTTCACACGGTTCCCTTCTTCTTCTTCTACTCTCTTCTCTCTGTTCTCACGGTGAAGCTACAGCACCACCACCATTTCACCATCTTCCATTGTCAATATCTCTGACTCCACTTAACCAAATCAAAAACAAACACCACCATTCTCTTCCTCTCATCAAGCTCTTCATTCTCATCTTCTCAAAACTTCAAGAGCCCCATTTCGGTGCCATGGAGTTCCACCATTGAAGGGGCTTGAGCTTGTCTTTTCACATATTATTGATCTCCTTTGCTCCTAGGTAAGGAATCTCAAAGAAAAATCAAGTTTCCTCCATGTTTGTGTGTGACCGAAAATATTCATTGATGGAGCTCCTTGTGTTGCTTTGTTCTAGCTCCATTTGAATCTTTCAAGGACTAGGTGGAGTCCTCTCTTCATAGATATTCAAACTCTCTTCAAAGATTAAGGTAAAACAACTACATTAATGTTTTTGAAATAATGTAAACCTAGGGTTTACAATGAGATGAAGCTTAAAGCTTGAATACTCATTATGTTGTTTGTATAATGTTTAATAGTTGAAAAGGAACCAAATGCCTTACCGGTTTTGTAAGGAAACAAGAAAGAAGTTTGTGAGGAAAAGAGGTAATTATGCTATCTCAATGTAGTTTAAATGCCTTAGGAAAATGAGCTTGATTTGCTTAATAAAATACCTAAGGAGCCAATGGTGAATGACCTAGTGAATGCTCTCAAGGAGTTTATTAAGGGCATATGTATTGTTGGGTGTATTTGCAGGTCAAAGGCATTACTTATGTGGGAAATTCAGTGTTTAAGGTTTATGCAATTTAAGGGCCTAAGAGCCATGTTATTTAAGGGCCTAAGTGCCAAGCAACTTAAGTTATGCACTATATTGTGATATAGTGCTGAAGGGGTGAAGTTTGTGTATAAAATGTGTTTGATGGATTTTAGGTGTTCTTGAGTGCTTAATGGTGAAAACTATGAGTTTTGGAATGATGATGTGCTAAGAGAACCCATGGCAAAATTTGTAAAATGTATAAGGAGTTTAAGTGCTTGAATGAACTTGGGTGAATTAGGAATTGGTAGGTATGAGTAAATGTCTCACTAAGGAAGAAAATGTGCATTAAGGTGTTCTAAGGTGCTATAAGGATTTAGGCATTGTCTTGGAAGTTCTAGAAACCCAATGAGTGTTATTAGGATGTATTTGAGTCTTGGAGAAGTTTGTTTAAGGTTTGGGTAATGTTGATGAATAAGGAGAATGATGTTTAAGTAAGGTTTTGAGAAAAGAATTCAAGAAGTTGTAAAAAGGAGATTTAGTTAGTAAGAAAAGAAGTTGAGAGATGATGTTAAGGTGTAGAGGAAACACCTTGGTGTAGTGGTCATTATTGGTGAACTACCACTTAGAAATCTTAAGGAGAAAACATCCCAAGTGCTAGGAATTTTGTAAGAAATTTGTGAATGATAAGATGGTTTTAGTGAGTGATTTAAAGAGTTTAGCACATGGCTAAAGGTGTGTTGATGTGCCAAATGATGTTGGGAAACATTATGAGGCTTTAGGAGAAGTTTGGTGAAATTGGTAAAGTGTTTAAAGACTTGGAAATTGAATGTTTTGCCGTGTCCGAACTTCCGTCCGGACATGGAAGTTCGGACAGGCTCTGTTGGGTAAAGGATTTTCTCACTCTCGAACTGTGTCCGAACTTGGGAAGTCCGGACACAAGTTCGGACGTGACTGTTTCTATCTGGGATTTACTCTCGAACTGTGTCCGAACTTGGGAAGTCCGGACACAAGTTCGGACGTGTGTATAGTTTTCAGTATTAGGTCGCGGCTTGCGTCCGAACTTGGAGGTTCGGACACAAGTTCGGACAGGCCACTGTATGGACCAAAATTGTTGTTTTAAGGTATAGAAATGATGTATAATGATGGGGATTGATAGGTAATGATGTTATAAGGTTGTTAAGGACATGATAGGTGAGTTTTAATGGTAATTAAGTGGGTGAAAAGTTGTATCAAAATGTAAAAGTAAAACAAGTTGAAATGTAAAGTTATGTAACTAAGTTAACGGGGAAAGTTAAGCATTAGACATTAAATATCATGCTACCCCGATGTTAATAAAAGTACATGTAATGTTATCAGTTGTTCGAGAATTGCTCGAGGAACACAAGTGGGCGTGATAAAGTGGACTCCGGTGACAGGTATGGTTTTCTTGCAACCTGTGTCCTACCGGATTACACCGGCTTGTATGCCAATGTGTTTTTCTGTATGTTTGCCACGTTATGAGATAAATCATGAAACGAGTTTACAGTCGTTATTGTTATTGTATGTTTACGTGCCGATACCGGTAACCTCGAATGCGCTTGAAGGGCTAGTTAACCACTATTAGGTAAACGTAGGAGAACGGTATCCGGTGATAACGTTTCCGACCTAAGGAACGTTCTAACCACGGCTATGCGTGAGTTGGATATGTGATGTTTGTGTGTGATGTTTGTATGTGAAGTATGACTCTCCCTTCCCTTGTGTGTGTCTAACAAGACTTAACCCATGTGTGATTGTTTAACTAAGTTCAATGAAGAACTTCTGACAAGTGCTAACGGGGGGAGTGAGGAGTCCGGTCTGTTCCGGCCACGCGTGTGAGTATGGGGGTCGTTGTCATAGCAGGTTCGATCCTCTCCGTATGTTATGGTTGTTTTCCAATTTGGTTCCCAACCTTCCCTTTAGCTTAACCAAGGCTATTACTGACTCACGTCGGGCCACAGGGGCATACTATTGTTATGTTTGTTTCGGTGTGCTTGGATCACTATATCCGAGACACCTTGTGTTAAGTTAACCGTTCATTTAACGAGACGGTAACGAGTTATGTAACGAGCTTATCATGAGACTGGCAACATTCTCTAGGCTCACCAGTGTATTAACAATGTTTGGGTCGGTTCCTAAGAGAACCATTCCCGTTATGTTATGTGTTTTGTTGTGATGCAATATCCATTGCGGTATTATGTTGTGCACGTGGAAACGTGCAAAGAGTTGTTAGGTGTTGTATGTAGTGTATGTTATATGTTGTATAATATGGAGTGTGTGGATCATGGATATGATTCCCAGTTTGTGATAAGAGGCGTTTAAGGATAACCCGATTTAAGGGTAAGTGTCGTCTATTAAGGAAGTAGCTCCATTAGAGGAGGAACACTCTAGGGGTAATGAATACCATGAGTGACTTATTAAGTAAGGATATATTATCCGTTTGTTGAGCCCGTTGAGGCGAAATGATTATGTGTTGTGTGTTTACAGTTGCATGTATGATTTAAGAATAATCAACCGCATGCTAAGATGACAATTAGTTGTGCGTGGCCCGGTAGCATGTGGGCTGCGGGATTACCATACCAGCAAAGGTGCTGAGCCCCTTGGGGGCCACCCTTTCTCTTCTTTTCCTATTTCAGGTACAAGGAGCTGGAAGCCGTTCGAGAGTAGGACGGGGTAGTCATTGTACATGGGTAATCGTTTATGTTGTATATATACAGTAGGTGTAGTAAGACCGAAATTGTTATCGACATTAGTTATAAATACTCGGTATAGTTGGGAGGAGTATGTTGTTGTTGTTGTTAATGGAAAGGGATAGTAATGTGTAGTAGTCGCTCGGCATTTAGCCCTCAGCCGGTACAAGTATATGTATTAGCCGTGTTCGCATGTGGGTTGTTAACGCGTGTAACACCAAGAATTTAGTAATGTTTGAAGTTGTTTTCCGCCTGCATTTGCTGTAAGTGTGTAGTTTTTGAAATGGGGTGTTACAAAAATGGTATCAAAGCGAAGTATCGCTCTGATGACTGAATTACCGAGCCTAGGAAGTACCGAGTTAGGATTTAAGTACTTTGGGTAAGGGTTGAGTGATAGCGTGAGAGATACGCTGTTAGGAACTACCAGTGACTACTGGAAACCTACAATATCATCCCACCCTCCACAATCCCTGTTTGAAACTTGGAAAGAACGCCAGAGAGATGGAAGTCCTCTCTTACTCGGAATACCCGATCTGGCTGTTATTAAGTACCTCTAAAGGTACGGAGAACCTGTCACACGGTAGATCCCGAAAACTGGGAATCCCGGAGACGGTCTCCATCTAAATAATGTTAACCGCATTTCATCGAAGAATGAAGAATCTTGTGTATAGAAGAATAGAATTTCCAGCAACCTGGGTCGACATGCCGAGCAGTCGAGGATAACCAGCTTGCAACGCACCGACCATGCAACAGGCAAGAAGTGGATTAATAAAACCCGAGACGAGTGTCTACGGGACCACAGTTGATAAATAATACACCAACGGTATACCAACCGACAAGGAACTACAACGTAGTGCCCAACAAGAGACAAGTCTCAGTAACCACGACAATGCGTGGAACGGGCTACAAAGAGAATACAATACTAAGAAAAGGGGTCTCCCAAAATGGGAAACCCCTAGTTAATGATTATCATATGAAGACAGTGAGAAGTCACCTAGAAGAGTATTATCAAGGCAGTAAGATCAGTGAGGGCCAACAAGGCCACTGATGACAGTATGGGTAAAAACAATACCACAACTGGTATGTGTTAAACCGATAGCCAGTTAGCATGGCGCACTTGCCATAGCAAGTGCTGCTATAACAGGGCTGTTCGGGAAATTTATAACCACTACAAAGTACTTAGTAAAGTACTAGAAGTTAAATGTGATCGTCATAACAGTGGAAGGCCTGTTAGCCTACCCCTGTAATTGGAAGTACACCAGTCAGCAAGAAGCTAGACTTGGTTAAGGTAAGAAGATGTTGTGAAACCATGAAATTCTTCTTTCAACCCAGATTTATTCAAACCCTTTTCTTTCAAAACCAAATTTTCTTTCAAACCAACACTTCTTTCCAACCTTCTTTTAAACCAAACCAGTAAAACCAAGGACAGTTGACAAGGATACAACAGTGGATAAACTTTCCTTCGATTAAGTTCGGGAGCACGGAACAATATTGTCAGGGACAATAAAGGGAGTTGACAACAGAATACTTCACCTAGGCGTGTGACGGACACTACGAGTGTACCAACTGAATTATGGGACGACCGCACTCCGATAGGAGCTTGTGGGCCTGGCAGACCTACTTATGGGTTAGTTGGGTAAGTAGCAATGTACCAGTATGGTACCCCACATATGTATACGAGTGGAGTCCGAAACACGGGAAGTAGTCGACTCCGTTCTACGGTCAGCAGTATAAGTCAAACAATAGCTAAGGATTACCATGAATGGTTGAAGTAAAGGAACCCAGTTAAGTTAACGAGACTAAAGGAATTAGTGAATTCCTTTCAACGAAATGCTTAAGAGTCAGGAGGTGCGAAGTGCACTAACTGAATGTAAAGACATCGTATATGACTTAAGGATCCTCAGGGATAAACATTATAGCTGGAATGGTGACCCAGCTTGTACATGGCAAGCAGACGCCTAATGTGGACACATTAATGTGCAATGAACGGGATGAAACTCCCAGAATGAGTACCTACACTATCAGGAAATGTTGATCTTCACAGAAGAAGATAATAACCAGTTAAGAACGCAAAAAGACGTGGCTAACTGAATGTATCAATGAGTGTGAACTAAATGTAAAGGCATAACTTAGTAACACGCAGGAGCAATCCTTAAAGGGTGTTCACATCAACAATTTTGCACGAAATGGCATGACAGAAACACAAGGGTTGAAGCTAACACCCAGTTTAGACATAAGTTGTCAGGAGACGGACTGGCAGTCCTAAGGGGCATCCCGTAAAAGGAAACGTGATGCAACGACCTTGTCATGGAGCCCAATATAATATCCAAATCATGAATGTTGTACAGAGAAGTACATGTGTGTGGACAGCCTACAATGAGCGCAGCTCAAGGCAGTAAGGCTTATAAGCCACAAATAAAATGCGTTATGAAAAAATTAGATTGATTGCAGAAGTTTATGTTATATAAGTGAATAGAGTGGTAAACAAACCACTGCATTAAGAGTGGGGATACCTCTCGATATTCTGAACCGCAGAAGCGGTAGTTATGTGAATCAAGTTCAAGAAATATGTTAAGGATGGACGATTTATTATTGAAAGAGAGCAATTAGCTTAGTAGTATGTGTGTATAAAGTGAAACCTGCTGAATAATGCCGGCTTGTGACTCGAATGATCGATGCTCAAGGAGCATTCAGTAGTCATCCAAATGAGGATGAACCATAATACGAATGATATAAGTATATGTGGAAGTTAATGTGACAGTAAATACGATGTAAGTTAGTGTTATACAATAAGTACGGTGCGCAGTAAGCGACCGTTGTATAAGTGTTGTAGCGGGATAAGACCAGTTGTGGTTAAACTCAATGGACATGCAAGCAAGTGATGATACACAGACTGGGCAATAAGCCAATGGTCGGTACTATGTGATAAGGAACTCAGTGTGAATTCCTGGCGAATCACATAAGGGATTTACTGTCAAGAGTTTACGCCTCTGCACTCTGTATGACTGAGTGTTTTGGTATTGCACTTGCGCAGTAATGATCGAGTGGGATAGCTAGGAATTGGAAACATGTTAATTATGGAGGAATAATGTTATAATGGCCGATGCATAGGAAATGCAAGGCCGCACCAATAAAGAGTACTTGTACAAAACCAAATGTGGAAACATGATTAATAATAAGTGACTACAGTAGCACTAACTGCCAATATCGGTATGGAATATACCCCAAATGTTGTAAATAGCTAAGAGAGCACTACACACTAGGTAGTAGCTCAATCTCAACCGTAGTAAGTCGGAAGGGAACAAGTCAATCATTGTGAAATACATAACAGTATATACAGTCAATTATTATGGAAGTGGATAGAAAGTTATAAACTCACCGAATTCGCTAACGGTAAAAGATACCACGCGTCGGTTGAGAAACCATTGTTACCAAGATAAAGGTGACAATTGGGGATGTACAATACAGTAAGAATAACAATGGGGCAATTAAGCTCTACAGTTACTAGAGTTTCGCAGCAGAAACTAGTGAGCCAGTGATTCAAGTGTTGAATGTACATGGTGAACCGAGTGAATGGCTAATTATTAACGCCTAGAAGCCTAACAGGCCAGAATCGAAACCACTAAGAGTTTAAACAAACTCCAATGAGAATTCTTGGTTTAGGAACTAAACCGCCAATATGGTTAAGATCCTCTAATCAGAATCCATTGTGTAATAGACCGCGTGGAAGTTAAAACACTTCACGACGGCAGAACATTTTAAGCCAATGTTTAGTGATTGATTACGTGGGCGTAATCCCTTTTAAGGGGGGTAGAGCGCAAAACCACTTAGTGTATATTACCGTACAAGTGTACGTAGTGTATGTGACTTATATTGTGCATAGCACAAAATTATTGTTTTGATGATTGGTGTGTGTGTGTTACGTAAACATACACATTCATTCATGGTTTAATTGTGGTAATTGCGCACAGAAGATGCGAAACCATTGTGATAAGTTGTGTATTTGTTAACAGTTGTGTGTGATAGTACAAGTGTGGGAGTAGAGAAACTCCCGGGGAAATAAAACCCGACAGTGTATAAATGTGAAATTGTGTGTTGTATTTTGATAAAATATATGTGTATATATATACTATATAGTGATCAAGAAAGGGCATGATACCGACATAGAACCTAGTGAGAATAAGATTCCCTAGGCAACAACATTAAAGTGAATGGAGAAACTGATAGATGGAGTTCTATCCTTGGAGATGTTATGATCATGATAGAATGATTTAAAAGATAGAAAATTGGAAATGAGTGATTTAATTGATGCTTGAAAATGAAGTGGGAGGTGGAACTTGATTTGCATGTGATCAAGGGAAGCCGAACACAAATTGGAGTGGAAGGATAGTTCAACACTGATGCTGATCACATCAGGGTTGGATGACTCTTGAAACTCCCTATAAGTGGTCACAAATAACCACGCTAAGAAAAGAAGCAAAGAGCTTAAGTTGGACTTGGAGTTGTGTGTGTTTTCAAAAGGATTTTAAATTGGTATTTATAAAACGTTGATGGATACTTTACATAATTAAAGTCTTCTTATTTAACCTCACAAGGAAATTTTAAACTTAAGTGATTGTTTTAATCTCCCAAAGGCACGGGGACGGAAGGTGTCCATCGCGACCGGGTTCTGCGGGATCACAGTGTGTATCAAAAATATTTTTGATTGCTATACATGCTATGACATGTTGGGTGGTAGGTGTAATAAATGTTTTTTGACTTGGATTTCCTAAAGTATATGCTATCAAGACCTATGAGTCTAAATGTGTGTGTTACATAGACCTATGTGTCAAAGACTGTTATGTTCCGGGACCTATGTGTCCAAATGTTGTATGTTACCCAAGACCAGTGAGTCAAAGGGGTTGTTATGTATGTGTAAGTGTTGTTAAGATACCCGGACCATAGAGTCCGAGGTTATCATGTGGATATGTTATGTTGTGTGGATGTGAATGTGTTGCCCGGACCATTAAGTCCGAGGTTGTGATGTAAAGTGTGTTTGGTTATGGAAGTTTATTTCCAAGTGATTCCTGTGTTCTAATCTAATGATGTGTGGAAAGTGTGAACTTCGAGGACGAAGTTCTTTTAGGGGGGTAGATTGAAATACCCCAAACCTTGATATGTGGTTTAAATATCAAACTATGGTATGTAAAGGCTAAAAAGTGCCTTAGTAACATCAGTGGACAATTTAGACCATAGTAAATGCAATAAAGCATTAAGACACAGTTTGAGCAAAAACATGCTCTAAGCTATGAGTGAACTTGGTTAGGACCCAAAGAGCCTACCAAGACTTAATAATATTCAATTATGATTTAATAAGGCTAAATAAGTCCTTAGGAAACCTTGGTGGACAGTTAAACCAAATAAAACACAAGGAAATACCTTAAAGTCAATAAGAGCAAAATGTGCTCTAAGCTTGGAATAAATTTGTATAAGACCTAATGGTCATACCTATACCTTATAAATATGTTAATGAACATATTAAATCAATTACCAAAGAAAACCAAGCTTGAAAACAAGTTAAAACACAAAATGTGCTTTAAGGAGTCTTAAAGCACGTTTTTGAAAAATTGTCTTGTAAATGAGTTTTGAATGGCTAAATGTCCATCATTACTCTTTAATTAACATGTGTACTATATAGTATCACATTTGGGTGGCTATATCAATGGGAAATCAAAAATTTCACTTCTATGTGCCTTGTTTTAGTGAATAGTGATTTTTATAAGCTAGTTTGTAACATATGATGTTATAAGTAATTAAATGAGTCAATAAAGACTATATTACCCCTAGGCTTAAAGGGGGCCGGTTTTTGTAGTAATGAGTCACCAACATGTTAACTTATTAAGTAAATAAAGATGACTCATAAGTTACTATTTGCTTTAAAGTCATAAATATCTTCAAAAACAAAACCAAACCACTTCTCTCATTCTCCCTTCATTTCACACGGTTCCCTTCTTCTTCTTCTACCTCTCTTCTCTCTGTTCTCATGTGAAGCTACAGCACCACCACCATTCACACCATCTTCCTTTCAATATCTCATGCTCACTTAACCAAATCAAAAACAAACACCACCATTCTCTTCCTCTCATCAGCAAGCTCTTCATTCCTCTCTTCTCAAAACTTCAAGAGCCCCATTTCGGTGCCATGGAGTTCCACCATTGAAGGGCTTGAGCTTGTCTTTTCACATATTATTGATCTCCTTTGCTCCTAGGTAAGGAATCTCAAAGAAAAATCAAGTTTCCATGTTTTTGTGTGTGACCGAAAATATTCATTGATGGAGCTCTTGTGTTGCTTTGTTCTAGCTCCATTTGAATCTTCAAGGACTAGGTGGAGTCCTCTCTTCATAGATTCAACTCTCTTCAAAGATTAAGGTAAAACAACTACATTAATGTTTTTGAAATAATGTAACTAGGGTTTACAATGAGATGAAGCTTAAAGCTTGAATACTCATTATGTTGTTTGTATAATTTTAATAGTTGAAAGGAACCAAATGCCTTACCGGTTTTGTAAGGAAACAAGAAAGAAGTTTGTGAGGAAAAGAGGTAATTATGCTATCTCAATGTAGTTTAAATGCCTTAGGAAAATGAGCTTGATTTGCTTAATAATACCTAAGGAGCCAATGGTGAATGACCTAGTGAAATGCTCTCAAGGAGTTTATTAAGGGCATATGTATTGTTGGGTGTATTTGCAGGTCAAAGGCATTACTTATGTGGGAAATTCAGTGTTTAAGGTTTATGCAATTTAAGGGCCTAAGAGCCATGTTATTTAAGGGCCTAAGTGCCAAGCAATTTAAGTTATGCACTATATTGTGATATAGTGCTAAGGGGTGAAGTTTGTGTATAAAATGTGTTTGATGGATTTTAGGTGTTCTTGAGTGCTTAATGGGAAAACTATGAGTTTTGGATGATGATGTGCTAAAGAGAACCCATGGCAAAATTTGTAAAATGTATAAGGAGTTTTAAGTGCTTGAATGAACTTTGGTGAATTAGGAATTGTTAGGTATGAGTAATGTCTCACTAAGGAAGAATGTGCATTAAGGTGTTCTAAGTGCTATAAGGATTTAGGCATTGTCTTGGAAGTTCTAGAAACCCAATGAGTGTTATTAGGATGTATTTGAGTCTTGGAGAAGTTTGTTTAAGGTTGGGTAATGTTGATGAATAAGGAGAATGATGTTTAAGTAAGGTTTTGAGAAAAGAATTCAAGAAGTTGTAAAAAGGAGATTTAGTTAGTAAGAAAAGAAGTTGAGAGATGATGTTAAGGTGTAGAGGAAACACCTTGTGTAGTGGTCATTATTGGTGAACTACCACTTAGAAATCTTAAGGAGAAAACATCCCAAGTGCTAGGAATTTTGTAAGAAATTTGTGAATGATAAATGGTTTTAGTGAGTGATTTAAAGAGTTTAGCACATGGCTAAAGGTGTTTTGATGTGCCAATGATGTTGGGAACATTATGAGGCTTTAGGAGAAGTTTGGTGAAATTGGTAAGTGTTTAAGACTTGGAAATTGAATGTTTTGCCGTGTCCGAACTTCCGTCCGGACATGGAAGTTCGGACAGGCTCTGTTGGGTAAAGATTTTCTCACTCTCGAACTGTGTCCGAACTTGGGAAGTCCGGACACAAGTTCGGACGTGACTGTTTCTATCTGGGATTTACTCTCGAACTGTGTCCGAACTTGGGAAGTCCGGACACAATTTCGGACGGTGTATAGTTTTCATATTAGGTCGCGGCTTGCGTCCGAACTTGGAGGTTCGGACACAAGTTCGGACAGGCCACTGTATGGACCAAAATTGTTGTTTTAAGGTATAGAAATGATGTATAATGATGGGGATTGATAGGTAATGATGTTATAAGGTTGTTAAGGACATGTTAGGTGAGTTTTAATGGTAATTAAGTGGGTGAAAAGTTGTATCAAAATGTAAAAGTAAAACAAGTTAAAATGTAAAGTTATGTAACTAAGTTAACGGGGAAAGTTAGCATTAGACATTAAATAATCATGCTACCCCGATGTTAATAAAAGTACATGTAATGTTATCAGTTGTTCGAGAATTGCTCGAGGAACATAAGTGGGCGTGGTAAAGTAATGGACTCCGGTGACATGGTAGGTTTTCTTGCAACCTGTGTCCTACGGATACACCCGGCTTGTTGCCAATGTGTTTTTCTGTATGTTTGCCCGTATGAGATAAATCATGAAACGAGTTTACAGTCGTTATGTTTATTGTATGTTTAGCTGCCGATACCGGTAACTCGAATGCGCTTGAAGGGCTAGTTAACCACTATTAGGTAAACGTAGGAGAACGGTATCCGGTGATAACGTTTCCGACCTAAGGACGTTCTAACCACGGCTATGCTGTGAGTTGGATATGTGATGTTTTGTGTGTGATGTTTGTATGTGAAAGTATGACTCTCCCTTCCCTTGTGTGTGTCTAACAAGACTTAACCCAATGTGTGATTGTTTACTAAGTTCAATGAAGAACTTCTAACAAGTGCTAACGGGGGAGTGAGGAGTCCGGTCTGTTCCGGCCACGCGTGTGAGTATGGGGGTCGTGTCATAGCAGGTTCGATCCTCTCCGTATGTTATGGTTGTTTTCCAATTTGGTTCCCAACCTTCCCTTTAGCTTAACCAAGCTATTACTGACTCACGTCGGGCCACAGGGGCATACTATTTTATGTTTGTTTCGGTGTGCTTGGATCACTATATCCGAGACACCTTGTGTTAGTTAACCGTTCATTTACGAGACGGTAACGAGTATGTAACGAGCTTATCATGAGACTGGCAACATTCTCTAGGCTCACCAGTGTATTAACAATGTTTGGGTCGGTTCCTAAGAGAACCATTCCGTTATGTTATGTGGTTTGTTGTGATGCAATATCCATTGCGGTATTATGTTGTCACGTGGAAACGTGCAAAGAGTTGTTAGGTGTTGTATGTAGTGTATGTTATATGTTGTATAATACGGAGTGTGTGGATCATGGATATGATTCCCAGTTTGTGATAAGAGGCGTTTAAGGATAACCCGATTTAAGGGTAAGTCGTCTATTAAGGAAGTAGCTCCATTAGAGGAGGAACACTCTAGGGGTAATGAATACCATGAGTGACTTATTAAGTAAGGATATATTATCCGTTTGTTGAGCCCGTTGAGGCGAAATGATTATGTGTTGGTGTTTACAGTTGCATGTATGATTTAAGAATAATCAACCGCATGCTAAGATGACAATTAGTTGTGCGTGGCCCGGTAGCATGTGGGCTGCGGGATTACCATACCAGCAAAGGTGCTGAGCCCCTTGGGGGCCACCCTTTCTCTTCTTTTCCTATTTCAGGTACAAGGAGCTGGAAGCCGTTCGAGAGTAGGACGGGGTAGTCATTGTACATGGGTAATCGTTTATGTTGTATATATACAGTAGGTGTAGTAAGACCGAAATTGTTTATCGACATTAGTTATAAATACCGGTATAGTTGGGAGGAGTATGTGTGTTGTTGTTAATGGAAAGGGATAGTAAGTGTAGTCGCTCGGGAATTTAGCCCATCAGACCGGTACAATGTATAGTATTAGCCTTGTTAGCCACGTGGGTGGTTAACGGCGTGTAACACCAAGAAGTTAAGTAATGTGTTGAAGATTGTTTTCCGCTGCAGTTTGCTGTTAAGTGTGTATGGTATGAATGGGGTGTTACAAAAAGTGGTATCAGAGCGAAGTATCGCTCTGATGACGAATTACCGAGCCTAGGAAGTACCGAGTTAGGATTTAAGTACTTTGGGTTAAGGGTTGAGTGATAGCGTGAGAGATACGCTGGTTAGGAACTACCAGTGACTACTGGAAACCTACAATATCCATCCCACCCTCCACAATCCCTGTTTGATAACTTGGGAAAGAACGCCAGAGAGATGGAAGTCCTCTCTTACTCGGGAATACCCGATCTGGCTGTTATTAAGTACCTCTAAAGGTACGGAGAACCTGTCACACGGTAGATCCCGAAAACTGGGAATCCCGGAGACGGTCTCCATCTGAATAATGTTAACCGCATTTAATAGCGAAGAATGAAGAATCTTGTGTATAGAAGAATAGAATTTCCAGCAACCTGGGTCGACATGCCGAGCAGTCGAGGATAACCAGCTTGCAACGCACCGACCATGCAACAGGCAAGAAGTGGATTAATAAAACCCGAGACGAGTGTCTACGGGACCACAGTTGATAAATAATACACCAACGGTATACCAACCGACAAAGGAACTACAACGTAGTGCCCAAACAAGAGACAAGTCTCAGTAACCACGACAATGCGTGGAACGGGCTACAAAGAGAATACAATACTAAGAAAAGGGGGTCTCCCAAATGGGAAACCACCCTAGTTAATGATTATCATATGAAGACAGTGAGAAGTCACCTAGAAGAGTATTATCAAGGCAGTAAGATCAGTGAGGGCCAACAAGGCCACTGATGACAGTATGGGTAAAAACAATACCACAACTGGTATGTGTTAAACCGATAGCCAGTTAGCATGGCGCACTTGCCATAGCAAGTGCTGCTATAACAGGGCTGTTCGGGAAATTTATAACCACTACAAAGTACTTAGTAAAGTACTAGAAGGTTAAATGTGATCGTCATAACAGTGGAAGGGCCTGTTAGCCTAACCCCTGTAATTGGAAGTACACCAGTCAGCAAGAAGCTAGACTTGGTTAAGGTAAGAAGATGTTGTGAAACCATGAAAATTCTTCTTTCAACCCAGATTTATTCAAACCCTTTTTTTCAAAACCAAATTTCTTTCAAACCAACACTTCTTTCCAACCTTCTTTTAAACCAAACCAGTAAAACAAGGACAGTTGACAAGGATACAACAGTGGATAAACTTTCCTTCGATTAAGTTCGGGAAGCACGGGACACATATGGTCAAGGGACAATAAAAGGGAGTTGACAACAGAATACTTCACCTAGGCGTGTGACGGACACTACGAGTGTACCAACTGAATATGGGACGACCGCACTCCGATAGGAGCTTGTGGGCCTGGCAGACCTACTTATGGGGTTAGTTGGGTAAGTAGCAATGTACCAGTATGGTACCCCACATATGTATACGAGTGGAGTCCGAAACACGGGAAGTAGTCGACTCCGTTCTACGGTCAGCAGTATAAGTCAAACAATAGCTAAGGATTACCATGAATGGTTGAAGTAAAGGAACCCAGTTAAGTTAACGAGACTAAGGAATTAGTGAATTCCTTTCAACGAAATGCTTAAGAGTCAGGAGGTGCGAAGTGCACTAACTGAATGTAAAGACATCGTATATGACTTAAGGATCCTCAGGGATAAAACATTATAGCTGGAATGGTGACCCAGCTTGTACATGGCAAAGCAGACGCCTAATGTGGACACATTAATGTGCAATGAACGGATGAAACTCCCAGAATGAGTACCTACACTATCAGGAAATGTTGATCTTCACAGAAGAAGATAATAACCAGTTGAGAACGCAAAAAGATGGCTAACTGAATGTATCAATGAGTGTGAACTAAATGTAAAGGCATAACTTAGTAACACGCAGGAGCAATCCTTAAAGGGTGTTCACATCAACAATTTTGCACGAAATGGCATGACAGAAACACAAGGGTTGAAGCTAACACCCAGTTTAGACATAAGTTGTCAGGTGACGGACTGGCAGTCCTAAGGGGCATCCCGTAAAAGGAAACGTGATGCAACGACCTTGTCATGGAGCCCAATATAATATCCAAATCATGAAATGTTGTACAGAGAAGTACATGTGTCTGGACAGCCTACAATGAGCGCAGCTCAAGGCAGTAAGGCTTATAAGCCACAAAAAATGCGTTATGAAAAAAATTAGATTGATTGCAGAAGTTTATGTTATATAAGTGAATAGAGTGGTTAACAAACCACTGCATTAAGAGTGGGGATACCTCTCGATATTCTGAAACCGCAGAAGCGGTAGTTATGTGAATCAAGTTCAAGAAATATGTTAAGGATGGACGATGTTATATTGAAAGAGAGCAATTAGCTTAGTAGTATGTGTGTATAAAGTGAAGCACCTGGCTGAATAATGCCGGCTTGTGACTCGAATGATCGATGCTCAAGGAGCATTCAGTAGTCATCCAAATGAGGATGAACCATAATACGAATGATATAAGTATATGTGTGGAAGTTAATGTGACAGTAAATACGATGTAAGTTAGTGTTATACAATAAGTACGGTGCGCAGTAAGCGACCGTTGTATAAGTGTTGTAGCGGATAAGACCAGTTGTGGGTTAAACTCAATGGACATGCAAGCAAGTGATGATACACAGACTGGGCAATAAGCCAATGGTCGGTACTATGTGATAAGGAACTCAGTGTGAATTCCTACTGCAATCACATAAGGGATTACTGTCAAGAGTTTACGCCTCTGCACTCTGTATGACTGAGTGTTTTGGTATTGCACTTGCGCAGTAATGATCGAGTGGGATAGCTAGGAATTGGAAACATGTTAATTATGGAGGAATAATGTTATAATGGCCGATGCATAGGAAATGCAAGGCCGCACCAATAAAAGAGTACTTGTACAAAACCAAATGTGGAAACATGATTAATAATAAGTGACTACAGTAGCACTAACTGCCAATATCGGTATGGAATATACCCCAAATGTTGTAAATAGCTAAGAGAGCACTACACACTAGGTAGTAGCTCAATCTCAACCGATAGTAAGTCGGAAGGGAACAAGTCAATCATTGTGAAATACGTAACAGTATATACAGTCAATTATTATGGAAGTGGATAGAAAGTTTATAACTCACCGAATTCGCTAACGGTAAAAGATACCACGCGTCGGTGAGAGAAACCATTGTCACCAAGATAAAGGTGATAATTGGGGATGTACAATACAGTAAGAATAACAAATGGGGCAATTAAGCTCTACAGTTACTAGAGTTTCGCAGCAGAAACTAGTGAGCCAGTGATTCAAGTGTTGAATGTACATGGTGAATACGAGTGAATGGCTAATTATTAACGCCTAGAAGCCTAACAGGCCAGAATCGAAACCGACTAAGAGTTTAAACAAACTCCAATGAGAATTCTTGGTTTAGGAACTAAACCGCCAATATGGTTAAGATCCTCTAATCAGAATCCATTGTGTAATAGACCGCGTGGAAGTTAAAACACTTCACGACGGCAGAACATTTTAAACCAATGTTTAGTGATTGATTACGCGGGCGTAATCCCTTTTAAGGGGGGTAGAGCGCAAAACCACTTAGTGTATATTACCGTACAAGTGTACGTAGTGTATGTGACTTATTGTGCATAGCACAAAATTATTGTTTTGATGATTGGTGTGTGTGTGTTACGTAAACATACACATTCATTCATGGTTTAATTGTGGTAATTGCGCACAGAAGATGCGAAAACCATTGTGATAAGTGTGATTTGTAACAGTTGTGTGTGATAGTCAAGTGTGGGAGTAGAGAAATGGGGGAGGAGAAACTCCGGGGGAATAAACCCCGACAGTGTATAAATGTGAAATTGTGTGTGTATTTGATAAAATATATGTGTATATATACTATATAGTGATCAAGAAAGGGCATGATACCGACATAGAACCTAGTGAGAATAAGATTCCCTAGGCAACAACATTAAAGTGAATGGAGATAACTGATAGATGGAGTTCTATCCCTTGGAGATGTTATGATCATGACTAGAATGATTTAAAAGATAGAAAATTGGAAATGAGTGATTTAATTGATGCTTGAAAATGAAGTGGGAGGTGGAACTTGATTTGCATGTGATCAAGGGAAGCCGAACACAAATTGGAGTGGAAGGATAGTTCAACACTGATGCTGATCACATCAGGGTTGGATGACTCTTGAAACTCCCCTATAAGTGGTCACAAATAACCACGCTAAGAAAAGAAGCAAAGAGCTTAAGTTGGACTTGGAGTTGTGTGTGTTTTCAAAAGGATTTTAAATTGGTATTTATAAAACGTTGATGGATACTTTACATAATTAAAGTCTTCTTATTTAACCTCACAAGGAAATTTTAAACTTAAGTGATTGTCTTAATCTCCCAAAGGCACGGGGACGGAAGGTGTCCATCGCGACCGGGTTCTGCGGGATCACAGTGTGTATCAAAAATATTTTTGATTGCTATACATGCTATGACATGTTGGGTGGTAGGTGTAACAAATGTGTTTTTGACTTGGATTTCCTAAAGTATATGCTATCAAGACCTATGAGTCTAAATGTGTGGTGTTACATAGACCTATGTGTCTAAAGACTGATATGTTACCGGGACCTATGTGTCCAAATGTTGTTATGCTACCCAAGACCAGTGAGTCAAAGGGGTTGTTATGTATGTGTAAGTGTTGTTAAGATACCCGGACCATAGAGTCCGAGGTTATCATGTGGATATGTTATGTTATGTGTGGATGTGAATGTGTTGCCCGGACCATTAAGTCCGAGGTTGTGATGTAAAGTGTGTTTGGTTATGGAAGTTTATTTCCAAGTGATTCCTGTGTTCTAATCTAATGATGTGTGGAAAGTGTGAACTTCGAGGACGAGTTCTTTTAAGGGGGGTAGATTGAAATACCCAAACCTTGATATGTGGTTTAAATATCAAACTATGGTATGTAAAGGCTAAAAAGTGCCTTAGTAACATCAGTGGACAATTTAGACCATAGTAAATGCAATAAACAAACATTAAGACAGGACAGTTTTGAGCTAAAACATGCTCTTAAGCTATAGTGAACTGGTTAGGACCCAAAGAGCCTTACCAAGATTAAATAATATTCAATTATGATTTAAAAGGCTAAATAAGTCCTTAGGAAACCTTGGTGGACAGTTAAACCAAATAAACACAAGAAATCCCTTAAAGGTCAATAAGAGCAAAATGTGCTCTAAGCTTGGAATAAATTTGTATAAGACCTAATGGGTCATACCTATACCTTATAAATATGTTAATGTGAACATATTAAAATCAATTACCAAAGAAAACCAAGCTTGAAAACAAGTTAAAACACAAAATGTGCTTTAAGGAGTCTTAAAAGCACGTTTTTGAAAAATGTCTTGTAAATGAGTTTTGAATGGCTAAATGTCCATCATTACTCTTTAATTAACATGTGTACTATATAGTATCACATTGGGTGGCTATATCAATGGGAAATCAAAAATTTCACTTCTATGTGCCTTGTTTAGTGAATAGTGATTTTTATAAGCTAGTTTGTAACATATTGTTATAAGTAATTAAATGAGTCATAAAAGACTATATTACCCTAGGCTTAAAAGGGGCCGGTTTTTGTAGTAATGAGTCACCAAACATGTTACTTATTAAGTAAATATAAATGACTCATAAGTTACTATTTGCTTTAAGTCATAAATATCTTCAAAAACAAAACCAAACTCACTTCTCTCTCATTTCTCCTTCATTTCACACGGTTTCCCTTCTTCTTCTCCCTCTCTTCTCTCTGTTCTCACGGTGAAGCTACAGCACACCACCATTTCACCATCTTCCATTGTCAATATCTCATGACTCACTTAACCAAATCAAAAACAAACACCACCATTCTCTTCCTCTCATCAAGCTCTTCATTCCTATCTTCTCAAAACTTCAAGAGCCCCATTTCGGTGCCATGGAGTTCCACCATTGAAGGGGCTTGAGCTTGTCTTTTCACATATTATGATCTCTTTTGCTCCTAGGTAAGGAATCTCAAAGAAAAATCAAGTTTCCTCCATGTTTTGTGTGTGACCGAAAATATTCATTGATGGAGCTCCTTGTGTTGCTTTGTTCTAGCTCCATTGAATCTTTCAAGGACTAGGTGGAGTCCTCTCTTCATAGATATTCAAACTCTCTTCAAGATTAAGGTAAAACAACTACATTAATGTTTTTGAAATAATGTAAACCTAGGGTTTACAATGAGATGAAGCTTAAAGCTTGAATACTCATTATGTTGTTTGTATAATTTTTAATAGTTGAAAAGGAACCAAATGCCTTACCGGTTTTGTAAGGAAACAAGAAAGAAGTTTGTGAGGAAAAGAGGTAATTATGCTATCTCAATGTAGTTTAAATGCCTTAGGAAAATGAGCTTGATTTGCTTAATAAAATACCTAAGGAGCCAATGGTGAATGACCTAGTGAAATGCTCTCAAGGATTTTATTAAGGGCATATGTATTGTTGGGTGTATTTGCAGGTCAAAGGCATTACTTATGTGGGAATTCAGTGTTTAGGTTTATGCAATTTAAGGGCCTAAGAGCCATGTTATTTAAGGGCCTAAGTGCCAAGCAATTTAAGTTATGCACTATATTGTGATGTAGTGCTGAAGGGGTGAAGTTTGTGTATAAAAAGTGTTTGATGGATTTTAGGTGTTCTTGAGTGCTTAATGGTGAAAACTATGAGTTTTGGAATGATGATGTGCTAAGAGAACCCATGGCAAAATTTGTAAATGTATAAGGAGTTTTAAGTGCTTGAATGAACTTGGGTGAATTAGGAATTGGTAGGAATGAGTAAATGTCTCACTAAGGAAGAAAATGTGCATTAAGGTGTTCTAAGGTGCTATAAGGATTTAGGCATTGTCTTGGAAGTTCTAGAAACCCAATGAGTGTTATTAGGATGTATTTGAGTCTTGGAGAAGTTTGTTTAAGGTTTGGGTAATGTTGATGAATAAGGAGAATGATGTTTAAGTAAGGTTTTGAGAAAAGAATTCAAGAAGTTTTAAAAAGGAGATTTAGTTAGTAAGAAAGAAGTTAGAGATGATGTTAAGGTGTAGAGGAACCACCTTGTGTAGTGGTCATTATTGGTGAACTACCACTTAGAAATCTTAAGGAGAAAACATCCCAAGTGCTAGGAATTTTGTAAGAAATTTGTGAATGATAAGATGGTTTTGGTGAGTGATTTAAAGAGTTTAGCACATGGCTAAAGGTGTGTTTGATGTGCCAAATGATGTTAGGAACATTATGAGCTTTAGGAGAAGTTTGGTGAAATTGGTTAAGTGTTTAAAGACTTGGAAATTGAATGTTTTGCCGTGTCCGAACTTCCGTCCGGACATGGAAGTTCGGACAGGCTCTGTTGGGTAAAGGATTTTCTCATTCTCGAACTGTGTCCGAACTTGGGAAGTCCGGACACAAGTTCGGACGTGACTGTTTCTATCTGGGATTTACTCTCGAACTGTGTCCGAACTTGGGAAGTCCGGACACAAGTTCGGACGTGTGTATAGTTTTCAGTATTAGGTCGCGGCTTGCGTCCGAACTTGGAGGTTCGGACACAAATTCGGACAGGCCACTGTATGGACCAAAATTGTTGTTTTAAGGTATGAGAAATGATTGTAATGATGGGGATTGATAGGTAATGATGTTATAAGGTTGTTAAGGACATGATCGGTGAGTTTTAATGGTAATTAAGTGGGTGAAAAGTGGTATCAAATGTAAAAGTAAAACAAGTTGAAATGTAAAGTTATTGTAACTAAGTTAACGGGGAAAGTTAAGCATTAGACATTAAATAATCAAGCTACCCCGATGTTAATAAAAGTACATGTAATGTTATCAGTTGTTCGAGAATTGCTCGAGGAACATAAGTGGGCGTGATAAAGTGGACTCCGGTGACAGGTATGGTTTTCTTGCAACCTGTGTCCTACCGGATTACACCGGCTTGTATGCCAATGTGTTTTTCTGTATGTTTGCCACGTTATGAGATAAATCATGAAACGAGTTTACAGTCGTTATTGTTATTGTATGTTTACTTGCCGATACCGGTAACCTCGAATGCGCTTGAAGGGCTAGTTGACCACTATTAGGTAAACGTAGGAGAACGGTATCCGGTGATAACGTTTCCGACCTAAGGAACGTTCTAACCACGGCTATGCGTGAGTTATTATGTGATGTTTTGTGGTGATGTTGGTGTATGAATGTATGATGACTCTCCCTTCCTTGTGTGTGTCTAACAAGACTTAACCCAATGTTGTGATTGTTTAATAAGTTCAATGAAACTTCTGACAAGTGCTAACGGGGGGAGTGAGGAGTCCGGTCTGTTCCGGCCACGCGTGTGAGTATGGGGGTCGTTGTCATAGCAGGTTCGATCCTCTCCGTATGTTATGGTTGTTTTCCAATTTGGTTCCCAACCTTCCCTTTAGCTTAACCAAGGCTATTACTGACTCACGTCGGGCCACAGGGGCATACTATTGTTAGTTTGTTCTCGTTGCTTGGATCACTATATCCGAGACACCTGTTTTAAGTTAACCGTTCATTTAACGAGACGGTAACGAGTTATGTAACGAGCTTATCATGAGACTGGCAACATTCTCTAGGCTCACCAGTGTATTAGAATGTTTGGGTCGGTTCCTAAGAGACCATTCCCGTTATGTTATGTGACTTTGTTGTGATGCAATATCTATTGCGGTGTATGTTGTGCACGTGGAAACGTGCAAAGTGTTGTTAAGTGTTGTTATGTAGTGTAAGTTATATGTTGTATAATGTGGAGTGTGTGGATCATGGATATGAATCCCAGTTTGTGATAAGAGGCGTCTAAGGATTAACCCGATTTAAGGGTAAGTGTCGTCTATTAAGGAAGTAGCTCCATTAGAGGAGGAACACTCTAGGGATATTGAATACCTTGAGTGACTTATTAAGTAAGGATGTATTATCCGATTTGTTGAGCCCATTGAGGCGAAATGTTAATGTTGTGTGTTTACTGTTACATGCATGATTTAAAATAATCAACCGCATGCTAAGACGACAATTAGTTGTGCGTGGCCCGGTAGCATGTGGGCTGCGGGATTACCATACCAGCAAAGGTGCTGAGCCCCTTGGGGGCCACCCTTTCTCTTCTTTTCCTATTTCAGGTACAGAGAGCTGGAAGCCGTCCGAGAGTAGGACGGGGTAGACATTGTACATGGGTAATCATTTAAGTTGTATATATACAGTAGTGTAGTAAGACCGAAATTGTTATCGGCACCTTATTATAATACTCGGTATAGTTGGGAAGGGTGTATGTTTTTGTTTTGTTAATGGAAAGGGATAGTAATGTGTAGTCGCTCGGGAATTTAGCCCATCAGACCGGTACAATGTATATGTATTAGCCTTGTTAGCCACGTGGGTGGCTAACGGCGTGTAACACCAACGAGTTAAGTAATGTGATGAGGTTGTTTTTCCGCTGCAGTTTATTTTAAGTGTGTTAATGTTGGATGGGGTTTACAAAAAGTGGTATCAGAGCGAAGTATCGCTCTGATGACTGAATTAACCGAGCCTAGGAAGTACCGAGTTAGGATTTAAGTACTTTGGGTTAAGGGTGAGTGATAGCGTGAGAGATACGCTAGTTAGGAACTACCAGTGACTACTGGAAACCTACAATATCCATCCCACCCTCCACAATCCCGTGTTTGATAACTTGGGAAAGAACGCCAGAGAGATGGAAGTCCTCTCTTACTCGGGAATACCCGATCTGGCTGTTATTAAGTACCTCTAAAGGTACGGAGAACCTGTCACACGGTAGATCCCGAAAACTGGGAATCCGGAGACGGTCTCCATCTGAACATGTTAACCGCATTTAATAGCGAAGAATGAAGAATCTTGTGTATAAAGATAGAATTTCCAGCAACCTGGGTCGACATGCCGAGCAGTCGAGGATAACCAGCTTGCAACGCACCGACCATGCAACAGGCAAGAAGTGGATTAATAAAACCCGAGACGAGTGTCTACGGGACCACAGTTGATAAATAATACACCAACGGTACCAACCGACAAAGGAACTACAACGTAGTGCCCAACAAGAGACAAGTCTCAGTAACCACGACAATGCGTGGAACGGGCTACAAAGAAATACAATACTAAGAAAAGGGGGTCTCCCGAATGGGAAACACCCTAGTTAATGATTATCATATGAAGACAGTGAGAAGTCACCTAGAAGAGTATTATCAAGGCAGTAAGATCAGTGAGGGCCAACAAGGCCACTGATGACAGTATGGGTAAAAACAATACCATACTGGTATGTGTTAAACCGATAGCCAGTTAGCATGGCGCACTTGCCATAGCAGTGCTGCTATAACAGGCTGTTCGGGAAATTTATAACCACTACAAAGTACTTAGTAAAGTACTAGAAGGTTAAATGTGATCGTCATAACAGTGGAAGGGCTGTTAGCCTAACCCCTGTAATTGGAAGTACACCAGTCAGCAAGAAGCTAGACTTGGTTAAGGTAAGAAGATGTTGTGAAACCATGAAAATTCTTCTTTCACCCAGATTTATTCAAACCCTTTTCTTTTCAAAACCAAATTTTCTTTCAAACCAACACTTCTTTCCAACCTTCTTTTAACCCAAACCAGTAAAACCAAGGACAGTTGACAAGGATACAACAGTGGATAAACTTTCCTTCGATTAAGTTCGGGAAGCACGGAACATATGGTCAAGGGACAATATAAGGGAGTTGACAACAGAATACTTCACCTAGGCGTGTGACGGACACTACGAGTGTACCAACTGAATTGTGGGACGACCGCACTCCGATAGGAGCTTGTGGGCCTGGCAGACCTACTTATGGGTTAGTTGGGTAAGTAGCAATGTACCAGTATGGTACCCCACATATGTATACGAGTGGAGTCCGAAACACGGGAAGTAGTCGACTCCGTTCTACGGTCAGCAGTATAAGTCAAACAATAGCTAAGGATTACCATGAATGGTTGAAGTAAAGGAACCCAGTTAAGTTAACGAGACTAAAGGAATTAGTGAATTCCTTTCAACGAAATGCTTAAGAGTCAGGAGGTGCGAAGTGCACTAACTGAATGTAAAGACATCGTATATGACTTAAGGATCCTCAGGGATAAACATTATAGCTGGAATGGTGACCCAGCTTGTGCATGGCAAAGCAACGCCTAATGTGGACACATTAATGTGCAATGAACGGGATGAAACTCCCAGAATGAGTACCTACACTATCAGGAATGTTGATCTTCACAGAAGAAGATAATAACCAGTTGAGAACGCAAAAAGACGTGGCTAACTAAATGTATCAATGAGTGTGAACTAAATGTAAAGGCATAACTTAGTAACACGCAGGAGCAATCCTTAAAGGGTGTTCACATCAACAATTGTTGCACGAATGGCATGACAGAAACACAAGGGTTGAAGCTAACACCCAGTTTAGACATAAGTTGTCAGGAGACGGACTGCAGTCCTAAGGGGCATCCCGTAAAAGGAAACGTGATGCAACGACCTTGTCATGGAGCCCAATATAATATCAAATCATGAAATGTTGTACAGAGAAGTACATGTGTCTGGACAGCCTACAATGAGCGCAGCTCAAGGCAGTAAGGCTTATAAGCCACAAATAAAATGCGTTATGAAAAAAATTAGATTGATTGCAGAAGTTTATGTTATATAAGTAAATAGAGTGGTAAACCAACCACTGCATTAAGAGTGGGGATACCTCTCGATATTCTGAAACCGCAGAAGCGGTAGTTATGTGGATCAAGTTCAAGAAATATTTAAGGATGGACGACGATTATGAAAGAGCAGTTAGCTTAATAGTATGTGTGTATAAAGTGAAACACCGAGCTGAATAATGCCGGCTTGTGACTCGAATGATCGATGCTCAAGGAGCATTCAGTAGTCATCCAAATGAGATGAACCATAACACGAATGATATAAGTATATGCGTGGAAGTTAATGTGACAGTAAATACGATGTGAGTTAGTGTTATACAATAAGTACGGTGCGCAGTAAGCGACCGTTGTATAAGTGTTGTTAAACGATGATGTGACGGATAAGACCAGTTATGAGTTAAACTCAATGGACATGCAAGCAAGTGATGATACACAGACTGGGCAATAAGCCAATGGTCGGTACTATTGATAAGGAACTCAGTGTGAATTCCTACTGCAATCACATAAGGGATTTACTGTCAAGAGTTTACGCCTCTGCACTCTGTATGACTGAGTGTTTTTGTATTGCACTTGCGCAGTAATGATCGAGTGGGATAGCTAGGAATTGGAAACATGTTAATTATGGAGGAATAATGTTATAATGGCCGATGCATAGGAAATGCAAGGCCGCACCAATAAAAGAGTACTTGTACAAAACCAAATGTGGAGACATGATTAATAATAAGTGACTACAGTAGCACTAACTGCCAATATCGGTATGGAATATACCCCAAATGTTATAAATAGCTGAAGAGCACTACACACTAGGTAGTAGCTCAATCTCAACCGATAGTAAGTCGGAAGGGAACAAGTCAATCATTGTGAAATACGTAACATAATACAGTCAATTATTATGGAAGTGGATAGAAAGTTTATAACTCACCCGAATTCGCTAACGGTAAAAGATACCACGCGTCGGTTGAGAAACCATTGTCACCAAGATAAAGGTGATAATTGGGGATGTACAATACAGTAAGAATAACAAATGGGGCAATTAAGCTCTACAGTTACTAGAGTTTCGCAGCAGAAACTAGTGAGCCAGTGATTCAAGTGTTGAATGTACATGGTGAATACGAGTGAATGGCTAATTATTAACGCCTAGAAGCCTAACAGGCCAGAATCGAAACCGACTAAGAGTTTAAAACGAACTCCAATGAGAATTCTTGGTTTAGGAACTAAACCGCCAATATGGTTAAGATCCTCTAATCAGAATCCATTGTGTAATAGACCGCGTGAAGTTAAAACACTTCACGACGGCAGAACTTTTAAACCAATGTTTAGTGATTGATTACGTGGGCGTAATCCCTTTTAAGGGGGGTAGAGCGCAAAACCACTTAGTGTATATTACCGTACAAGTGTGCGTAGTGTATGTGACTTATATTGTGCATAGCACAAAATTATTGTTTTGATGATTGGTTGTGTGTTACGTAAACATACACATTCATTCATGGTTTAATTGTGGTAATTGCGCACAGAAGATGCGAATACCATTGTGATAAGTGTGTGTATTTGTTAACAGTTGTGTGTGATAGTACAAGTGTGGGAGTAGAGAAACTCCCGGGGGAATAAACCCCGACAGTGTATAAATGTGAAATTGTGTGTTGTATTTGATAAATATATGTCTATATATATTACTATATAGTGATCAAGAAAGGGCATGATACCGACATAGAACCTAGTGAGAATAAGATTCCCTAGGCAACAACATTAAAGTGAATGGAGATAACTGATAGATGGAGTTCTATCCTTGGAGATGTTATGATCATGACTAGAATGATTTAAAAGATAGAAAATTGGAAATGAGTGATTTAATTGATGCTTGAAAATGAAGTGGGAGGTGGAACTTGATTTGCATGTGATCAAGGGAAGCCGAACACAAATTGGAGTGGAAGGATAGTTCAACACTGATGCTGATCACATCAGGGTTGGATGACTCTTGAAACTCCCTATAAGTGGTCACAAATAACCACGCTAAGAAAAGAAGCAAAGAGCTTAAGTTGGACTTGGAGTTGTGTGTGTTTTCAAAAGGATTTTCAATTGGTATTTATAAAACGTTGATAGATACTCTATATAATTAAAGTTCTCTTTACTTAACCTCACAAGGAAATTTTAAATTTAAGTGATTGTTTTGACTCCCAAAGGCACGGGGACGGAAGGTGTCCATCGCGACCGGGTTCTGCGGGATCACAGTGTATATCAAGGATATTTTTGATTGCTATACATGCTCTGACATGTTGTGTGGTATGTGTAATGAATGTTGTTTTGACTTGGATTTCCTAAAGTGTATACTATCAAGGCCTATGAGTCTAAATGTGGTGGTGTTACATAGACCTATGTGTCTAAAGACTGTTATGTTACCGGGACCTATGTGTCCAAATGTTGTTATGTTACCCAGACCAGTGAGTCAAGGGGTTGTTATGTATGTGTAAGTGTTGTTAAGATACCCGGACCAATAGTCCGAGGTTATCATGTGGATATGTTATGTTATGTGTGGATGTGAATGTGTTGCCCGGACCATTAAGTCCGAGGTTGTGATGTAAAGTGTGTTTGGTTATGGAAGTTTTTTTCCAAGTGATTCCTGTGTTCTAATCTAATGATGTGTGGAAAGTGTGAACTTCGAGGACGAAGTTCTTTTAAGGGGGGTAGATTGAAATACCCCAAACCTTGATATGTGGTTTAATATCAAACTATGGTATGTAAAGGCTAAAAGTGCCTTAGTAACATCAGTGGACAATTTAGACCATAGTAAATGCAATAAAACATTAAGACACAGTTTGAGCAAAACATGCTCTAAGCTATGAGTGAACTTGGTTAGGACCCAAAGAGCCTACCAAGACTTAAAATATTCAATTATGATTTAATAAGGCTAAATAAGTCCTTAGGAAACCTTGGTGGACAGTTAAACCAAATAAAACACAAGGAATACCTTAAAGTCAATAAGAGCAAAATGTGCTCTAAGCTTGGAATAAATTTGTATAAGACCTAATGGTCATACCTATACCTTATAAATATGTTAATGAACATATTAAATCAATTACCAAAGAAAACCAAGCTTGAAAACAAGTTAAAACACAAAATGTGCTTTAAGGAGTCTTAAAGCACGTTTTTGAAAAATTGTCTTGTAAATGAGTTTTGAATGGCTAAATGTCCATCATTACTCTTTAATTAACATGTGTACTATATAGTATCACATTTGGGTGGCTATTCAATGGGAATCAAAAATTTCACTTCTATGTGCCTTGTTTTAGTGAATAGTGATTTTTATAAGCTAGTTTGTAACATATGATGTTATAAGTAATTAAATGAGTCAATAAAGACTATATTACCCCTAGGCTTAAAAGGGGGCCGGTTTTTGTAGTAATGAGTCACCAAACATGTTAACTTATTAAGTAAATAAAGATGACTCATAAGTTACTATTTGCTTTAAGTCATAAATATCTTCAAAAACAAAACCAAACTCACTTCTCTCATTTCTCCCTTCATTTCACACGGTTCCCTTCTTCTTCTCCTCTCTTCTCTCTGTTCTCACTGTGAAGCTACAGCACCACCACCATTCATCACCACCATCTTCCATTGTCATATCTCATGACTCACTTAACCAAATCAAAAACAAACACCACCATTCTCTTCCTCTCATCAAGCTCTTCATTCCTATCTTCTCAAAACTTCAAGAGCCCCATTTCGGTGCCATGGAGTTCCACCATTGAAGGGGCTTGAGCTTGTCTTTTCACATATTATTGATCTCCTTTGCTCCTAGGTAAGGAATCTCAAAGAAAAATCAAGTTTCCTCCATGTTTTGTGTGTGACCGAAAATATTCATTGATGGAGCTCCTTGTGTTGCTTTGTTCTAGCTCCATTTGAATCTTTCAAGGACTAGGTGGAGTCCTCTCTTCATAGATATTCAAACTCTCTTCAAAGATTAAGGTAAAAAACTACATTAATGTTTTTGAAATAATGTAAACCTAGGGTTTACAATGAGATGAAGCTTAAAGCTTGAATACTCATTATGTTGTTTGTATAATGTTTAATAGTTGAAAAGGAACCAAATGCCTTACCGGTTTTGTAAGGAAACAAGAAAGAAGTTTGTGAGGAAAAGAGGTAATTATGCTATCTCAATGTAGTTTAAATGCCTTAGGAAAATGAGCTTGATTTGCTTAATAAAATACCTAAGGAGCCAATGGTGAATGACCTAGTGAAATGCTCTCAAGGAGTTTATTAAGGGCATATGTATTGTTGGTGTATTTGCAGGTCAAAGGCATTACTATGTGGAAATTCAGTGTTTAAGGTTTATGCAATTTAAGGGCCTAAGAGCCATGTTATTTAAGGGCCTAAGTGCCAAGCAATTTAAGTTATGCACTATATTGTGATGTAGTGCTAAGGGGGTGAAGTTTGTGTATAAAAAGTGTTTGATGGATTTTAGGTGTTCTTGAGTGCTTAATGGTGAAAACTATGAGTTTTGGAATGATGATGTGCTAAGAGAACCCATGGCAAATTTGTAAAATGTATAAGGAGTTTTAAGTGCTTGAATGAACTTGGGTGAATTAGGAATTGGTAGGAATGAGTAAATGTCTCACTAAGGAAGAAAATGTGCATTAAGGTGTTCTAAGGTGCTATAAGGATTTAGGCATTGTCTTGGAAGTTCTAGAAACCCAATGAGTGTTATTAGGATGTATTTGAGTCTTGGAGAAGTTTGTTTAAGGTTTGGGTAATGTTGATGAATAAGGAGAATGATGTTTAAGTAAGGTTTTGAGAAAGAATTCAAGAAGTTGTAAAAGGAGATTTAGTTAGTAAGAAAAGAAGTTGAGAGATGATGTTAAGGTGTAGAGGAAACACCTTGGTGTAGTGGTCATTATTGGTGAACTACCACTTAGAAATCTTAAGGAGAAAACATCCAAGTGCTAGGAATTTTGTAAGAAATTTGTGAATGATAGAGATGGTTTTGGTGAGTGATTTAAAGAGTTTAGCACATGGCTAAAGGTGTGTTTGATGTGCCAAATGATGTTAGGAAACATTATGAGGCTTT
Source organism: Limonium bicolor (assembly GCA_023374045.1). NCBI lineage: Eukaryota > Viridiplantae > Streptophyta > Magnoliopsida > Caryophyllales > Plumbaginaceae > Limonium > Limonium bicolor. Next base: position 16,781,592 of record CM041782.1, read on the forward strand.
AGGAGAGTTTGGTGAAATTGGTTAAGTGTTTAAAGACTTGGAAATTGAATGTTTTGCCGTGTCCGAACTTCCGTCCGGACATGGAAGTTCGGACAGGCTCTGTTGGGTAAAGGATTTTCTCATTCTCGAACTGTGTTCGAACTTGGGAAGTCCGGACACAAGTTCGGACGTGACTGTTTCTATCTGGGATTTACTCTCGAACTGTGTCCGAACTTGGGAAGTCCGGACACAAGTTCGGACGTGTGTATAGTAGTTTTCAGTATTAGGTCGCAGCTTGCGTCCGAACTTGGAGGTTCGGACACAAGTTCGGACAGGCCACTGTATGGACCAAATTGTTGTTTTAAGGTATAGAAATGATGTGTAATGATGGGGATTGATGATAGGTAATGATGTTTGTAAGGTTGTTAAGGACATGATAGGTGAGTTTTAATGGTAATTAAGTGGGTGAAAAGTGGTATCAAAATGTAAAAGTAAAACAAGTTGAAATGTAAAGTTATGTACTAAGTTAACGGGGAAAGTTAAGCATTAGACATTAAATAATCATCTACTGCCACCCCGATGTTAATAAAAGTACATGTAATGTTATCAGTTGTTCGAGAATTGCTCGACGAACATAAGTGGGCGTGATAAAGTGGACTCCGGTGACAGGTATGGTTTTCTTGCAACCTGTGTCCTACCGGATTACACCGGCTTGTATGCCAATGTGTTTTTCTGTATGTTTGCCACGTTATGAGATAAATCATGAAACGAGTTTACAGTCGTTATTGTTATTGTATGTTTACGTGCCGATACCGGTAACCTCGAATGCGCTTGAAGGGCTAGTTGACCACTATTAGGTAAACGTAGGAGAACGGTATCCGGTGATAACGTTTCCGACCTAAGGAACGTTCTAACCACGGCTATGCGTGAGTTAGTTATGTATGTTTGTGTGTGATGTTGGTGTATGAATGTATGACTCTCCCTTCCCTTGTGTGTTTCTAACAAGACTTAACCCAATGTTGTGATGTGTTTAACTAGTTCAATGATGAACTTCTGACAAGTGCTAACGGGGGGAGTGAGGAGTCCGGTCTGTTCCGGCCACGCGTGTGAGTATGGGGGTCGTTGTCATAGCAGGTTCGATCCTCTCCGTATGTTATGGTTGTTTTCCAATTTGGTTCCCAACCTTCCCTTTAGCTTAACCAAGGCTATTACTGACTCACGTCGGGCCACAGGGGCATACTATTGTTATGTTTGCTTCGGTGTGCTTGGATCACTATATCCGAGACACCTTGTGTTAAGTTAACCGTTCATTTAACGAGACGGTAACGAGTTATGTAACGAGCTTATCATGAGACTGGCAACATTCTCTAGGCTCACCAGTGTATTAGTAATGTTTGGGTCGGTTCCTAAGAGGACCATTCCCGTTATGTTATGTGACTTTGTTTGTGATGCAATATCTATTGCGGTGTTATGTTGTGCACGTGGAAACGTGCAAAGTGTTGTTAAGTGTTATTATGTAGTGTAAGTTATGTATTGTATAATGTGGAGTGTGTGGATCATGGATATGAATCCCAGTTTGAAAAAGAGGCGTCTAAGGTTAACCCGATTTAAGGGTAAGTGTCGCCTGTTAAGGAAGTAGCTCCATTAGAGGAGGAACACTCTAGGGATATTGCATACCTTGAGTGACTTATTAAGTAAGGATGTATTATCCGATTGTTGAGCCCATTGAGGCGAAATGTTAAGTGTTGTGTGTTTACTGTTACATGCATGATTTAATATAATCAACCGCATGCTAAGACGACAATTAGTTGTGCGTGGCCCGGTAGCATGTGGGCTGCGGGATTACCATACCAGCAAAGGTGCTGAGCCCCTTGGGGGCCACCTTTCTCTTCTTTTCCTATTTCAGGTACAGAGAGCTGGAAGCCGTCCGAGAGTAGGACGGGGTAGACATTGTACATGGGTAAACATTTAAGTGTATATATACAGTAGGTGTAGTAAGACCGAAATTGTTGTCGGCACCATGTTCGGTATTAATACTCGGTATAGTTGGAAGGTGTACGTTGTTGTTGTTGTTAATGGAAAGGGATAGTAATGTGTAGTCGCTCGGGAATTTAGCCCAGCCCTCAGACCGGTACAATGTATGTGTATTAGCCTTGTTAGCCACGTGGGTGGCTAACGGCGTGTAACACAACGAGTTAAGTAATGTGATGAGGTTGTTTTTTCCGCTGCAGTTTATTGTAAGTGTGTTAATGTTGGATGGGTGTTACAGACGCTCTTATAACTGACTCATTTAAATAAACCCGAGCGTTGATAATTAATACGTACTACGAGTGAGGAGTTCATATTAACGAATAACAGTTGAAATCAGGGGATGAAATGTCGGGATTACTTATGTTGTTTGGATTTACCGAGCTTAAATAAGTCATGTCGATTGATTGACTTATAGTGTGTTTGTTTTATATCGTATCACCAACGAAGGCGCTTGACGAGCTAGTGGTCTACTGCGCAACCTAGGTCATTGGTGAACGGTATGTAAAGGGGTCTGATATGAGATGTCCTGAGGGATTCCTTGGGCTCAGATATGTGTGTTGTATAACGAGTGTGATGCATGTATGTGTGTATGTATTTGAGTTTATGTTATGTGATGTGTATCTGTTTAAATTCCCGCATCATTAATTGTGCGCGAATGTCCTTCGGGACTAATACTACTACGTCGACTATAGATCGACTTATATAAAACACATATATGTTTAATGTGATGTGATTGTGGTTACTTAACATAACACTCTTGATGTTATAAATAAGTATGTATTAACCTAAGTAAATTACTAAGGTACGAGACACGACATCGTCGGTCTCTAGAGCAGGGCTCTAACATGTATATGACCTAGATGACTTCTAGGCATGCATAAGACCCTTAGGGCGGCTAAGTGATATTGTGAACTCTTTACAACAAAAACTATACCTTCGGTATTCGACTAACTAATTAAACACATAATTGAACATTGGTGGAGGAGAATAAGTCCAGGTTAGTCACGGACTAACTGGCTGCGCAGAGAGATCTTTGGAGTATTTTTCTCGGATTGGGATTAGACTCTAATGATGCCACGAGCCTACATAAATCGTTGGTCAGTTCTTATCCTTATATGATACTCGGCCATTGGCCCCAAACTAAATGACACCTTTTAGGCAAAGAGGAAGTCCCGAGATCTTATATCTTTGGCCGGAGTGCACTGCTGATGGTGCCACCAGGACGACTGTCCATAATAAATACAAAAACGGGATGTCCTAACTTGACACCCACTGACGTTGTGTTGTGATGTGATGAGGACCCGGGGGGTCGTGTGGTTAACTAAATGACCAGACCGTTACTAACGACTACTCGTTTATTAATGTTGTTGTGATATATTGTGTGATGTCCTGTTGTGTGTGAATTGTAGTGATTGCTTTAACTGTTTATTTTACCGCCATTCATGTGTTTACTACTTTATATACCTGTACACCGGTAAAACATGTAACGAACCTAATAAAGGCGACCATGACTATTATGTGACCAATAGGGTTTAGGCCGGCATACTCAGCGTTTATCGCTGAGCCTTTATGGCATTGCTGCAGGTGATGATTATCACGGAAGCCGAAGAGCGGGACCCGGGTAGTTAGGGTTTTATTTACCGCACGAGAATCCACATTGTATTAGGATGTCCATTAGTTTAATGTGATTGTAACATTGTATACATTTGGGAACACCTAGACGCTCACTTGTCGTTTAAGTTACACTTGATTTAGATTGTTGTATAGGTTAGTATCTCATTATCACTGCGGTTATGTATGTATTACCAGTGTCGTTTCGTATTTAATTTATTTCTGCTTCTTTACTCGTATGGGCAAGTAATGGCATGTGACACCCGAGTGAGATTATTACTGTGTGTCTTCCGCTGTGAGACGTTTTTATTAATGCTACGTGAGTGATTATTACGTGATTACGAGTGCAAAAAGTGGTATCAGAGCGGAGTACCGCTGTGATGACGAGATAATAGGATTTAAGACAGTGAGCCTAGGACTTGGGAATATGGGAAACGTTTGTGAGGACGAAACATCATCATTTAGTGAATTTATGTGTTAGCAAAGCCTTTGGCTTGCAAGTGTTAGCCCTTGGGGCGCACAAATGTGTTGATTGTAACGTGGTCAGTTATCGAGTATAAAAGACGAACAGTAATACCGATGTTCAGTAGTGGTGCGGGCCTAGAAGCTGGCCAGGGGCATAAAGGCCCGGGAACATTACTCTCGTTATGGACCAACTGAGAGCTCAACCAGGAGGAGACATACAAATGCCGTGAGTACATTGGCGACAGTCCACTTTCATGTGGGAGTCTAGTATGGACTACCGCCGATAGTACCCTTCCCGCCACAACCCAATGTGTACCATACAACTGAAAATACAATCCCTGAATTTAGGGAAGAGGGCTACTAAGCCCAATATAGACCGTCTAAACGTTTTCGTACCGAAAGTATAAAAATCTTACACTTATAACAATGACATAGAATCAATACCCTCCGTTCCTTAAAAATGACCAAGCGTTAGTGATAGGCACCGCCGGGGGCGAGCGCCATTGCTACGGTAAACTCGAGAGGTAAAAGAGGTTTTACAACCGCAAGTGTTAGGTTTTCGAGATTAATGTGTGTTAGGTTCTTTTCATATTGAATGTCATTAGCGATGCAAAACAAGTTTTGAGTGCTGAGAGGAATTGTAGCTGTTAAGAGTGGCATGTATTCTTAACGAGTTGAGAGTTTAGAACTCGTGTAAAGGTAGTGAAGTGAAAACACTACGTGCCCCCCTGTGTTCGAGTGCGATACGTGTTTCTGAGTAATAGTCTGAGTTTACGTTTCCTTCTGTTATAGTTATATAATCTCAGTCCGCGTCTTACACACAGTGGGTATTTTCAATTGGTATCAGAGCAAGGTTACCCTTAATTCAGAGGAAACTTTCTCAGGGTAGGTCGAGATGAATACTTACGTGTCAAACCACCAAAGTTGACCAAATTCAACTATACCAGTTGGTGAACAGATGGAGGATCAATTAATTTCTATTGATCTACAACTTTGGGATGTGGTGACTGAAGGAGATCTCAAGCCGAAATTCGTAGAAGAAGGAGTCACTAAGGAAAAGCCAAGGTCGAGCTGGGGTGAGAATGACAACAAACTGATAAGCAAGAATCGACAAGCTCAGAGAGTTATAATGTCCTCCCTATCAGACTCAGACCAACAGAAAGTTCTGAGTTTGCGCACGGCGAAAGAGGTTTGGGAATTTCTTAAGACTGCTTACGCAGGAACAGATTCAGTCAAGAAAGCTAGGGGAAAGCAACTCAAAAGACAGCTTGATAATTTCTTCAAGAGAATGAAGGCGGACGATTTCGGAGACACTCGAAAATTTGATAAGATTTTATGTGAGCTCAAGGCTGTTGGAGTAACTCTGGATAATGCTCAAATAAATGAGAGGTTTCTGGATCGTCTGTGCAAAGAATGGCTGAACTTCACAACAGTTTTGGAGTCAGCAAAGGATTTGTCGAAATTATCCTTTGAAGAACTGAGGTCTGAACTAACAGTGTACGAGGGAAAGATGAAGGTGGACTAGTAGCACCAAAGGTGAAAAAACATCAAGTGATAAAGAAGATGATAACACAAAATGAGGATGAAGAGATCACAATGATAGCTAACGGTATCAGGAAGATCTTTGGCGGAAAAGAGGGTCTGTGTCCAGAACTTATAGATTCAAGTCTAAGAAGGAGCAAATCATTTGTTTCCGATGTAACAAGCCTGAACATGTGTTGAAGGATTGCATGCTAAAATCAAAGGATGATTTTCGTGATAAAGTTAAGAGATTTACAGAGGCGGCAGCAGCAGCATGGGGATAGGTGTTGAGCAGAAATATTGTTACTATACTCCTACCTAGGCAGTGTACCTATCGTTTTGCGGAATAGTGAATTGAGTGGGGGTTGTCTATCTCAGGGACCTCGTTCAATTAACTGACAGTTTATTAACTAACTGAGAAAAATTAATTAAGAAAAAAAAAGGAAACGTCACGTTTTAGGTTTTGCTTAATTAATCTAATCGTAACTAAACTAAAGAAATAAAACAAGTAACAAATAATAACTAGAAAATTAAAGGTGATTAATGTGGTAAATAAAAGGCGCTCCCCGGGTTGTCCTGCTAACCTGTTTCTACAAATCCTATTAAATAACAATTTCACTAACATTGCAATAAACTCAGGAACTATAAATAATTCACCGACTGGGTCATGTACAATGAATTCTAATTGATTGAAAGAACTAGCAGCAGACTAATACTCTAATTCGGAAACAAATCAATCGTTTTATAACCAATTCCTATTGGGGACAGATTAACCTATAGGCCGGGTCATGCTTCTAGTCGTTAATCCGGTTTAACTTCCTATGTCTTGTTAACTAATCTCAGCACCGCATTTGATTAGAAAGCTACAAACGTAACTTAGATAATTAGCTAGAGAATCAAAGCGCATGAAGAACAGGAATTAAACTATTGCATCAAATAAAAGTAGTGAAATAGTCACATGATAAAATTCTACAAAATAGGTTCGCTTCCCCAACCCGAGGAACTAAAACAACTACTCACTCATGGATTCAGAAAAAAACAAACATTGAAACAAACATAAAATAACTCGTAGCAAATAAAAGTGAAACACGCAATAAAAGCGTAAACAAATAAAACCAGTTTACTAATAACTTCCGGTGTTGACCGGTTCTGCCCCTTTCCTTGCGTTCGACTGCTGCGCCTCCTTGCTGTTCTGTTCGACTTCGGTCTCACGCGAATAGTTGGAGATGTGTAGATGGAGGACGATGATGAGTGTACGAAGATGGAGATGGTGGTGTCGGGTGGGATGTGTTGAAAGTGTGCGCCTCTCGAAAGTAATCGAACAGGTTGGATAAAAGTGGTGGATGGATGTGCGTGAATGGTTGGGAGCCCCCGTATGTGGATGCATGATCTGCAATATATTCTGGTTCTCGATATGAATCCCCCTCCATTCGATGCAGCAACCTCAGTCAAATAATCCAGTCCCTAAAATCTCGTTAATATAAAAGAGATAAGATTTTGTTATATCTCTAATATATTCCTCAATCTTTTCAGCGTACAAATCTGCGTTCCGTGTTTAGCCGTGCTTGGATGATACAATTATATTAACATGTTGCAGCCCTGAGTACATAGAGATGAGTCCGTCAATTCCCTTGAGAATAATATAAATTGGGAAAATTCACGATATACCCCTGTTTTCTTTCGTAATTCACAATATACCCCTGTGATTTTCGTAATTCAACTTTAAATATACTTAAATGTTGTCCAAAATGGATGAAATTTTACATGGATGATGCTAAAGTGTTATATTTTGGTCCAATATCAAATTTGAAGTTTTTTAAGCTCACATGTGACCTGTGGGACCCAATGAACATGTGACTGCTCATTGGGTCCCACAGGTCACATGTGAGCTTAAAAAACTTCAAATTTGATATTGGACCAAATATAACACTTTAGCATTGTTCATGTAAAGTTTCATCAATTTTGGACAACATTTAAGCATGTTTAAAGTTAAATTACTAAAACCACAAGGGTATATTGTGAATTACGAAAGAAAATAGAGGTATCTCGTGAATTTTCCCTATAATATTTTCATCATGCATGTTACATATTATGGTGAATGTGCAGCCAACAATGTAATTCAGAATATGATGTCGTGAGTTTAATAATATAATCATGAGTGTATTATGTATATCGGTGTGCTTACTATGGCCCCCAACCACGTGAATGCACAGTGATGCCAAAAATTCTATGAGTGCAAGGCTGTGCACAATAATATGATTAATTCATGACTAATTAATTAAAATTAATCATGAAATAAAGTATGTAATTCCAATACATTTTTCCTGTATTTGACACATAAAATGTATCAGTTCACATCAACACTTAAATCTATGGAAAAATATATGATAAGTGAGAAATATGACATGAATTGTTATCAAAATAGGAAGAATATAACCGCAAAAGTAGATATATTTCGCACTTATCAATAGGAGGAGTCAGATGCAGACTCAGAGGCAGAAGAAACAGCGCAGGTGTGCATGACTGCTGTGGTTGAAGATGATGAAAGGACCAGTACGATGTCAGATAGGAACTTCTGCATGATGGCCAGAGACGGATGGCAAGAAGTCCTAGGAGCAGACGAGGTAAGTCCTGAACTTATAGAAGATTCTTTCAATTCCTTGTCAAAGAATGAAATCTTTGATTTATTAACAACTGTTGTTACTAAGATGAAACTGCTTGAGTCTAGATGTGTGTAGAATAGATAATCCTATAGAACCTGATACTGAATCTCAGACTAAAGAAAATCTTTTTATTAAGTTTGTCAAACCAATAAAAGAGAGAGTTGCATGTTTGCCTGCTTGGGTTCTGTCTGAATTTAAGACACTACAAGAAAGACATGAGAACTTAAGAAAGCAAAATGAGATACTAGAGGATGACCTGTCGAAAGTTAAGAGAGAAAAAGAAATAGCAATGCAACAGAATCCAGTTTGGTACACTAGAAAGGCAAATTTAACTCAGATGCTAACTGGGAAGAAAAAAATACCACACACCATTTATACACCAGTGAGGAAGGTCTTAAATGCTAATCATACCAAATCAGTGTATTTCTGTCAGTACTACCATAGACACGGTCATAGTATTGGTTTTTGCAGGAATTTATACTATAGAAAATCTTTTGCTAACAATGTACATCAGTCTAGAGCTCATACAAACAACAACCATTCTTTCTTTAACCATAGAACAGGGCCTAAACTAGTTTAGGTACCTAAAGCTAAACAATGATTGGGTGCAATTAGGCATTGGCTACTTCGTTATATGAGAACTGGTGGCTGATGGATAGTGGGTGCTCAAGACATATGAGTGGAGATAAGAAGAAGTTCAATACTTTGGTTGAACATCGAGGAGGAAAAGTAACTTTTGGGAACAATAACAAAGGGAGAATAATAGGAATATGAACGATTGGCAAAGAGAACTGTATTGATCAGGTTAGTCTGGTGGAAAGGCCTCAGTCATGACCTATTAAGTGTGTCACAAGTGTGTGACAAGGGTCCCTCAGAGGTTGTTTTTGATTCAAATGGCTTTCAAATACGTAACAAGGTTACTCAGGAGATTCTATTGCAAGGTTGCAAAGTAGGAAATCTCTACATGGTAGATGTGAATGACAGGAAGACCTAACTTGTCTTACGGTCAAAGATGATGAAGAGCTATTGTGGCATCGAAGGTTAGGACATGCTCATCATCGATTAATTAATAAATTGAGACTAAAGGAGTTAGTCAATGGGTTACCACAAAGGAGGATAGGTCATGATATAATTTGTGCTGATTGTGCCCTGAACAAACAAACAAGGATTTCACATGCTCTGACCAATGTGGTCAGTAGTACCAAGACGCTAGAGTTTATTCATTTGGATTTAATGGGACCGGTGAGCACATAGAGCAGGTCAGGCAATGTATACATACTGGTGGTGGTTGATGATTTTTCAAGATACATATGGGTGGTTCTACTTCATAGCAAAGATTAAACGTTTGGTGAGATTACGTGTCTATTTACTAAGATTCAGATTCAAACAGAGAATAAGGTCAAGACCATTCGAACTGATCAGGGGACGGAATTTATCAATCAGAAGATGTCTCAGTTCTGTACTGAAAATGGAATCACTCATACTTACTCTGCAGCCAGAACTCCTCAGCAAAATGGAGTAGTCGAACCCAAAAATAGGACACTCCAAAAGATGGCTTGTACAATGCTGAATGGCAGTGGTCTTGCTCCAAGCTTCTGGGGGGAGGCTATAAAACAGCATGTTATATTCTCAATCGAGCTTTGATTCGCCCAATTCTAATCAAGACCCCCTATGAACTGTACAAAGGGCCCAAACCATCCATATCACATTTCAGGGTGTTTGGATGTACACGTTATATCCTTAATCATGGAAAGGATCAACTAGGAAAGTTTGATAAAAGAAGTGATGAAGGAGTATTCCTCGATTATGCAATGAACAGCAAAGGCTATCGTGTTTTTCACAAACGCACATTGATTGTTGAAGAGTCTGCAAATGTCAAGTTTGACGAGAACAACTTTGGAGGACGAGTGAGTCATAAAGAGATAGAAGATCTCTTTCAGTATAAGGATGAGGATATCGTTATGGATGATGTCTCCGGAGCAGAATCAGAAGAAGAGTTGTGCGAACTGAAGTTTTCCCATCACCAGTTTAGAACTTAGAAGCTACACCACCAGTACAAACTGATTTGGTTCCAGCAGTGAACCAGGAAGCGGGAGTCACACATCGTTTGACATCTCGGAATGCCCCGGGCATAGAGATCAATAACATTTTATCAGATTTAAACTCAGGAGTCCAAACCTGGTCAAATGCACAAACGTTTTGTGCTTTCTTTGGTTTTGTGTCTACAGTAGAACCAAAGACCGTGAAGGAGGCGTTAGAACATGAAAGCTGGATAATGCTATGCATGAGGAGTTAAATGAATTTGTAAGAAATGATGTATGTGAACTTGTTAAGAAACCCGAAAATCAGAATGTCATAGGAACCAAGTGGGTTTATCGCAATAAGCTAGACTCCAATGGTCAGATATCTAGAAATAAAGCCTGACTAGTTGCCAAAGGATATAATCAACAGGAGGGATTGGATTTTGATGAAACCCATGCCCCAGTAGCACGACTTGAGGCTATTCGTTTATTCATTGTGTATGCAACTTTACATCGGTTCACACTTTATCAGATGGATGTCAAGTGTGCTTTCTTAAATGGACATCTCAAGGAAGAGGTATATGTTTCTCAGCCACCGGGCTTTGAAGATCCCACCTATCCTACTCATGTTTATCGTTTGAAAAAGCTTTATATGGTCTTAAGCAAGCACCAAGGGCGTGGTATGAAAGATTGACCTCGTTTATTATTGGACAACAGTTTGAACGGGGACATGTTGATTGCACACTGTTTATCAAACAATGTGGAATGGATAAACTTCTGGTACAGATATATGTTGATGACATTGTCTTTGGGTCCACTAGTCCGCAACTGACAACACAATTTGAGTCCATGATGACAAAGGAATTTCAAATGAGTAACATGGGTGAGCTAACATTCTTTCTTGGTTTGCAGATTAGGCAAACAACTGATGGTACATTTATCTGCCAAACTAAATACACCTTGGAACTTCTGTCCAAGTATGAGTTCAATGAGTGTAAACTGATGTCCACTACTCTCAGACTCGGACTGGAATCCACTGTAGAGTCTACAGATCCTACCGTTTATAGGGGGAAGATAGGATCTCTTCTCTATCTTACAGCAAGTCGTCCTGACATTATGCAAAGTGTGTGTTTCTGTGCTCGATTCCAATCTAATAAAAAATTACCACATGTAAAGGCTGTCAAACGTATTTTCCGATATCTTCAAGGAACATCATCACTTGGACTTCTATACACGGCCACCTCCTTACCTACTCTTACTGGATATACTGATGCAGATTTTGGTGGTTCCCTCACTGATCGGAAGAGTACAACTGGTACGGCTCAATTCTTGGGTTCTAATCTAATTGCTTGGTCTTCTAGGAAACAAGCTTGGGTTGCTCTGTCTACGACTGAAGCTGAGTATGTGGCTGCGGCGGCTTGTTGTGCCCAGATCTTATGACTTCATCAACAACTTGAGGATTACGGTCTACCTTTCATTCCAATTCCTATCTATTGTGACAATACTAGGGCAATTGAGCTAACCAAAAATCCAGTTCATCACTCTCGTTCCAAACACATTGATATATGTCATCATTTCATTCGCGATCATGTTGAGCATGGCAGCGTTATTCTTATTCATTGCCCACAGAAAAGTAGTTAACTGACATATTCACCAAGCCATTACCCAGAGAAACCTTTGAGAAACTTCGCTTTGAGATTGGCATGGTAGATACCAAGTGAGAGACGGATCAGATATTTTTTATTTACAATTTTTTCTCTTTTCGAGTTTCTAGTTCTTTGCATTTCTTCAGATTGTTTACATTCTTAACATTTTCTATTCAACAGTTCAGAACCGTTTTTTTATATCTTGTATGTTATTCTCCAATTGCTATTCATGGTTGATAATGTTCTACAATGAGTTTCTTTATGAATAGACTGTTACGGAAGTTGTTAAGATGAGCCTATTGTTTACTTGGGTACACATACATAATATAACTAAGTGAGATGAACACTCTTCTTATCTCTCTTCATAGATACTTTCTTGATATGTACAACAAGCAACATGTCTGGATAAAGAAAAAAAAGAAACACAAAAACAAAAACGTAATTGGTTGGTTAATATGGTGGAATGAATAAGGCAAGAGATTCCAATGCTCACGGTACCAACAACACAAATTTGGCCTCTTTCGTCTGACAATTAAGTCTTATAGGATGCTTCATCATCTAACTTCCTAAAGGTAACTACTCTGGGCAAGTTGACCCAACGTTGTTACATGGATGGAGAGAAAAAGTCAAGGTGTTGTTTCATAAATACAGAAAATGTTATCTCTATATACCAAAAAGTTGTGAGTATGAATTTGTGGTGATGAAAGGTATAATGGAATATGATTTTACTTCTCACCTCTTGTCGTTTCAAAGGAAAGTTGCAGTTTCGAATAAGCTTAAACCCAAAAGTCCACACGTGTTGCTTGTTGTACCTTCACTTTAGGAAATTAAAAATGAAAGGAGAATGAAGACCACGTCTATTTAGGAATATTGGTTGTTATCTCTGTAGACAACAGTGACTTACTTAATAATTTCTTGAATGTTCTTTTCTGACAGACTCAGTCTAGAACTGATGATTGCGCTTAGCAAACAGAGACTTGTTTTCTTTTGTTTTACTTAATATTTTTCATTCATTCTTTAAATAAAAAAACACATAAAACCGATTCACCTTCTATTCACTCCTCTATTTCGAATTTTCACTGTTCTCTCACTTGGTTATGCCTTGTCCCGACGTTTCTCAGCAGCGCCAACTCTCCTTCTTCACTAGCCTTATTCTTGAATTTTCGTCAACACCTTCCAAATTCGGCCATGGATTCTTTCGAACAGCTCATCTACGAAGACGTTGTCCCTCTTGCTACTGAGAAACCAACCGACATCAGCCAACAAACCACAGTTCCTGACTCATTTTCAAAACCCTCAACTGAAGTAAAATCTCCAACTCCTAAAGAAACTACTATCGTAAGCGATGATGACTCCTCCGCTGTTCCAACAGAGGATGACATTCCACTGGCCAAAATTCGTCGTCGGTTGCACACACCCGCCAAGAAAGCCTCTCAGGGTGTCGAAGATGCTTCATCGGCGAATCCAAAGCGCAAAGAGGATGATTCTCTAGTCACGCATCAGCGGTCGTTGAAGAGGCTGAAGTCTGTGGCACGCCGTCCGTCAGCATTCAGGCCAAGGAGTTTCATCAAGAAAGGTTGCAAAACCAGGTTGTACCTTTCCACAGAACCTATTTTTAATCGAGTGATGCTTGAATCCGACATTATTCCTGGCAAGTTGGTATATTGTGAATGGCTAGAAAAGAATTCCTTGGAATCCTGAATGGAAATTGTGAAATTTCAAGGTTGGGAAAAATTGTCAATTGTTTTACTCTGAAACCACATACTACCCGGAGCTACTTTTTCGTTTGTCTGAACTTAGAATTTGTCTCTCCATACGAGTTTTAAGACTGAGGTCGCTGGAATCAAGATGATAATCTCTCCGGCATGGCTTGCTATGATTCTTGACGTACCTCTTGATGGGTTAGCTGAGTTCAATGCTCAGAAAAGTGGATGTCGCACCACATTCTGACGTGGTGCAACATTTTGGTTTGACCCGTGCTAGTTCTAGACTGAAACACTATCCACAAAGGGACTTGGGTGTGTTACTGAGACTATTACATCTGCTTGCTTATCAAACAATTTTTCCACGTTCTGACATGCGTGACAAGGTCACTCCCGTTGATCTAGGATTAATGTGGTGCTTAGACAAAAAGATTCGTCTTTCCTTGCCAGAATCATTATTTCTCATTTGCGGTCGATTGTGAATAGCTCCAAGCCTTCCATTCCTTATCCCTTCTGGATGACAAAGGTCCTTCGTCATTTTAAGCTTGTTCAAGATGATGCGTATTTCATTTCTGCTAAACCGACTAATTATCTGGCTGTTTCGACTCTCTCCAAGATGGGATTGGAACTGACGACAATAGGTTGGCAGTTCAAACAGACGACGCAACATCAAGAGAAGACTGACCATGCTACCGCTTCCACCTTCTTCTCTGTTACAGTCAGTCCTAGACTCAGTGGTGGCGATGGAAAAGCGCTTGATGGATAGGCTAAAGCTTCTGGAGGACAAGATCAATTTTTGATGACTGCGACTAACTCCTCATCTGAACAATCAGAAAAATTCTAGTTTTAGTTGGATTGTATCCTACCCCTCCCCGCATTGATACTTACTATTTTTGCTATATCCTGCTTCTTTTTTATGTGGCAAAAGGGGGAAGTGTGATTTGGAAGTCTTTGAATTTCTCGTATCTTGGCTTTAGACAAATGGTTTGATGCATAAATAGTTGGTGCATGATTAGACTAGCAGCTCTCTTATGGTAGTGTGTGATCACTTTGAGACGAGCTACATGTTTTTCTCTTTTTCTGCTAATACTCTAGTTCGATTTGGATTATGATGCAAATTTGCTTATGTAGAGTTTCTGGGCTGTCGTTTTCTTAATATTTTATTTAGTGTCATATCACACTTAATGCACAAAAGGTTGTGAGTTTTACATTGAGTACAGGATAAGCAGAAAGGTAGGTGAGATTGAGGGGGAACAACCGACAGTTGATTGGACCTTCATGCGAAGTTACCATAATACAAGATTCAGGGGGAATCAATACGAGGTGTTCAAGACTTCAACAGTTTGCCGCATCAAAAAGGGGGAAACTGTTGATGTTATTTTGATCGGCAAACTCAGCTCTATACTGACGAGTATAAAAAGACAACACCAGGAGTCGCGTGCCAGTCCTAAACAGAGGGAACAAAAGAAAGAAGATAAAATATCTTAAATAGGATTTTATGTATCTGTTAAAGATAAATAAAATCTATGTTAATGAGCTGTAATCTGAGTCTCGAAATCTATAAATGAGATTGTAACTCTAGGGTTTAAAGAAAGGTCTTTTGAGCGAGAAAACTAACAAAGAAACTCGAGAGGTCAAAGAGGTTTTACAACCGCAAGTGTTAGGTTTTCGAGATTAATGAGTGTTAGGTTCTTTTCATATTGAACGTCATTAGCGATGCAAAGCAAGTTCTGAGTGCCGAGAGGAATTGTAGCTGTTAAGAGTGGCATGTACTCTTAACGAGTTGAGAGTTTAGAACTCGTGTAAAGGTAGTGAAGTGAAAACACTACGTGCCCCCCTGTGTATCGAGTGCGATACGTGTTTCTGAGTAATAGTCTGAGTTTACGTTTCCTTCTGTTATAGTTATATTATCTCAGTCCGCGTTTTACACATAGTGGATATTTTCAGACCGTAGTTACAATTACCGTTATTGTTACAACGAGTTCAGTAAACTATATGGACCAATGGTACAACGCCATGGCTACCAATGATCACCAAACAATTGTACAACTCTAATATAAACTACATGACTACAATTGTCGCCACAAGAATAATAAACCGTGAAAATACGAGGCCTATAACCTCGGAAGGACCTGATGAGTCCGACCATCATAACAAAAAGAGGCATACACCAGCCCATAATGAACTACCTTCATTAAACAATAACGTAATAATGACATCGGCTTACGAGAAAAGTATCATATTGTAACTCATTTGTTAAACCATCTAATGGCTGAATTGGTCGTGGGAGGTGGAACTGGATTTCCTAGGAATCAAGGGAAACCAACCACAAATTTGGGTGGAAGGATAGTTCAACACTGGTGCTGATCACATCAGGGTCGGATGACTCTTGAGACTCTTCACAAGTTGCCACAATTGATTACAGTAAGAATAAACGGAAACGGCAGTACTCCAATGACAAACAGCTAACAACAACTCAACCATAAGGTATTAAACAAGAATACTTGTGACCAACAGTTCACCCTTGTACATGTTAGATTATACAGGGAATTGTAGAGGAAATATGATCACACAACGATCAATACCAATAATAGACACTACCAGTGTACACCAAATTATGATCAACACCAAAAAAGCTGTAAAACATATCAGTCCACAGTTGGACAAATTGTAAAGAACAATTATACCGTAACACGGTTATTACCAATACCATTCGCAACAATAAACGCAAATTTATGTTTAACGCATGAATAATTACCACCCCTGAGCACTACCTTTACCAAGGAGTGCCAAGTACGCTTATGTATCATTAGGAATGAACAAACATTAAGATTAAATATTATGTGGATTATCATGATCATACTAATCATTGGACAAGTTCCAAGTAAAAGAGTGGCTACCGCCATTGGCGTTCCACCATGTAAAAACTAATAATTATGTGTTTATGAAAAAGGCACGTCGTCTACTATAGTACGACTGTCAGTGATGTTGAATATGTGAATTAAACATCGGCAAGTCACCTGAACAATAATACAAATATCCAAGTATAACCAATGAAACAAAACACCCAACCTGAACGCTAAATAGCGTAAGTACTTAATGTACTAGTAAAGGGTGTAAGCCCGGGAGGATGGAACACCGCCTCCGATTATATTTCAAAGTATGTTACCAAGAAAACGATGTCAGAATTAATATGACCGATAACAAGAAGCAAACCTCCATAAGGACTTCCATAAAGGAAGGATGCACACATCCTCGCCACGGAGTCCGGTATTATGCTAAATGATATGATTCGGAAAATACAATGAAGTTAAGGGAACTACGGTACATTCCGTAAACAACATAAATAACATGCTAATTAGTTACAAGCGCCAAACCGTGCACAGGAAATCTAAATAACAACAATTACACCCAGTATAAGAGTAACTCCAATAAAGAAATTACTAAACAATAAACAATAACAAACTTACTATTACAATATACTCGACAACAAAGAAGAGAAAAACCATCTTCCATTATTACAGTACGACTCATACCTTTAGGATAAATATAACGAACATCTGCCGATACCAATGCACAAACCCATATCCATTGGGCAGGGAACCCGGGGAACCGAACATTCCCACGGGAGACCCCCAATATTAACAAGAAGGGAGATTGACAATAGAATACTTCACAAATGTGTGACGGACACTACAAGTCTATATACGAGTTATGGGACGACCACACTCCATGGGAGCTTGTGGGCTCGATAGACTCATTCCTGAGTTAGTTGAGTAAGTAGTAATGTATCATTATGGTACCCCATACACGTAGACATGTGGTGAAAGAAAGGACATTGGGAGTAGTCATCTCCACCCGAAGGTCAGAAACGTAAACCCAGACCAGTGCAAATAACTGCCTAGAACGAATTAACAAATAAAATCCCAGTTTAATTAACGAAGTGAATAGAACCAACAACCTTGAATATAACATGACCAAGCCATAACTCCGCAAAGGAACGACTAACACACAATAACTTTAAAAAGAAAACCTCCAGACAGTGGAGAAAATCGATAATGAATTAAGAGACAAGCAAGAAGCCCCAGCAAATGGGTGAATAAGAATATAATAATAAAAAAGTTTCAATAACCGTTTACATTAAAACAATTCGAACATTGGAAAGAAACCACTTAATGATATAATCATTACCCGTAAACGGGGCAAAGGGAGAACTACTCTCCAAATACAAAAATATGTACAACAACACTAAATGGTATCAAAATTTAAGTATGTCCAAACTAAGGACAGTGGTACGTTCTTAACCAGAAAGAGGTTGAACACAAGCACATTATTGTCTAGTATACAATAAAGGCGAACCTAGTACACTAGCGATGCCCTGAACTTTTAAGAGAATACCACAATAAATATACAACTGCCTAATTGACTAAAATATGGTGCACGCGGAAGCGACCATTACAAACTACTATGTGAATGAATGCTTTTCCAAACACAGACGAGTAAAGGATGAGAAGTAAGTTTTATGCGGCAGGCTACACAACGGCCTGGACAGTTAAAGGACATGCTCCAAAATAACTACCGAGTTCAAACCATACTTAAATACGAACTCATAAATATGCAATTATATTTCTTGTAAAAAAAACGGGTGAATATAAAATATAAATATAACGAGGAAATACCTCAACTGCTAGAGCATACCCGCATGGGTGTCAAACAGTACAGGACACAAATGTGACTATGACACATGGATTCCCCTAATATACGGGATAAAAATACTATGAATGTTGCGAAACCGCCACGCGGGAAGCACTATATACCAACGGAAAATAATAACAAATATTTCAATTAAACTATTACACCGGAACAAACAACCGGGAGACACGGGATTACAAAATTATCCTAGTGCAATTATAATGATATGTCTTAAAGAAAATATTATGGACTAGTGCAAACGACACTAAATACAAATGATTATTACCATCATACTTCATCTCAACATTATACCAACGAGTGAAGACAACAACGACTAGAATTATATTGTGCACTAGCGATTCGAAATATCGATATACGATTTCGATCCAGTCGTGTGCAAATACAACTATGTCACCACACCAACGGGATACCTCTGTTTCCAAGTAACAAAAAACCGTAAACGACATCGTCATAATGAAGCGACGTCAGTATAAACTGCCGCAATAACCCTCTAAGATAACAATAGAACGAAGGGCGTATTAGCCCATATCTGTGGGTCTGCACCTCACTATGGAGCTAGTGGGCCCAATAGACGTGGTTGAGACAGCGCACCAAGTACTCCATGCCTTTGGCTGGAAATGTACGCGCCTCACCTTTCTCATACCCCTTTTAGAATCGAATGCCTAACATCGACCCATTTCTCAATATGAGAATTCCATGAGACCCAAGTATCCAGCGCTCTTTGGTTAGCGGCTATTGTATACTTGTGGGGTACGGGGGGCGTAACCCTTTTTAAGGGGGGTAGAGCCTCTTGGCGCACAAGTGTGCACTAGTTTTATGTTTTGTATGCGGGGCATACGTTGTTTTGTTGGTTATTTGTATGCGCATTGTGCACCTGCGTATGTTTGTGTACATGTGTGTAAGTATCCTATGAGATACTCAGTTGTGTTTGTATGTATGAACTTGTTTGATGAAATATATGTGTATACTCTCTTATGAATTCATTTTATGTGTATCATTTAGATACTGAACATATAGATACTGATTGAATCATAGAGATGGAACGTGGAATGTTGAATGCTATGGACACCTCGGGGAGGTTGTCAAGATGGCTAGAACTACTTAGGAAACGATGGTGCTGATGGGTCACTGATATCCAGATACTTGAATTAACACCACACTTGAGGGATATATGCAATATGGAGCACAATACATTATGCGTGAATGCTACATCACATAGATGTACATTATGGGAATCATGGGTAAAATATATTATATACCTTTAAGAAAGACGACTTCGGGACGAAGTCTTTTTAAGGGGGGTAGACTGAAATACCCCTAATTAAATTAAACATTGATTAAACATTTAATCAATTAAATTAAGGCCTAAACATGCCTTAAAACCAGTTTAAAAACAACAATGGTCAACATAAAGCAAAATTGCACCCTTTGACCATTTAGGGTAAAGATATACCCCAATGAACTCCTTAGGACCTAAAATTTTGTCCTAAGCATTATAACACATAAATTAACATAATAAAATTATTGGAAGACACTCCAACACAAAAAAACAAGCATTAACATGCTTAAAAGTCACTTAGGGCAAAAATGTGCTCTAAGAAGTTGTAAAGGTAATGTGACATCCGTTTGATTCCAAATCAAATTCCTAAGCTTAATAATCATGTAATAGATGTAATTAATCAATTACCAAGAAAAACCAAGCTCAAAAACAAGTTTTACCGCAAAATGTGCACTAAGCTTCCTTAAAGCACATTTTTGTGAGATTGTCTTCAAAATGAGTTTGTTTGATTTTAGGGTCTTGAATACCCTTAAATATACTAATTGACATAATGTACCACATTAGAATTCCTAATTCAAAGTTTTTTCAAAAAAAAAAATCAAAAAATATGTGCCTTGATTGTGAATAGTACCCAAAATAGCACTTATTTTCCTAATCTAGTCAATGGTCAATTCTTCCCCTTTTACTTTGACCTTCCATTGTCGTTTAATGAGGGCTCCTTCCTAAGTAATGTGTTCGGTTTCACTAGCAAGTATTTATGACTCATCATGTTGCTTTAATAAAGTAATGAAAACTACTTTTTATGACATTAATTTAATAATCTTACCTTTCCACCTTGCCTTACTCCTTCCACCTGCTTTGGTTTGCCATCCTTATCCATTTGAATTCTCTAAACACCTGTTGAAGAGCCACCGAATACTATTGAAATACCCCTAACCTTAAAAACTTAATTAAATGATCTATTAATGATCTAAGATGGTTAATAAACATCTTAATACCATTGGGGATCAATCTAAAAGATCTCAACAAGGCAAAACATGCTTTAAGATCGGTAAAGCCAAAAATGTGCTTTAAGACACATAAAGATTGTATGACTTCAAATAGGATCCAAAGTGGATTCCTAAGTATTATAATGAAGTAAAGAACACAACAAAACTGTTCTCAAAGAAAAAACTAAGCTCAGAAACACCCAGTGACACAAAATGTGCACTAAAGCACCTTAAAGCACGTTTTTGTGTATGAGCTCTAAGATAATGACTTTTGTCATTTTAAAGACTGAAGTATATCATTTATATCATTAATTTGACATGATAGACTATATTATAAAGTCTAAATCAAAGTTTGAAAATAAAAATCAAATATGACATTTATTTGTGAATAGTAACCCAAATAGTGCATTTTTTAAGCAAATTGACCAAGTTTGGTCAATGGTTAGATAAATGACCCTTCTAACCCTTAGGCTGTCGGCAGGCAGGAAAGGAGGAAGGAAGACAGCACACATAGCATTAATGCTAAATATCTTCCTAAAGTGTTGAATCACCCTGTTACTATTCCTTTTAATACATTTAACCATTTTAAACACCTTTCCTCTCATTCTCTTGCCTCTTGTCCCATTCCAGACTAGCCATCAACCCTTCCAAACCCTTTCAAGCTGTGTTCTTGAGTGTGGAAGACAAATCAATCTCTTAAGCCTAAGGTAATGGTTTAAGGCATATTTTAGCTCTTTTTCTTCATCTTCATTACCTACACTTGGAGCTCATGATCTATCACTTTCCACGGCTCATTCCCAGTGTTTTAAGGCTAGAACAAACACCAATCTCGGATGAAGCAAGTATAGGGACCAAGGTTTCCAAAATTTGCATTTTAAGGTAAAAACATACCTTAAGCATCTCCTTTCTTCATACGGTTTTCTTCTCTTGATTTTTATGAGTTTATACACTCATAATATTCATATTTACATGTTCATTCAGTTGGTTAACCATTTGGAGCAAGGGTGTCCGAAATTCAAAGGAAATACCATTCTTTAAGGCATTTTGCCAAGGTAAAACCAATTACCGTAGCAGCTTGTTGTTGTCTAGCTATTTCCTATGTTTATATGATGAATTAACACCATGTGGGTGTGGTTAATTCAGGCCGAAATCATTTGGAAACTTCCTTGCATTTTTAAGGTGATTTTTGCCTTAAATCTTACATTAATTGTTCCTTAAGGTTAAGCTCATGCTTGGAGTATAACCATATCTTATTTTGGTGTATTAAACATGTCTAAATGATGTGATGATTTTTCCTCCAAGCTGCCGAGTTGTTACAAGGATAAATCAAGGTATAAACACCTTAAACTTATGATTTTTATGATTTCTTAGCTTATATTTATTATGCCGAGAGTGGAGTTAAATATATGGGTTATATTAACCTAAGTATGGAAAAAAATGACTAAGATAAATTAAGCTAGTCATTTAAGTGATTTAATTAACATAATGGTCAATTATGACATTATGTGGAAAAATAAATAAACTACAGCAAGGCCGTGTGGTTTATTGTATAATTGAGCTATTTATGTGTAATTTTATGTTATAAGGCAAAGTTGTAATAAGGCCATGTCATTAGGCCATTTTAATTTAAGTTTAAAGGTTATTTAGTTTAATTTATGCTTATATAATTAAGTTTGGGGTCAAATGGTAATTACTAGTGAAATATAAAGCCGTGGGCTTATTTTAGAGGAGGTTAGGGTTTTTAAATGAATTTAATAAAAATTATAACATTTATAAAGTTTTGGGTCAAAATTGTAAAAATAGAAAACTATGGGGGTATAACTAGTAATTACCGAAAGTTTGGTTCCCATTTGGCATTAGAAGTTAAAGTTGACTATATAGGAGACTTTGACCAAGTTTGGAGAATTTAAGAAATTAAAATACTACCTTATATTAGGATGGTTATTAAATTGTAAAAGATTTATAAGAGATGGGGTTATATTGTGATTTCCAAAAACTTGGGGTACTAAATAGAATTTAGAACAGACCTTAGGTTATTAGGAATTTTAGAAGTATATTTGGTTAAATTTGGAGTTTATATGATTATATAAGTATAATATATGATATTTCATAACATTGTTACAAATGGGTAACATATGGGCAAAACCGAGAATTATAGAAAGTATAAGGTTAGGAATAATATTTATAACCTTTTGGTATAGTTTGGGAATTTTTGGAGTTATATATAAGGTTTACAAAGATATATGTATAATATATAGTTTTAATGACATTAGAAAACTATGTATTTATAAATTGGGTTAGATTTATGATTTATAGAAGTTTAGTGGTAGAAAATAAAAACTGAAAGTTTAATGGGTTGTTTGGTATTTATTAACAATATATAACTATAAGTTATAATTGTTTTGATGACATAAATGTCATAATATATGTTATATAACTATAATATAACAATATATAAATATGTGGTGGATTTTGTAAATATTTGAGAAAATAGGTGGTGTTCAGTAATGTGGGCATTTTAAATAAAAATTTATAATATGGTTTTAATGTTATAAGGGTGTAACATTTATAATATAAGAAATTCATTAAAGAAAATTAATATATTATAAAGACTTACCATATAATAAATAGTCCCATAATACATGTATATAAATAAGTATATGTTATGGAGTGGAAAAATGTAATATGGTTTAATAACTATATATTATGATAATTAAAATGGTATAAGATAAAGAGGAAAGAATTACAAACATTAGATATTTAAATTCTAATGTTAGGAGTATACATGAATAATAAGGATGTATATATAATCCAAGGTATTTTACATAAGAATTATACTCCATTAAATTTGGAAAAAAACAAACCTTAGAAAAATAAATGCTAAGGTGAAATGTATAATATATAATAAGAATTATACATGCAAAATAGAAACAAACTAAATAATATACAAGGGTATATTAAGTTACATGCGATGACAAAGTTCAAACAGTGTATATTAATATACAAGACGAGACTACGCATGTAATATAACGTTTTTCCAAATCCCGAGTTAAGCCGAAAACCGACAAACGTTGACAGTTAGTAACCGGGAGGTATTAGTGACGGTACGGGGTACCGTAGAGTTGTGTGTTATACGGGATTCTAATCAGTAGCGTTATGTTTATTAGACTACTAGAGACGACACGGGGAGCATCGGATCTAGATGATTCATACTCCACGGTTATACATTCCGGGTGTACGGTATGTTGTTACGTGTCTCTGATTGTCTCTGAGGGCTTCCTCAGTTCAGACTTCTGTGTGATCTGTGATAAGATTGTTTGTCTGAATATGTGAATAAATATGCATGAACTGTATACTTATAGCCGCTATTATATATGTTGTTGCGTTAACAGTACCGGTTCGTATATATGGACCTATATATATAAAACGAACTAGCGGCTATGGTGTTATCTTATATGCAATATAAGGATCGTCAGGAAAACGTGTTTGTAGCACTAGGATAATAAGATATACATATATCCCAGACTCCAATACGGAGCACTAGCCTTTCTAAACGCCTCTTGTATCTAACACTGGATCCCGAGTTTACAGACTCCGGATTGGACTAATGACCTTGGTCTACTGTGTTAGAAAATTGGTAATGCGATGCGATGGTATAATTAATAAACATAACAAAGCCAAGAGGATGTGGCTCTTGGTGCTCGCTGTGATCACAAAAACGATACTAGGATGTCCGCGTACGGGTCCGCAAGTATCAAGAAAATTCCCGTGAGCTAGGATGACTCGTTGGTCGGAGACTCTACCGCTGGAGTGGCTATTGTCGTGGGTGACCCGCCGTAGTATATGGGTAAATTAGAGACACGTCGTTTTAATGAGACGTTGTCACTAGGTATAACTGAATTTTTATTACAGTTGAGACTTGTACATTGGCGTACAATATTGGTTTCTATACCAAGGACGAGAGTTAATACTTGTTTATTAATCTCGTTGTTTCGCCTTATTGTTCACCGGTTATACTGTGTGGTTTATATTATGTGTATTGATGATTGTGTTATTGTATGGATATTACTGTTAATTGTTTTTACAGTTTAAATATAAAAAGGGAATTGCATGTAACGAATCTCATGCTCTCGACCAATTAATTGAGGGGTTTTAGGAGGCATGACGGGGCATGTGATAACATACTCAGCAGGGGCTGATTCCATACCACAAACCATTATTATTTCAGGAGACTAGCTGGTGGGTCGACGCGGGGCGTGACAGTTGTGGTTACTTTTGTTTAGACTTGGTACGGTATGAGACTACTGTTGTTTTGGACTCGGGTTTGTAAACCGAGGTGTATGTTGGTTAGACGCTCACGTGTACGGTTTGTAATAACGGTTGTTGTTGGATTTGTTTTAAATTGTTTAAGCACTACTATCTATCTCTTGTGGTCACTGCGGGAATACGTTTCATATGTTGATTATCATGTAACTTTATCACCCGTATGGGCGAGTGATAACAGTGACACCATTAGAGCGACAGTCTGTTATTTACCGCTGCGATTTATTTATTAAGTACGACGTTTATTATAATTAGGAGCCGGTTTAGTAGGGGTGTTACAAAAGTGGTATCAGAGCGGAGTACTGCTCTGATTACAAGAGATAGTAGTTTAAGTACCGTGAGCTTAGGTTATTCATATACCAGTACCAATGAGGAAGTTGTAAACGTTTTGAGTTCGGAGATTGTCGGGGACAATGTGTTTTACGCCTTTCAAGGCTATGTGAACTTATGGTTGAGGAAGGTATGGTATTTATACCGAGTGTTGACTTTGATTTTCAATTCTTAGATGTCTTCTGGAAGACGTTCAGCAGGAAGAGGCAGAGGTAGAGGGCGGCGGGCCTGGGGGAGGTCCTCCTGAGACCCATGCCACGGGCATTGCTGAGACGGTAGCTGCCATCTTTGCTCAGCTAGCCCTGATGGGAGGTGGCCAGATAGGAGCGCCACCCGTAGTCCCACCCCTACCCGCACCGAGAGAGCCAAACTGGCTAAAGAGCGTTGCTGACACGCGAGTACCTACATATGACGGGGTAGCTGACCCCACCGTCCTGGAGAGATACATCATCGAGCACGAGAAGGCCTTTGACGCCATTCATGTGCCTGCTGAGCATCGGGTCGGTATAGCAGCCTTTCATCTGAGGGACGCCGCCAGCACTTGGTGGAGGTCCGTAAGGGCACATTACACTGCTATAGAGGGTTTTGGTTGGACGGGTTTTGTGGAATTGTGAGGGAAAAGTACTATCCTGCTCACTTGAAGCAGAGGAAGAGGGAAGAGTTCGAGGCTCTGAGGCTGGGTAGTCTGACAGTGGATCAGTACTACTCCTCATTCATTGGGCTGTGGACTTTGTCCCAGGAGGAGTTGTTTATTCTGATACTGTGAAAGTGGAGAAATTTAGAGGCGGGCTACGATATGCTATCAAGGCCGCCATGGGTGCTGCCTTATACCCTACGGTCCAGGTAAAATTAATTGATAATTTATACCTAATAACTCAGTTTGATTTATTACAAGTTCGGGGAACTCATTGATGCATTGTAGGAGTGCTATGATGTGCTGCTTCTCGGACCGAGCTGTTGGTGAACAGCCGGGATGACAGTCAGGGGCAGAAGCAGAAGCGTTAAGGCCCCCGAGAAGGAGGCAGAGGTTGGGCTGGAGGCGAGGAGGCAGCAGGGCTGGAAGTAAGAACCGCCTTAAAGTTATTTAATTCATTTAAATTACTTACTTGCTGCCTGCTTTTTACCTGCTATCCCTAACACTTTGACGATCACAGGAAGAAAAAGTTCTCCTGGAGGGAGAAGAGAAGGAGCAGGCCAGCCCAGAAGAGCAAAGAGAAGTTTCCGATGCTGACCGGGCCTACCTATGATGTCCAGCCTCTCAGATCTGCACCCCCTAAGGGTAAGCGATCTAACCTTGAGAATGAGATGTGTGTTACATTATCCATTACCGTCCTTGTATTGATTAGACTATTGTATGATAATAGGTTCTGCACCCCAGCGCCACTTTCACTGCAAGCCATGTGATAAAGACCACCCGGGTGTTGATTGCACGGGCAAGCTGTGGACTGCCACCACTGTGGAAAGAAGGGATATAGGTCATTCGAGTGCTTCACGAATCCGGAGAGCCGAGCGTACCGCCCGCCGAAGGGGACAGAGCGCACCTACTGGAGGAGGTGGAGCTCGAGGTGGCCAGAGGGGGCCGGCGCCCCAAGCCCAGAGGGGACAGCAGCAGCAGACGCCGCAACAGCAGAACTAGAGGAACCCGTCGGGCAACCGTGTGCTGAATGCAGCGGGAGCTTCGGGCGCTGGTACTAGTACCAGTGTGATGAAGGTTAGCATTTGAAACCTTAACCATTGTATGAGAGCATGACTAAGTGTTAAACGTTTTACCTTAGCATGAATGTGTGTTTCATTATCGCTTTAGATAAACGACTTATCTAGGAAACCTTTTACCTCTTAGGAGACTTCGATATCTGCTATCCCACACTTACAAGACAAAGATCACCTAGACCCGTGGAAGAAAGACGGGAGTACCCTGGCGAGTTGTGTCAAGTGGTCAGACCGGGCATGATACTTCTCAGAGAGTTGCTAACCCTAGATGAGCAAATCACCATAGTAAATGAGTAGAGCTTTGGGTAAGCGCATGGGAGGATTTTATACCCCTGTATTTAATAGTGGTTCTAAGATGAAATTGCACATGATGAGCTTAGGAAAAGATTGGGATCCACAAGCTAGGGTTTATCGAGAGGTGAGGATGGTAGATGCGTATCAATACCTAGGATACCTGAGAGTTTCCTAACCCTGGTGAGAAACGCAATGGATATTGCTCATGTACACCCAACCACCACCATACACTTAACATCAAACTGCAGCGGAAATCTCAACACATCGCATTACTCAATTCAATGGTGTTACACGCCGTTAACCACCCACGTGGCTAACAAGGCTAATACATATACATTTGCATCGGTCTGATGGACTAGCTTCCCGAGCGACTACACAAACAACCCTTATTCCATTTCCAACATTCATAGTATACATACATTGCCACTGTACCGACTATTTACAAACTAGTGCCGATAACATTTCGGTCTTACTACGCTTACAACGCTTACGCCATTAAATGGCTACCCATGTATAAACATCTACCCCGTCCTACTCTCGAACGGCTTCCAGCACCTTGTACCTGAAATAGAAAATGAGAGAAAGGGTGGCCCCCAAGGGGCTCAGCACCTTTGCTGGTATGGTAAAATCCCGCAGCCCACATGCTACCGGGCCACGCACAACTAATTGTCGTCTTAGCATGCAGTTGATTATATTTAAATCATGCATACAAGCCATAAACATACAAACATAACATTTCGCCTCAATGGGCTCAACCTATAACCACACATCCACACTTAACCAACCATTCAATGATTCCTTAAACCCTAGAGTGGCTCTCCTCTAAAACGGAGCTACTTCCTTAACGAACGACATGTACCCATTAATCGGGTTATCCTTAACGCCTCTTGTCACAAACTGGGATTCATTTCCATGATCCACACACTCTATATCCTACAACATATCTCATTCCTCACATAACAAAACATAACAAAACCTTTTTGTTTCGTCGTACACATGACAACTTCACAATCATTTTAAACACCTGACGTATACTTATCGTAGCATAGCAAGGGAATTTGCATAGCGCAACACCAATAAATAACACCGTAAATCGGTTCTCACAAGGAACCTTCCACCATAGTTAGTATACATAGTGAGCCTAGAGATTATTACCAATCCCATGTTAAGCTCGTTACCAACCTCGTTACCGTCCGGTTATATAGAACGGTTAACTTATACCCAAGGTGTGTCGGATATAGTAATCCCAAGCACACCGAAATAACATTCGTATGCCCCTGTGGCCCGACGTGAGTCAGTAACTAGCTTTGGATAAGCTAAGGGAAGGTAGAAACCAAATTGGAATACCACCTGTACATACACCAAGAGAGCCGAACCGGATATGACATCGACTCCCGTCCATCACACGCGTGGGCCGGAACAACCGGACTCCTCACCCCCCATTAGTACACATACACTTAATAATAAGTAGTTAGAGATCCATTATGGAGCCTACCACATCCACACACCATACGGTATCATAACCGAGTTAAGCACACAAGGGAGGTTCACACACTTGCATACAACAACAATGTCCAACTAACTCACACATAGCCGTGGTTAGCACGTTCCCAAGGTTTGGGCCGTCAACTCCGTATACCGATCACTCATGTGTTCCTAGTTTTGGTTAGCTAAGGTTTAACACATACTTGAGGTTAAATGGTATCGGAGGCCAAATTCGCCACATAAATGAATTACTATAAACTCATTACATGTTTTAATCTTACAAGGTGGCAAACACTCAGTAAAACATATTGGCATACAAGCCGGTGTAATCCGGTAGGACACAGGTTGCAAGAAAACCATACCTGTCACCGGAGTCCACTTTACCACGTCCACTTATGTTCCTCGAGCGATTCTCGAACAACTGTTAACATCACATGTGTTTTATTAACATCGGGGTTTGCTTGATTATTTAATGTCTAATGCTTTACTTTCCCCGTTAACTTAGTTACATAACTTTACATTTTAACTTGTTTTACTTTCACATTTTGATACAACTTTTCACCCACTTAATTGCCATCTCTAAAACTCACCTAACATGTCCTTAACAACCTTATAACATCATTACCTATCAATCCCATCATTACATATCATTTCATAACCTTAAACCATATTTTTGGTCCGACCGGACTTGCCGACGGACTTACCCAAGTCCGGTCGATTCCAGAACACATTTCCGTCAAAATTTTTCTACTCCGACCGGACTTGTAAGTCCGGTCCTATGTCCGGTCCATTCCAGAAACTAATTCCCACAGGGTAAACTGGCCCGACCGAACTTGCAAGTCCGGTCGCAAGTCCGGTCTGCCCCAGATCTTTGTTTTCCTTTTTACATTCAACTCCAAACTTCACCCCATATATCCTAGTATACCTAACCTCATTTGGGCACTTCAAACACACCTTAAGATATCCTTAAACACTCACAAAACTCTTTTCTAATTCCTTAAACTTTACTTATATCTTCACAAAATTTCTAACATTTACAATGTTTTCTCCTAGTTTTACAAGTGGTGTTTCATCCTTAATAACCTTTATACCAAAGTGTTTCCTCACCATCATAACATCATCTCCCAAGCATCTTCTCTTACTAACCAAATCTTCTCTTTCAAACTCCTTAGAGTTCCTTTCTCAAAAACCTTACCTAAACATCATTTTCTCCTTATTCATCAAATTAACCTAAACCTTAAACAAACTTCCCCAAGACTTAAGTACATCCTAAAAAACACTCATTGAATTTCTAGAACTTCCAAGAAAATGCCTAAATCCTTATAGCACCTTAGAACACCTTAATGCATGTTTTCTTCCTTAGTGAAGCATGTATCCATTCCTAACAATTCCTAGTTCAACCAAGTTCATTTAAGCACTTAAAACTCCTTATACATTTTACAAATTTTGCCATAGGTTCTCTTAGCACCTCATCATTCCAAAGCTCATAGTTTTCACCACTAAACATTCAAGAACACCTAGATCCATCAAAAACATTATCACTCACAAAACTTCACCAAATTTACACTACATCACAATATAGTGCATAATTAAACTTGCTTGGCACTTAGGCCCTAAATAACATGGCTCTTAGGCCCTTAAATTGCCTAATCCTTAAACACTGAATTCCCACATAAATAATGCCTTTGACCTGCAAATACATACACCAATACATATGTTCTTTTACTAGTCTCCTTGAGAACACTTTACTAGGTCATTCACCATTTGCTCTTTAGGTAGTTTTAACAACATTATAAGCTTATTTCTCCTAAGGCATTAAACCACATTAAGATAGCATATTACCTCTTTTCCTCCCAAATTTCTTTCTTGTTTCCTCTTAAAACCGATAGGGCATTTCATTCCTTGTCACTTCTAAACAAATATACCAACATTGAAATGAGTATATAAGCTTTAAGCTTCATCTCATTGTAAACCCTAGCTACATATATTGTTTTAACACATCAAGGTAATTGTTTTACCTTTGAATGAAGAGAGCTTGACTGAGTATCAAGAGAGGACTCCTCTACCTTGGAAGATTTAATGAAGCTAAAACAAGACAAGAGAAGACACCA
This sequence comes from Limonium bicolor, assembly GCA_023374045.1. Classification (NCBI taxonomy): domain Eukaryota; kingdom Viridiplantae; phylum Streptophyta; class Magnoliopsida; order Caryophyllales; family Plumbaginaceae; genus Limonium; species Limonium bicolor. The sequence goes on from CM041782.1 coordinate 16,812,466, forward strand.
TTACAAGGTGCATTTTCGGTCAACACCAAAAGTGAAGGAAATGGAATTTTCTTTGGTTTTTCCTTACCTGAAGCAAAGGTGATCAACAAGGCATAAAATATTAGCTCAAGCTCTTTCCATGAAGTTCTCCTTGGCACCAAAATGGTGGTTTTGATGATTTGAAAAGACAATGTTGTAGAGCTGCCTCCAACTAAGAGAACGGTAGTCTCGGAATTAAATTCGGAGCATGGAGTCATAAGTTACAAGTGAAGAAGGATGAAGAATGGCATGGTTCTGTTGGAAACCGGTGGAGAGAGGAGGAAGAAGGTGGCCATCGTGGGAAATGAAGAAAAGAATGAGAGAATGAAGATAACCTTTGCTTTTTGAAGATATTTGTCCTTTTAAAGCAAATAGTACACTAATTAGTCATTCTTTCTTTTCTTAGTAAATTAACAAGGGTGGTGAGTCACCACACCTTAAAAACCGGCCACAAATAGTACCTAGGGGTATTTTAGACTTTATTAATCAATTGTCTCACTTATAGTAACATATGTTACAAACTAGCTTATAAAAATCACTATTCACCAAAAACAAGGCACATGGAAGTGAAATTTTTTATTTCCCATTGATATAGCCACCCAAATGTGATACTATATAGTACACATGTTAATTAAAGAGTAATGATGGACATTTAGCCATTCAAAACTCATTTACAAGACAATTTTTCAAAAACGTGCTTTAAGACTCCTTAAAGCACATTTTGCGTTTTAACTTGTTTTCAAGCTTGTTTTTCTTTAGTAATTGATTTGTATGTTCATTAACATATAAATAAGGCATAGGTATGACCATTAGGTCTTATACACATTTATCCCAAGCTTAGAGCACATTTTAGCCCATATTGACCTTAAGGTATTTATTTGTGTTTTTGTTTGGTTTCATTGTCTACCAAAGTTTCCTAGGACTTAATTAGCCTTATAAAGTCATAATTAAACATTATCAAGTCTTGGTAGGCTCTTTGGGTCCTAGCCAAGTTCACCCCAAGCTTAGAGCATGTTTTTGCTCAAAACCGTGTCTTAGTGTTTTATTGTGTTTTTACCATGGTTTAAATGGTTCATTTATGTTCTAAGGCACTTTTAGCCTTTAAATACCATATTTTAACATTTACAACAACATTACCAAGGTTTTGGGGTATTTCAGCTCAAGACTGTGAGACTTATCCATTACCCGACATGACACCTGACGTTTGCATCATCAACTACTACGAGCAGGGAGGAAAGCTTGGGATGCACCAGGACCATGATGAGACGACTGAGTCCATCACCAAAGGAATACTGGTTGTGTCATTCTCCATCGGCGAAGATGCTGAGTTCATCTATGGAGACCAGAAGAGGATGGATCTAGCAAGCAAGATCATCCGCAAGTCTGGGGAGGTGTTGGTATTTGGTGGAGAGTCGAGGCTTGTATATCATGGAATTAAGAGCATTAAGCTCAATACCACCCCACCAACTCTAGTGAATGAGACCCACATCCTGACCTGGCCGTTTAAATTTAACTTTCAGACAGTACTGATGTAATGGAAGTAGCTAAGTGTAACACCCACTACTCTAAACCTGTAATGACGTCATAACTCGTAGTATAATAAATAGCAAATCACAGCGGAAAGTAAAACTATCTAACCTTGGTGTTACACGCCGTCACTCACCCTTGTGAGTAACAAGGCACCCTTACTCTTTCCAACATTACAACTTTCACACTGTGATGAACAGATATGAGCACTCTATTATTACAATCCAAAACCAACTAAATGAGCAACTAACTGATACATTCTCCTCCTTAATACAATACAAAATAAAACCGACGGTGTTTGTTGAAAACACTTCAGGTACCCCCGTGTCCCACGCTTCGGCTTGAGTCTCTTCAACAACCTGAATTTTTGGCCCACTAAAGGGCTCAGCAATCGAAATGCTGGTATGCTAAATGTAGTCTTAAATCATTTGGATCCTTAAGTCGTTTTAGCCATCTTGATATTAGATTCTTTACATGAAATACCGGTTTATAATGGAAACAGTAATAAACTGTAAACACTTAACAAACACATAAAATTCCACCTGAAGACACCAGTGTACAATAGTACACAACACCAATAACCACACAACAACAACCACACAACAATAACCAATAATCACACATTAGTAAACCATAACAATAATCAAACAAGATACACGTAATAAACTGTACTTGTTAGTTAGTCACTTGGCTCTTATCCTTTAAACCAAGCATTTAACCTTTCCCAATTAATTCACCTCAAGTGCCATGCTAAGACAAACCTTAATAACTTGTGGACGAATGTCCCTTGTGTTCCATTGGAAAGGTTTACCAGCAGACCCTGTGGCCCCGGTTAATTGACCGATCCGGTCGAAAACTGTGCACCAACGGCAGTGCATTCCGCCATCCCCGAATGTGGCTGATGGATTTTGAGTGACTCCCTTCTTGAGTCTCTCATAGTGATCACAATGCGCAACCAGAAAGTCGAAACGATCTGGATTGCTCTCTTTATAAGTTAGCCCTTTTGTCAGTGACATATAACCAATACTTGAAATAAGACTATCACACTTGACCTTTGTTAGGTTCAATAATACCTAAAGGTCAGTTCTCCTTTTTTTTCCAGTTTATTTAGACGTATAAACTTTAGTCACAAGACATCCGCGTATAAAATACAACGCAACCATTTGAGCAATTCCACATACAATATCATTCACATAAAATCATAGATAACGTTCTTAAGCATTTTAACCACACAATGCCTGGACCTTAGGATAATCCTCAGGACATTCAGACCACACAATTAACATACCGTTCACCGTGACAACCGCTAGCTTGACAGTTCACTCTCTAGTAATCTTTCCCGTACGCTGTTAATTATACACAAAATAACGGGTAACATTAATACGACTGTCCACTAAATATTACAGTACTGTCTCTACAGAGTTTATTCTCGTAGTATAATAACTCTGTATGTTATTTATTTTCCCCTGTTATCTTAACAGTGGTTCTAGATAATCTAGCAGTTCATTATTTTATGTGAAGCTCACATGTGATAATGAATTATCGTTTATACGGTATATCTTTTCCTCATTAAATATATACTTATAATTATTGCCACTTATCATTTATATTATATCCCTTGGTCATTTTTATTATAACCAAAAATTATTTTATAAATTTATATTATATTCCTTAACATACCATAATACATCATATTACCTAGTTTCACTTCCTTGCCTTATTAAATTACAAAACCAACCTTTAACTCGTATTACATATTATACCCAAACGTAGTAAATTACTAAATAACCACATATAATTTTCCGGTAATCATAATTGATCCCTTTAACTTTTACAACCTACCAAATAACCATATACTTTTATAATTTATTAAATACTCTTATCAATTTCGAAAATTGTAAACAATTATATTAACTTCTATAAATTGCCAAATAACCTTATAACTTTTATAATTCACAATTACCCACATTAACCTTTGTAACTATTAATTAACCACCTATTTTACAAATCACCAAAATGCTCTTACTATTTTCGGTAATACAAATTAATACCACAAATCTTATAAATTATCAATTAAGCCCTTAAGCTCTTCGGTTTAATCACATAGTTTCTATATTTACACTTTTAACCCAAAACTTCATATAAGTTACATATTAACTTATAAACTATATTTTAAATATTTTATTTCTTTAAATAACCAAAGTAACCCATATATTTTCTTATAATACATTCCGCCCATATTAAATTCTATCTTTCATATATACTTCCATAAATTACATATTCACCCCATAACTTTTATAAACTTAATATTTTATGTCATAAATCATTTTAACCCAAAGTTTTTGGTCAACACTTTGACCAAGACTTAATTTCTTAATTAATACTTCAATATACCACAAAATCACATGTATTTTCGTTAAAACTCCAAACTTCCCCATAATTACAAAATAGTCCAAACCTTTATTAAATGTTATTCTTAACACTTAAACACTTATTTAAAATCATCAAAATTCATAATATTAATTCCTATTATTGTATCATAAAATACCAAATCACCCCTTATATTCTCGGCAATTAGTATTTGTATCCCAAACTTTTCAAAAATTACATTTTAACCACATAACTTTATAAACTAGCCATTTAAATACTTGTAGCTATTTTAAATGTTCCAAAAATTTAAAATAAGTTAATACACTTATATGTATTTCAAAATTCACTAAATCTCCTATATTGTTCTCGGCAACAATTAAATTTTATCATATGCTTTTAAAACTTGTTTTAAACTTTATAATATGTATTGTAAATGTTTATATGCCATATAACACTTCTAAAAATTATGTTAATGACTTAGAATGATTATAAACTAAAAATAGAACATAAAATACCTAGACCTCTCGGTTTGAATACTGTAACATAATTAATTTATGACCTAAATATACACCTAAGGTAATAATCTTACCTTACATTTTAAATTATTTCCTTGACCATATAACCTATAGTTTTCGGTTCCTAATATACTTTTAAGGTTATACAAAATTTTTATACCAAAGTTTGAAGCTTAAATCAACTTAAACTTAATAAACCTTATTTATAAACTTACCCTTAAATAAGACAATTCTGTTCTTGATTTTCCTTGAATTTCCCAGCTCTCCAAATGTTATTTGATGTAAAAATTCGAACTCCTTGTACAGATTTAGGAGATCTATTTGTTAGACTTCTAACAAGAGTTTATAAACTAATTTTTGTAGAAATTTTACAAGAGTTTACCTTAGGAATTTATCAAGTATTTTTGATATACCTTGATGGTTGTAGATCAAGTTTCCTTCGTGAATAATGAAGAAATATTTGTTTAGAAGTTCCTAAATTTTCGAAAATACCATAAGATTTACTTAAGGTGTTTCAACATAAAAATATACCTTACTTGATCTTGTTGTTCCTGTGTTGTTGTTGAATTTAGGAACCTCCTTGAGCATATATGCTTGGCGAAAGTTATAGAATTCCTAGGATGATTCTTGCTTCAGACTTGATAGAATTAACTAGGAAGTTACATTAAATGGTGTTTAGGTATTATTACACCATTAATGGAGCTAATGAACACTTAGGAACTAATGAAGAAAGAGGGAGCTAATTGAAAGACTTACCAACCGTGAGTGTAGTAGGGCACGGAATGAGATTACACTCACGTAAGGTTTTAAGGAAGAGGACAATCAGATTTTGATTGTTATTATTTAATATCTTGTTTATGTTTATTGATACTTAATTTAGACTTGAAAATCAGATGCAAATTCTCCCAAAACAACTTGTTCTTTACGGTAAATGGTGGGAGTTTATGTTAGTTGGAATCTTCAATCATACACACTTGACCGTTAAAAGGATTGGTCCATATTAATTTGGGTTACTTAATGTTATAGGCTGTATTAGATTAGATATATTAGCTGTTTGTTTATGTATTTTGGCTCTAATCTTGCTTATTTGATGCAGGATATACGATAGTAGTGGAGCACTTCACAACATCATAACAGCTCCACGTACTCATGCATATTTTTACGGTAAATTCAGCTAATGGTTAGATTCATTACTTTTGTTTATATGTATTAGTAGTATAATTAGTATTGTTACTTACTTAATTCCTGCAGGTGTGGTGATCGTTCTTTGCGGAGCTAATGGAAGTTCCCACACCATGCTGTTTTCGGTAATGGAGTTCCAAAATACTAGTTTAGGTTTGCTAATTATAAACTAACCAATCATGCTAATTAACTACCATAAATGGGATGAATTATTGTTTCAAATCTTGTATTCTTATGCAGGTGCTGTTCGGTTGACATGAAAGTAGCCAGCTCCAAGTGTTGTTACACTTACCGTAATGGGCATATAGGTAGTTTTCTTGATTTAGTTAATTACAAACATGTCCTATCTTGGAAGTTAGGTATATGTTTGTTAGGTTATTTAATGGTACTACTTTATTTTATTCTTGTAGGTCTGATCGGCTACAATCTAAATGGGAGGCTCCAAATGCTTAATGGTAATAGCATGCTAGAAAGGTGAGATTTTTGTTTGTTAAATGTCTCCTTAAACTTATCATGCAGCACTAATATTTCTTGTGCTTTCCTTGCAGTACACGGTTGATGGAGGCTCCATTAACAATTTAAGCTGCTGAATTATAGTATAGAGCATAGTGAGTCATATGACCATTAGGCAAGATTTGTTTTGAATTAACTAGTCAATTGTGACATTAACTCACGCATGATATAGAGCTCAATTGAGGCTTATTTTTCATTTAATTTTTGCTACACTATATTGTACTAAACCACACTAATATGTGTAATAGTTCCAGCATTTAATTGGTACATTTTTATATCATGGTATAAGATGAAGTTTTAAGGTAAAAATGCTGATTTTAGGTATCTTTTTGACCTAAAAATCGCCCCTATTTATACTATGAGTTTAGTACTGCCATCAATTGTTTTAGATGGTCATTTTATCCACTTTTAAGATTACTAACTCGTGGCTCCTTAAAGCTTTAAGGTATTTGCGTAAAACGCATTTTCATGACACCCGAAGGTGCGTTTTTGTGCTTTAAGAATTTTTCTAGGAATTAATTAGTCGCTATGAGTTCCAAGTGTTTATTGACCTGTTTTATAGTCAATAATAATATATTAAGTTTGTTACATTAAGTTACATGGGGTTACATAAACTGTAACTCAATTTTTCGGGCTGGAAGGGCACTCCCGAGGTAAAAGGAGCGTTAAAAAAAATCCCCCCGAGCTCTTTGTTTATTTTTGAAGAAGTAACTTGGGAGTCCTCTTTAGAATGATTAATAATAATTTTAGGAACTCTAAGATAATTTTTAATAGGGTTCGTGCCACCTGGCACTTCTCCTAGGCATTCCCGGACCTGGGAGCCCACATCGGGAACTTCCGAGAACTTTGTATTTTACTCAGTTCTAACTGAGAACTTGTATCTTAAAGATCATAAAATGATCCTTGGTTAAATTCATATAATATTCATAGCTTATATAATTGTTAACTTAAGGTCGGGCTTTTAACGCTCGTTTCTGACCTTAAGGAGTTTAGGTGCGTTTTTTTAACGCCCAAGTGTTTATATGTTTTCTTAGGGTTTAATAAACCCCCCAAATAATATTTATAATTCCTCAAATAATATTTATTTACTTATATTTAATTATTTAAATGTTAGGGGTATTTCACTAAGTGTGTAACCTTGTATAAACAGTTGGATTAATGATAAGAGTTTTTGCAACCATTCAAGTATATGTGTTCAGTTGTTTTTACTGCTAATTCATAACTTTAGGCCACAAAAATGGAAAGGAGGTACCATATGCATCCTAATATGGCGCAAGCCAAGGAGTCCAGTAATGTCATCATCACAGTATGACAATGTATAACCGATAGTAATTAGTGATTTATTGGGACTCGATGCTAATACAGAGGTGATCTCAGGTACCTTTCCTGTTGTTGGTGTTAGTGCTTCCGTATTGTTCGACTCAGGGCTTCGCATTCTTTTATTTCCACAGCATTTGCAAAGAAGCTGGGGGCCACCCCCGAACAGCTTTCAGACTTTTCAGTCACCCTTCCTTCTTAGGAGAAGGTAGGTTTCACCAGACATACACGGGTTAGAGATCAGCATTATGACTGAGACCTTCCCATCGATCTGATCGAGTTCAAGAACTTGGGCTTTGACATTATAGTTGGCCATGGATTGGCTGTAGAAGCATAGGAGCCGCCTTCATTGTGCAGAGCATCGACTACTACTGAAGGGGTCGAGCGGCAAGACAGTGTCATACCGTAGTGTGAGGAGAGAGCCGACTGTCAAGATCGTGCCAGCATTATCCCTGATCACTAGTAGAAAAAATGTTTTAATGACGGCGTTTAAACCACGGTTTAATGGAAACCGTGGTTTAAAGTTTAAAACCACGGTTTTAATAGAAACCGTCGTTTAAGGTGCATACCAGAGCGCATATACCACGGTTTTTTTCGGAACCGTCGTATATAGGTTATTGTTATACCACGGTTTTTCAGGGAACCGTGGTATATAGTACATGCCGGAGTGAATAACACGGTTCTTCATGAACCGTCGTATATAGGTACCTATATACCACGGTTCCTAGGCAACCGTCATTTATATTGCACATCTGCTATATTAAACCACTTTTTTTATCACCGTGGTATATATCGAGGCGGGAATTTTAATTTCGGCCGAAATTTAACGCGGCGCTTTCTCTCTATTTCTATATGTTCGACTTCTTCTTCATTCTCTTCATGTCATGTAATTTTGAACCCACAAACCGACGAGCTCTGCAACTCTTCTTCATTCTCTTCAACCTCACGATAATTTTGGAACCCAAACCGACGAACATGCTGCTGCACTATTCTTCATTCTCTTCAACTAGCTCACGGTAATTTTTGCAATCCTAAATCGCGACAAGGAACATGCTCTTCCTCACTCATTCTCTTGTTTTTCGGTAATATTTGCAGCTTACACTTGCGAACAAGGAACATGCTCGTCCTCACTCACTCATTCTCACTGTAATTTTCACAACATAACCGGCGAACAAGGTACATGACCTACGCCTCCTTTCTTTATTCTCTTCACTTCACGGTAATTTCGCAACCCCCGCGAACAAGGAACATACTACGCCATTCTTCACTCATTATTTTGCACCATAAATCACAAACAAGGAACACACATGTTCTAGCCTCTTCATTCTCTTCTGTGCTGTGTTTGATATCTGCGAAGCGGCGCTTCTAAATCGCCGGCGATTTTGAAAAAATTTCATAGACTACAAACCACGGTTATATGTATAACCGTGGTTTATTCGTTGATTTATAGATAATAAACCATGGTTTTGACCTTTAACCATCATATAAAAGGACTTTATACCACGGTTCTCTCCTTAACCGTGGTTTAAATCATTGAGGACCGCGTCCAAAAACGGTCTTAAATGACGGTCTTAGCAAACCGTGGTATATAGTATACTTTTATACCACGGTTATCAACCGTGGTATATAACATTTTCTATATGCGACGGGAGCATAAACCACGGTTCCTAACCGTGGTATATAAGCAAAATAACCTTGGTTTAAAACATTTTTTCCACTAGTGGATGAAGGACGTTAGGAAGGGCCGACAAGCCTTCCTCTGTTATGTACAGGACACGAGACAGAGCGACGTGATGGACGTAGACATTCCATTCGTGGTAGATTTCCTGACTTATTTCCAGATGAGCTGCTAGGCATGCCGCCTGTGCGCGAGGTTGAGTTTGCCATCGACTTGTCGCCAGGTACGGGGCCTATTGCTAAGGCACCCTACCGTATGGCGCCGGCTGAGATGAGGGAGCTGAAACTACAGCTGGAGGACCTCCTCGACAAGGATTCATTCAACCTAGTGTTTTCTCCTTGGGGTGCTCCAGTACTATTCGTCAAGAAGAAGGACGGCAGTATGCGACTCTGCATCGACTACCGCGAGCTTAATGCAGTCACGTCAAGAACAAGTACCCGTTGCCACGGATAGATGACTTATTTGACCAGTTAGAGGAGCCAGTGTTCTCAAAGATAGATCTCAGATCTGGCTACCATCAGATTAGGATTGTAGAGGGTGATATATAGAAGACAACTTTCAGAACACGGTATGGACACTACGAGTTCACCGTTATGCCATTCGGATTAACGAATGCGCCAGCCATTTTCATGGATTTGATGAACCGTATTTTCAGAGAGCAGCTTCTTGATAGTTCAGTTGTGGTCTTCATTGACGATATCCTGGTCTATTCAAAGAGCAAGGAGGATCATGAGTTACATTTGAAGCAGGTTTTGAGTATCATGAGAGAGAACCAGCTGTATGCCAAGCTCTCGAAGTGTGAGTTCTGGTTGGACAGCGTGTCATTCCTTGGACACATCATATCAGCGAGCGGGATATCTGTAGACCCTGCTAAGAGTGAGGCAGTAGTAAAGAGTTGGCCGAGGCCGAAGACAGTCATAGATGTCCGCAGCTTTCTGGGTTTGGCCGGTTACTATCGAAGGTTCGTGAAGGACTTTTCTAAGGTGGCCAAACCGATGACGAATCTCATGAAGAAGGAGTCCCAGTTCTTATGGTCTGCCGAGTGTGAGCAGTCCTTTCAGACACTGAAGGATCTCCTGACATCGGCACCCGTTCTTAATATCCCTGAGGGCACCGATGGGTTCGAGGTATATTGTGATGCCTCTGGAACCGGTCTAGGTTGTGTGCTTATGCAGCACGGGAAGGTAGTTGCTTACGCATCCCGACAACTGAAGAAGCATGAGGTGAATTACCCCACACACGACCTTGAGTTAGGCGTAGTAGTCTTCGCTTTGAAGATCTGGCGACATTATTTATAAGGTGTGACAGTCACTATCTACTTGATCACAAGAGTCTACAACATCTCTTCTCTCAGAAGGAGCTGAACATGCGACAGAGAAGATGGGTCGAGTTCTTGAAGGACTACAACATAGACCTGAAATACAAGGAGGGCAAGGCGAATGTAGTAGCCGACGCCATGAGCCGCAGAGCTCATTCATTGTTTACACTATTAGCGAGCAGCAGTATGATTGATGAGATACGAGCTGCATAGGAGAGTGATCAGTATATGGAGAGCATCAGGCAGAAGATGTCAGAGGGTTGTTTTGAGAGTCAGAAGTATGACTTCGAAAGTGTGATGATGCATGATCGACTGAATGAAGGCCGTTTGTGTATTCCAGAGTCTTCTCCTGACCTGAAGGAGAAGATACTCCAGGAGGCTCATTGCTCGTCCTTATCCGTCCACCCCGATTCTTCGAAGATGTACAAGGACGTGAAGGTCCATTTCTGGTGGAGCGGGATGAAGAAGGATGTAGCTGACTACGTGGCTAGATGCTTGACCTGTCAGAAGGTTAAGTGTGAGCATAGGAGACCCGGAGGTTTAGTGCAGTCTATGCCTATTCCTTGCTGGAAGTTCGAGGACATCTCGATGGATTTCGTTGTCGGTCTCCCACCGACTAAGGGAGGACTGAACACGATTTGGGTCATGTGTGGACCGTCTGACGAAGGTGGCGAAGTTTGTTGCTATGAAGGATACCGGAAGGTCCCGAAGTTAGCGGACTTGTTCCAGAAGGAGGTGATCCGACACCATGGAGTGCCAAAGACCATTGTGTCTGATAGGGACCCTCGATTCTTGTCTAGATTCTGGGGTCAGGTTCAGGAAGCCTTGGGTACGAAGTTGAAGCTTAGTACGGCATTCCATCCACAGACCGACGGTTAGAGTGAGAGGACCATCCAGACACTGGAGGACATGCTGAGAGCATGTGCCTTGGATTTTCAGGGGAGCTGGTTAGAGCGTCTACATCTGATAGAATTCGCCTATAACAACAGCTACCACTCCTCGATACAGATGCCACCGTTCCAGGCCCTTTATGGTAGACCGTGTAGGACTCCTTTATGCTGGGATGAGGCCAGCGAGACTACACTTCTAGGACCAGAGTACCTAGAGCAGATCAAGGAGGATGTCCTACAAATTCGTAAGAACATGAGGGCCGCTCAGGACCGGCAGAAATCATATGCAGACACCAGGAGGAGGGATATTGAGTTCACTACCGACGACATGGTATTCCTCAGAGTGTCACCCATGAAGGGGATCTTCCGGTTTGGGCAGAGGGCAAGTTGAGCCTGAAGTATGTTGGACCTTATGTGATTAGGGAGCGAGTGGGCCCGTTAGCCGACAGACTGGATTTGCCAGCAGAGCTCGGGAGGGTGCATGACGTCTTTCACGTTTCATAGTTGAAGAGGTATGTGCCCCACCATCGCACGTTTTACAGCCAGAGACTTTAGAGTTGGACCCCGCTCTACGATATGAGGAATTACCACTCCGCATTCTCGATACAAAGACGAGGCAGACTAGGAACAAGACCGTTAGCATGGTCAAGGTTCTCTGGTCGAACCATGAGGTGGAGGAGGCTACATGGGAGTTAGAGGACTCCATGAGAGTGAAGTATCCAGCACTCTTCGAGTAGTAGCTGTGATACTTATACAGGTTCATGCTCAAGCCCTTTTTAAGGGGGCTAGACACCACTTGGCTTGCGCATATGTTATGCATTAGGTTTGTTGTTGTGGTGTGTTTGGTAGTATGCTATGTCATACATGTTTGTTTGGATGATTGTATGTTTGATACATCTTATGTATGTGCCTTTGTGCACCTGTTTGATATATATATATAGTACTACTGAGTACTTTTGTTGATGAGTTGGATGTGCACCTTGTTTAGTGCTATGATACGAATGAGATTATACCATGAGTTTCGACTATTTGATATGTGCTGTATCAATCATGATACATATAGACTAGGTATGAACCTAGTGAGAGTTACTCCCTAGCGATGGTCTGATTGATTACTTAGTGGAACTTGATTCCTTAGGTGAACTATATATGAGTAAGGACTTTGGGGACGAAGCCTTTAAGGGGGGTACACTGAAATACCCCAAACCTTAAAAACTTAATAAATGATCTATTGATGATCTAAGATGGTTAATAAACATCTAAATACCATTGGGGAACAATCTAAAAGATCTCAACAAGGCAAAACATGCTTTAAGATCGGTAAAGCCAAAAATGTGCTTTAAGACACCATAAAAATTGTATGACCTCAAATAAGATCCAAAGTGGATTCCTAAGTATTATAATGAAGTAAGGAACACAACAAAACTGTTCTCAAAGAAACTAAGCTCAGAGAAACACCCTGTGACACTAAATGTGCACTAAAGCACGTTTTTGTGTATGAGCTCTAAGATAATGACTTTTTGTCATTTTAAAGACTGAAGTATATCATTTATATCATTAATTTGACATGATAGACTATATTATAAAGTCTAAATCAAAGTTTGAAAATAAAAATCAAATATGACATTTATTTGTGAATAGTAACCCAAATAGTGCATTTTTTAAGCAAATTGACCAAGTTTGGTCAATGGTCAAATAAATGACCCTTCTAACCCTTAGGCTGTCGGCAGGCAAGGAGGAAGGAAGACAGCACACACAGCATTAATGCTAAATATCTTCCTAAGTGATGAATCACCTTGTTACTATTCCTTTTAATACATTTTAACCATTTAAACACCTTTCCTCTCATTCTCTTGCCTCTTGTCCCATTCCAGACTAGCCATCAACCCTTCCAAACCCTCTCAAGCTGTGTTCTTGAGTGTGGAAGACAAATCAATCTCTTAAGCACTAAGGTAATGGTTTAAGGCATATTTTAGCTCTTTTCTTCATCTCTTCATTACCTACACTTGGAGCTCATGATCTATCACTTTCCATGGCTCATTCCCAGTGTTTTAAGGCTAGAAACAAACACCAATCTCGGCTGAAGCAAGTATAGGGACCAAGGTTTCCAAAATTTGCATTTTAAGGTAAAAACATACCTTAAGCATCTCCTTTCTTCATACGGTTTTCTTCTCTTGATTTTTATGAGTTTATACACTCATATTCTTCATATTTACATTTTCATTCAGTTGGTTAACCATTTGGAGCAAGGGTGGCCGAAATTCAAAGGAAATACCATTCTTTAAGGCATTTTGCCAAGGTAAAACCAATTACCATAAGCTTGTTGTTGTCTAGCTATTTCCTATGTTTATATGATGAATTTAACACCATGTGGTGTGTTTAATTCAGGCCGAAATCATTTGGAAACTTCCTTGCATTTTTAAGGTGATTTTTGCCTTAAATCTTACATTAATTGTTCCTTATGGTTAAGCTCATGCTTAGAGTATAACCATATCTTATTTTGGTGTATTAAACATGTCTAAATGATGTGATGATTTTTCCTCCAAGCTGCCGAGTTGTTACAAGGATAAATCAAGGTATAAACACCTTAAACTTATGATTTTTATGATTTCTTAGCTTATATATTTATTATGCCGAGAGTGGAGTTAAATATATGGGTTATATTAACCTAAGTATGGAAAAAAATGACTAAGATAAATTAAGCTAGTCATTTAAGTGATTTAATTAACATAATGGTCAAATTATGACATTATGTGGAAAAATAAATAAACTACAGCAAGGCCGTGAGTTTATTGTATAAATTGAGCTATTTATGTGTAATTTTATGTTATAAGGCAAAGTTGTAATAAGGCCATGTCATTAGGCCATTTTAATTTAAGTTTAAAGGTTATTTAGTTTAATTTATGCTTATATAATTAAGTTTGGGGTCAAATGGTAATTACTAGTAAAATATAAAGTCGTGGGCTTATTTTAGAGGAGGTTAGGGTTTTAAAATGAATTTGATAAAAATTATAACATTTTATAAAGTTTTGGGTCAAAATTGTAAAAATAGAAAACTATGGGGTATAACTAGTAATTACCGAAAGTTTGGTTCCCATTTGGCATTAGAAGTCAAAGTTGACTATATAGGAGACTTTGACCAAGTTTGGAAAATTTAAGAAATTAAAATACTACCTTATATTAAGATGGTTATTAAATTGTAAAAGATTTATAAGAGATGGGGTTATATTGTGATTTCCGAAAACTTGGGGTACTAAATAGAATTTAGAACAGACCTTAGGTTATTAGGAATTTTTAGAAGTCTATTTGGTTAAATTGGAGTTTATATGAATTATATAAGTATAATATATGATATTTCATAACATTGTTACAAATGGGTAACATATGGGCAAAACCGAGAATTATAGAAAGTATAAGGTTAGGAATAATATTTATAACCTTTTGGTATAGTTTGGAATTTTTGGAGTTATATATAAGGTTTTACAAAGATATATGTATAATATATAGTTTTAATGACATTAGAAAACTATGTATTATAAATTGGGTTAGATTTGTGATTTATAGAAGTTTAGTGGTAGAAAATAAAAACCGAAAGTTTAATGGGTTGTTTGGTTTATTATAACAATATATAACTATAAGTTATAATTGTTTTGATGACATAAATGTCATAATATATGTTATATAACTATAATATAAACAATATATAAAATATGTGGTGGATTTTGTAAATATTTGAGAAAATAGGTGCTGTTCAGTAATATGGGCATTTTTAAATAAAAATTTATAATATGGTTTTAATGTTATAAGGGTGTAACATTTATAATATAAGAAATATTCATTAAAGAGAATGAATATATTATAAAGACTTACCATATAATAAATAGTCCCATAATACATGTATATAAATAAATATATGTTATGGAGTGGAAAAATGTAATATGGTTTAATAACTATATATTATGATATTTAAAATGGTATAAGATAAAGAGGAAAGAATTACAAACATTAGATATTTAAATTCTAATGTTAGGAGTATACATGAAATAATAAAGATGTATATATAATCCAAGGTATTTTTACATAAGAATTATACTCCATTAAATTTGGAAAAAAACAAACATTAGAAAAATAAATGCTAAGGTGAAATGTATAATATATGATAAGAATTATACATGCAAAATAGAAACAAACTAAATAATATACAAGGGTATATTAAGTTACATGCGATGACAAAGTTCAAACATTAAGTATATTAATATACAAGACGAGACTACGCATGTAATATAACGTTTTTCCAAATCCCGAGTTAAGCCGAAAAACGACAAACGTTGACAGTTAGTAACGGGAGGTATTAGTGACGGTACGGGGTGGGTACCGTAGAGAGTTGTGTTGTTATACGGGATTCTAATCAGTAGCATTATGTTTTATTGGACTACTAGAGACGACACGGGGAGCATCGGATCTAGCTGATTCATACTCCACGGTTATACATTCCGGGTGTACGGTATGTTGTTACGTGTCTCTGATTGTCTCTGAGGGCTTCCTCAGTTCAGACTTCTGTGTGATCTGTCATAAGATTGTTTGTCTGAATATGTGAATAAATATGCATGAACTATATACTTATAGCCGCTTATTATATACTGTTGTTGCGTTAACAGTACCGGTTCGTATATATGGACCTATATATATAAAACGAACTAGCGGCTATGGTGCTATCTTATATGCAATATAAGGATCGTCAGAAAAACGTTGTAGCACAGGATAATAAGATTAACATATTATCCCAGACTTTAATACGGAGCACTGGCCTTTCTAAACGCCGCTCTCGTATCTAACACTGGATCCCGAGTTTACAGACTCCGGATTGGACTAATGACCTTGGTATACTGTGTTAGAAAAATTGGTAATCCGATGCGATGGTATAATTAATAAACATAACAAAGCCAAGAGGATGTGGCTCTTGGTGCGCACTGTGATCACAAAAACGATACTAGGATGTCCGCGTACGGGTCCGCAAGTATCAAGAAAATTCCCGTGAGCTAGGATGACTCGTTGGTCGGAGACTCTACCGCTGGAGTGGCTATTGTCGTGGGTGACGCCGTAGTATATGGGTAAATTAGAGACACGTCGTTTTAACGAGACGTTGTCACTAGGTATAACTGAATTTTTATTACAGTTGAGACTTGTACATTGGCGTACAATATTGGTTTCTATACCAAGGACGGGAGTTAATACTTGTTTATTAATCTCGTTGTTTCGCCTTATTGTTCACCGGTTATACTGTGTGGTTTATATTATGTGTATTGATGGTTGTGTTATTGTATGGATATTACTGTTAATTGTTTTTACAGTTTAAATATAAAAAGGGAATTGCATGTAACGAATCTCATGCTCTCGACCAATTAATTGAGGGGTTTGAGGAGGCATGACGGGGCATGTGATAACATACTCAGCAGGGGCTGATTCCATACCACAAACCATTTTTATTTCAGGAGACTAGCTGGTGGGTCGACGCGGGGCGTGACAGTTGTGGTTACTTTTGTTTAGACTTGGTACGGTATGAGACTACTGCTGTTTTGGACTCGGGTTTGTAAACCGAGGTGTATGTTGGTTAGACGCTCACGTGTACGGTTTGTAATAACGGTTGTTGTTGGATTGTTTTAAATTGTTTAAGCACTACTATCTATCTCTTGTGGTCACTGCGGGAATACGTTTCATATGTTGATTATCATGTAACTAGTTATCACCCGTATGGGCGAGTGATAATAGTGACACCATTAGAGCGACAGTCTGTTATTTACCGCTGCGATTTATTTATTAAGTACGACGTTTATATTATAATTAGGAGCCGGTTTAGTAGGGGTGTTACAAAAGTGGTATCAGAGCGGAGTACCGCTCTGATTACAAGAGATAGTAGTTTAAGTACCGTGAGCTTTGGTTATTCATATACAGTACCAATGAGGAAGTTATAAACGATTTGAGTTAGGAGATTGTTGGGGACAATGTGTTTTACGCCTTTCAAGGCTATGTGAACTTATGGTTGAGGAAGGTAAGTAGTATATACGAGTGTTGACTTTGATTTTCAATTCTTCAGATGTCTTCTGGAAGACAATCAGCAGGAAGAGGCAGAGGTAGAGGCGGCGGGCCTGGAGGAGGTCCTCCTGAGACCCATGCCGCGGGCATTGCTGAGACGGTAGCTGCCGTCTTGCTCAGCTAGCCCTGATGGGAGGTGGCCAGATAGGAGTGCACCCACCCGTAGTCCCACCCGTTCCCGCACCGAGAGAGCCAAACTGGCTAAAGAGCGTGCTGACACGCGAGTACCTACATATGACGGGTAGCTGACCCCCCGTCCTGGAGAGATACATCATCGAGCACGAGAAGGCCTTTGATGCCATTCATGTGCCTGCTGAGCACCGGGTCGGTATAGCAGCCTTTCATCTGAGGGACGCTGCCAGCACTTGGTGGAGGTCCGTGAGAGCACATTACACTGCTATAGAGGGTTTTGGTTGGACAGGTTTGTGGAATTGTTGAGGGAAAAGTACTATCCTGCTCACTTGAAGCAGAGGAAGAGGGAAGAGTTCGAGGCTCTGAGGCAGGGTAGTCTGACAGTGGATCAGTACTACTCCTCATTCATTGGGCTGTTGGACTTTGTCCCAGGAGTTGTTTATTCTGATACTGTGAAAGTGGAAAAATTTAGAGGCGGGCTACGATATGCTATCAAGGCCGCCATGGGTGCTGCCTTATACCCTACGGTCCAGGTAAAATTAATTGATAATTTATACCTTATAACTCAGTTTGATTTATTACAAGTTCGGGGAACTCATTGATGCATTGTAGGAGTGCTATGATGCTGCTTCTCGGACCGAGCTGTTGGTGAACAGCCGGGATGACAGTCAGGGGCAGAAGCGTAAGGCCCCCGAGAAGGAGGCAGAGGTTGTGGCTGGAGGCGGAGGCAACAAAGGCTGGAAGTAAGAACCGCCTTTAAGTTATTAAATTCATTTAAATTACTTACTTGCTGCCTGCTTTTTACCTGCTATCCCTAACACTTTGACGATCACAGGAAGAAAAAGTTCTCCTGGATGGAGAAGAAGAAGGAGCAGGCCAGCCAGAAGGGCAAAGAGAAGTTTCCGATGCTGACCAGGCCTACCTATGATGTCCAGCCTCTCAGATCTGCACCCCCTAAGGGTAAGCGATTTAACCTTGAGAATGAGATGTGGTTACATTATCCATTACCGTCCTTGTATTGATCAGACTGTTGTATGATAATAGGTTCTGCACCCCAGCGCCACTTTCACTGCAAGCGTTGTGATAAAGACCACCTGGGTGTTGATTGCACCGGGCAAGCTGTGGACTGCCACCACTGTGGAAAGAAGGGCCATAGGTCGTTCGAGTGCTTCACGAATCCGGAGAGCCGAGCGTACCGCCCGCCGAAGGGGACTCAGAGCGCACCTACTGGAGGAGGTGGAGCTCGAGGTGGCCAGAGGGGGCCGGCGCCCCAAGCCCAGAGGGGACAGCAGCAGCAGCAGCCGCAGCAGCCGCAACAGCAGAATCAGACGAAACCGCCGGGCAACCGTGTGCAGAATGCAGCGGGAGCTTCGGGCGCTGGTACTAGTACCCAGCGCGATGAAGGTTAGCATTTAAAACCTTAACCATTGTATGAGAGCATGACTAAGTGTTAAACGTTTTACCTTAGCATGAATGTGTGTTTCATTATCGCTCTAGATAAACGACTTATCTAGGAAACCCTTTACCTCTTAGGAGACTTCGATATCTGCTATCCCACACTTACAAGACAAAGATCACCTAGACCCGTGGAAGAAAGACGGGAGTACCCTGGCGAGTTGTGTCATGTGGTCAGACCGGGCATGATACTTCTCAGAGAGTTCCTAACCCTAGATGAGCAAATCACCATAGTAAATGAGTGTAGAGCTTTGGGTAAGGGCATTGGAGGATTTTATACCCCTGTATTTAATAGTGGTTCTAAGATGAAATTGCACATGATGTGCTTGGAAAAGATTGGGATCCACAAGCTAGGGTTTATCGAGAGGTGAGGATGGTAGATGGGTATCAATACCTAGGATACCTGAGAGTTTCCTACCCTGGTGAGAAACGCAATGGATATTGCTCAAGACTGTGAGACTTATCCATTACTCGACATGACACCTGACGTTTGCATCATCAACTACTCGAGCAGGGAGGAAAGCTTGGGATGCACCAGGACCGTGATGAGACGACTGAGTCCATCACCAAAGGAATACCGGTTGTGTCATTCTCCATCGGCGATGATGCTGAGTTCATCTATGGAGACCAGAAGAGGATGGATCTAGCAAGCAAGATCATCCTCAATTCTGGGGATGTGTTGGTATTTGGTGGAGAGTCGAGGCTTGTATATCATGGAATTAAGAGCATTAAGCTCAATACCACCCCACCAACTCTAGTGAATGAGACCCACATCCGACCTGGCCATTTAAATTTAACTTTCAGACAGTACTGATGTAATGGAAGTAGCTAAGTGTGTAACCTTGTATAAACAGTTGGATTAATGAATAAGAGTTTTGCACCATTCAAGTATATGTGTTCAGTTGTTGATACCGTTAATTCATAACTTCAGGCCACAAAAATGGAAAGGAGGGTACCATATGCATCCTAGATATGGCGCAAGCCAAGGAGTCCAGTAATGTCATCACAGGTATGACAATTACAACCGACAGTAAATTAGTGATTTATTGGGACTCGATGCTAATACGAGAGGTGATCTCAGGTACCTTTCCTGTTGTTGGTGTTAGTGCTTCCGTATTGTTCGACTCAGGGGCTTCACATTCTTTATTTCCACGGCATTTGCAAGAAGCTGGGGGCCACCCCCGAACAGCTTTCAGACTTTTCAGTCACCCTTCCTTCGAAGGAGAAAGTAGGTTGCACCAGACAGTACACGGGGTTAGAGATCAGCATTATGACTGAGACCTTTCCATCGATCAATCGAGTTCAAGAACTTGGGCTTTGACATTATAGTGGGCATGGATTGGCTGTAGAAGCATAGGGGCCGCCTTCATTGTGTAGAGCATCGACTACTACTGAAGGGGCCGAGCGGCAAGACAGTGTCATACCGTAGTGTGAGGAGAGAACCGACTGTCAAGATCGTGTCAGCATTGTCCCTGATTAAGGACGTTAGGAAGGGCCGACAAGCCTTCCTCTGTTATGTACAGGACACGAGACAGAGCGACGTAATGGACGTAGACATTCTAGCCGTGGTAGATTTTCCGACTTATTTCCATATGAGCTGCTAGGCATGCCGCCTGTGCGCGAGGTTGAGTTGCCGTCGACTTGTTGCCAGGTATGGGGCCTATTGCTAAGGCACCCTACCGTATGGCGCCGGCTGAGATGAGGGAGCTGAAACTACAGCTGGAGGACCTCCTCGACAAGGGATTCATTCGACCTAGTGTTTCTCCTTGGGGTGCTCCAATACTGTTCGTCAAGAAGAAGGACGGGCAGTATGCGACTCTGCATCGACTACCGCGAGCTTAATGCAGTCACGGTCAAGAACAAGTACCGTTGCACGGATAGATGACTTATTTGACCAGTTGAGAGGAGCCAGTGTGTTCTCAATGATAGATCTCTGATCTGGCTACCATCATTTAGGATTGTAGAGGGTGGTATAGAGAAGACAGCTTTCAGAACACGGTATGGACACTACGAGTTCACCGTTATGCCATTCGGATTAATGAATGCGCCAGCCATTTTCATGGATTTGATGAACCATCTTTCAGAGAGCAGCTTGATAGTTCAGTTGTGGTCTTCATCGACGATATCCTGGTCTATTCAAAGACCAAGGAGGATCATGAGTTACATTTGAGGCAGGTTTTGAGTATCATGAGAGAGAACCAGCTGTATGCCAAGCTCTCGAAGTGTGAGTTCTGGTTGGACAGCGTGTCATTCCTTGGACACATCATATCAGCGAGCGGGATATCGTAGACCCTGCTAAGAGTGAGGCAGTAAAGAGTTGCCGAGAGGCGAATACAGTCACAGACGTCCACAGCTTTCTGGGTTTGGCCGGTTACTATCGAAGGTTCGTGAAGGACTTTTCTAAGGTGGCCAAACCGATGACGAATCTCATGAAGAAGGAGTCCCAGTTCTTATGGTCTGCCGAGTGTGAGCAGTCCTTTCAGACACTGAAGGATCTCCTGCAATCTCCGACATCGGCACCTGTTCTTACTATCCCTGAGGGCACCGATGGGTTCGAGGTATATGTGATGCCTCTGGAACCGGTCTAGGCTGTGTGCTTATGCAGCACGGGAAGGTAGTTGCCTACGCATCCCGACAGCTGAAGAAGCATGAGGTGAATTACCCCACACACGACCTTGAGTTAGGCGCAGTAGTCTTCGCTTTGAAGATCTGACGACATTATTTATACGGTGTGACAGTCACTATCTACTCTGATCACAAGATTCTACAGCATCTCTTCTCTCAGAAGGAGCTGAACATGCGACAGAGAAGATGGGTCGAGTTCTTGAAGGACTACGACATAGATGATAAGTCTGAAATATAGAGCCTTTTAAGGGTTTATTTGCTGATTATTCATATTGGTTTGGCTAATATTTCTCATTATCATGTGTTTTCCATTGATTTATGTTTAGATAAGAATTGATGTAATTTATGTATCAAATGCAGGTAAAAGTCATAGAATTTATTCTTCACTTCACAATCTTCGCAACGCAACAAACGGGGAGCAAAACGGAGTCCAAACGAAGAATATACGCCCGAAACAAGTTTCACTCGTCAGGATACTGACATGTCCGAACTTATGTCCGAACTTTGATGTTCGGACAGAGGTCGAAACTTCCTGAAAATTTGTCCTAACATGCGTCCGAACTTCCAAGTTCGGACGCCGCATACAGAATTCGAAAATATGCAGTTTTAAGAGTTAAAAATGCCTATTTTTGTTATAAAAAGTCACCGAGGGTTGGGAGAACAGATGAAATACCCCAAACCTTGATATGTGGTTTAAATATCAAATTATGGTATGTAAAGGCTAAAAAGTGCCTTAGTAACATCAGTGAACAATTTAAACCATAATAAATGCAATAAAGCATTAAGACACAGTTTGAGCAAAAACATGCTCTAAGCTATGAGTGAACTTGGTTAGGACCCAAAGAGCCTACCAAGACTTGATAACATTTAATTATGATTTTATAAGGCTAATTAAGTCCTTAGGAAACCTTGGTAGACAATGAAACCAAATAAAACACAAGAAAATACCTTAAAGTCAATATGAGCAAAATGTGCTCTAAGCTTGGGATAAATGTGTATAAGACCTAATGGTCATACCTATACCTTATTTATATGTTAATGAACATATTAAATCCATTACTAAAGAAAACCAAGCTTGAAAACAAGTTAAAACACAAAATGTGCTTTAAGGAGTCTTAAAGCACGTTTTTGAAAAATTGTCTTGTAAATGAGTTTTGAATGGCTAAATGTCCATCATTACTCTTTAATTAACATGTGTACTATAGTATCACATTTGGGTGGCCATATTAGTGGGAAATCAAAATTTCACTTCTATGTGCCTTAGTTTGTGAATAGTAACTTTTATAAGCTAGTTTGTAACATTGATGTTATAAGTATTAAATGAGTCAATAAAGACTATACTACCCTCTAACTAAATGGTGGCCGGTTTTTGTAGTAGTGAGTCACCAAGTTGTAAAATAAATCAAATAAGTAAAGTAAAACTTTAAGTAAAGTACTATTGCTTTATAAGCTACAAATATCTTTAAGCAAACTTATCTCATTTCTCTCATTCCTTTCTCCATTTCACACGGCTCCACTCTCTTCTTCCTCTCTTCTTCTTGTTCTCTCTCGGTAATATACAATACCACCATGGAAGTCCATCTTTGACCACATGTAAAATCTAGCTCACTTAACCAAATCAAAAACAAAAACCACCATTCTTCTTAGTTAAGCCAAGCTCTACAATCTTGTCTTTTCAAAACTTCAAAACCTCCATTTCGGTGCCAAGAGAAACCACCATGGGAGGAGCTTGAGCTCACCTTTTCACATATTCATGCTCTCCTTTGCTTCAAGGTAAGGAAAC
Source organism: Limonium bicolor (assembly GCA_023374045.1). NCBI lineage: Eukaryota > Viridiplantae > Streptophyta > Magnoliopsida > Caryophyllales > Plumbaginaceae > Limonium > Limonium bicolor. The sequence continues at coordinate 16,835,882 of CM041782.1, forward strand.
TCAAAGAAAAATCCATGTTTCCTCCATGTTTTCATGTTGTCCGAAAATTCACCTCACAATGGTGTATTTATCTTGCTTGTTTTAGCTTCATTTGAATCTTCCAAGGGCTAAGAGGAGTCCTCTCTTGATACTTATTCAAGTTCTCTTCCAATTCCAAGGTAAAACAATTACCTTATGTGTTAAAACAATATGTGTAACTAGGGTTTACAATGAGATGAAGCATAATGCTTGAATACTCATTCTATTGTTTGTATAATGTTTAATAGTTGAAAAGGGACCAAATGCCCTACCGGTTTACAAGGAAACAAGAAAGAAATGTGTGAGGAAAAGAGGTAAACAAGCTACCTCAATGTAGTTTAAATGCCTTAGGAAAATGAGCTTGATTTGCTTAATAAAATACCTAAGGAGCCAATGGCAAATGAGCTAGTAAATGCTCTCAAGGAGACTAGTAAAAGAACATATGTATTGGTGTATGTATTTGCAGGTCAAAGGCATACTTATGTGGGAAATTCAGTGTTTAAGGTTTATGCAATTTAAGGGCCTAAGAGCCATGTTGTTTAAGGGCCTAAGTGCCAAGCAATTAAGTTATGCACTATATTGTGATGTAGTGCTAAATGTGTGAAGTCTTGTGCATAAAAATGTGTTTGATGGATTTTAGGTGTTCTCGAATGAGATAAGGTAAAAACCTAAGTGTTTGGATGTGAGTAAATACAAGAGAAGCTATGGCCAAATTGGGAAAATGTATAAGGGTTTGTGCTTAAATGAACTTGGTGAACTAGGAATTGTTAGGAATGGATAATGCTTCTTAAGGAGAAAACATGCATTAAGGTGTTCTAAGGTGCTACAAGGATTTAGGCATATTTTGGAAGTTCTAGAAATCCAAAGAGTATTTTTAGGATGTATTAAAAGTCTTGGAGAAGTTTGTTTAAGGTTTAGGTTATGATAATGTGCAAAGGGGTGAAGAATGTATTTAGGTAAGGTTTTGAGAAAGGAACTTTGAGGAGTTGTGAAAAAGAAGGTTGGTTAGTAAGAGAAGATGCTTGGGAGATGATGTTATGATGGTGAGGAAACACCTTGGTATAGAGGTTATTATGGGTGAAACACCACATAGGAAACCAAATGTAAATGTTACAAGTGTTATGAGATCTTGGGTGGAAATTGAGTAACAAGTCAAACATGGAACTAGGTGTGTTTGAGATGATATTTGGCATTAGAATATACCTAAGATCATATGGTAAGTTTATACAATAATGGAGGTGGAGAACTAAGGCAACAACACTTGAAAAATGCAATTTTGACAATTCTGTAGCTTTGGTCCGGGACTTAGGTCATGGTTCAAGACCCGGACCAAGCTTTTAAAATGGCCGAGAGTTGTAACATATTGTGGTCCGGGACTTAAGGTAAGTACAAGGTCCCGGACCACCCTATTAAAATCGCCCGAGAGTTTTCTGATGTGTTGGTCCGGGACTTAAGGTAAGGACCAAGTCCCGGACCACTCTAAAAATGTTGTTTAAGGTTGGAAAATGATGTCTAATGATGGGGATTGATAGGTAATGATGTTATAAGGTTGTTAAGGACATGTTAGGTGAGTTTTAAATGGCAATTAAGTGGGTGAAAAGTTGTATCAAAATGTAAAGTAAAACAAGTTAAAATGTAAAGTTATGTAACTAAGTTAACGGGGAAAAGTTAAGCATTGGACATTAAATAATCAAGCAAACCCCGATGTTAATAAAAACACATGTGATGTTAACAGTTGTTCGAGAATCGCTCGAGGAACATAAGTGGACGTGGTAAAGTGGACTCCGGTGACAGGTATGGTTCTTGCAACCTGTGTCCTACCGGATTACACCGGCTTGTATGCCAATGTGTTTTTCTGTATGTTTGCCACGTTGTAAGATTAAAACATGTAATGAGTTTACAGTCGTTATTGTTATTGTATGTTTACGTGCGATACCGGTAACCTCGAATGCGCTTGAAGGGCTAGTTAACCACTATTAGGTAAACGTAGGGGAACAGTATCCGGTAACAACGTTTCCGACTTAAGGAACGTTCTAACCACGGCTATGCGTGAGTTGGTTATGTGATGTTTGTGCGTGATGTTTGTATGTGAATGTATGACTCTCTCTTCCCTTGTGTATGTCTAACAAGACTTAACCCAATGTTTGTGTTTGTTTAATAAAGTTCAAAGTTGAACTTCTAATAAGTGCTAACGGGGGGAGTGAGGAGTCCGGTCTGTTCCGGCCACACGTGTGAGTATGGGGTCGTTGTCATAGCAGGTTCGATCCTCTCTGTATGTTATGGTTGTTTTCCAATTTGGTTCCCAACCTTCCCTTTAGCTTAACCAAGGCTATTACTGACTCACGTCGGGCCACAGGGGCATACTATTGTTATGTTTGTTTCGGTGTGCTTGGATCACTATATCCGAGACACCTTGTGTTAAGTTAACCGTTCATTTAACGAGACGGTAACGAGTTATGTAACGAGCTTATCATGAGACTGGCAACATCTCTAGGCTCACCAGTGTATTAGTGATGTTTGGGTCGGTTCCTGAGAGGACCATTCCCGTTATGTTATGTATCTTTGTTGTGATGCAATATCTATTGCGGTGTTATGTTGTGCACATGGAAACGTGCAAAGTGTTGTTAAGTGTTGTTATGTAGTGTATGTTATATGTTGTAAAATGTGAAGTGTGTGGATCATGGATATGATTCCCAGTTGTGATAAGAGGCGTTTAAGGGTAACCCGAATTAAGGGTATGTGTCGTCTATTAAGGAAGTAGCTCCATCAGAGGAGGAACACTCTAGGGATGATGTATACCATGAGTGACTCATTAAGTAAGGATATATTATCCGTTTGTTGAGCCCGTTGAGGCGAATGTTATGTGATGTGTGTTCGTGTTACATGTATGATTTAAATATAATCAACCGCATGCTAAGACGACAAGTAGTTGTGCGGGCCCGGTAGCATGTGGGCTGCGGGATTACCATACCAGCAAAGGTGTGAGCCCTTGGGGGCCACCTTTCTCTTCTTTTCTTATTTCAGGTACGAAGTGCTGGAAGCCGTTCGAGAGTAGGACGGGTAGTCGTCGTACATGGGTAAACATTTAAGTGTATTATACAGTAGGTGTAGTAAGACCGAAATTGTTGTCGGCATCAGTTTATTAATACTCGGTATAGTTGGAAGGTGTACGTGTTGTTGTTGTTAATGGAAAGGGATAGTAATGTGTAGTCGCTCGGGAATTTAGCCCATCAGACCGGTACAAAGTATGTGTATTAGCCTTGTTAGCCACGTGGGTGGCTAACGGCGTGTAACACCAACGAGTTAAGTAATGTAATGAGGTTGTTTTTCCGCTGCAGTTTATTGTAGTGTGTTAATGTTGGATGGGGTGTTTACAACAGAGGTATTCACACCAGATGCCTCAGAGAGGCTCTCACATCACGCCGCCCCTCGCTCCATCACCATCATCATTGATCATCACCATCACCACCATCATCTTCAACTCTAGCCCGGCGAACTCCAGATCTGGACAGCGGAGCGAATTTAGAAGTTTTCTATTCCAGATGATTTCTCAATCTCTTTTCTTTGTCTGTTTTGTGAATATGTTTGGCTAGTAGGGATAACTCTGGGGAAGGGTTGTTTGCAAAATGGCGCCGTTGCCGGGGACTTGACTTTGTCAAGTCCTTTGCCTTGGTTGTCAATTGTTTTTATTTTATTTTATTTGCGCTATTTATTTTCTCTTGTTTTAATTAGATTATAGTATTAAATCTGTGTTTGCTAGTTTTGTTTTGATTTTCAGAATAGGTTTGATTGAATTTATTTTACATTCAGCATTTTCGTAGTTGTTATACGCAATTTTTCTTAATTTGCCGTGTTCGGTTCTGTTCATACAGCCACTAACTTAAAAACTTCGTGTTTTATTTGTGTAACTGTGCAGGTGTTTGGTGAATGCATGGTACCCGGTCTCGAGGCCCACCAAGATTCAATCTAAACTAGAGATCAACCGTACAGCTCGTAGGGCAAGAAGAGCACTTCCCTTCACCATGGCTGCCAATGGACCAGTAAATAATGAGCAAGCCACATTGGGAAGAATTAATCGCCCGCCAGCTGCCCCTAGAAGAGGACCTGTAACTCTACCAAATCCACACCAGAGTTAACAGCAGAATGGCAAAAGCTAAAGCCAAGCCATCAAACAAATGCTGTCAGGAATCATCCAGCAGGGACCTTCTCAGGCGCAGACCCGGCTGATGCACTCGACCATGTCCACCGGTTCTTAGTTCACCTGGACTCGTTGGGGATGTCTCAGGGGCTAGAGGAGTATGCTCGGCTGTGCCTATTTCAGCACAGTCTCTCAGGGGAAGCGTCGAAGTGGTTCCACCGTCTACCACCAGGTATCATCACTACCTGGGAGCTGATGACGGAGAGGTTTTATGAGAAGTACATCCCCATCTCCCGGACCAGACAGATGATCGCTGACCTAACCGCCTTCAGACAGTCCGGCAGTGAGACGGTCTGCGAAGCTTGGAATAGATTCAAGGAGCTGCTCCGCCAGTGTCCTCATCACGGTTAGACCATGACATCTTTGGCTCAGGGTTCTTCCAAGAGCTGACAGATGAGCATAGAGGTGAGGTCAGAGCTGCACTGGGTGGAAATTTGCTGGCCAAAAGCGGAGAAGAGTTTATGTCGGCTATGGAGTCCTACTGCGAGGAGCTCCGCCAGGAGTAGCAGTGGTGGAAGAGTGTTCACAGTCGGTCAGACTTCTTCACGGACTCCAGATCCTATGATGGAGCAAATTGCTGCTGAGCAGGCCCATTAAGTACCACAGTGGGTAACATGGCGAAGATGCTCGAGCAGCTCACTATGGGACAGACATCGGTGCAATCTGTCAAGAAGGTGTCTACTGGTCCAAATGAGGTATGCTGTTCTCAGTGTGGAGACAGCCATGATTGTGAGGAAGGCCCGATGGTTACTGAGATGAGGCAGACTGAGGAGGCGCATGTGATTGGCCAGTACAACAGGCAGACAGCCTTGGATGCAGAACCAGCATCCAAACCTGATGTACGGAAATCCAAATAACGCCTGTGGGCCTCGATTTTAAACCCTATCCTATGTGGATTAAGTTGATTAGGATCTAATCGGGTTCTAGGTCCACTTATAACCTAAGATTAATAACTATGTCATAACAATAATTATTAAAACCTAAGCTAGCTCACTGGAACCTATTATGAGTCGCCACCTAATTTTAACCTAGATCAAATTAGGAAAGGAGAGTTCGGGTTCGGGGGCTTGATATTCGACTTATTTAGGGTTCAATTTACTTTCATTACCCTTCCTTGGTCGTTTTTCCTCTACTGGTTTTTACGTTACGGCTTATTACGAGTCGTTTTAACCTAAGTGCGCGAGTTTTCTGTTTTTTTGTGTTTTAGCATTTTTGACAGAAAATTAAAAGCTACCTAAACTAGGGTTTCGGAGGCAGAATTAGGTCAAATTTTGCTTACGTCCGTAGCCACGGACCCCATGTCCGAGACCACGGACCCAGTTAACCTAATTATACAGAAGAATCGAAATTAAAGGAAAAAAAATGCAAAGTCCGGGGCCACAGACAGGCTGTCCGTGGGCCCGGACATTATTAGAAAACCTAAATTTGAATTTTTTTAAATCTCGCCGCCGTCCGTGGGCGTCCGGGTTACGGACAGGGAGTACGGGACCGGGACCCCAGACACTGACGTCCGTGGTGCGGACCGCCCCCGGACAGCGGTGTTGAGGCTGTTCCCGAAGGTGTTTTTGGCTCAAATTTATAGGTGTGTAGCCTGAAAGATTTTAAACACGTTAGTGATTGAAAGTTTTCAATTTGAATTCGAATTAAGCACGAAACTTGGAAACAAGTTATTGGACAGAAGCTTAAACAAACAGCAATACAGAAGCGTAGAAGGGTTAGTTTGAGCCTAATGATTTTGAGGCAAGACAGATATACCGTAGAGAATTAGGGAAGTGGAGTTTCTACCTCTTTTACCTTCGGATTCACAACGATTCTTCACACCGGGATTCGTCGAGTGCTCCGTTGATGGCAGACCCGAAAGGTTTTCGACCCAAGCTTCTGGTTGTTGGTTGTTCCTGTTGTTCTTCACGTTTTGGAGGTGGTTTGGTTGTTTGTTTGATGATTGATGATGCTGTGGGAGTTGAAAAATGTGTTTTAGTGTTGATTTGGTGAGATCTCGGTGTTTGATTGTGGCTCTGGAGTTCAAAAACGTGGAGAGAGAGAGACGGCTGCCTTCTTTGAGAGTCTAGGGTTCTTGAGGTTATGAGATTCTCCTTTTATCCAAAAACCTATGCCCTTATATAGACTTTCTTAAAGATAAAGAAAATCTAGTAAAAGTAATTGTTATTTTGGTATTTTAATTAAAGAATTAACCAGACAGGAGGAATTTTGCTGTGAATTTTTAAACCACATGTCAGGATGGATGGATTATGAATTTTCTGAGGTGGAACCAATTTTTTAAATGTTGGAATATTTTTAATTGAATTTCCCGTCAGAGAGAATTGACTAGAAAATTATTGGAAATTCGAAAAATCAAAATTCCAACACCATTATGCTTAAAATGCCATCCTCTATCATGGGTTAAAATATCAAAGCATTTCAAGCAGATTTGGACGTCCTTTGGAGGAGAGAGAAAGCCTATAGGAGGTCTTAGGAGCCTTAAAAATTACAAAAACGCCCCTGGACAAAATCAAGAAGGAGCTGCTCTCCATGCCCTGGGATGCGATCGAGCAGGATCTCTACCACTCGACCTAACAACTGCCACTCGACCCATGACCTACCTCTCAACCAAATGCCCCGAAGTCCTAACCGCGGTACCGCCCCGTCAGACCTAACTACTGGGGGGTCAAATTTGGGTCATATACAGATGTTCCCCCCGTCACGCTTAGACTTTGGTAGTGGATGTGAAAAAGTCTGGTTAAATGTCTTGAGTGATGCCCCAAAATTTTGACTCCACAAAATTCTCCTGTTGTGCGAAACACAGCGTTGACTGCGTCAGCTATATCGGAGGTGCTGACTACTAACGCAACAAAAACGCGCTGTCGAGCTATTCTAAGGCGCTGACTACCTATAAGTGAAGATAAAATGTTCAAGCTATTCTAAGGCGCTGACTACCTAGGTGACGACGAAAACGAAATAATGTCAAGCAGTTCTAAGGCGTCGACTACACTAATTACATGAAATGATGCAATGTCAAGCTATTCTAAGGCGTTGACTACCTAGGATGTGAGAACTGGGTGGTATGCAAATGCAAGAATGCTGAAATGCCAACGTGCTAACGATGCTGATGCTGATGATGCTGATGCTGCTCGGATGCTTCTGGGGACCGAACCCGTGCTAATGCTCTGGCTGGACCTAATGTGGACTTATTGGCCATCGCCCCCAAGCCGGTGGCAGGGATAACTCCTGGTAAAAACCCTGGGGACTTATTGCCTTTGCCCACCATTCGTTGATCCCAAAAATAAGTTGACATCGCAAAAGGAGGATTTATTGCCATCACCTCGCCAACTTCTGTCGCCAGGTCTTGTGACGCGCCTGGATAATGCAAGATTGACGCTAGGTCTATGACGAGCCTATGAATGAGATAATGCAATGTGTTTGATGAGAGTGGGCAAGCTAAAGGGTAACGCTAGGTCTTACTACGAGCCTAAGGGAATGCAACTAGGTCTTATGACGAGCCTAAGGGGGATCTAGGTCTTATGACGAGCCTAAAGGATGATCTAGCTCTTATGACGAGCCTAAAGGATGGATCTAGGTCTATGACGAGCCTAAGGAAGGATCTAGGTCTTATGACGAGCCTAAGGAAATGTAACTAGGTCTTATGACGAGCCTAAAGGATGGATCTAGGTCTTATGACGAGCCTAAAGGAATGCAACTAGGTCTTATGACGAGCCTAAAGGATGGTTCTAGGTCTTATGACGAGCCTAAAGGTGGGATCTAAGTGAAAGTGAGTTAAGTGCATGATGAGTCTCGCACTAAAAATGGGCTAGAAAGATAATGGTCTCATGCAAATGCATGTGGTGAAAACCAATTGTAAAAGGGCCAAAAGTGGCGATGGTGAGGTGTACGCAAAAGTTTATAAGATGCAATCACAGTGCATATAAGATATTTGTTCAAAGCAAGAAACTGTTGAAAAATGTGCCGAACATGGCAGTGATGAGAATTGAAAATCGTTGAAAGCAAGAAATTGCTGGAAAATGTGCCAAACATGGCAAAGCTTGGAAAAACTCTACTGAAAAAAGGGAAGTGAAAGAATCACTCCTCCCTACTAGAATTTCATATTTGCATTTTGTTCCTTAGAAGATGAAATGCAACTGGGGGGGTGTGTTTTTTTTGTGGTGCTAAAGGCTTTTGCTGGTGTTCAGGATATACGACAAACCTGGGATTAGGTTGTGATTTTGGATGGTGGTCAGGGTTATGGCAGGTCAGATGTTTTTGTGGGGGTAAGGCTAATGACGGGATTGAGAGGGTGTGTGTGAAGGTTAGAGCTTATGTGCGCCTGAGGTGTTTGATGTGGATGTAAGGGCTTATGCCTGTGGTGGGATGGTGGTGCTCAAGCTTTAGGTTTCAATTGGTGTTGTCATGGCAATTGTTGGAACCAAAATTGCCCCCAGTATTTTTCCTTAGGACAATCTGAGCTAGAGTTCATGGCAATTGATCGTTCCGATCAATTGCCCCCAGTATTTTCTTTGATTAAACGTGCGAACAAGTCTCATCCTCACAGGTCGAGGCTTATGCTCTGATGTGGTGCTTCCTAACCTACACTCGACGTGTTTGGTGTTTGCACTCGTTTTCTCACTTACGGTCACAACTTCTCAACCATTGATTTGACATTGTTCGATTTACGTGTTCAAACCTGTTACTTTCACTCGATTGGATACACACAACTACTAAGTGGAAGTCTTTTGAGCTTATAATGTGGCCATGGGGTGTGATGAATGACAACAGGATAATGGAGGAATGTTTAGGATATGTGGAGCTTTAAGGATGACCAAAGCTACAACTTGCACCGTCTCCCGGACTTGTCTTCTTTGCCTTGAAGTCGTTTGGCTACTTCGTGATGACTTCGCTTATGAACTTGGGGCCTGGAACTTCTGGATTATTCCTTGCATCTTCTTGCTTTTTCCGATTTTGGATTTCTTTGAGGCTTTTCAAGTTTGCCTTCCTTGAGTCTCCTTTCCTTCGGGGTTCTTGTGTTTCCCGGTTTTGAACTTTGCGAGCTGTTTTGATGTTAGCTCGTTTGGATCGTGTCGTGTCACTTTGGACCATTTGCGGATCATTTCGTCATGCTAGCAGCACTTTGCTTCTTTGGACTTGTGAAGTTGTTGTTCGGAAGTCGGGCTCCTTGCTTCCTTTGGTCACCGGGTCGGTTATTCATCACTGGCTGGCTTATTGTGGAGCTTGTAGTGTTGTAAAAGAGGGTCATATATAAAAAGCTCAGCGGGGTGCCTAGGTGGTGTAATGTCAGGGTTCACAAGCTTTTTGGCTATGTGGTGCTATACCTAGGTGCTTCGTCATCCCTATAGTTGTGTATCTGTTCTTTGTCACTTTTCACTGGTTTAAGCGAAATTTACAAGTTATCTCCGAGTTCGGTGATCATGCCGTTTACCCTCACCTTTGCATGTAGCCTCTCTCTGGAGTCGTGTAAAATGACACGCCTCGTTCGCTCTTTGGTTTTACCGCTCAAGACACTCTCGCAAAGTGTACACTCGGAAACTTGCTTGCACATTTAAACAAAAGAAATAAACATTATCGTTCCTTAACTCAGATTGCCCCTAGTATTGTTGTGGGGTTTTCTTGACAAACTTAGAATGCCCAAGTTATTTGTGGAGGGTGATTGCATGTGTGGTGGTGAACAATGGTGGTGAGTGGTGATGGGTGATTGAAGAGTGATTTATTTCTTTGGCCTTTTGGCGACCGCGGTGTGTCTGATGAAATGGTGATGGAATGGAATGCTGCGCATGTGTGGTGACTGTATGGAGGTGGTGAATACATGGATGGGAAGGTGGTCTCGTACAGGGGATCTCATAAAAAACGAAGGTTTTTCTTTTGTATGTTTACAGACAAGCTTTACAAGAGAGAATTTTTTTTTCCTTCCTTCTTTCTTTCCTTCTTTCTCTTTGCACGTGAACAAATATATAAACATCAAAACATGAATAAAGAAGAAATTGTATTGATAACCAAAAGTAACGATGACACTGAGTACCAACAAAATGGGGGAGACAACTAAACTAACTACGAGAAAAAAAAAGAAGCTATGTAGAACAGCCAAAGGAAAATAATAATGACTCCTAATGACCCCAAAGCGGAAGTAAATGACTAACTACCCCTAATCTATGATCTATTCTTCGAGGAACAACCAATCAGGCATCATTTCCTCCTTCGCTGCTCTTACCGTACCCTGTAAACATGAGGAACATGAGCACATGAATAAAGATGATAGTTCAATTGCTGAAATGAAAGATGGGTCCACTAACGCACGCACCAAGTCCTTGACGACCAGGATTCGCTGCCGGAGATAGAACGTCTGGGATTCCTTGGAGATCCTTGCCGAGGCCCTTACCCTCTTGATAACCGTACTTTTCCATGATACCTTCCCCGGTCCAACCTTAAGTTTCTGAAGAGAAGTTGGATCGGACTGCTCTGGTACAACACTGAACCTGCTCAGATGGGACGAACCCTCCTCTTCAACCATGCAAACAGGCAACTCCTTCTGATGTGGTTCACCTCTAACGATATGAACCTTCCCATCCCTTTTGAACTTCAAACATTGATGCACCGTAGAGGGGACGGCTTCAAATCTTGAAGGAAATCCCGTCCCAGAATCAGGTTGAAAGAATGGGGAATTTGCAGAACCAAGAACTTCACTGGATGAACAACCGTCCCAAACTTGAGTGGAAGATCCAATAGGCGAAGACATGTCTTGGGTTCATCATACCCTCGTAACACTATTTGGCAAGACTCAAACTTGTCGTAACCTATGCCCTCTGCCACTATCAGAGGACAGATGCTAACATCTGCTCCCGTGTCAATGAGGACCTTTGGCACCTTGAAGGCCCCGCACCAAACAGTAATATACAATGCTTTTCCCGAGCGCTCAGAGATCTCGCTATCGTGAAAACTGATCTCCTCTTCCTGCTTTGCCAAAGAGCCGCGACCATCCTCTCCGGGGCTAAACTTTCCTCTGGCCCCCCAAATGTTTGGCAATGGCCCGTCGGTGCTCTGGCGAGATCGTAAGCAAAGACCAGATGGCCATGGGATGGTTGTTGCCTTCAGCTTCTGAAGCAGTTCTCGCTCACCTGGATCTCTTCAGCCACCGGGGAGACGACATTCGCTCTTCCCCTTGCGATGCTTTTCAGGTGATCCGTAATGCTTGCCTGACCGAGTAATGTGAGCATTTGCTGGGACAAAGCTGACCGTGGATGTGGCTTCCATCCCGCCCCTCGTACTGGCTTTTTGTCATCCCAGAAAACAGTAAAGGCAGCACACTGAACTTCGGATTCTGAGGTCTCGTGGTCATCCAAACGCTGATATCCTTATCGATGAGGTCTTGGATCCGATGTCTCAACACTTTGCAATCATTGGTATCATGTCCCGCTAGCTGATGGTACCTGCAACAATTGACTGAGTCTTCTCCCCTTTCGCGTCTCTCCATGGCGAGGAATGAGCGGCCGTATTAGCCCCTCGTCCTGCAGCTCCTCAAAGGCCTGGCTTAAAGGACAACCAATGGGTGTGAATTCCCTTTCGGCTTTGCGGGGAAGCTCCGGTACCGGGGTTGCAATCTGGATTTTTCCTTCTTGGGCCAATTACAGAATTTTAGACCTCAAATTACGACAATTATCTGTGGAGTGGCCCGTGAGTAGGTGGAAACGACAGAACTGTTCGGGATACGCCCCCAGATGCCGCCCGCGAAACCGCAGAGCTTTAAGTTGGACTAACCCCCGTCCTAGAAGTACTCTCAGAATCCAACTCTGCGGCTGCTGCAGATCTACAACGGGCACCCGTGCGGCCTGCTCTTGCTGCGATTCCTGGTTCCCTGGTGACTCAATCCCGTCCTCATTGGGGGCCAGATCTAAAGGGATGATTTCCTCGAGAGCATGAATGAGAGCTCTCGCTTCTCTTGCAGCCGACACAAATCCTGAGCTTAGCTCTTCCAAAGCACTCCTGTGGACAAATTCTAACTCAGCTATTTCCCTATCAAATCCACAAGCTCAGCGAGCTGAGTACTTCGATCGTTAACTCCAGACGACATCCTAGCTGCGAGGTGTGCTGCCTGTTTTAAGCAAAAGATAAGTCAGCATTGCGGGAGTGAGACTAGGAACTCAGGCCGAAGATTAGTGTGCTGCAATGAATGCCGGACTCCAAAATTTCGGGAGGGTCTGCTATGGACTACACTTTTGGGTTACAAGATTCGTTGGTCTTACGAGTGGATATTGCAAGAATCAGGCTTGTAACAAGAATCAGCTTAAAGGATTTTTTTGTGTTTTGGGGTGATCGAAGTATCTTGACTATGAAAACCCTTTAAATGTTTCATTTGGGCTAGAGGAGATGGATGGATCGATTCAGACATTGGGCCTGAAGCCCAGGAGAAAGAGAACATATGCACAGAAGTCTTACATAAGGGGTGATGCAAATGCCCTCACAAGATGATTCAGTCCAACAGGTACAGGTCGATCCGGAGAGGTGCTTGGGGCGCGGGCCCGGGTCGCCACAAAGGAATAGGGCTTGCACGCTATTCTCTTTGGGCTACCCCTCTTTTTCACATCACCTAAAGGTGTACGTCTACGGTCGGGTCTTTGACTGACCAAACAACGGGCTAGGTAAGCGTACTGCTGGGAAAATGCTTGGGGCTAAGGCCCAGGTATTAAGGGGTGTGGTTAGACGACACCCTCCTCTTTTCCCCCACTTATTCACATCACCTAAAAGGTGTGAGTCCCTGACAGGGGACCCTCAAGCGGGTCCCGGGTGAAATTGGTTTGCGTGGTCCCTCACACCCATATGATGCAAGGGTGCAAAAATTAAGGTGTGCACAAAGGTAAACAAATAAAGCCATAAATAAACAACAATTCGAGTTAATCCCTCTTTCTTAAAATTAAACAAGTTAATATTAAGAAGTCGTCCCCAGCAGAGTCGCCAGTTTGTGGGCCTCGATTTTAAACCCTATCCTATGTGGATTAAGTTGATTAGGATCTAATCGGGTTTTAGGTCCACTTATAACCTAAGATTAATAACTATGTCATATAACAATAATTATTAAAACCTAAGCTAGCTCACTGGAACCTATTATGAGTCGCCACCTAATTTTAACCTAGATCAAATTAGGAAAGGAGAGTTCGGGTTCGGGGGCTTGATATTCGACTTATTTAGGGTTCAAATTACTTTCATTACCCTTCCTTGGTCTTTTTCCTCTACTTGGTTTATTTACGGCTTATTACGAGTCGTTTTAACCTAAGTGCGCGAGTTCTGTTTTTTTGTGTTTTTAGCATTTTTTGACAGAAAATTAAAGTGAAATTAAAAGCTACCTAAACTAGGGTTTCGGAGGCAGAATTATGTCAAATTTTGCTTACGTCCGTAGCCACGGACCCCATGTCCGAGACCACGGACCCCAGTTAACCTAATTATACAGAAGAATCGAAATTAAAGGAAAAAAATGCAAAGTCCGGGGCCACGGACAGGCTGTCCGTGGGCCCGGACATTATTAGAAAACCTAAGTTTGAATTTTTTTAATCCCGCCGCCGTCCGTGGGCGTCCGGGCTTACGGACAGGGAGTCCAGGACCCCGGACATGACGTCCGTGGGTGCGGACCGCCCCCGGACAGCGGTGTTGAGGCTGTTCCCGAAGGTGTTTTGGCTCAAATTTTATGGGTGTGTAGCCTGAAAGATTTTAAACACGTTAGTGATTGAAAGTTTTCAATTTGAATTCGAATTAAGCACGAAACTTGGTAAACAAGTTATTGGACAGAAGCTTAAACAAACAGCAATACAGAAGCGTAGAAGGGTTAGTTTGAGCCCAAATTTTGAGGCAAGACAGATAATACCGTAGAGAATTAGGGAAGTGGAGTTTCTACCTGTTTTACCTTCGATTCACAACGATTCTTCACACCGAGATTCGTCGAGTGCTCCGTTGATGGCAGACCCGAAAGGTTTTCGAACCAAGCTTCTGGTTGTTGGTTGTTCTTGCTGTTCTTCTTCACGTTTGGGAGGTGGTTTGGTTGTTGTTTGATGATTGATGATGTTGTGGGAGTTGAAAAATGTGTTTTAGTGTTGATTTTGGTGAGATCTCGGTGTTTGATTGTGGCTCTGGAGTTCAAAAATGTGGAGAGAGAGAGACGGCTACCTTCTTTGAGAGTCTAGGGTTCTTGAGGTTATGAGATTCTCCTTTTATCAAAAAACCTATCCCCTTATATAGACTTTCTTAAAGATAAAGAAAATCTAGTAAAAGTAAGATTTTTTGGTATTTTAATTAAAAAACTTCCCAAAGGAATTTTGCTGTGAAATTTTAACCACATGTCAAGGATGGATATTATGAATTTTCTGATTGGAACCGAATTTTTTAAATGTTGGAATATTTTTAAATTGAATTTCCCGTCAGATTCAGTCAGAAATTGCTAGAAAATTATTGGAAATTCGAAAAATCAAAATTCCAACGCCATTATGCTTAAAATGCCATCCTCTATCATGGGTTTAAATATCAAAGCATTTCAAGCTGATTTGGGCATCCTTTGGAGGAGAAGAAAGCCTATAGGAGGTCTTAGGAGCCTTAAAATTACTAAAACACCCCTGACAATGACAAAGCTGCTCTCCATGCCCTGGGATGCGCCGATCGAGCCAGGATCTCTCACTACTTGACTAAAATGCCCCTCACAACACCATCACCCCGTAGTAACCCTAACTCGGGGGGTCAAAATTTTGGGTATAACACGCCCTCAACTCACAGTAGATGCAGCCTCAGAGGGCAAGTCAGGGAGGACCACCCGGTTTCGTTGGGCCCCCATACAATTAGTTTAGGCCACAGCAGTCTCAAGCTCAGCAATCATCACTGAGCTCAAATAATGCTAATCTTAAGGAGATGATGGATAAACTGATGGCTTCTCAAGAGCAACAAACCGTAATAAATCAGAATCTGGCAGCTGGTCAGCAAAAACTCGAGAACGCCATGTTGGAGATGCAGGGAACGATGAGTCAGTTGACTCAGTTCCTCTTACAGCAGAGACCATCTAGATCATTGCCTTCCCAACCAGACCCCAATCCTAAAGCACATTTGAAGGCAGTGTCGGTCTCAGAAACCGTGGTAGTTGAGGATTGTTCAGATTCTGAAGAGGTGGCAGCAGTTACCTTAAGAAGTGGGAAGCAATTGATGAATAGAAATCAAGTGGCTGAGGATCAAGCTGACGAGGAGACCGGTCGTCCTTCTTCTAGCACTAGTGCACCGTCAGGGCCCTCAGCCCCTCCTGAGGTAGTTGTTGAGGAGACCCAGGCTCCTATTTCTTCCCCTTCTCATATTCTGATTGCTAAAAACTCCAAGGGTAAGGTGGTTCCTAAGGAACTTCCTTTCCCTAATAGATTGAAAGAACAAGAACTTGATGATCAATTTGGGAAATTTTGAGTGTGTTTTCGAAGCTTACTATTAACATCCCCTTGATTGATGCTATCAAGCAGATGCCTAATTATGCTCGCTTTGTGAAGGATTTTATTTCTAACAAGCGAAAGTTCAAGGAAAGTGAAATTGTTCAGCTGACAGAGATGTGCTCTACAGCCATCCAGCAGAAGCTTCCTCCAAAGTGTGGAGATCCAGGGCAGCCCATCATCCCTTGCATTATTGGATACATGGACTGTGGGTATGGACTCTGCGACCTTGGAGCGAGTATAAATTTGATGCCGTATTCAATGTTTAGGAAACTTCATGCTGGTGAGCTTGTCCCAATCAATTTTAATCTGCAATTAGCTGATCGTTCCTCAATCAAACCTCGTGGTATGGTTGAGAATGTTGTGGTAGGTGTTGGTAACTTCTTCTTCCCTGCTGATTTTGTTATTCTTGATATGGATGAGGATGTTGAAGTGCCATTAATTTTGGGTAGACCGTTCCTACGAACTGCTAAAACTTTCATTGAAGTTAACAAAGGAAAGACCACCCTTAAATTTAATAACGAGGAGCTTAGTTTTGATATCACTAAGATGATGAGAACAAATGCTTCTTCTCATGCTGTGCTTTCTATTGATGTCGACTATACTGATGATTATGATGCGTTTGTCACTGAAACTACTGATGACTCTTCTTTCCTGCTTGAGAATTCTGATGTGCTAGAGCAGGTGTTATGCCACTCGATTGAGGATGACAAGGAGAGCACTGAGGTAGCTACTATCGTCCAGCAGCTTAATCAGGGACGAACATATTTTCGCCCTTATGCTCCTCCTGTGGAGCCACTGGACAGGCCTACTCAGAGGCTCGTTCCTTCAGTAGAGAAACCCCCTACTCTTGAATTAAAAACTCTCCCTTCAAATCTTAAATATGCTTTCTTGACAGAGGGTAGCGCCCTGCCTGTTATCATTTCTTCTTCTTTGTCTGTTTCGCAGGAAAGCAGACTTCTGGAAGTGTTAAGAAGGCACAAGGGAGCTTTGGGGTGGTCAGTGGCAGATATTAAAGGGATTAGTCCAGGGTTTTGCACTCATCGAATTTACATGGAAGACAGTATCAAGCCAGTGAGGCAGCCCCAGAGGAGATTAAACCCAAACTTGAAGGAGTAGTGAGGCTGAGGTGTTGAAGCTCTTGGATGCAGGCATCATTTACCCTATCTCTGATAGCCGCTGGGTTTCTCCTGTGCAAGTTGTTCCCAAGAAAGGAGGAATAGTGGCGGTGCCCAATGACAAAGGAGAATTGGTGCCTCAAAGACAGACCACTGGCTGGAGGATGTGCATCGATTACCGGCGTTTGAACGATGCCACGAGGAAGGACCACTTCCCGCTGCCGTTTATTGATCAAATGTTGGAGCGGCTAGCTGGGCAGGAGTTCTACTGCTTCCTTGATGGATACAGCAGTTATTTCCAGATTCCCATCGCGCCAGAGGATCAGGAGAAGACCACCTTCACCTGCCCTTATGGCACTTTTGCTTATAGGAGGATGCCATTTGGTCTTTGCAACGCTTCAGCCACATTTCAGGGATGTATGATGGCGATTTTTAACGAGTATATTGAGAAAAGCATAGAAGTCTTCATGGACGACTTCTCGGTATACGGCCAGAGTTTTGATGTGTGTCTTGATCAGCTGGATCAGATACTAGGCAGATGTGAGGAGACCCACCTGGTTTTAAATTGGGAGAAGTGCCATTTCATGGTACATGAGTGTATAGTGCTCGGTCACAGGGTCTCAAAAGACGATATTCAGGTGGACAAGGCGAAGGTGGAAGTCATTGAGGGGTTACCTCCTCCCACTTCAGTCAGAGGAGTTAGATCTTTTCTGGGTCACGCAGGGTTCTATCAAAGGTTCATCCAGGACTTTTCAAAAATTGCTAAGCCCTTGTCTGATATTCTGCAGAAAGATGTAAAATTTCACTTCTCGGAAGAATGCTTGAAGGCCTTTCAAACTATCAAGGGTAAACTCATCTCTGCCCCGATTGTGGTCCCCCCTGACTGGTCCCTTCATTTTGAGGTCATGACAGATGCTAGTGACTTTGCTGCACTCTGTCAAAGGAAGGATAAAATTTTGAGGGTTATCACGTATGCGAGTAACTCTGTCGGAGCCTCAAAAGAACTACACCACCACTGAAAAGGAGCTACTTGCTGTGGTGTTCGCTCTTGACAAGTTCAGGCCTTATTTGCTGGGAAGTAAGGTAATTGCTCACACCGACCACTCTGCCTTGAAATACCTATTCCAAAAGAATGATTCTAAGCCTAGACTCCTAAGATGGATCCTGCTTCTCCAAGAGTTCGACTTGGAAGTTGTTGATAAGCAAGGGAAGCAGAATGGGGTTGCAGATCATTTATCTAGGCTTGAGACTCTAGATGACGGGGTTCCCATAAATGAATTCTTTCCTGACGAAACAGTCTTTGTAATTGGGAAAGTTAAAGAGCCATGGTACGCTGACCTGGCTAACTATCTTGCCTCTGGTTTGATTCCTCATGATCTAAGTTACAACCAGAGGAAGAAGTTTCTTTCTGAAGCCCGTCATTATGTTTGGGAGGACCCCTATCTTTTCAGAGTGTGTGCTGATGGGTTAATCAAAAGATGTCTCCCTGATGAAGAGGTTAACAGTGTGATTGAGTTCTGCCATTCCCGAGAGGCAGGTGGTCACCACGGTCCTACTAGGACAGCTGCTAAGGTGTTAGAGTGTGGTTTTTACTGCCCACTCTACACAAAGATGTCCACCGCTTCTGTGCTCACTGTGTTAACTGCTAGAGGATGGGGAACACTTCAAGAAGGCATGAGATGCCTCAGAAGGGAATCCTTGAAGTTGAACTGTTTTATGTCTGGGGTATTGACTTTACTGGCCCATTTCCTTCTTCTCACGGAAACCACTACATCCTCGTTGCTGTAGATTATGTTTCCAAATGGGTAGAAGCAATCCCCTGCTCTTCTGCTGATGCTAGAACTGTGGTGAAATTCTTGAAGAAGAACATCTTTACCAGATTTGGTGTGCCAAGAGCTATCATCAGTGACGGAGGTTCCTTTTTTGCAACAAGGCCTTTGATTCTCTGATGACTAAGTACGGGGTGACTCATAAGGTTGCTTTACCTTATCATCCCCAAACTAATGGGCAAGCAGAAGTGAGTACCCGAGAGCTAAAATGGATTCTCCAGAAGACAGTCAACTCCTCCAGGAAGAATTGGTCTATCAAGCTTGACGATGCTCTGTGGGCTTATAGAACTGCATTCAAGGCTCCCATTGGGATGTCTCCTTTTAACTAGTATACAGGAAGGCTTGTCATCTCCCAGTTGAGCTAGAGCACAGAGCTTATTGGGCTTTAAAGGCTCTTAACTTTGATTTGCGTGATGCTGGAGAGAAGAGGCGATTCCAGCTTTCTGAGTTGGAGGAACTGAGAGACCAGGCGTACGACAGCTCAAGGATCTATAAAAAGCGCACAAAAGGATCCACGACCGGATGATTCAAAGAGAGACTTCAAAGTGGGGGATCTAGTGCTGCTCTTTAACTCTAGGCTACGTCTCTTTCCTGGGAAGCTAAAATCACACTGGGCAGGCCCTTCAGAGTTGTGGGAGTTACATCTTATGGAGCATACGAGCTGGAGAACAAGGATGGTGAAACCTTTAAGGTAATGGTGCTCGTTTAAAAAGCTATCTCGGTACTGATCATAAGTTTTCTCCTATGCAGGCAATATTCTTTCTAGAGAGGGAATCCAATCTTACAATAAAGATGATTTCTCAAGAGACGAGCTCGAACGTGAAAAAGAAGTTCTCTTGGCAAATACGGAAGAATTGAGAAAGTTGAAGGAATTCGCTGTAGGTTGTTGTAGAGCTGCCCACCACACTTGCTCTGATTGATCGAGCAAGATTGTCTAGCTAAAGACATTAAAGAAGAGCAGCTGACTGGGAGGCAACCCAGTGTTTTTCGATGTTGAGCCGAATTACAGGCCGTGGTAAGAGGGCTGCGAGGGCCGGTGCAAGCTCCAGCCGTTGAGCTCAGCAGGACGAATTTTGAAACGACGCAGCATGAGAGTGGTTCGCCAAAGAGATGGATATAATTGCTGAGCGGTGTGTGGTGCCGGAACTGGAGCAGCAGCTGGGACTGAGGGGATTATTAGACCCATTTGGTTGGGGCAAAATTTTGGATATGGGGGGCAGTATTCTGAACGAGTGGTGCGCATGTGTTTATGCGAATGCAATCTACCAGGACGGCCAGATCAAATCCATTGTAGATGGTGATAGAGTGACGGTCTCCACGATGGAGATTGCTCGCTATCTAGACCTTCCTTATCCCGCCCCCGACCCTCCTCAACACCTCAACCCCCATGACTTCAAGGCAGCAGCTATCAATCACTACCCCCTCATGTTCAGGGACCACGACGACGCAGAGGGGATGACCCATCAAAGCAGGTCGTCCCTACTGATCTGCTTCAGAGCCCTCAGGAGAGAGTCCTCTTCGCACTACTAGCTGCGAACATTCTCCCGCGTCAGAGCTCGGACCTGAAACACACAGATTTCCTTCTTCTTCAGGCCGTGCTAAATCCGGCGTTTGCTGGGGCTGCTGAGGTTACCTACTTGCCGTGGGTGATCTTCTTCTCTGCAGCAGTATATTATGGAGCACAAGGACCGACACAAGCTCGGCTATCCAGTCATGATCTGCCACATACTTAGGAGGCAGATGGTTGCCATTCCTTCTGTGGGGCTGCATGCTGCGCGGGTCCCCTATTGATGTGGGTGCCCTGAAGAAGATGTGGTTCGAGTATGACGGGAGAGAATGGAGGAAGAAGGCTGCCCCGCGACCACAGAAGCGCCAACGAGAGGCGGTGAGGGTCCGTCAGAGCCCCGCTCCTACTGCTACAGCCGAAGAGGACGAGGCGTTTCTTGCACTGCCAGCTCCTGGGAGTGAGTATGTCACTCGCTATGAGTTTGATCAGCTGGAGTCCCGCTTCATGGAGATGGATCATCGCTATCAGGCGGAGATCGAGACTCTTCAGCAGCAGGCGCGCCGCTCTCAGTATGAGGCTCTGCTCGCTCAGTTTCAGCAGTGGCAGGCGTACTACCTGCCCCCACAGTGATTATGTTGTTGCTTGATGCTACTTTTGTTTAGAAGCCACATCTGGACTTCTTTGTGGATTTACTTTCAGTTGTGTTAGACCTATTTCTTTTATTTCGATTGGGTTGTATTTTTATTTATTTCGATTTTAGTTTGTTCTAATCTTAAACTCTCGGATACTGTTGTCACTAATGCCATGCTTCTAGCATACTTCTCTGTTTTGTTTGTTGAATGTGTGCAAGTATGCTTTACCGTGCTGACTCCATGCCGGACACTAGCTTGGAAGCAAGTGTGAGGAAACATTCTCCCCTACCAGGACACTAACTGTGAGGAAGAACCTCTTCCTCAATCATCACAAAAGACGTCAGGGGAGTTTTCAGTTTCTTTTTCTTTTTGGGTTTATGTTCGGCCCCGTGCTATAACGTGTTCATTCTGTAACTCTTCGCTTCCACCCTTGTGAGTCTGACACATTTAGTATGATCTCTTTCTTGTGTTAATTTTCTGAACAATGCGGACATTGCTCCTCATTAAGTGTGAGGAAGGGGGAGATCTTTCTGAATGTGTCAGCCAGTTATTTTGCATCCCCCACTAATTTTTGTTTGGTCTTGGGCTATATGGGGGTAAGTTCCTAGAGTGCTTCTAGGTGCTGAATACTTGGGTGGATCTTTTCGTTGTGGTGTTGAGTCCGGTGATGACTTTAAGGATTGATTTGCTCAAAGCTGTGTGTTCTCATATTTTCAAATTTAACTGAATTCTAATAAATGTCTTTGGACAAGTTGGTTATGGAGTCAGAACTGGTTTAACCTGGAACCTTGGAAATGATGATAATGCCTGGAATGAAGGATAAAGGCAAGGTGCTCCTCTGATCTGAATTATTTTCTGAACCAAAAAGGCCTCTTCCATCCGGTTATTAAGTCCTTGGGTGCTTCATCACCCATTTACCTAAGATCGTCTGATCTGGGATAAAAGACCCAATACCGTTACAAGGATGGGGAGAAAAGTCTGGGGGATGAATTATTTGCGCGCGGAAAAAAAAATTTATATGTATGCAAAGAAAAAAAAGGGAAGCTCTTTAGAGTCTTGTGTTTGTGGCAACTCCTTTAATTAGATCATGAGTACGTGGTGTTGAAAGGTTCTGCGGAATTGGCAGAACTTCACACCCCTTGTCATCCACGGGTTTGAGAAGAGAAAGGTTGGAAGGTTCTGAGTTACTCTACGTTTTGACTTCGTGATCTGACTTCTCCTGAAATACCCCGACCTTAAATATGGCGATTAAATTATCCTAATGGGTATTTAAGAGCCTAATAATGATTAAGTAATATTGGTAAGGAAAAATAAATCCAAAAGAAATAAAGAAACGCTTAAAAAGCGTAAAACGCTAAATAAGCGTTAACACACCATAAGAGGTATAAGACCTCGGTTAGCGTAATATAAGGATTCTAAAGGCTTAATTAAGTCTAAATAAATATTAGGGAACCAATCCCGAAGAAAACCGATCCTTAAAATGGATTAAAAACACTAATGAACATTAAAGCGCGTTTTTCGAGGTAACCAGGAAAACGTGACTTTAAGCGGGTCAGATAGACTCGTAAAACTTTTGGTCAACTAAATAATCATTAATAAATATAGTGAGACTTTAGAACCAATAAAATCAATAAAACGAGAAATTGGTAAAAACTAATCAAACGGGTAATTGTGGGGTGTAAACTGTAATAAGCACAAACTAGTGTGTCCATTTGGTAAATAAAAATTTAAAAACCGATTGAGTATGTGTGTGCCTCGTGAGCATCCTTCCCCTTTTTCAAACTAATTAAATACACTCACCCTCACACACTAAAAGGACAACTAATAAAGAAAGGGAAGTAAAAGTACAAAAGTGACTAACACTCCCTCTCTCTCCAATTCCTTTACACACCCACGTACTCTCTCCCCTCTTTCGGACTCCTTCTCCCCCATGGAGCTCAACCATGGCGATTTCACAAAACCAAAGAGACACCCATCTTCCTCTCAATCTTTGACCACTCAATACTTGCCCAAAAATTATAAAATGGTACCGTTGGAATCCTCTCATCAAGGAGAACAACCTCCTCTTTCCAAAATTCAAAAACCTCACCTTCCATCTCCATGGGTATTAGCCATTTGAAGGTTGAAACCACCATTGGAAGCCCCTCTTTCATCTTGTTGGTTTAACGTAAAAAGAAATCCGAAAACCTTCCATTTTTAACTCCCCTTTACATTATAAGAAATGCTAGTTTTGAACTCCTTGTTCTTGCTTGTCCAGCCGAATGTGGCTTCTTCTTGGAGCTGAGAAATTACTCTCTTGCTAGACAAGAGCTCCATCTATCCATTGGAAGGTATGTTTCATCTTCAAACATTAAACAAGTATGTAAACCCTAGGCTAGTTAAGGGTGAAATGCTAAACTAGTATTGTGTATGTGTGGGCTGTAGAACTACTGATTTTATAGAGCAAGAACAAGAAAAAATAAAAGAAAAGGAAGAAAGAAGAAGAGGAAGGAAAAAGGAAGCAAAACGTGAGGTAAGCCTCTGCACAGATTTTGTTTAAAGTATAAGTAAGAGTAAGCATATTGTCTTAACAAATGTAAACCAATGTGACAGGGGAAATAGATGAGTGAATTAGTATTGATTGTTGATGAGTAAGAAACCTTTGAAACGAGTGACTGAGCTGCTCATGAATGGTAACGTTGGGTGCTGGTGTGAATATATATAAGTTGAGCAGGGAAGTTGAGCTGTGGTAATGTGCGAGTAATTTGGTGTGTTGAGAATGTAGAATTATAGGCAAAGCTATGGCAAATTTTACCTAGGAACTAGAACACTTAAGAGTTGATGGAGAGTGGTAAGAATCTATATAGAAATGAGAGAAGAGGGAACCGTAGCAGCAGTGTGGCAATTCTGCAACAGAAGGAAAACAAGGTAGTAGAAGAGAACAAATGTAACAGAGGAGAATGGGAAGTTATCAGTAGAATGAGAGAAAGGATGTTGGTAATGAATTAGCAAAATGGGTTTAAACATGTTTAGGTGACTAATTGGTGCTAAAACATATGGGATTAAGTATAGGAACAATGGAGAATTAATTGGGCAAGTTTGGAATGTAACAGACCTTGAAAATGTAAAATCCGTCAAATGCATAGCAGGATCCGGGACTTGGTCCCTGTACAAACTCCCGGACCATGCTAATAAAAAGGGCGAGACTTTACTGGAGCTTGGGTCCGGGACTTGGTCCCTTGTACAACTCCCGGACCATATATGGAAAATCGTTCGAGACTTCAGCAAGGTCCTGGTCCAGACTTGCTCCATGTATAAGGACCCGGACCAGGGTGTTTAAATGGCCGAAGAGTTTGGTAATGAGGTGGTCCGGGACCTTAAGACCGGGACAAGGTCCCGGACCAACCTAAAATGGTGAAAAAAAGTACTTTAATGTATAATAAGATATGGAATGTGAATGGTAATGATAGTATAGATGATTAGGGACTTAATTAAGGATGTTAAAGGTCATTAGGAGTATAACAAGCTAGAATGAGAATGAGAAGTAAGTAAGGAATGGAAATGAAATGGTACAAGTAAGAATTAGTAAGTATGTAAAGTGGATGAACTAAGGCAATTTGAAGGGCCTAGGTAGTGTCTAAACATGTGAGATTACATGTAAGAAGATTTGAGAAACAATGGGTAAAGTATGGGACTGAAAACAGAAGTAAAAAATACAAATGCTGGGCCGGACCGAACTTGCGACCGGACTTGCAAGTTCGGTCGAGCCCAGATTTACAAAGACGGGAAGCTTCTGGAATCGACCGGACTTGCGACCGGACATGCAAGTTCGGTCGGCCAGAAAAATTTTCCGTCGAGCAAGCTACGGGAATGGACCGACCTTGCGACCGGACTTGCAAGGTCGGTCGGGCTAAAAATTTTCCGTAAAGTAACTCACTGGAATGGACCGACCTTGGGACCGGACTTGCAAGGTCGGTTGGCCCTGGATTTTCCACCGATGTAGCCTACTGACTTGGACCGAACTTGCAAGGTCGGTCGCAAGTTCGGTCGGGTCAAAACTTACAAAAAAAAAAATATAACTATGGTCAGTATATGTATGTATGTATATGTATACCCCCCTATACATACGTGCATACATAGGTAAGTAAACCATCGTTAAGTATTAAAAGTAAGTAATAAAATGTAAGTATCAGATGTGAAGACTTAGTAAGTATGAGTTAGAAACGTAAGAGTAACCGAATTAAATTAATGATATTTAGATTAATTTTCGGTTGTATGTATATCATAGGATTTGAATTGTGAATCCGACGAACGTTGGGATACAAGTACAACGGTGAAAAGGTATGATTTCTTCATGCTCTGTATCCTAACCTGGTTTCCCCCCGATTTGTGTGCTTATGTGATCACCAATAAGATAAATGCACGAATCGGACTTATACTGCACTTAACTGTGTTTGAACTATTTTGTTCTTGTTGTATCTTCTTGAACAATTAGTTTGTATAATTCATGAAAGAATGAATGGAATTGAGAAGTAAGTGTAAGTATCGTGTACTTGAGTATTGTATGTATGTATGGAAATGAAGTATTGACTTCTACTAATTCCTAACATTCTAACTCCTAACTTGGTAATGAGTAAATGGAATGAGTAGAAGTCCGATATAGTTTCGGCTACGCGTGAGGATAAGGAAACACAAGAGGTTGGATCCGAATCCTGGCTGTAATCTTTTCCTTGGACCAATTCCCTTGAATGGGTAGCATCCTGGATTAGTGGGCCACCCTAAAGCCCGGTGGTGGGATGTAGTAATCCCTGCCCGGAGGTCATACCGACTTAACTGGAAGTAAAGTATGTAAGAAGTAAGTATTGTATGTGTATTGGTCTTGACTATTGTAAGTCATCGACCGGAAGTAAAAGAGTATCGAACACCCGATAAACCCGGGTGTGCAATGAAGCTAACTGGACCTTGTATGTATTGGAGAATTGTATCTCCGTATTGCGTATTGGATATGTAATGAGTATGTATTGTGTATGTGTATTCTGGAAAATGGTAAGTAAGCATTGGTTGACTTGTATTGTCTTCCAAGCATGTATTGTACTGTGCGTATGTGTATACCTTGTGTAGTGTGTAGTATTGTAGTATTGTGAATGAAAGCATGTATGTATGTATGTATGAATGTATGTATTGCAAACGAATTGCATGCATTCGACCAAATGGTCGGCGTACCCTCGCTAGTACGCGGGGTATGCGGTTATCATATTCAGCGTAAGCTGACCCCCTCGGGGGAACATTTTTAGTGTGCAGGTACCCGGAGCGAATACGGCCAAGGTAAGAGACCGGTGGCGCGCCTTGTAATTAGAAGTATTTAGTTTGTGAGTAACGGGTAGCAGATTGACTTCTAGTGAGCGTGTATGAATTCGGGAGAAGTACTGTATTGATTTTGGAACCTAGTGAACTCGGTATGCGTAGTGTATTATCTTGTACGGAATTGTGGAGTATTGTATTGAATGGAGGAATGTATCGAATGGAGTATTGTAGTAATCAGTATGTAATGAGAGTATGTATTGTATTAAGTAGTACTCGGATATTCCGGTCCATCAGACCGATGTTGTATGTAGCAGTAGTAGCCTTGTTAGTCACGTGGGTGGCTAACGGCATTGTATCACCCGATGTATGTAAGTATGTATCCGCTGCGTGACTCGGGAAGCACGAGGAGATTGGACGGTAATGATTGAATTAATAGTAGGGGTGTTACAAAAAGTGGTATCAGAGCGAAGTATCGCTCTGATGACTGGAAATACCGAGTGTAGGAATACCGAGTTAGGAATTAGAAGCTTAGGGCTAAGGGCTGAGTGTTAGCATTAGAGATATGCTAGTTAGGAACTACCGGTGAGTACCGGATGCCTACACTACCAGTCCCGCCCGCCGCAAACCCCACTGTATAACTTGGGAAAGGACGCCAGAGAGAAGAAAAGCCTTCTCATACTCGGGGAAACCCGAACTGGCAGTTGTGAAGCAATCACACAGTAAACCAGAACCGACGTATGGTAGATTCCAAGTAATGGAAGACCCGGAAGTGGATCCCGGTTGAACAACAATAGCCGCACTCAATAGCGGTAGTATAAACACTCCAACCACAAGGAGGCTATAACTTGCAACAGCATGGGGCGACATGCTTAGCAGTCGCAGAACCTAGCTAAACAACCAGTAACAGGAAAAGGAGCACTAACCGTGCAACGAAATGGAAACAGGAAAGTAATGAAACCCGAGACACAAGTCTACGGGACAACAGTAATAGCCAAGCAACACCACCAATGGTGAGCTAGCTGGCTAAGGACATAGTCTGGAGTGACTGACTCCAAAACTACAACGCCAAAAGGTTACAAACCTGGCCAACATAGCTCAGACAGCTACAGGAATATTCACAAGATATAACCTGACATAACTACAACTGTAGTGCCTAAACCAAATCAGGCTCAGTAGCCACAGCCAAGTGTGGGAATAAGCAACAAGGAACAACACAACCAAGTCAAAGGGGAAGCTCCAAGGATTGGAGAAGTACCCTGATCAATGACAGCTATGTCAGACTCACTGGGGAGTTACTCAGAAGAGTGATTAACCCAAGTAAATGATCAACAAGATCAAAGGAAGAGTAAGCAAGATTACCAATTATGAATGGGATCGGTATAGAATTACCCAAAAACCACCAGTACCGCGCACTTGCCACGGCAAGTGCAGTAAGGGCAGAAATATGTAAAGGAACTCTAACGCACCACATGTACATAGTAATGTACCGTGGCTACAAGAGCAACTACAGGATCACACACCCTAACAACTAGGAGTATGGAACCTTGGAAGGCCCAACGGCCTGACCATTACCTTAACCTCATACCAGTCAGCATGAAGCTAGACTTGGTCAAGATTTCGAGCATGGCTATGCCATGAGGAACTTCTTTTGACACCGTACCATGATTTTAAAACCAATTTTTCTTTCAAAACCACAGACCCCTTTTCTTAAAACCTTGGATTTTAAAAACCAAACCAACAGAATTACGGTGAGTATCATAGAATGATACAAGAGGAGTTGGCAACAGAATACTTCACCTAGGCGTGTGACGAACACTACGAGTGTACCCAATTACGGGATGTGGGACGACCGCACTCCGAAGGAGCTTGTGGGCCTGACAAGTAGTCGGGTAAGTGGTAACGTATCAACACGGTACCCCACGTATGTATACATGTAGCGTACGACACACGGGAAGTAGTCAACTCCGTTCTACGGACCATAAGTAAGTTCAAACCAGAGCAGCTGGACAACTCAGACGATCAAGTATAAAGGAACTCAGAGAACCCATCTGAAGATAAGGAATAAGAACTAGGAAGTGCAAAGAGCACAAACTAGTAAGTGTGGACATTGAATATGTCTCAAAGACATCAAACGGATACATGAAAGCTGGAAAGTATACCCAGCCTACACACAGTAAGGCAATCGCCTAGTGTGAACACCACAATACTAAACAACGGGACAGAGTTTCCAAGGGCAATCACGGGATTACCACTAAATATAAACCATCATCGAAGAGGACATTTAAACCTAGTCTCAAGCACTAGGATCAAGTATAAACGGTCCACCCAATGACGGGAGACGTTATAACCCAAAAGGAATAGCTTAAATATAATACCACAAGGTGGTATGGTAGACACGACATATTATTAATATTAGCCGGATGTAACGGCGTAACCTAACAACACCCAGGAGCAATCCTTGAAGGGTGTCGGAGATAACAGCAGTTGAACAAGCGTCATGACAAGAGCACATGAGCTGGAATGAACATTCGGTTAGAACGCCGAAGGGATTTCACTTAACAGGAAATACCCTCAACCACAAAAGGCACAAGATAACACCAGATTGCCAAAAAGGGTCTCCTATGAACGGAAGCGTGATGTCACGACTTACCACGGAGCCCAGCAATACCTCCAACCTATGGGGCATACACGGAGTGGAAACATGTATGAGCAACTTGCAAAGAGCATAGCTTGCAGCAATAAGGCTCAGAAGCCGTAAACAAAATACGACATATAAACTTAAACGGTTGCAAAACCTACACCATTAATAGCAAGATTTGCAAGAGATATTGGCTCATACGACAAGAAATCAACAACTAGACCATGAATTCAAACCCAACATCCTGAGTGGCTCGGAGTAATGGCCAACTCAGTGTCGCTGTCACTAGGGCATCAGCCTAGTATACAGTTGACAAGCTTTTTATTACCTTCATGCCTTCTGTAGAAATGATAACACAGAGGCATAGGAAACGTTATAAT
This sequence comes from Limonium bicolor, assembly GCA_023374045.1. Lineage (NCBI taxonomy): Eukaryota > Viridiplantae > Streptophyta > Magnoliopsida > Caryophyllales > Plumbaginaceae > Limonium > Limonium bicolor. The sequence continues at coordinate 16,864,929 of CM041782.1, forward strand.
GCCAACAATGGCCTAGTCCACACTTGGACACTACGGGAAACCCGAGTAAAGGTACCCCTCGTTAACCGGAGACCACCAATGTGGTGAAGATGTGAACCTTAGGAAAGGCCTCCATCTACTATAACTATAAAGCTTGCGCATATAGATATTGCCAATGGAGGATGGAACAAGAAAATGAGATTTCCAAACCACTACGCCTACAAGAGGCTTTGGACTGTAAAAGCACAACGCTTAAAGAGCATAGAGACTCGAAGGAGCAAGTATACTCCATATGCACCCAAGCATGTGGTGAACCATTGTATAAACACCAACATGGTAAACCTTGTCATGAGACCCATGAGTGGAAACAAGCCCCTCAACAAGAACCTTCACTTGTCAGCGATAAAATACCCTCCAATTGGAGAACGGGACCAGAAAACCCTCGAAGTTCGTGGGATGTTCCGGTTATGTACATACAAGTAAAACTACACAGCTAGAGCCTATGATCAATGCTCAGCACTATGAGACAGTAATTGTCAAAAACAATCATGAGTGTGCACATGGCACACCATGAATGACCGGCGCGCAAGAGAGCTTGTAACCTGATAAACCACTTCATCCTTGGCCAACCAAGTTAGTTGGAAAACGAAATCATGAATGAGGAAGTAATGTGAGGTAAGCTAACCTACACATGAAACCTAAACCGAAATAAAATATCTCCACATGAGGAAGATAATAACATTGTGGTACGCTACGGCAACTGTCATACATATGAACTAGGATCTCCTAGCGTATTACACACCATAAGGAAATGGTACAAGAGTAAGAATACGGTGCGCAACAAGCGACCGCTATGAGGAAGTAGTAGACAATGACATGAAGAACAAGTATGGAAAACAGTCAGAAATATCCCTTCCTATCACATAAGTGACGTACTGTCAAGCGTTCACGCCTCTGCACTCTGTATGACTGAGTGTTTTGGTATTGCACTAGTACAGCTAATGATCTAATGGGATGGCTGCGGATATGGAGAATGTAAACAATAGTAAATCTTCCTTTTCACCACAAACATGGCATAAGCCAGTCAAGCATTCTTAGCAACAGATCGCATAAAGAGTGTAAAACGCACTACCAATCACAAGAGGTGAATTCCATTGGAATAAAAAGGTGAAAGGGGATGTAAGAAAGTCACTTGGATCGACGCATTGAGAATGCAAGGTCATACAAGCAAGAACACTTGTACTGAACCAGAAGAACCGGTGTAATTCAGAAGTTAGTGACAACAGAGGAAGCACTACAACTAGGTAGTGACGTAACCTCGCCCGACAACAAGTCGGAGGAACTTAGTGAATAATCGTGGGAGTACAAATAATATGTATAATAGATTACCAGAGAGCTGGTTACAATCTAAAACTCATTGAGTTCAAACAGCGGTAAAAGAATACCACACTGTTAGTAAACCTTATTTCCACAATAGAGGGATAGAAAGGTGATGTATAGCACATTGAGGATAACATGAAGGGTGGGTAACCCAAGTTATCAGGGTCGCAGCAGAAGCTAGTGGGCCCTAACTAAGAAATGTAATACACCTAGTAAGTACGAAAGAATGGCTATTAATGCCTTGAAGCCTAATAGGCTAGAACTGAATTAATTAGGAGTTAAATAAACTCATGTACGAATCCTCGGTGCAAAGACTAAACCATTGGTATGGTTAAGACCCTTTGACCAGAGCATATTGTATAGTATATCGTAATGAAGCTAAACGCTTCAGATTGCCCAAATCGAGTAACCAATGTTTAATAGTAACATATGGTAGATTACGTGGGCGTAATCCCTTTTAAGGGGGGTAGAGCGAAAATCGCTTAATGCAAGTTTTTATAAATAAAACACATAAAACTATAATGTGCATAGCACAAATGAGAATGGATTTAATGATTGGTACTTATGTTAAACAAACATACGTATTCATTCATATTGTAACTGTGGTAATTAGGCACGAGAGATGCGAATACCATAGGATGAATATACCCATCTGGTAACCCCAGTGTAAAAGTATTAGTAAAGTGGAGTAGAGTAACTCTTGGGGAAATGATAATCCCTGTAGTGGGTGTCTATTTGAAGTTAGACATGGCACTACAATGCAAGAGTCGGTATAAAACCGATGTAGAACCTAGAGGAAATTGAACTCCCTAGGTGATCGTTTTAATACAATTGAGAATGAGTAGTGGACGGAGCTCCACAAGTATTGTAACCTTGAAAAAAAGAATAGTAGGACTGATTGTGAGTAGCAGAGGAACGTAGCCCATGAGTGGTATATTCGTGAGTATGTTATTGGTAGTAATTGAGGATAGCTAAACTTCATAAGTACTGTATTCCCTAGTTAGAATAATTGAAATGATGAGAGTAATGGATGGAAGTAATGAAGGTTGATGAAATGAGCATTTAAGTATTGAACCACGGAGTAAAGCATTTGGGAAGTAGAGCGAGGACAATTGATGGATTGATTCCATCCTTTGGAGATGTACGAATTCGTATCACGACTAGAAAAGTAAAAAGATAGAAAATGAAAACAACTAACTATTTGCTTGTTTGAAACTGATGTGGGAAGTCGAACTTGATCCTGATCAGATCAAGGGGAACCGAACACAAATTGGGGTGGAAAGATAGTTCAACACTGATGCTGATCACATCAGGGTCGAATGATTCTTGAAGCTCCCCTTAAGTGGTCACAAGAATCACATAGGATAGAAGTAATGAATATAAATTGGAATTTGGAGTTGTATGTTTTAGAAAAATTTTAATTGGTAGTGGTGAAAGAATTTCCTTAGTATGGAGAATGAGGATCTGCTAGAAGTGTGTACCGAAGAAGATAGTAAGGTAGTATGTTGTATTATTCCAAGGGCAGCGGGACATAGAGGAGTCCCGTGTCTAGATGACCTGAGTGCCTGCGGGATTGTATTGTGTATTGCATTGCTTTGGGGATAGCTTTGCACTGTATGTATGTATGAATTTTGTAAAGAGGAACCGGATGGTTGACAGTAATATGGATTGGAGTAAGTATTGTACATTGGTATGATAGGGAAAGGAGAAACCTTGAGTAATGGACGTGGGAATTAGCAAGGAGGAAGAATGTATGACCACGGTATTAGACCTGTAAGAATGAGTAAGCATTGTAAACCCATAACCTCGAACAACTTTGAGGACAAAGTTCTTAAGGGGGGTAGATTGAAATACCCCGACCTTAAATATGGCGATTAAATTATCCTAATGGGTATTTAAGAGCCTAATAATGATTAAGTAATATTGGTAAGGAAAAATAAATCCAAAAGAAATAAAGAAACGCTTAAAAAGCGTAAAACGCTAAATAAGCGTTAAACAACCATAGAGGTATAAGACCTCGGTTAGCGTAATATAAGGATTCTAAAGGCTTAATTAAGTCTAAATAAATATTAGGGAACCAATCCCGAAGAAAACCGATCCTTAAAATGGATTAAAAACACTAATGAACATTAAAGCGCGTTTTTCGAGGTAACCGGGAAAACGTGACTTTAAGCGGGTCAGATAGACTCGTAAAACTTTTGGTCAACTAAATAATCATTAATAAATATTAGTGAGACTTTAGAACCAATAAAATCAATAAAACGAGAAATTGGTAAAAACTATCAAAAACGGGTAATTGTGGGGTGTAAACTGTAATAAGCACAAACTAGTGTGTCCATTTGGTAAATAAAAATTTAAAAACCGATTGAGTATGTGTGTGTGCCTCGTGAGCATCCTTCCCCTTTTTCAAACTAATTAAATACACTCACCCTCACACACTAAAGGACAAGACTAATAAAGAAAGGGAAGTAAAAGTACAAAAGTGACTAACACTCCCTCTCTCTCCAATTCCTTTACACACCCACGTACTCTCTCCCCTCTTTCGGACTCCTTCTCCCCCATGGAGCTCAACCATGGCGATTTCACAAAACCAAAGAGACACCCATCTTCCTCTCAATCTTTGACCACTCAATACTTGCCCAAAAATTATAAAAATGGTACCGTTGGAATCCTCTCATCAAGGAGAACAACCTCCTCTTTCCAAAATTCGAAAACCTCACCTTCCATCTCCATGGGTATTAGCCATTTGAAGGTTTGAAACCACCATTGGAAGCCCCTCTTTCATCTTGTTGGTTTAAGGTAAAAAGAAATCCGAAAACCTTCCATTTTTAACTCCCATTTACATTATAAGAAATGCTAGTTTTGAACTCCTTGTTCTTGCTTGTCCAGCCGAATGTGGCTTCTTCTTGGAGCTGAGAAATTACTCTCTTGCTAGACAAGAGCTCCATCTATCCATTGGAAGGTAATGTTTCATCTTCAAACATTAAACAAGTATGTAAACCCTAGGCTAGTTAAGGGTGAAATGCTAAACTAGTATTGTGTATGTGTGGGCTGTAGAACTACTGATTTTATAGAGCAAGAACAAGAAGAAAATAAAAGAAAAGGAAGAAAGAAGAAGAGGAAGGAAAAAGGAAGCAAAACGTGAGGTAAGCCTCTGTACAGATTTTGTTTAAAGTATAAGTAAGAGTAAGCATATTGTCTTAACAAATGTAAACCAATGTGACAGTGGGAAATAGATGAGTGAATTAGTATTGATTGTTGATGAGTAAGAAACCTTTGAAACGAGTGACTGAGCTGCTCATGAATGGTAACGTTGGGGTGCTGGTGTGAATATATATAAGTTGAGCAGGGAAGTTGAGCTGTGGTAATGTGTGAGTAATTTGGTGTGTTGAGAATGTAGAATTATAGGCAAAGCTATGGCAAATTTTACCTAGGAACTAGAACACTTAAGAGTTGATGGAGAGTGGTAAGAATCTATAATAGAAATGAGGAAGAAGAGGGAACCGTAGCAGCAGTGTGGCAATTCTGCAACAGAAGGAAAACAAAGGTAGTAAAGAGAAACAAATGTAACAGAGGAGAATGGGAAGTTATCAGTAGAATGAGAGAAAGGATGTTGGTAATGGATTAGCAATGGGTTTAAACATGTTTAGGTGACTAATTGGTGCTAAAACATATGGGATTAAGTGTAGGAACAATGGGGAAATTAATTGGGCAAAGTTTGGAATGTAACAGACCTTGAAAATGTAAAATCCGTCAAATGCATAGCAGGATCCGGGACTTGGTCCCCGTACAAACTCCCGGACCATGCTAATAAAAAGGGCGAGACTTTACTGGAGCTTGGGTCCGGGACTTGGTCCCTTGTACAACTCTCGGACCATATATGGAAAACCGTTCGAGACTTCAGCAAGGTCCTGGTCCGGACTTGCTCCATGTATAAGGACCCGGACCAGGGTGTTTAAAATGGCCGAGAGTTTGGTAATGAGGTGGTCCGGGACTTAAGACCTGGACAAGGTCCCGGACCAACCTAAAATGGTGAAAATAAGTACTTTAAATGTATAATAAGATATGGAAGTGAATGGTAATGATAGTATAAGATGATTAGGACTTAATTAAGGATGTTTAAAGGTCATTAGGAGTATAAACAAGCTAGAATGAGAATGAGAAGTAAGTAAAGAATGGAAATGAAATGGTACAAGTAAGAATTAGTAAGTATGTAAAGTGGATGAACTAAGGCAATTTGAAGGGCCTAGGTAGTGTCTAAACATGTGAGATTACATGTAAGAAGATTTGAGAAACAATGGGTAAAGTATGGGACTGAAAACAGAAGTAAAAATACAAATGCTGGGCCGGACCGAACTTGCGACCGGACTTGCAAGTTCGGTCGAGCCCAGATTTACAAAGACGGGAAAGCTTCTGGAATCGACCGGACTTGCGACCGGACATGCAAGTTCGGTCGGCCAGAAAAATTTCCGTCGAGCAAGCTACTGGAATGGACCGACCTTGCGACCGGACTTGCAAGGTCGGTCGGGCTAAAATTTTCCGTTAAGTAACTCACTGGAATGGACCGACCTTGGGACCGGACTTGCAAGGTCGGTCGGCCCTGGAATTTTCACCCGATGTAGCCTACTGACTTGGACCGAACTTGCAAGGTCGGTCGCAAGTTCGGTCGGGTCAAAACTTACAAAAAAAAAACTATAAGACTATGGTTAGTATATGTATGTATGTATATGTATACCCACCTATACATACGTGCATACATAGGTAAGTAAACCATCGTTAAGTAATTAAAAGTAAGTAAATAAAATGTAAGTATAAGAATGTGAAGACTTAGTAAGTATGAGTTAGGAAACGTAAGAGTAACCGAATTAAATTAATGATAGTTAGATTAATTATTCGGTTGTATGTATATCATAGGATTTGAATTGTGAATACCGGAGGAACGTTGGGATACAAGTACAACGGTGAAAGGTATGATTTCTTCATGCTCTGTATCCTAACCTGGTTACCCCGATTTGTGTGCTTATGTGATCACCAATAAGATAAATGCACGAATCGGACTTATACTGCACTTAACTGTGTTTGAACTATTTTGTTCTTGTTGTATCTTCTTGAACAATTAGTTTGTATAATTCATGAAATGAATGAATGGAATTGAGAAGTATGTGTAAGTATCGTGTACTTGAGTATTGTATGTATGTATGGAAATGAAGTACTGACTTCTACTAATTCCTAACATTCTAACTCCTAACTTGGGTAATGAGTAAATGGAATGAGTAGAAGTCCGATATAGTTCGGCCACGCGTGAGGATAAGGAAACACAAGAGGTTGGATCCGAATCCTGGCTATAATCTTTTCCTTGGACCAATTCCCTTGAATGGGTAGCATCCTGGATTAGTGGGCCACCCTAAAGCCCGGTGGTGGGATGTAGTAATCCCTGCCCGGAGGTCATACCGACTTAACTGGAAGTAAAGTATGTAAGAAGTAAGTATTGTATGTGTATTGGTCTTGACTATTGTAAGTCATCGACCGGAAGTAAAAGTATCGAACACCCGATAAACCCGGGTGTGCAATGAAGCTAACTGGACCTTGTATGTATTGGAGAATTGTATCTCCGTATTGCGTATTGGATATGTAATGAGTATGTATTGTGTATGTGTATTCTGGAAAATGGTAAGTAAGCATTGGTTGACTTGTATTGTCTTCCAAGCATGTATTGTACTGTGCGTATGTATGTATACCTTGTGTAGTATTGTAGTATTGTGAATGAAAGCATGTATGTATGTATGTATGAATGTATGTATTGCAAACGAATTGCATGCATTCGACCAAATGGTCGGCGTACCCTCGCTAGTACGCGGGGTATGCGGTTATCATATTCAGCGTAAGCTGACCCCCTCGGGGGAACATTTTTAGTGTGCAGGTACCCGGAGCGAATACGGCCAAGGTAAGAGACCGGTGGCGCGCCCTGTAATTAGAAGTATTTAGTTTGTGAGTAACGGGTAGCAGATTGACTTCTAGTGAGCGTGTATGAATTCGGGGAGAAGTATTGTATTGATTTTGGGAACCTAGTGAACTCGGTATGCGTAGTGTATTATCTTGTACGGAATTGTGGAGTATTGTATTGAATGGAGGAATGTATCGAATGGAGTATTGTAGTAATCAGTACGTAATGAGAGTATGTATTGTATTAAGTAGTACTCGGATATTCCGGTCCATCAGACCGATGCTGTATGTAGCAGTAGTAGCCTTGTTAGTCACGTGGGTGGCTAACGGCATTGTATCACCCGATGTATGTAAGTATGTATCCGCTGCGTGACTCGGGAAGCACGAGGAGATTGGACGGTAATGATTGAATTAATAGTAGGGGTGTTACAAAAAGTGGTATCAGAGCGAAGTATCGCTCTGATGACTGGAAATACCGAGTGTAGGAATACCGAGTTAGGAATTAGAAGCTTAGGGCTAAGGGCTGAGTGTTAGCATTAGAGATATGCTAGTTAGGAACTACCGGTGAGTACCGGATGCCTACACTACCAGTCCCGCCCGCCGCAAACCCCACTGTATAACTTGGGAAAGGACGCCAGAGAGAAGAAAAGCCTTCTCATACTCGGGGAAACCCGAACTGGCAGTTGTGAAGCAATCACACAGTAAACCAGAACCGACGTATGGTAGATTCCAAGTAATGGAAGACCCGGAAGTGGATCCCGGTTGAACAACAATAGCCGCACTCAATAGCGGTAGTATAAACACTCCAACCACAAGGAGGCTATAACTTGCAACAGCATGGGGCGACATGCTTAGCAGTCGCAGAACCTAGCTAAACAACCAGTAACAGGAAAAGGAGCACTAACCGTGCAACGAAATGGAAACAGGAAAGTAATGAAACCCGAGACACAAGTCTACGGGACAACAGTAATAGCCAAGCAACACCACCAATGGTGAGCTAGCTGGCTAAGGACATAGTCTGGAGTGACTGACTCCAAAACTACAACGCCAAAAAGGTTACAAACCTGGCGAACATAGCTCAGACAGCTACAGGAATATTCACAAGATATAACCTGACATAACTACAACTGTAGTGCCTAAACCAAATCAGGCTCAGTAGCCACAGCCAAAGTGTGGGAATAAGCAACAAGGAACAACACAACCAAGTCAAAGGGGAAGCTCCAAGGATTGGAGAAGTACCCTGATCAATGACAGCTATGTCAGACTCACTGGGGAGTTACTCAGAAGAGTGATTAACCCAAGTAAATGATCAACAAGATCAAAGGAAGAGTAAGCAAGATTACCAATTATGAATGGGATCGGTATAGAATTACCCAAAAACCACCAGTACCGCGCACTTGCCACGGCAAGTGCAGTAAGGGCAGAAATATGTAAAGGAACTCTAACGCACCACATGTACATAGTAATGTACCGTGGCTACAAGAAGCAACTACAGGATCACACACCCTAACAACTAGGAGTATGGAACCTTGGAAGGGCCCAACGGCCTGACCATTACCTTAACCTCATACCAGTCAGCATGAAGCTAGACTTGGTCAAGATTTCGAGCATGGTTATGCCATGAGGAACTTCTTTTGACACCGTACCATGATTTTAAAACCAATTTTTCTTTCAAAACCACAGACCCCTTTTCTTAAAACCTTGGATTTTAAAAACCAAACCAACAGAATTACGGTGAGTATCATAGAATGATACAAGAGGAGTTGGCAACAGAATACTTCACCTAGGCGTGTGACGAACACTACGAGTGTACCCAATTACGGGATGTGGGACGACCGCACTCCGAAGGAGCTTGTGGGCCTGACAAGTAGTCGGGTAAGTGGTAACGTATCAACATGGTACCCCACGTATGTATACATGTAGCGTACGACACACGGGAAGTAGTCAACTCCGTTCTACGGACCATAAGTAAGTTCAAACCAGAGCAGCTAGACAACTCAGACGATCAAGTATAAAGGAACTCAGAGAACCCATCTGAAGATAAGGAATAAGAACTAGGAAGTGCAAAGAGCACAGACTAGTAAGTGTGGACATTGAATATGTCTCAAAGACATCAAACCGATACATGAAAGCTGGAAAGTATACCCAGCCTACACACAGTAAGGCAATCGCCTAGTGTGAACACCACAATACTAAACAACGGGACAGAGTTTCCAAGGGCAATCACGGGATTACCACTAAATATAAACCATCATCGGAGAGGACATTTAAACCTAGTCTCAAGCACTAGGATCAAGTATAAACGGTCCACCCATAATAAAAACATCGACAACCAAGCTAAGGACTAGACAAAGTCAGTCCCCGGCAACGGCGCCATTTTGCAAACAGGAAATTGTTCTACTAAACTAAATTGAAAAACCTAGAAATTAATGAAAGCCTGTCGGGTTGTGCAAAAATCCCGGTCGCATAGTATAGCTAACAGAAGCAACCGGGTATCAATCCATGGGACTTGAAGAAATAAGCCTAATCCTAAGAAAACTAGAATTTAGAGGGTTTGAATTGTTTTTGTAACTGAATTTAGTAAATGCAAATCAAAACTAAATGAACGATTAATGAAAGTAACTTGATGAGTTCAGTAAAATGATGTACTCCGGGTTCGGTTGTTCTTTACTGGATAAATCTAGCCAAACCTACATTTAATTATGTGAAACGGACAGGCCAATTCTTTTTTTTACTCTCTTCAATGCTAATCCTAGTTTCATTGAAGAGCTCACCTATCAAACATGTCAACTCTAATCTAGAAGCTGGCAAACACATATAGGCGGAATACGTGCAAAGAATTATTAGCATTTGCAGGAAAATTATCTATCCGACTAATCTCCTAAAATCTCCAAATTAATTTGAACTTCCTGTTAATCACCTTATCTGATCAAAACAGGATTCGCAAAACAACTCTATAAATGCGCAATTTAATAGAGAAGATGAATGATTAGCATTAACCTAGAAACAATCCGATACAATCTCATAACCAAATTACAGAAATTCTAACTATCTTGTAATCCATCGTGAACAACCCTACCCCTAGTTAATCCCTACTAGCCACCAACAAGACAGAGATAATGCAGTCAAAGTAAATTCATCTAAAGGAAGAAACCCTTGAATTGAACAATTATCCAGAATCAATGGCTGCCGGCGCAAGGTTGAAGATGATGGTCTGACTCCCTTCTGTCGATGCTCCTCCTCCTGATGATAATGTGCTTGATTAATGGGATGAAGGTGAAGCTGATGCTGATGTGTGGATGAGTGGAGGGAGCGTTGTTTTTCCAGCGTGAGAGTGTTGTGATATAGTGATAGGTAATGAATGCCCTTCCTCTCCTCTGATTAGGTCATTAAATAGAGTTTTCTTCCTCTTTCTCCCTTCAAAACGCCGAACTTCTGATGAAATTTTAGTCGCGTCCGAACATTGGTCCGACCTTCAATGTTCGGACACATTGCTTTGAGGCTCCAAATCCAAAAGTCTCGACTTGTGTTCGAACTTGGATGTTCGGACCACAGTTCGTACATGCACCGTAGGTCAGACTTCCGACTTTTCTCATTGTGATTCTCGAACCATGTCCGACTTCGAAGTTAGGACTGAAGTTCGGACATTTCACCAGGCATACATACGAACTCTCGGCTTGCGTCCGAGCTTGGAAGTTCGGACACAAGCTCGGACATACCTTCAAAATCCTCTAATTCGCGTTCTGACTCCAATTCGACCCCCGTCTGTTTGCATCATCTCCTTGTGAGTTAATCTATTGTTTCCTATGGCTTTTCTCTGCATTTACTAGAAAAAGGTTATCAAGCCTTAACAAACAACAACCAAAGGAAAACGTAAGATAGTGGGAATATTATCCATGCGCGTATGAAAATTAAGCATTAAAGACCGCTAAAACCATTCATATTCCACACTCATCAATATACCTGAAATACAGGAGGCAAGGCGAATGTAGTAGCAGCCGACGCCCTGAGCCACAGAGCTCATTCATTGTTTACGCTATAGCGAGCGCATTGATTGATGAGATACGAGCTGCACAGAGAGTGATCAGTATATGGAGAGCATCAGCAGAAGATGTCAGAGGGTTGTTTTGAGAGTCGAAGTATGACTTCGAACTGAGTGATGATGGCATGATTCGACTGAATGGCCGTTTGTGTATTCTGGAGTCTTCTCCTGACCTGAAGGGAGAAGATACTCCCAGGAGGCTCATTGCTCATCCTTATCCATCCACCCCGGTTCTTCGAAGATGTACAAGGACTTGAAGGTCCATTTCGTGGAGCGGGATGAAGAAAGGATGTAGCTGACTAGTGGCTAGATGCTTGACCTGTCAGAAGGTTTAAATTTGAGCATAGAGACCTGGAGTTTTAGCGCAGTCTATGCCTATTCCGTTGCTGGAAGTTCGAGGACATCTCGATATTTTGTTGTCGCTCTCCCACCGACTAAGGGAGGACTGAACACGATTTGGGTCATTGTGGACCGTCTGACGAAGGTGGCGAAGTTTTTTGCTAGAAGGATACCTGGAAGGTCCCGAGTTAGCGGACTTGTTCCAGAAGGAGGGGATCCGGCACCATGGAGTGCCAAAGACCATTGTGTTTGATAGGGACCCTTGATTCTTGTCTAGATTCTGGGGGTCAGGTTCAGGAAGCCTTGGGTACGAAGTTGAAGCTTAGTACGGCATTCCATCCACGACCGACGGTCAGAGTGAGAGGACCATCCAGACACTGGAGGACATGCTGGAGCATGTGCCTTGGATTTTCAGGGGAGCTGGTTAGAGCGTCTACTCTGATAAATTCGCCTATGACACCAGCTACCACTCCTCGATACCGATGCACCGTCCGGCCCTTTATGGTAGACCGTGTAGGACTCCTTTATGCTGGGATGAGGCCAGCGAGACTACACTTCTAGGACCAGAGTACCTAGAGCAGATCAAGGAGGATGTCCTACAAATTCGTAAGAACATGAAGCAGCTCAGGACCGGCAGAAATCATATGCAGACACCAGGAGGAGGGACATTGAGTTCACTACCGACGACATGGTATTCCTCAGAGTGTCACCCATGAAGGGGATCTTCTGGTTTAGGCAGAAGGGCAAGTTGAGCCCGAAGTATGTTGGACCGTATGTGATTAGGGAGTGAGTGGGCCCGTTAGCCTACGGACTGGATTTGCCAGCAGAGCTAGAGAGGGTGCACGACGTCTTTCACGTTTCATAGTTGAAGAGGTATGTACCCCACCCATCGCACGTTTTACAGCCAGAGACTTTAGAGTTGGACCCCGCTCTACGATATGAGGAAGTACCACTCCGCATTCTCGATACAAAGACGAGGCAGACTAGGAACAAGACCGTTAGCATGGTCAAGGTTTTCTGGTCCAACCATGAGGTGGAGGAGGCTACATGGGAGTTAGAGGACTCCATGAGAGCGAAGTATCCAGCACTCTTCGAGTAGTAGCTGTGATACTTATACGGGTTTGTGGTCAAACCCTTTTTAAGGGGGGTAGACACCACTTGGCTTGCGCATATGTTATGCATTAGGTTTTGTTGTTGTGGTGTGTTTGGTAGTATGCTATGTCATACATGTTTGTTTGGATGATTGTATGTTTGATACATCTTATGTATGTGCCTTTGTGCACCTGTCTGAATATATATATAGTACCGCTGAGTACTTTTGTGGATGAGTTGGATGTGCACCTTGTTTAGTGCTATGATACGAATGAGATTATACCATAAGTTTCGACTATTTGATATGTGCTGTATCAATCATGATACATATAGACTAGGTCTGAACCTAGTGGGAGTTACTCCCTAACGATGGTCTGATTGATTACTTAGTGGAACTTGATTCCTTAGGTGAACTATATATGAGTAAGGACTTCGGGGACGAAGCCTTTTTAAGGGGGTACACTGAAATACCCCTAACCTTAAAAACTTAATTAAATGATCTATTAATGATCTAAGATGGTTAATAAACATCTAAATACCATTGGGGAACAATCTAAAAGATCTCAACAAGGCAAAACATGCTTTAAGATCGGTAAAGCCAAAAATGTGCTTTAAGACACCATTAAGATTGTATGACCTCAAATAGGATCCAAAGTGGATTCCTAAGTATTATAATGAAGTAAGGAACACAAAAAAACTGTTCTCAAAGAAAACTAAGCTCAGAAACACCCTGTGACACAAAATGTGCACTAAAGCACCTTAAAGCAAGTTTTTGTGTATGAGCTCTAAGATAATGACTTTTTGTCATTTTAAAGACTGAAGTATATCATTTATATCATTAATTTGACATGATAGACTATATTATAAAGTCTAAATCAAAGTTTGAAAATAAAAATCAAATATGACATTTATTTGTGAATAGTAACCCAAATAGTGCATTTTTTAAGCAAATTGACCAAGTTTGGTCAATGGTCAAATAAATGACCCTTCTAACCCTTAGGCTGTCGGCAGGCAAGGAGGAAGGAAGACAGCACACACAGCATTAAAGCTAAATATCTTCCTAAAGTGATGAATCACCTTGTTACTATTCCTTTTAATACATTTTAACCATTTAAACACCTTTCCTCTCATTCTCTTGCCTTTTGTCCCATTCCAGCCGAGCCATCAACCCTTCCAAACCCTCTCAAGCTGTGTTCTTGAGTGTGGAAGACAAATCAATCTCTTAAGCACCTAAGGTAATGGTTTAAGGCATATTTTAGCTCTTTTTCTTCATCTCTTCATTACCTACACTTGGAGCTCATGATCTATCACTTTCCATGGCTCATCTCAGTGTTTTAAGGCTAGAACAAACACCAATCTCGGCTGAAGCAAGTATAGGGACCAAGGTTTCCAAAATTTGTATTTTAAGGTAAAAACATACCTTAAGCATCTCCTTTCTTCATACGGTTTTCTTCTCTTGATTTTTATGAGTTTATACACTCATAATCTTCATATTTACATGTTTATTCAGTTGGTTAACCATTTGGAGCAAGGGTGGCCGAAATTCAAAGGAAATACCATTCTTTAAGGCATTTTTCCAAGGTAAAACCAATTACCATAGCAGCTTGTTGTTGTCTAGCTATTTCCTATGTTTATATGATGAATTTAACATCATGTGGTGTGTTTAATTCAGGCCGAAATCATTTGGAAACTTCCTTGCATTTTTAAGGTGATTTTTGCCTTAAATTTTACATTAATTGTTCCTTATGGTTAAGCTCATGCTTGGAGTATAACCATATCTTATTTTGGTGTATTAAACATGTCTAAATGATGTGATAATTTTTCCTCCAAGCTCCGAGTTGTTACAAGGATAAATCAAGGTATAAACACCTTAAACTTATGATTTTTATGATTTCTTAGCTTATATATTTATTATGAAGAGAGTGGAGTAAAATATATGGGTTATATTAACCTAAGTATGGAAACAAAATGACTAAAATAAATTAAGCTAGTCATTTAAGTGATTTAATTAACATAATGGTCAAATTATGACATTATGTGGAAAAATTAATAAACTACAGCAAGGCCGTGAGTTTATTGTATAAATTGAGCTATTTATGTGTAATTTTATGTTATAAGGCAAAGTTGTAATAAGGCCATGTCATTAGGCCATTTTAATTTAAGTTTAAAGGTTATTTAGTTTAATTTATGCTTATATAATTAAGTTTGGGGTCAAATGGTAATTACTAGTAAAATATAAAGTCGTGGGCTTATTTTAGAGGAGGTTAGGGTTTTTAAATGAATTTAATAAAAATTATAACATTTTATAAAGTTTTAGGTCAAAATTGTAAAAATAGAAAACTATGGGGTATAACTAGTAATTACCGAAAGTTTAGTTCCCATTTGGCATTAGAAGTCAATGTTGACTATATAGGAGACTTTGACCAAGTTTGGAGAATTTAAGAAATTAAAATACTACCTTATATTAAGATGGTTATTAAATTGTAAAAGATTTATAAGAGATGGGGTTATATTGTGATTCCGAAAACTTGGGGTACTAAATAGAATTTAGAACAGACCTTAGGTTATTAGGAATTTTTAGAAGTCTATTTGGTTAAATTTGGAGTTTATATGAATTATATAAGTATAATATATGATATTTCATAACATTGTTACAAATGGGTAACATATGGGCAAAACCGAGAATTATAGAAAGTATAAGGTTAGGAATAATATTTATAACCTTTTGGTATAGTTTGGGAATTTTTGGAGTTATATATAAGGTTTTACAAAGATATATGTATAATATATAGTTTTAATGACATTAGAAAACTATGTATTATAAATTGGGTTAGATTTGTGATTTATAGAAGTTTAGTGGTAGAAAATAAAAACTGAAAGTTTAATGGGTTGTTTGGTATTTATTAACAATATATAACTATAAGTTATAATTGTTTTGATGACATAAATGTCATAATATATGTTATATAACAATAATATAAAAATATATAAAATATGTGGTGGATTTTGTAAATATTTGAGAAAATAGGTGCTGTTCGGTAATATGGGCATTTTTAAATAAAAATTGATAATATGGTTTTAATGTTATAAGGGTGTAACATTTATAATATAAGGAATATTCATTAAAGAGAATGAATATATTATAAAGACTTACCATATAATAAATAGTCCCATAATACATGTATATAAATAAATATATGTTATGGAGTGGAAAAATGTAATATGGTTTAATAACTATATATTATGATAATTAAAATGGTATAAGATAAAGAGGAAAGAATTACATACATTAGATATGGAAATTCTAATGTTAGGAGTATACATGAAATAATAAGGATGTATATATAATCCAAGGTATTTTTACATAAGAATTATACTCCATTAAATTTGGAAAAAAACAAACCTTAGAAAAATAAATGCTAAGGTGAAATGTATAATATATGATAAGAATTATACATGCAAAATAGAAACAAACTAAATAATATACAAGGGTATATTAAGTTACATGCGATGACAAAGTTCAAACATTAAGTATATTAATATACAAGACGAGACTACGCATGTAATATAACGTTTTTCCAAATCCCGAGTTAAGCCGAAAACCGACAAACGTTGACAGTTAGTAACCGGGAGGTATTAGTGACGGTACGGGGTACCGTAGAGTTGTGTTGTTATACGGGATTCTAATCAGTAGCGTTATGTTTTATTAGACTACTAGAGACGACACGGGGAGCATCGGATCTAGCTGATTCATACTCCACGGTTATACATTCCGGGTGTACGGTATGTTGTTACGTGTCTCTGATTGTCTCTGAGGGCTTCCTCAGTTCAGACTTCTGTGTGATCTGTGATAAGATTGTTTGTCTGAATATGTGAATAAATATGCATGAACTATATACTTATAGCCGCTTATTATATACTATTGTTGCGTTAACAGTACCGGTTCGTATATATGGACCTATATATATAAAACGAACTAGCGGCTATGGTGCTATCTTATATGCAATATAAGGATCGTCAGAAAAACGTTGTAGCACTAGGATAATAAGATATACATATTATCCCAGACTTTAATACTGAGCACTGGCCTTTCTAAACGCCGCTCTCGTATCTAACACTGGATCCCGAGTTTACAGACTCCGGATTGGACTAATGACCTTGGTCTACTGTGTTAGAAAAATTGGTAATGCGATGCGATGGTATAATTAATAAACATAACAAAGCCAAGAGGATGTGGCTCTTGGTGCGCGCTGTGATCACAAAAACGATACTAGGATGTCCGCGTACGGGTCCGCAAGTATCAAGAAAATTTCCCGTGAGCTAGGATGGCTCGTTGGTCGGAGACTCTACCTCTGGAGTGGCTATTGCCGTGGGTGACCCGCCATAGTATATGGGTAAATTAGAGACACGTCGTTTTAACGAGACGTTGTCACTAGGTATAAATGAACATTTATTATAGTTGAGACTTGTACATTGGCGTACAATATTGGTTTCTATACCAAGGACGGGAGTTAATACTTGTTTATTAATCTCGTTGTTTCGCCTTATTGTTCACCGGTTATACTGTGTGGTTTATATTATGTGTATTGATGGTTGTGTTATTGTATGGATATTACTGTTAATTGTTTTACAGTTTAAATATAAAAAGGGAATTGCATGTAATGAATCTCATGCTCTCGACCAATTAATTGAGGGGTTTGAGGAGGCATGACGGGGCATGTGATAACATACTCAGCAGGGGCTGATTCCATACCACAAACCATTTTTATTTCAGGAGACTAGCTGGTGGGTCGACGCGGGGCGCGACAGTTGTGGTTACTTTTGTTTAGACTTGGTACGGTATGAGAGTACTGTTGTTTTGGACTCGGGTTTGTAAACCGAGGTGTATGTTGGTTAGACGCTCACGTGTACGGTTTGTAATAACGGTTGTTGTTGGATTTGTTTTAAATTGTTTAAGCACTACTATCTATCTCTTGTGGTCACTGCGGGAATACGTTTCGTATGTTGATTATCATGTAACTAGTTATCACCCGTATGGGCGAGTGATAACAGTGACACCATTAGAGCGACAGTCTGTTATTTACCGCTGCGATTTTTTTATTAAGTATGACGTTTATATTATAATTAGGAGCTGGTTTAGTAGGGGTGTTACAAAAGTGGTATCAGAGTGGAGTACCGCTCTGATTACAAGAGATAGTAGTTTAAGTACCGTGAGCTTAGGTTATTCATATACCAGTACCAATGAGGAAGTTGTAAACGATTTGAGTTAGGAGATTGTCGGGGACAATGTGTTTTACGCCTTTCAAGGCTATGTGAACTTATGGTTGAGGAAGGTACGGTATTTATACCGAGTGTTGACTTTGATTTTCAATTCTTCAGATGTCTTCTGGAAGACGTTCAGCAGGAAGAGGCAGAGGTAGAGGCGGCGGGCCTGGAGGAGGTCCTCCTGAGACCCATGCCGCGGGCATTGCTGAGACGGTAGCTGCCGTCTTTGCTCAGCTAGCCCTGATGGGAGGTGGCCAGATAGGAGCGCCACCCGTAGTCCCACCCGTACCCACACCGAGAGAGCCAAACTGGCTAAAGAGCGTTGCTGACACGCGAGTACCTACATATGACGGGGTAGCTGACCCCACCGTCCTGGAGAGATACATCATCGAGCACGAGAAGGCCTTTGACGCCATTCATGTGCCTGTTGAGCACCGGGTCGGTATAGCAGCCTTTCATCTGAGGGACGCCGCCAGCACTTGGTGGAGGTCCATGAGGGCACATTACACTGCTATAGAGGGTTTTGGTTGGACAGGTTTTGTGGAATTGTTGAGGGAGAAGTACTGTCCTGCTCACTTGAAGCAGAGGAAGAGGGAAGAGTTCGTGGCTCTGAGGCAGGGTAGTCTGACAGTGGATCAGTACTACTCCTCATTCATTGGCTGTTGGACTTTGTCCCAGGAGTTGTTTATTCTGATACTGTGAAGTGGAGAAATTTAGAGGCGGGCTACGATATGCTATCAAGGCCGCCATGGGTGCTGCCTTATACCCTACGGTCCAGGTAAAATTAATTGAATTTATACCTTGTAACTCAGTTTGATTTATTACAAGTTCGGGGAACTCATTGATGCATTGTAGGAGTGCTATGATGCTGCTTCTCGGACCGAGCTGTTGGTGAACAGCCGGGATGACAGTCAGGGGCAGAAGCGTAAGGCCCCCGAGAAGGAGGCGAGGTTGTGGCTGGAGCGGAGGCAGCAAGGGCTGGAAGTAAGAACCGCCTTTAAGTTATTTAATCATTTAAATTACTTACTTGCTGCCTGCTTTATACCTGCTATTCCTAACACTTTGACGATCACAGGAAGAAAAAGTTCTCCTGGAGGGAGAAGAAGAAGGAGCAGGCCAGCCAGAAGGGCAAAGAAGGTTCCGATGCTGACCGGGCCTACTATGATGTCCAGCCTCTCAGATCTGCACCCCCTAAGGGTAAGCGATCTAACCTTGAGAATGAGTGTGTTACACTATCCATTACCGTCCTTGTATTGATCAGATTGTTGTATAATAGGTTCTGCACCCCAGCGCCACTTTCACTGCAAGCGTTGTGGTAAAGACCACCCGGGTGTTGATTGCACCGGGCAAGCTGTGGACTGCCACCACTGTGGAAGAAAGGCCATAGGTCGTTCGAGTGCTTCACGAATCCGGAGAGCCGAGCGTACCGCCCGCCGAAGGGGACTCAGAGCGCACCTACTGGAGGAGGTGGAGCTCGAGGTGGCCAGAGGGGGCCGGCGCCCCAAGCCCAGAGGGGACAGCAGCAGCAGCAGAACCAGAGGAACCCGCCGGGCAACCGTGTGCTGAATGCAGCGGGAGCTTCGGGCGCTGGTACTAGTACCCAGCGCGATGAAGGTTAGCATTTGAAACCTTAACCATTGTATGAGAGCATGACTAAGTGTTAAACGTTTACCTTAGCATGAATGTGTGTTTCATTATCGCTCTAGATAAACGACTTATCTAGGAAACCTTTTATCTCTTAGGAGACTTCGATATCTGCTATCCCACACTTACAAGACAAAGATCACCTAGACCCGTGGAAGAAAGACGGGAGTACCCTGGCGAGTTGTGTCATGTGGTCAGACCGGGCATGATACTTCTCAGAGAGTTCCTAACCCTAGATGAGCAAATCGCCATAGTGAATGAGTGTAGAGCTTTGGGTAAGGGCATGGGAGGATTTTATACCCCTGTATTTAATAGTGGTTCTAAGATGAAATTGCACATGATGTGCTTAGGGAAAGATTGGGATCCACAAGCTAGGGTTTATCGAGAGGTGAGGATGGTAGATGGCGTATCAATACCTAGGATACCTGAGAGTTTCCTAACCTTGGTGAGAAACGCAATGGATATTGCTCAAGACTGTGAGACTTATCCATTACCCGACATGACACCTGACGTTTGCATCATCAACTACTACGAGCAGGGAGGAAAGCTTGGGATGCACCAGGACCGTGATGAGACGACTGAGTCCATCACCAAAGGAATACCGGTTGTGTCATTCTCCATCGGCGATGATGCTGAGTTCATCTATGGAGACCAGAAGAGGATGGATCTAGCAAGCAAGATCATCCTCAAGTCTGGGGATGTGTTGGTATTTGGTGGAGAGTCGAGGCTTGTATATCATGGAATTAAGAGCATTAAGCTCAATACCCCCCACCAGCTCTAGTGAATGAGACCCACATCCGACCTGGCCGTTTAAATTTGACTTTCAGACAGTACTGATGTAATAAGTAGCTAAGTGTGTAACCTTGTATAATACAGTTGGATGAATGAATAAGAGTTTTTGACCTTCAAGTATATGTGTTCAGTTTGTTGATACCGTTAATTCATAACTTCAGGCCACGAAAATGGAAAGGAGGGTACCATATGCATCCTAGATATGGCGCAAGCCAAGGAGTCCGGTAATGTCATCACAGGTATGACAATTACAACCGACAGTAAATTAGTGATTTATTGGGACTCGATGCTAATACGAGAGGTGATCTCAGGTACCTTTCCTTTGATGGTGTTAGTGCTTCCGTATTGTTCGACTCAGGGGCTTCGCATTCATTTTTATTTCCTCGGCATTTGCTAAGAAGCTGGGGGCCCCCGAACAGCTTTCAGACTTTTCAGTCACCCTTCCTTCGAAGGAGAAAGTAGGTTGCACCAGACAGTACACGGGGTTAGAGATCAGCATTATGACTGAGACCTTTCCCATCGATCAGATCGAGTTCAAGAACTTGGGCTTTGACATTATAGTGGGCATGGATTGGCTGCAGAAGCATAGGGGCCGCCTTCATTGTGCAGAGCATCGACTACTACTGAAGGGGCCGAGCGGCAAGACAGTGTCATACCGTAGTGTGAGGAGAGAACCGACTGTCAAGATCGTGTCAGCATTGTCCCTGATGAAGGACGTTAGGAAGGGCCGACAAGCCTTCCTCTGTTATGTACAGGACACGAGACAGAGCGACGTGATGGACGTAGACATTCCAGTCGTGGTAGATTTTCCCGACTTATTTCCAGATGAGCTGCTAGGCATGCCGCCTGTGCGCGAGGTTGAGTTTGCCGTCGACTTGTTGCCAGGTACGGGCCCTATTGCTAAGGCCCTACCGTATGGCGCCGGCTGAGATGAGGGAGCTGAAACTACAGCTGGAGGACCTCCTCGACAAGGGATTCATTCGACCTAGTGTTTCTCCTTGGGGTGCTCCAGTACTGTTCGTCAAGAAGAAGGACGGCAGTATGCGACTCTGCATCGACTACCGCGAGCTTAATGCGGTCACGGTCAAGAACAAGTACCCGTTGCCACGGATAGATGACTTATTTGACCAGTTGAGAGGAGCCAGTGTGTTCTCAAAGATAGATCTCAGATCTGGCTACCATCAGATTAGGATTGCAGAGGGTGATATAGAGAAGACAGCTTTCAGGACACGGTATGGACACTACGAGTTCACCGTTATGCCATTCGGATTAACGAATGCGCCAGCCATTTTCATGGATTTGATGAACCGTCTCTTCAGAGCAGCTTGATAGTTCAGTTGTGGTCTTCATCGACGATATCCTGTCTATTCAAAGACCAAGGAGGATCATGAGTTACATTTGAGGCAGGTTTTGAGTATCATGAGAGAGAACCAGCTGTATGCCAAGCTCTCGAAGTGTGAGTTCTGGTTGGACAGCGTGTCATTCCTTGGACACATTATATCAGCGAGCGGGATATCTGTAGACCCTGCTAAGATTGAGGCAGTAAAGAGTTGGCCGAGGCCAAAGACAGTCACAGACGTCCCAGCTTTCTGGGTTTGGCCGGTTACTATCGAAGGTTCGTGAAGGACTTCTCCAAGGTGGCCAAACCGATGACGAATCTCATGAAGAAGGAGTCCCAGTTCTTATGGTCTGCCGTGTGAGCAGTCCTTTCAGACACTGAAGGATCTCCTGACATCGGCACCCGTTCTTACTATCCCTGAGGGCACCGATGGGTTCGAGGTATATTGTGATGCCTCTGGAACCGGTCTAGGCTGTGTGCTTATGCAGCACGGGAAGGTAGTTGCCTACGCATCCCGACAGCTGAAGAAGCACGAGGTGAATTACCCCACACACGACCTTGAGTTAGGCGCAGTAGTCTTCGCTTTGAAGATCTGGCGACATTATTTATACGGTGTGACAGTCACTATCTACTCTGATCACAAGAGTCTACAGCATCTCTTCTCTCAGAAGGAGCTGAACATGCGACAGAGAAGATGGGTCGAGTTCTTGAAGGACTACGACATAGACCTGATACAAGGAGGGCAAGGCGAATGTAGTAGCCGACGCCCTGAGCCGCAGAGCTCATTCATTGTTTACACTATTAGCGAGCAGCAGTATGATTGATGAGATACGAGCTGCACAGGAGAGTGATCAGTATATGGAGAGTATCAGGCAGAAGATGTCAGAGGGTTGTTTTGAGAGTCAGAAGTATGACTTCGAACTGTGTGATGATGGCATGATTCGACTGAATGGCCGTTTGTGTATTCCGGAGTCTTCTCCTGACCTGAAGGAGAAGATACTCCAGGAGGCTCATTGCTCGTCCTTATCCGTCCACCCCGGTTCTTCGAAGATGTACAAGGACTTGAAGGTCCATTTCTGGTGGAGCGGGATGAAGAAGGATGTAGCTGACTTCGTGGCTAGATGCTTGACCTGTCAGAAGGTTAAGTTTGAGCATAGGAGACCCGGGTTTAGTGCAGTCTATGCCTATTCCTTGCTGGAAGTTCGAGGACATCTCGATGGATTTCGTTGTCGGTCTCCCACCGACTAAGGGAGGACTGAACACGATTTGGGTCATTGTGGACCGTCTGACGAAGGTGGCGAAGTTTGTTGCTATGAAGGATACCTGGAAGGTCCCGAAGTTAGCGGACTTGTTCCAGAAGGAGGTGATCCGGCACCATGGGTGCCAAAGACCATTGTGTCTGATAGGGACCCTCGATTTTGTCCAGATTCTGGGGTCAGGTTCAGGAAGCCTTGGGTACGAAGTTGAAGCTTAGTACGGCATTCCATCCACAGACCGACGGTCAGAGTGAGAGGACCATCCAGACACTGGAGGACATGCTGAGAGCATGTGCCTTGGATTTTCAGGGGAGCTGGTTAGAGCGTCTACATCTGATAGAGTTCGCCTAACAACAGCTACCACTCCTCGATACAGATGCCACCGTTTCAGGCACTTTATGGTAGACCGTGTAGGACTCCTTTATGCTGGGATGAGGCCAGCGAGACTACGCTTCTAGGACCAGAGTACCTAGAGCAGATCAAGGAGGATGTCCTACAGATTCGTAAGAACATGAGGGCAGCTCAGGACCGGCAGAAATCATATGCAGACACCAGGAGGAGGGACATTGAGTTCACTACCGACGACATGGTATTCCTCAGAGTGTCACCCATGAAGGGGATCTTCCGGTTGGGCAGAAGGGCAAGTTGAGCCCGAAGTATGTTGGACCTTATGCGATTAGGGAGCGAGTGGGCCCGTTAGCCTACAGACTAGATTTGCCAGCAGAGCTCGGGAGGGTGCACGACGTCTTTCACGTTTCACAGTTGAAGAGGTATGTGCCCCATCCATCGCACGTTTTACAGCCAGAGACTTTAGAGTTGGACCCCGCTCTACGATATGAGGAAGTACCACTCCGCATTCTCGATACGAAGACGAGACAGACTAGGAACAAGACCGTTAGCATGGTCAAGGTTCTCTGGTCGAACCATGAGGTGGAGGAGGCTACATGGGAGTTAGAGGACTCCATGAGAGCGAAGTATCCAGCACTCTTCGAGTAGTAGCTGTGATACTTATACGGGTTCGTGGTCAAACCCTTTTTAAGGGGGGTAGACACCACTTGGCTTGCGCATATGTTATGCATTAGGTTTTGTTGTTGTGGTGTGTTTGGTAGTATGCTATGTCATACATGTTTGTTTGGATGATTGTATGTTTGATACATCTTATGTATGTGCCTTAGTGCACCTGTTTGAATATATATATAGTACCGCTGAGTACTTTTGTTGATGAATTGGATGTGCACCTTGTTTAGTGCTATGATACGAATGAGTTTATACCATGAGTTTCGACTATTTGATATGTGCTGTATCAATCATGATACATGTAGACTAGGTCTGAACCTAGTGGGAGTTACTCCCTAGCGATGGTCTGTTGATTACTTAGTGGAACTTGATTCCTTAGGTGAACTGTTGATGAGTAAGGACTTCGGGGACGAAGCCTTTTTAAGGGGGGTAAACTGAAATACCCCTAACCTTAAAATCTTAATTAAATGATCTATTAATGATCTAAGATGGTTAATAAACATCTAAATACCATTGGGGAACAATCTAAAAGATCTCAACAAGGCAAAACATGCTTTAAGATCGGTAAAGCCAAAAATGTGCTTTAAGACACCATAAAGATTGTATGACCTCAAATAGGATCCAAAGTGGATTCCTAAGTATTATAATGAAGTAAGGAACACAACAAAACTGTTCTCAGAAAAACTAAGCTCAGAAACACCCTGTGACACAAAATGTGCACTAAAACACCTTAAAGCACGTTTTTGTGTATGAGCTCTAAGATAATGACTTTTTGTCATTTTAAAGACTGAGTATATCATTTATATCATTAATTTTCATGATAGACTATATTATAAAGTCTAAATCAAGTTTGAAAAAAAAATCAAATATGACATTTATTTGTGAATAGTAACCCAAATAGTGCATTTTTAAGCAAATTGACCAAGTTTGGTCAATGGTAATAATGACCCTTCTAACCTTAGGCTGTCGGCAGGAAAGGAGGAAGGAAGACAGCACACAAGCATTAATGCTAAATATCTTCCTAAAGTGTTGAATCACCCTGTTACTATTCCTTTTAATACATTTTAACCATTTAAACACCTTTCCTCTCATTCTCTTGCCTCTTGTCCCATTCCAGACTAGCCATCAACCCTTCCAAACCCTCTCAAGCTGTGTTCTTGAGTGTGGAAGACAAATCAATCTCTTAAGCACCTAAGGTAATGGTTTAAGGCATATTTTAGCTCTTTTTCTTCATCTCTTCATTACCTACACTTGGAGCTCATGATCTATCACTTTCCATGGCTCATTCTCAGTGTTTTAAGGCTAGAACAAACACCAATCTCGGCTGAAGCAAGTATAGGGACCAAGGTTTCCAAAATTTGCATTTTAAGGTAAAAACATACCTTAAGCATCTCTTTCTTCATACGGTTTCTTCTCTTGATTTTATGAGTTTATACACTCATAATCTTCATATTTACATGTTCATTCAGTTGGTTAACCATTTGGAGCAAGGGTGGCCGAAATTCAAAGGAAATACCATTCTTTAAGGCATTTTGCCAAGGTAAAACCTATTACCATAGCAGCTTGTTGTTGTCTAGCTATTTCCTATTTATATGATGAATTTAACACCATGTGGTGTGTTTAATTCAGGCCGAAATCATTTGGAAACTTCCTTGCATTTTTAAGGTGATTTTTGCCTTAAATCTTACATTAATTGTTCCTTATGGTTAAGCTCATGCTTGGAGTATAACCATATCTTATTTTGGTGTATTAAACATGTCTAAATGATGTGATGATTTTTCCTCCAAGCTGCCGAGTTACAAGGATAAATCAAGGTATAAACACCTTAAACTTATGATTTTATGATTTCTTAGCATATATTTATTATGCCGAGAGTGGAGTTAAATATATGGGTTATATTAACCTAAGTATGGAAAAAAATGACTAAGATAAATTAAGCTAGTCATTTAAGTGATTTAATTAACATAATGGTCAAATTATGACATTATGTGGAAAAATAAATAAACTACACAAGGCCGTGAGTTTATTGTATAAATTGAGCTATTTATGTGTAATTTTATGTTATAAGCAAAGTTGTAATAAGGCCATGTCATTAGGCCATTTTAATTTAAGTTTAAAGCTTATTTAGTTTAATTTATGCTTATATATTAAGTTTGGGGTCAAATGGTAATTACTAGTAAAATATAAAGCCGTGGGCTTATTTTAGAGGAGTTTAGGGTTTTTAAATGAATTTAATAAAAATTATAACATTTTATAAAGTTTTGGGTCAAAATTGTAAAAATAGAAAACTATGGGGTATAACTAGTAATTACCGAAAGTTTGGTTCCCATTTGGCATTAGAAGTCAAAGTTGACTATATAGGAGACTTTGACCAAGTTTGGAGAATTTAAGAAATTAAAATACTACCTTATATTAAGATAGTTATTAAATTGTAAAAGATTTATAAGAGATGGGGTTATATTGTGATTTCCGAAAACTTGGGGTACTAAATAGAATTTAGAACAGACCTTAGGTTATTAGGAATTTTTAGAGAAGTATTTGGTTAATTATTTGAGTTTATATGAATTATATAAGTATAATATATGATATTTCATAACATTGTTACAAATGGGTAACATATGGGCAAAACCGAGAATTATAGAAAGTATAAGGTTAGGAATAATATTTATAACCTTTTGGTATAGTTTGGGAATTTTTGGAGTTATATATAAGGTTTTACAAAGATATATGTATAATATATAGTTTTAATGACATTAGAAAACTATGTATTATAAATTGGGTTAGATTTGTGATTTATAGAAGTTTAGTGGTAGAAAATAAAAACCGAAAGTTTAGTGGGTTGTTTGGTATTTATTAACAATATATAACTATAAGTTATAATTGTTTTGATGACATAAATATCATAATATATGTTATATAACTATAATATAACATATATAAATATGTGGTGGATTTTGTAAATATTTGAGAAAATAGTGTGCTGTTCGGTAATATGGGCATTTTTAAATAAAAATTTATAATATGGTTTTAATGTTATAAGGGTGTAACATTTATAATATAAAAATATTCATTAAAGAGAATGAATATATTATAAAGACTTACCATATAATAAATAGTCCCATAATACATGTATATAAATAAATATATGTTATGGAGTGGAAAAATAATATGGTTTAATAACTATATTATGATAATTAAAATGTATAAGATAAAGAGGAAAGAATTACAAACATTAGATATGGAAATTCTAATGTTAGGAGTATACATGAAATAATAAGGATGTATATATAATCCAAGGTATTTTTACATAAGAATTATACTCCATTAAACTTGGAAAAAACAAACCTTAGAAAATAAATGCTAAGGTGAAATGTATAATATATGATAAGAATTATACATGCAAATAGAAACAAACTAAATAATATACAAGGGTATATTAAGTTACATGCGATGACAAAGTTCAACATTAAGTATATTAATATACAAGACGAGACTACGCATGTAATATAACGTTTTTCCAAATCCGAGTTAAGCCGAAAACCGACAAACGTTGACAGTTAGTAACCGGGAGGTATTAGTGACGGTACGGGGTACCGTAGATTTGTGTTGTTATACGATTCTAATCAGTAGGTTATGTTTTATTAGACTACTAGAGACGACACGGGAGCATCGGATCTAGCTGATTCATACTCCACGGTTATACATTCGGGTGTACGGTATGTTGTTACGTGTCTCTGATTGTCTCTGAGGGCTTCCT
Source organism: Limonium bicolor (assembly GCA_023374045.1). Classification (NCBI taxonomy): domain Eukaryota; kingdom Viridiplantae; phylum Streptophyta; class Magnoliopsida; order Caryophyllales; family Plumbaginaceae; genus Limonium; species Limonium bicolor. The sequence continues at coordinate 16,892,774 of CM041782.1, forward strand.
CAGTTCAGACTTCTGTGTGATCTGTGATAAGATTGTTTGTCTGAATATGTGAATAAATATGCATGAACTGTATACTTATAGCGCTTATTATTATACTATTGTTGCGTTAACAGTACGGTTCGTATATATGGACCTATATATAAAACGAACTAGCGGCTATGGTGCTATCTTATATGCAATATAAGGATCGTCAGAAAAACGTTGTAGCACTAGGATAATAAGATATACATATTATCCCAGACTTTAATACAGAGCACTGGCCTTTCTAAACGCCGCTCTCGTATCTAACACTGGATCACGAGTTTACAGACTCCGGATTGGACTAATGACCTTGGTCTACTGTGTTAGAAAAATTGGTAATGCGATGCGATGGTATAATTAATAAACATAACAAAGCCAAGAGGATGTGGCTCTTGGTGCGCGCTGTGATCACAAAAACGATACTAGGATGTCCGCGTACGGGTCCGCAAGTATCAAGAAAATTTCTCGTGAGCTAGGATGGCTCGTTGGTGGGAGACTCTACCGCTGAAGTGGCTATTGCCGTGGGTGACCCGCCATAGTATATGGGTAATTAGAGACACGTCGTTTTAACGAGACGTTGTCACTAGGTATAACTGAACATTATTACAGTTGAGACTTGTACATTGGCGTACAATATTGGTTTCTATAAGGACGGGAGTTAATACTTGTTTATTATCTCGTTGTTTCGCCTTATTGTTCACGGTTATACTGTGTGGTTTATATTATGTGTATTGATGGTTGTGTTATTGTATGGATATTACTGTTAATTGTTTTACAGTTTAAATATAAAAAGGGAATTGCATGTAACGAATCTCATGCTCTCGACCAATTAATTGAGGGGTTTGAGGAGGCATGACGGGGCATGTGATAACATACTCAGCAGGGGCTGATTCCATACCACAAACCATTTTTATTTCAGGAGACTAGCTGGTGGGTCGACGCGGGGCGCGACAGTTGTGGTTACTTTTGTTTAGACTTGGTACGGTATGAGACTTCTGTTGTTTTGGACTTGGGTTTGTAAACCGAGGTGTATGTTGGTTAGACGCTCACGTGTACGGTTTGTAATAACGGTTGTTGTTGGATTTGTTTTAAATTGTTTAAGCACTACTATCTATCTCTTGTGGTCACTGCGGGAATACGTTTCGTATGTTGATTATCATGTAACTAGTTATCACCCGTATGGGCGAGTGATAACAGTAACACCATTAGAGCGACAGTCTGTTATTTACCGCTGCGATTTTTTTATTAAGTACGACGTTTATATTATAATTAGGAGCCGGTTTAGTAGGGGTGTTACAACTATACTAAAATATGAGAACTCATATGACCATACTTAACATATGTTTAAGCTAACCAAATGGTTCCCACCGTAAGTACTTACACCTGTCGGTTAAGCGTGCCTTTCTTTTCCCCTTATCAGTATAAACCCACCAACTATCTAGCCTACTTTGTTGACTCATCAGCATGATATCATTATTTATTTAGAAAACTTTCCACCGTAAGAGTCAAAATTGGATTTCCCTTCTTCATCCACTTCCACCCAGCCGAGAAGGTTAGTCCAAACCCTCTCTTTTCCTTTTCTTCCACCGTGAGCAGGCATGAACTTCAATGGAAGATCCCTCCTAATCTAGGTAAGCTCATGGCACATGGTTATGTTCATTCTCTTCATTTGTTTCTCCTCTTTCCAATGAGATCATCTACTCTTATTTTTATCCAGCCTATTGGTGTGAGTTGGAGCTGAAAGTTGTACCTGTTCTTGGCTAGGAACTAAGGAACCAGAAAAAAAATGAGTGAGATGTTATAAGGTAAGACCGTGTATAAACTAGCATATCTTTCCCTAAGTCAATACCGGTTTTGTTCTTTCTTTTCTCCAGCTCATTTCCTTCCTTTTTATTTGTAAAACCGGTGGCGAAATAGACCTCCTCAAGTGCCGTAACATTTGGAGCTGGGAACTCCATTTCAAGCTCTTGTAACAAGGTGAATTCTGCCCATTTCCTCACAATCATTACCGTGTTTAATTCTAGTGTTGGGATGGCATTTTAACACCTGTTCTTGGCCTCATTTCCAGACGTAAAACAACACTAAACAACCTTCCATTTTAAGGTAAAGTCTTGCTTAAATTAAGCTAATACTATACCTAAGTTAACTATGATATTATAAGACTAATATCCATGTGTTTTCTTGGCATATGTAAACTGCCCCAAGGCCTGGGAAGCTTGGAAAATTCTGCACAAATATGGAGAATAAATCCAAACATAAACATAGCAAGGTAAGCTACATTGCTACCTAAATGAAGTGCTAATTAAGTGTACAAGTGAGATTACTGTGCAAAAATTGATTAAAATGTATTTATGTGTATAGCCGAGAGCATGGAGGGAGCTTGGTTAATTTATGTGCTCAAAATCAAGTAAGAATACTAAACTTATATAATATAAAGTTTTCATGTCATATTGTTATATGGTCAAATATAACCGAGAGCTTAAGGAGTATTTAATGATATAAATGTGTATTATAATATTGTCTATTATGTGGCTAGCTTGTTTAGCTTGTAAGTTGGCTTATAATGCCATGAAAATGATTTAAGGGGTTAAAATATAGTTATAAGATTTTTTTGGTGTAAATGGGACAAACCGTGGGTTTGCAAGAATTGTTATGATCAAACTATGTATTAAAATGTTGTATAACATCTTTGATAAGTTAACCTAATGTTTATGTGACATATAATGTCATGGAATTAATTAAATAGTTAAAATATAATTTATAAAATATTGTACAAATCTATAAACCAAAACCGTGAGCAATTATGTCTTTTCTGACATTATTAGGTAATTTATATTATATATTAAGGTTTATACTAAAGCCACATAATTTAGGCCATTTAATTTAATGTTATATTAAGTTTTAAATGAATTTAGAGTAAAAATAAATACTACCGTAAGGTTTAGGGGTTTTAAGTAATTAAAAATAAAATTTAGGGGCTAATTATGGAATATAGCCAAAAACTATATATTAAAAGCATATTTTATGAATTATATTAAGCTTATTAAAATTTGGGGGCAAAAATGTAATTTTAGGAAAGTTGGGGATAAAACCGTAATAAAGAGAACTTGTGGTCAAACTGATGGTCAATGGGTCAACAAGGATCATATTAGGTGCCTTGACCAAGTTAAAAGATATAAATAATTAAACTATGGTTTTATTGTGTTATCATAAGTTAAATATTGAGTTTATAAAATTTATGGGGTGCAAGTGCAAATTACCGAAAAAGAGGGGCCAAGATTGTTAATACTATAGTTTATATCATTAATATAAAGTTCAGGAATTTGTAGAATTATATAAATGGCTATATTAATAAAAGTGTATAAAACTCAATTCTCCCATCCAATACTTCCTCAACCAATGCTACTCCTAGCATTCTAAATACCTCTCCTTACCATACCAATTCATTTCTAAGCCATCGCACTACCTATACCCAAGTTCCAACACTCCTTTTACAAAATTCTGCACATTAAATTCTCCTAACTTGTACAATGTATTCCTATACACTTTGCTACAAATTTACACTTCTTATTTCTCATACTATAATTAACCATTCCATAGCTACTAAACCTCTCTACTAATCCCAATACACCTTGGTTCTCCCACTCACCAAGTCACACGCTTAAATACATAATTCCTACTAAAATTTTGCCATAGTTCATCTACTTTCCTTACTTATTCACACATCCTTTCTCATCAAATTCATCCTATTCTAGCCAAACCACAAGGGTTCTACCAGCACACATACAAAATCCCAATAACCAATATTTCCTCGATCCACAATACAATACTCATATACAATTATTTGGCTCTAAGGCCTACAATCCACATACTTGCTCTTAAATACTCAAACTTCACAATTCTCAATACTAGTACAAGGTTTGGGTTCTTTAAATATTTTACCCATTCCCATTACTCTAATGCAATAGAATTTACATTAGGAAGGAGCTCTTACCATGAGCTTATACTTCCTTCTTTCCTTTTCCATTTCTCCTCTTGCTCTCTTTCTTGTCCAAATCGGTTTTATGGGGAATGGAGGTGCCAAACTCCATTCCCATCACCCAAGCACACAAAGACAAGCATGATTAATCTACTAGCCCTCACATTAACACTAATTCATTGGAGTGTTTAAAATACAAATTCTAGGGTTTACCTTTGGAGTGCTTTAGGAGGGGTTTTAGCCCTTGGTTCAAGAAGGTGTTCTCACCACCATTGGAGGGTTGAAGCAAAGATCCAAACAAGAGGAAAAAGGTAGAGAGAGAGACCAAAATCCGCCATACCAAGAGATGGAGAAAAGTGAGGTCTTTCATGGAGATCTTTACCTTGTTGGAAAGAGGAGACTCCAAGCTTCGCAATGGTGTGTTTTTCTCTTCAAATGGGGAATACCCATGGAGATGAAAGTCATCCTTTTCGAATTTTGAAAAGATAGAAATGTAGAGGAGGATGAGGGGATTGCAAATATGTAATTATTTTACATTTGGAGCTCAAATGGAGCTAGAGCATGAGGAAGAAAGTGAGGAAGCCATGGGAGCTTCCTTTGGGGCTTTGAAATCGCCCAACAAGAAGAGAGAGAGAGGGCAAAATCGATGGAGAGGGAAGGAGGGAAGGAGAGAGAAGAGAGAAATGAGGGGAGAGAGAGTGTGTGAGTGCTTTTTACTTTCCCACCTTTTGTTTTGACTCTACATTAATCAGCTAGTTACATGTGTGTGAGAGGGTTATTGACCCTTAAAAATCGCCCCACACATTACTGCTAGTTGGAGGTTTTGTCTTTTACAGAAAACGCTCGTTATTTTACCCAGTTTTGATACTATTCACTAACGGGCCCGTTTTTCTGGAATTTTCTCGTTTCTTTATTTTTATTGGTTATTAAGCTTCCAAATACTTAATAACTATTATTTAATGATTCATAATTTTTACGGGTCTGTTTGACCACTTAAGTCATGTTTTGGGTTTCCTCGAAAAACGGGCTAAAGCTCTTCCAATGGTATTTAACCTTATTTAGCGTGTTTTTTGCTTTTTAAGAGTTCTTTATTTCTTTCGGATTTATTTCCCTTACCAATACTTCATAATCCATTTAGGCTCTAAATACCTATAGGAAATTTAATCGCCATATATAAGGTAGGGTATTTCAATCTACCCCCCTTAAGAACTTTGTCTTCAAAGTTGTTCGAGGTTTTGGGATTACTATACTTACTCCTTTATACTTGTCTAGTGCCAACGTCATACATCCTTCATCCTTACGATTCCCAACTCCATCCCTCAAGGTTCCTACATACCATACTATACCAATCTACAATAGTTACTCCAATCCGCACTACTAATAACTATCCGGTTCCTCATTACCAAGCTCGTACATAGTGCAAAGCTATCCCCAAAGCAATGCAATACACATACAATCCCTCAGGCACCAAGGTCATCTAGACACAGGACTCCTCTATGTCCCGCTGTCCTTGGAATAATACAACATACTACCTTACTATCTTCTTCGGTACACCCTTCTAGCAGATCCTCATTCTCCATACTAAAGGAAATTCTTTCACTACTACCAATTAAAATTTTCTAAAACACACAACTTCAAATTCCAATTTATATTCATTACTTCTATCCTATGTGATTCTTGTGACCACTTAAGGGGAGCTTCAAGAATCGTTCAACCCTGATGTGATCAGCATCAGTGTTGAACTATCTTTCCACCCCAATTTGTGTTCGGTTTCCCTCGATCTGATCAGGATCAAGTTCGACTTCCCACATCAGTTTCTAGTAAACAGATAGTTGATTATTTCAATTTTCTATCTTTTTACTGCTTAGTCGTGATTACAATTTCATATATCTCCAAAGGATGGAATTCAGTCCATCAATCATCCTTACTCTACTTCCAAATACTTGCTTCAAGATTCAATACCTAAATACTCATTTCATCGTCTGTTACTACTTCCATTCACTACTCTCCTTCATCTCAAATATTCTAGCTAAGGACTACAGTACTTAGGAATTCGGTTGTCCTCGATTTACTTCCAATAACATACTTACGAATACACTACTCATGGTTACAATCCTCTACTACTCATAGTCAATCCGTACTACTTCTTTAAGGATACAATACTTGTGGAGCTCCGTCCACTACTCATTCTCAATTGTCTCAAGACAATCACCTAGGGAACTCAATTTCCTCTAGGTTATACATCAGTTTTATACCGACCCATGCATCGTAATACCATGTCTAACTTCAGATAGGCACACACTACAGGGATTATCGTTTCCCCAAGAGTTACTATACTCCTCTTTACTAATACTTTTACACTGTGGTTACAAGATGGGTATATTCATCCTATGGTATTCGCATCTCTTGTGCCCAATTACCACAGTTACAATATGAATGAATTCGTATGTTTATTTAACATAAGTACCAATCATCAATTCGATTCTCATTTGTGCTATGCACATTATAGTTTCTGTGTTTTGTTCATGAAACTTACATTAAGCGGTTTTCGCTCTACCCCCCTTAAAAGGGATTACGCCCACGTAATCTACCATATGTTACTATTAAACATTGGTTTACTCGATTTGAGCAATCTGAAGCGTTTAGCTTCACTACGATATACTATACAATATGCTCTGGTCAAAGGGTCTTAACCATACCAATGGTTTAGTCTTGTACCGAGGATTCCTATATGAGTTTATTTAACTCATAATTGATTCAGTTCTAGCCTATTCGGCTTCAAGGCATTAATAGCCATTCTTTCATACTTACCAGGTGTATTACATTTCCTAGCTAGGGCCCACTAGCTTCTGCTGCGCGACCCTGATAACTTGGGTTACTCACCCTTCATGTTATCCTTAATGTGTTATACAACACCTTTCTATCCCTCTATTGTGGAAATAAGGTTTACTAACAGTGTGGTATTCTTTTACCGCTGTTTGAACTCAATGAGTTTTAGATTGTAACCAGCTCTCTGGTAATCTATTACACGTACTATTCGTACTCCCACGATTATTCCCTAAGTTCCTCCGACTTGTTGTCGGGCGAGGTTAAGTCACTACCTAGTTGTAGTGCTTCCTCTGTTGTCACTAGCTTCTGAATTACACCAGTTCTTCTGGTTCAGTACAAGTGTTCTTTGCTCGTATGACCTTGCATTCTCAATGCGTCGGTCCAAGTGACTTTCTTTAGTCTTCTTTCACCTTTTTATTCCATTGGGATTCACATCTTGTGATTGTCAGTGTGCTTACACTGTTCGTGCCTCTTTGGCCTTAGGCCGCACGGTTTGTTGTTAAGCTTGCTTGACTGGCTTATGCCATGTTGTTGGTGAAAGGAAGGTTTACTACGGTTTACATTTCCCATATTCCTAGCTATCGCATTAGATCATTACTGCGCGAGTGCAATACCAAAACACTCAGTCATACAGAGTGGAGAGGCGTAAACGCTTGGCAGTAAATCACTTATGTGATAATGAATATTTCTGCTTGTCATCTCATACTTATACTTCGTGTCATTGTCTAACTACTTCCTCATAGCGGTCGCTTGTTGCGCACCGTATTCTTACTCACTATACACATCGTTTTTACGGTCTCCGTTACTGTGGTAGCTTACCTTTACTCCTTGCCATTATCGTTGGCACCATTTCCTTATGGTGTACATACCCTAGGAGGTTCCTAGTCATATGTATGACGGTTGCCGTAGTATTCCGCAATAATATCATCTTCCCATTGTGGGGTTGTTCTATTTCAATTTAGGTTTCATGTGTAGGTTAACTTACCTCACATTACTTCCTCATTCATGATATAGTTTGCCAAATAACTTGGTTGACCAAAGATGAAGTGGTTTATCGGGTTACACGTTCTCTTGAGCGCCGGTCATTCATGGTGTGCAATATGCACACTCATTGATTGTTTTGACAATTACTGTCTCCATAGTGCTGAGCATTGATCATAGGCTCTAGCTATGCGGTTTTACTTTTGCATGTACATTACCGGGACATCCCCAAAACTTCAAGGGTTTTCTGGTCCCGTTCTCCAATTGGAGGGTATTCTATCACTAACGAGTGAAGGTTCTTGTTGAGGGGTTGTCCCACTCGTAGGTCTCATGACGAGGTTTACTATGTTAGTCTTTGTTTATGTACCTTTGCCATTTATACAATGGTTCACCACATGTTTGGGCGCATAAGGAGTATGCTTACTCCTTCGAGCTTTGATGCTCTTAAGCGATGTGCTTCTATAGTCCACAGCCTCCCGTAGGCGTAGTGGGTTGGAAATCTCATTTCCTTATTCGTTGTCTCTTTGCAGTATCTATATGCACAAGTTTTGTTGTTATGGTAGACGGAAGCCTCTTTCTAAGGGTTCACATCATCACCGCATGGTGGTTTCCTGTTAATGAGAGGTATCTTTCCTCAAGTTTCTCGTAGTGTCCAAGCGTGGACTAGGCCATTGTTGGCGTTATTACCATTCACGTGCCTCTGTGCTACCATTGCTACAGAAGGTATGAAGGTAATTAAAAGCTTGTTGACTGTATACCAGACTGATGCTCTAGTGACAGCGACTCTAAGTTGACCATTACTCCAAGCCCCTCAGGAGGTTGGGTTTGAATTGATGGTCCAGTTGTTGATTTCTTGTCATATGAGACAATATCTCTTGCAAGTCTTATTATCAAATGGTGTGGTTTTGCAACCATTTTAGTTTACACAACGTATTTGGTTTGTGGCCATTAAGCCTTATTGCTGCAAGCTATGCTCTTTGCAAGCTTACCCGCGTTCCCACTCCTAATATACCATCACAGGGTTGGGGTTATTACTGGGCTCCATGGCAAGTCGTGACATCACGCTTCCATTCATAGGAGGCCCTTTAGGTAAGCTGATGCTAATTTAGGGTATTTCCTGTTAAGTGAAATCCCTTCGGTATTCTGACCGAATATTTGTTCTAGCTTCCGTGCTCTTATCAAGACACTTGTTCAACTGCTATTATCTCAGACACCCTTCAAGGATTGCTCCTGGGTGCCGTCAGATCACGCCGTTACATCCGGCTGATGTTTATGATATGCTGTGTCTACTATACCGCCTTGTGGTATTGTATTTGAGCTATCCCCTTTAGGGTTATAGCGTCTCCCATTCTTGGGTAGGCTGTTTGTACTTGCTCCTAGTGCTTAAGACTAGGTTTAATATTCTCTTAGATGGTGGATTATACCTTGAGGTAGTCTTGGGGTTGCTCCTGGGAGTTCTGTCCCGTTTGTTGAGCATTGTTGTGTTAATGTTAGGCTTTCGCCTTACTGTGTTCAGGCTGGGTATACTTCCCAGCTGCCATATAATCGTTTGAAGTCCTTGAGACATATCTAATGTCTATACCTACTAGTCTACGCTCTTCGCGCTTCCTAGTCCTCATTCCTTATCCTCAGATGGATTCTCTGAGCTCTTCCATGCTTATTCCTTAGCTGAGTTCCTTCCCCTTGATCGTCTGAAGTGTAAGCTGTTCTGGTTTGAACTTACTCATGGTTCGTAGGATGGAGTTGACTACTTCCCGTGTTTCATACACTACATGTGTACATACGTGGGGTACCATATTGGTACGTTACCACTTACCTAACTAATGTCAGGCCCGCAAGCTCCTTCGGAGTGCGGTTGTCCCACATCCCGTAATAGGGTACACTCGTAGTGCTCGTCACACGCCTAAGTGAAGTATTCTGTTGTCAACTCATCTTGTATCATTCTATGATACTCACCGTAATTCTGTTGGGTTGGTTTCAAAATCCAAGGTTTTTAAAAGAAAGGTTGTGGTTTTGAAAGAAAAATTTTGGGTTTTAAGATTATGGTTCGGTGTTAAAAGCAGTTCTCCATGGCATAGCCATGCATGAGTTCTTGACCGAGCCCAGCTTCTTGCTGGCTGGTATGTCCTTTGTGCAATGGTCAGGCCGTCAGGCCTTTCCAAGGCTCCATTCTTCCAGTTTTTAGGATTTGTGATCCTGTAGTTGCTTCATAGTAGTCGCGGTACATTGCTATGTACTTGCGGCGTGTTAGGATTCCTTTACATATTTTTGTCCTTACTGCACTTGTTGTGGCAAGTGCGTGGTACTGGTGGTTTTTAGGTAATCCTATACCGATCACGGTACTACTCCTTCGCTGTTTCGGTAGCTCCGTCAACTCTTCTGAGTGACTCCTCAATGATCTCGACACGGCTGTCGTAGATCTGGGTATTTCTCCAATCCTTGGAGATTCCCATTCATTCGCTTTATGCTTTCCTTTGTTGCTCATTCCCACACGTTTGCTGTGGTTACTGAGCCTTAGCCTGTTTAGGCACTACTATCGTAGTCCTATCGGTTCATATCCCGTTGATATTCTTGTAGCTGCGTAAGCTATGTCGGCCATGTATTATAACCTTTTGGCATCGTAGTTTTTGAGTTAATCGCTCTTGACTATGTCCTTAGTCAGCTAGTACACCGTTGTTGGTGTTACCTTACTATTACTGTCCCGTAGACTTGTGTCTCGGGTTTTGTTACAGCTCCTTTTTCCACTCCGTCGCGTTTAATGCTTCTTTTCCAGCTGCTGGTTAGTTAGCTAGGTTCTGCGACTGCTAAGCATGTCGCCCATGCTGTTGCAAGTTATAGCCTCCTTGTGGTTAGAGTGTTTATACTACCGCTATTAAGTGCGGTTATTGTTGTTCAACCGGGATCCATTTCCGGGTCTTCCATTTCTTGGAATCTACCATACGTCGGTTCTTGTTTACTGTGTGATTGCTTCACAACTGCCAGATCGGGTTTTCCCCGAGCATGAGAAGACTTTTCTTCTCTCTGGCGTTCTTTCCCAAGTTATACAATGGGGTTTACGGTGGGCGGGACTGGTGTTGTAGGTATCCGGTACTCACCGGGAGTTCCTAACTAGCATCTCTCTGATGCTATCACTCAGCCCATAGCCCTAAGCCTCTAATTCCTAACTCGGGATTTCATAAACTCGGTATTTCCAGTCATCAGAGCGATACTTCGCTCTGATACCACTTTTTGTAACACCCCTACCGCTCACACTGTAATTACCGTCCAACTCCTTATACATTCGTACTCTCGCAGCGGACACATACTTACTCAACGGCGGGTGATACAACGCGTTAGCCACCCACGTGACTAACAAGGCTACTACTACATACAGCATCGGTCTGATGGACCGGAATATCCGAGTACTACTCAATACAATACATACTCTCATTACATACTGAATACTACAATACTCCATTCGATACAATACTCCATTCAATACCTTACTCCATTCAATACAATACTCCCCAATTCCGTACAAGATAATACACTACGCATACCGAGTTTACTAGGTTCCAAAATCAATACAGTACTTCTCCCAAATTCATACACACTCACTAGGAGTCAATCTGCTACCCATTCCTCACAAACTAGATACTTCTAATTACAAGGCGCGCCACCGGCCTCTTACCTTGACCGTATCCGCTCCGGGTACCTGCACACTAAAAACGTTCCCCCGAGGGGGTCAGCTTTCGCTGAATATGATAACCGCATACCCCGCGTACTAGCGAGGGTACGCCGACCACTTGGTCAAATACATGCAATTCATTTTGCAATACATACATACATTCATACATGCCTTCACTCACGATACTACAATACTACACAAGATATACATACATACGCACAGTACCATACATGCTTGGAAGACAATACAAGCCAACCAATACTTACCTACCATCTTTCGGGTTACACCTACACAACACATACTCATTACATACCCAATACGCAATACGGAGGTACAATTCTCCAATACATACAAAGGTCCAGTTAGCTTCATTACACACCCGGGTTAATCGGGTGTTCGATACTCTTTTACTTCCGGTCAATGACTTACAATAGTCAAGACCAATACACATACAATACTTACTTCTTACATACTTTACTTCCAGTTAAGTCGGTATGACCTCCGGGCAGGGATTACTACATCCCACCACCGGGCTTTAGGGTGGCCCACTAATCCAGAATGCTACCCATTCAAGGGAATTGGTCCATGGAAAAGATTACAGCCAGGATTCGGATCCAACCTCTTGTGTTTCCTTATCCTCACGCGTGGCCGAAACTATATCGGACTTCTACTCATTCCATTTTACTCATTACTCAAGTCAGGAGTTAGAATGTTAGGAATTAGTAGAAGTCAGTACTTCATTTCCATACATACATACATACAATACGCAAGTACACAATACTTACACATACTTCTCATTTCCATTCATTCATTTCATGAATTATACAAACTAATTGTTCAAGAAGATACGACAAGAACAAATAGTTCAAACACAGTTAAGTGCAATATAAATCCGATTCGTGCATTTATCTTATTGGTGATCACATAAGCACACAAATCGGGGTAACCAAGTTAGGATACAGGGCATGAAGAAATCATACCGTACACCGTCGTATTCGCACTACCGGTTCCTTGGAGATCAACTATTTGATTCCTATACATACATGGAGTAACATGATCAATGATCTATTATTGATCTAACTTACTCCCTCATTGATACTTTCAATATTTACTTATCACTTCATTACTTTCTTACTTGATTATGAAACCTTCCTTTTCTTTACTACTTCTTAAACTTGTTTTCTTACTCATTTACTTACTTTCTTGCCATTACTATTTCATTAAGGTGTATTACTACCTACATATGCTTATGTGTATAGGCATATATATAGATGATTACTATAATCATATAATAAAACATTTTTTTTTGTTTGACTTGACCGAACTTGCAAGTCCGGTCGCAAGTTCGGTCCAAGTCAGTAGGCTACATCGTGTGAAAATTCCAGGGCCGACCGACCTTGCAAGTCCGGTCCCAAGGTCGGTCCATTCCAGTAAGTTCCCTTCATGAGAATTTTAGCCCGACCGACCTTGCAAGTCCGGTCGCAAGGTCGGTCCATTCCAGTAGCTTGCATTACGGGAATTTTTCTGGCCGACTGAACTTGCAAGTCCGGTCGCAAGTTCGGTCCATTCCAGAAGGTTTCTGACGGAATAAATTTTGTGGTCCGACCGAACTTGCAAGTCCGGTCGCAAGTTCGGTCCATTCCAGAAGGTCTCCCGTCTTTGTAATTCTGGGCTCGACCGAACTTGCAAGTCCGGTCGCAAGTCCGCCGGCCCAGTACTCTTCAGTTTTAAAAATCTGTTTTTCAGTCCTCTCTTTTACCCATTACTTCCCAAATCTTCCTACATGTAATCCCTCATGTTTTAGTGCCATTTAGGCTTCCTAACCTCAATCCATCCACAAAATCCATTACTGAATCCATCAATCAATTACACAATTCCCTTACTCCTTTTTCACACTTGTAACATTTTTGTTACACTTATGCTACAGGTTCTAAACTCATTCTCCCATCCAATACTTCCTCAACCAATGCTACTCTAGCATTCTAAATACCTCTCCTTACCATACCAATTCATTTCTAAGCCATCGCACTACCTATACCCAAGTTCCAACACTCCTTTTACAAAATTCTGCACATTAAATTCTCCTAACTTCTACAATGTATTCCTATACACTTTGCTACAGATTTTACACTTCTTATTTCTCGTACTACAATTACCATTCCATAGCTACTAAACCTCTCTACTAATCCCAATACACACCTTGGTTCTCCCACTCACCAAGTCATCCTTAAATACATAATTCCTACTAAAATTTTGCCATAGTTCATCTACTTTCCTTACTTATTCACACACATCCTTTCTCATCAAATTCATCCCTATTCTAGCCAAACCACAAGTGAAATACCCCAAATCTAATTAATATTATTAAACCATTATTTTATGGACAATAATCCTAATATAAATCATTTCTCGTACGCATGCAGACCTATGCATGAGAACGTTACGTAAAAATAGTCGTTTCTCCATAAACGCTAAAACGCCTTAGAAACATGTGATCGAGCATGACCTTGTATGACCTTCTAAAACTTAAACCAAATGGTCATACACTCATTATATGAATATATAAACATATTCCCTAGGCTATATTCAGTCAAATACGCAAAATGCTCGGGAGTGCTCACGCCGCTCCTTAAAGCACGAAAAGTCCGGAGGAGTGCCGAGGTGGCACGAACTCCTATAAAATTAATTCCTAGAGTTACTAAAATCATTATTAATTATTCTAAAGAGAACCCACGAAGTGGTTTCTCAAAATTCAGCAAAAACCACAGGAGGATTTCTTAGCGCTCCTTTTTGCCCGGGTGTGCCCCGATGGCCCGTAAATTATGTCATGGGTTGATGTAACCCCATATAACTCAGTGTAACATCTTAATATATATTTATTTACCATAATAAGTGTTTATAAGCACTTGGAACTCATAAAGACAATTTATTTCCCAAAATATCCTTAGAGCACAAAAACGCACCTTCGGGTGTCACGAAAATGCGTTTTACGCAATTACCTTGAAATTTTTGAGGAGCCACGAGTTGACAGTATTAAAAGGAGATAAAATGACCATCTAAATCAATTGATGGCAATACTAAATTCATACTACAAATAGGGGCGATTTTTGAGACAAAAAGCTACCTAAAATCAGCATTTTTACCTTAAAAGTTTCATTTACTAATAAAAATGTACCAATTAAATGCTGGAACCTACTACACATATTAGTATGGTCTTAATACAATATAGTGTAACCAAAATAAAAGGAAAAATTAATTCCAATTTGTCCCTAATGCATGCGTTAATTCATGTCTAAATGGGCTAGTTTTGCAAAAAATATTGTCTTGGTAAATAATGACTCATCTAGCATTATTTATATTAATATGACAAATAAATCTGTAAAGAGGAGCCTACATTGTCGATGACCTGCAAGAAAAACAAGGAGAAAGTTTAGCTTTGGCAAAAGTAATGAAATAATACACAAAATAACAACTTGCATCTACTTTATGCAACTTGCAAGTATACAAACAAACAGCCATGTTATAGCATGAATGACCACCGATTTTGGAGCTGTAAAGAAGGGAATATTTGCTTCATTATTTAGTCAAAAGAATACCTTACCTAACTAGTATAATTCATAGTCAAAATTAGACAACAACAATTGCCTTGTACAGCCCCTTATGTCCGAATTCAAGCATGAAAAGGAGTTCAAATTGTCTTATAAAAATTCAACTAAAATACCTAGCTAACCTAGCCATGTGCTAATGTTTTAATCATCAAAAATCAGATGTTATATAGCAGCCCATGTTACCGAAATTATGAAGAGAATGAAGACAAGGAATGACATGTATACTACTTTGAAAATTCAAAAGAAAAACACATAATTAACTTACTTTGTCTTCTAGCTTCAACTAGCAATTAAAGTCTCCAATATGCCTTAGCACTCATCCGAAAATGTGCTGGGAACATGGGCATCCATTGAGCCAAACCAAACAATGAATAAACAAGGGAAAAGATTAGTCAAATTTGACATTAAATTATCAAAAAAAATTCCATCAATTCTTACCTTATTTTCCTACGTGAGCATTCATTCTTCTTTGCCCTTCACACCACCGGTTGGGTAAGCTTCCTTGCTCTCTTTTATTCTTCTTCCTTCCTAGCTTCAAGCTCCAACAATGGAGGTTTAAGTTCTAACTCCATTCTATGTCAAAATTCCTAGCTAATTCAACAAAGCAAGAGTCAAGTAGCAGATCTGTTCAAGAGGTCTGACTTCGGGAGAGATTCTGTAATTTTCAGTAAGTTATCTCGAAATCTTCCCAACATCAAACTTGTTCCTCTTTGAATTATCTTTCCATACATATAAAGAACATTAATTTTCATGGTGTATTCAGTTCTGGGTGAACAAAAGAAGTCGAAGTGGTTCACAGCAGAAATCTGTTCAATAGGTCTCAGTTCGGGAGATATTATGAATTTTCAGTAAGTTATCTCAAAAACTTCTCAACACAAAAGTTGTTCCTCTTTGAATTAGCTTTCCAGGCATATAAGGATCATTAATTTTCGTGGTCATTTCAGCTCTGGGTGACAAAAACCGCAGAGAGTGCACAATCTGGAAATTTCGGTAAGATGAGGTGATCCTTATCTTCCTCCATATGGTGTCTATAATTAGTGACGAATTCTTGAGCTTCTAAACCTATATTCTCTTCATCATTTCATGAAGGAAATCTAGATCTACAATCCTCTCAAGGTCTACCAAAAATTCCTTGAAAAATTCCTAAGGTAAACTCTTATAAAACTACTCCAAATATTATTTATAAATTCTTGTTAGAAGTCTAACAAATAGATCTCCAACATGTGTACAAGGAGGCCGAAAATACCTTCATCAAAATAGCATTTGGAGAGCTTGGAATTCAAGGAGAAATCAAGTACAAGAATTGTCTTGAATTAAGAAGTAAGTATATAATTAAGGTTATTTAAGTTTAAGTTTGATTTAAGCTTCAAACTCTGATATAAAAATTTAGTATAACCTTTAGATAAATTAAGGCCGAAAATATATGGACTATAATGTCAATAAAATAATTTATAACACATAAGGTAAGATTATTACCTTAAGGTATAAAAATGTGTCACGAAAATTAATTAGGATACACATATATTCAAACCGAAATATTTAAGTATTAATTGCTCTATTTTGAGTTTATAATCATTCTAAGTCATTAGCATAATTTTTGGAAGTGTTATATGACTTATATACATTTATATGTATTTATTATAAGGTTTAAATCAAGTTTTTAAAACTATATGGTAAAGGAATATTAAAACCGAGAGCAAGGTATTTCATTTGATGATTTTCGAGATATATATAAGTGTAATAGCTTATATTATAAATTTTGGGAATATTAAAAATAGCTACAAGTCTTTAGATGGCTAGTTTAGAAGTTATGTGGTTAAAATGTAAATTTTAAAAGGTTTGGTGTAAAACCGAGAAACATATAAGTTTATGGGTATATTAATGTATTAAGTGTGAAATTAGACTATGGTCAAAATATTGACCGAAAACTTTAAGTTAAAATGATTTATGACATGAGATATTAAGTTTATAAAGGTTATGGGGTGAATATAAAATTTATAAGAGTTTAAATATAAAACAAGATTTTATATGGGGCGAATTCACAATTTGTAGAAATATAAGTGTCCACTTGGTTATTAAGGAAATTAAATATTAAAACTATAGTTTATAAGTGAATATATAAATTATGTAAAGTTTTTGGGGTTAAAGAGTAATTATGAAATTCTAAGACAAAGCCGAAAATTAATGAGGCTAGTTGGTGATTTATAAAAGTTAAAGTGTTCAAATAATAATTACTAAATTTATGGTGGTGGTTTAGTGAATTAATTATTTAAGGAAATAAAACTATGTAATATAATGTATTTTGGAGTTTAATGTAAAGTTTAAG
Organism: Limonium bicolor; assembly: GCA_023374045.1. NCBI lineage: Eukaryota > Viridiplantae > Streptophyta > Magnoliopsida > Caryophyllales > Plumbaginaceae > Limonium > Limonium bicolor. The sequence continues at coordinate 16,910,185 of CM041782.1, forward strand.
AAATAAATGAGGTTATAATATATTAACCGAAAAGTGTGTTGTAACTATGAGATTAAAAATTTTGTAGGTCCTATATGGATATTTAAGATATTTAGAAAAGAAAATTATGATTTAAGGATTTAAGGAATTAAAACTATATGATATACAAGCACAAGTAATTTACTTGTAAAAGGAATAATATTATTTGGGTTTAGTTTGTGGTTAATAAAAGATATGTTAATAACATGTCCATGAATGACATGTAAATATAAATTGAGATTTATTAAGAGGTTATGTCATTTAGACAATTATATATAAATAACATAAATAATACATGTGTGTGAAATATATATATTTTAGATTTTCAAGTAAATCAAAAGGAAATGAGAATAAGTGATTAAGGGATTAAAACTAAGGTTATATAGTTATAAGGAATTTAATTGTAACCAATAAATATTATTTATGGTTAAGAGGAGAATAACAAAGAATTATAAGAATATAATGTCCATGTGTGACATATATAGTTAAGAAATTATAAGTTGTTATGTCACTTAGACAATTAAAAATAAATAACAAATATAGTGCATGAATAAATATGTATATATATTTATACACTAAAAGATTTAGAAATAAACCACAAGGAGTGACAAATAAGTTATACATCCAATCATAAGGTAATTAAAAGAAATTACCACACAATATAAGTCTTATAAATTAGGACTACATGTTTTAGAAATATATAAGTACCTTAATTAATTATAGGGGAAAGAGGTTAAAAGAACTACCTAAATATAAAGGAATAAACCTCACATTTTTTTTATAAGTGCTGGAAACCCAGTTACAAAGGCAATACTTCGGCATAAAGCCTTTCTCGCCACAATAGAAAGCTAAGAAGAAAACAAGAAAATTAAACTACTTTGTAAATAAAAGAGTGAACAAATTTCTAGAAGATAAGATAACATGGTCCGAAGGAAGACTCTCACGACGGCACCTCTAAAGGGTTTGGGGCCCCAATCCTTATTATGCAGGGTAATCATCATAAAGCGGTGATCTGATAGCCGCCACGGATTTGCCGTAAGTTGCACTCCAGGGAAAGATGTAATCCACTCCGCTTGAGCGAAAACTCGATCGATACGGCTCATAGATTTCTTATTCCGCCAAATGTATTTACAGCCATGAAGGTCAATCTCAACTAGACTCATTTGTTGAATACAATCTCTCAAGTCTTCCATGCCTCTTGTTCTGAGGGAGTCATTGCCACGTTTTCGATCACTACCCCGACATAGCCCACAAAGGAATTAGTAGGCCATGATACTTCGATCGCTATCCATCGTTCTTTCTTGCATGAGTTGTGAACGTTTATGACACTAGGATTCCACATAACTACTAGACCTCCAGATTGACCGAAAGCGGGGACTTCAATCATGTTTGTATTATTTCCTTGTCCCCAAAGATAGTGCCACCTATCTAGTGGTTGCGACCGATGGGTTTCTAGAACCGCCATTATGTTTAACCCGGACTCCTTTACTTCTCGTTGTAGCATTGCCCACTTCTCTTTTTTGTGGTTGCCTCACATGAAATAACGAATATGAAATCGTTTCATGAAACAATAAAATTATTAAACGAGAGTTACATAAATTAACACTCTCAGGTTTATCCTATTTTAGGACATTGTTTGACCAGACGTTGACCGGGAACTAAACAAGTACAGTCTACGGTGAACGGTATGGAATTATTGCAGTCTTCTTTCTACCTGTAACACCCCATCCAAACTAACATACTTACAACAAACTGCAGCGGAAGAACAACCTCATCACATTACTAAACTTGTTGGTGTTACACGCCGTTAGCCACCCACGTGGCTAACAAGGCTAATACATACACAATGTACCGGTCTGATGGGCTAAATTCCCGAGCAACTATACATTACTATCCCTTTCCATTAACACAACAACAACATACACCTTCCAACTATACCGAGTATTTATAAACTGGTGCCGACAACAATTTCGGTCTTACTACACCTACTGTATACATACACTTTAAAAGTTTACCCATGTACAATGACTACCCGTCCTACTCTCGAACGGCTTCCAGCACTTCGTACCTGAAATAGGAAAAGAAGAGAAAGGGGTGGCCCCAAGGGGCTCAGCACCTTTGCTGGTATGGTAATCCCGCAGCCCACATGCTACCGGGCCACGCACAACTAATTGTCGTCTTAACATGCAGTTGATTATATTTAAATCATGCATGTAACAATAAACACACAATCACTTAACATTTCGCCTCAATGGGCTCAACAACCGGATAATACATCCTTACTTAATAAGTCACTCAAGGTATTCATCATCCCTAGAGTGTTCCTCCTCTGATGGAGCTACTTCCTTAATAGACGGCACATACCCTTAAAGCGGGTTATCCTTAAACGCCTCTTATCACAAACTGGGAGTCATATCCATGATCCACACACTTCACATTTTACAACTTATAACATACACTACATAACAACACTTAACAACACTTTGCACGTTTCCATGTGCACAACATAACACCGCAATAAATATTGCATCACAACAAAACACATGACACAACGGGAATGGTTCTCTTAGGAACCGACCCAAACATCACTAACACACTGGTGAGCCTAGAGATTGTTGCCAGTCTCATGATAAGCTCGTTACATAACTCGTTACCGTCTCGTTAAATGGACGGTTAACTTAACACAAGGTGTCTCGGATATAGTGATCCAAGCACACCGAAACAAACATAACAATAGTATGCCCCTGTGGCCCGACGTGAGTCAGTAATAGCCTTGGTTAAGCTAAAGGGTAGGTTGGGAACCAAATTGGAAAACAACCAATACATACAGAGAGGATCGAACCTGCTATGACAACGACCCCCATACTCACACGCGTGGCCGGAACAGACCGGACTCCTCATTCCCCCCGTTAGCACTTATTAGAAGTTCATCTTTGAACTTTATTAAGCAATCACAACATTGAGTTAAGTCTTGTCAGACATACACAAGGGAAAAGAGAGTCATACATTCACATACAAACATCACACACAAACATCACATAACCAACTCACGCATAGCCGTGGTTAGAACGTTCCTTAAGTCGGAAACGTTATTACCGGATACCGTTCTCTTACGTTTACCTAATAGTGGTTAACTAGCCCTTCAAGCGCATTAGAGGTTACCGGTATCGGCACGTAAACATACAATAACAATAATGACTGTAAACTCGTTTCATGATTTATATCATAACGTGGCAAACATACAGAAAAACACATTGGCATACAAGCCGGTGTAATCCGTTAGGACACAGGTTGCAAGAAAACCATACCTGTCACCGGAGTCCACTTATCCTGTCCATATATGTTCCTCGAGCAATTCTCGAACAACTGTTGACATCACACGTGTTTTCATTAACATCGGGGTTTGCTTGATCATTTAATGTCAATGCTTAATGTTTTCCCCGTTAACTTAGTTACATAACTTAACATTTTTAACTTGTTTTACTCTCACATTTTAATACAACTTTTAACCCACTTAGGTGTCATTAAAACTCCCCTAACATGTCCTTAACATCCTTATAACATCATTACCTACCAATCCCCATCATCACATATCACTTCATAACCTTAAACCATGTTTTTGGTCCGACCGACCCACCGACCGACCCACAACTGGGTCGGTCAATTACAGAACCCTTTTACTTCCTTACAAACATGCCTGTCCGACCCACGTCCGACCCACCATTCTGGGTCGGTCCATGTGCGAACATTTCCTTCCTTTGAAACTTGCCCGACCGACCCATGTCCGACCCACCCTTTTGGGTCGGACCATTACCGAACACATTCCTAACATTTAACAGAGGCTCGACCGACCCAAAAACTGGGTCGGCCCCTGGGTCGGTCGCCTTCTAAACTTACCAAAACTTTGCCAAATCTTCACCAAACTTCTCCTAAGGCCTCTTAATGTGTTCTAACATCATTTGGCACTTCAAACACACCCTTAAGATATTCTTAAACACTCACAAAACTATTTTTCCTAATTCCTTAAACCTTTACTTATATCTCCACAAAATTCCTAACACTTACCATGTTTTCTCCTTATGATTTCTAGGTGGCATTTCACCTATAATGACCACAATACCAAGGTGTTTCCTCTACACCTTATCATCACCTCTCAACTTCTTTTCTTACTAACTATATCTCCTTTTTCACATCATACCTAAACATCACTTATTCCTTGACACCAACCTTACCTAAACCTTAAACAACTTCTCCAAGACTTTAATACATTCACAAAACACCCATTGAATTCCTAGAACTTCCAAGACAACAACTAAACCCTTGCATCAGTCTAAATCACCTTATTACATGCTTTCTTCTCAAGTAAACATTCAATCACCTTTAACACTTCCTAGTTCACCAAAACTCACTTAAAACACTTAGAACTTCTCACACATTTTCCCAAATTTGGCCATAGCTTCTCTTGTATATACTCACATCCAAACACTTAGGTTTTTACCTTATTTCACTCAAGACACCTAAAATCCATCAAACACATTTTTATACACAAACTTCACACATTAAGCACTACATCACAATATAGTGCATAACTTAAATTGCTTGGCACTTAGGCCCTTAAATGCATGGCTCTTAGGCCCTTAAATTGCATAAACCTTAAACACTGAATTTCCCACATAATAACGCCTTTGACCTGCAAATACATACACCAAAACATATGTTCTTTTACTAGTCTCCTTGAGAACACTTTACTAGGTCACTCACCATTTGCTCTTTAGGTAGTTTTAACAAGCAAATCAAGCTCATTTTCCTAAGGCATTTAAACTACATTGAGATAGTTTGTTTACCTCTTTTTCCTCACAAATTTCTTTCTTGTTCCTTGTGAAACCGGTAGGGCATTTGGTCCCTTTTCAACTATTAAACATTATACAAACAATAGAATGAGTATTCAAGCATTGTGCTTCATCTCATTGTAAACCCTAGTTACATATATTGTTTTAACACATTAAGGTAATTGTTTTACCTTGGAATTGGAAGAGAACTTGAATAAGTATCAAGAGAAGACTCCTCCTAGCCCTTGGAAGATTTAGATGGAGCTAAAACAAGCAAGGTAAATACACCATGGTGAGGTGAATTTTCGGTCAACATGAAAACATGGAGGAAACATGGATTTTCTTTGAGTTTCCTTACCTTGAAGCAAAGGAGAACAAGAATATGTGAAAAGATGAGCTCAAGCTCCTCCCATGGTGGTTTCTCTTGGCACCGAAATGGAGGTTTTGAAGTTTTGAAAAGACAAGATTGTAGAGCTTGGCTTAACTAAGAGAATGGTGGTGTTTGTTTTTGATTTGGTTAAGTGAGCTAGGTTTTACATGTGGTCAAATGGACTTCCATGGTTGTATTATGTATCACCGAGAGAGAACAAGAAGAAGAGAGGAAGAAGAGAGTGTGGAACCGTGGGAAGTGAAGGAAAGGAAGGGAGAATGAAGATAGAACTTACTTTTTGAAGATATTTAAGTCTTAAAGCAAATAGTAACTATGAGTCACATTTATTTACTTAACAAGTTAACATACTTGGTGACTCCTCACTACAAAAACCGGCCCCCTTTAATATAACAAGGGTATTTTAGTCTTTGTTTGTCAATTAAATTACTTAACATAACATATGTTATATACTAGCTTGTAAAAATTACTATTCACAAATACAAGGCACATAGAAGTGAAATTTTTGATTTCCCACTAATATGGCCACCCAAATGTGATACTATATAGTACACATGTTAATTAAAGAGTAATGATGGACATTTAGCCATTCAAAACTCATTTACAACAATTTTTCAAAAACGTGCTTTAAGACTCCTTAAAGCACATTTTGTGTTTTAACTTGTTTTCAAGCTTGGTTTTCTTTAGTAATTGATTTAATATGTTCATTAACATATAAATAAGGTATAGGTATGACCATTAGGTCTTATACACATTTATCCCAAGCTTAGAGCATATTTTTGCTCTTATTGACTGTAAGGTATTTTCTTATGTTTTATTTGGTTTAACTGTCCACCAAAGTTTCTTAAGGACTTATTTAGCCTTATTAAATCATAATTAAATGTTATCAAGTCTTGGTAGGCTCTTTGGGTCCTAACCAAGTTCACTCATAGCTTAGAGCATGTTTTTGCTCAAACTGTGTCTTAGTGCTTTATTGCACTTTACTATGTTTTAAATTGTCCACTGATGTTTCTAAGGCACTTTTTAGCCTTTACATACCATAATTTGATATTTAAACCACATATCAAGGTTTGGGGTATTTCAATCTACCCCCTTAAAAGAACTTCGTCCTCGAAGTTCACACTTTTCACATATCATTAGATTAGAACACAGTAATCACTTGGAAATAAACTTCCTTAACCAAACACACTTTACATCACAACCTCGGACTTGATGGTCCGGGCAACACATTCACATCCACACATAACATAACATATCCACATGATAACCTCGGACTCTATGGTCCGGGTATCTTAACAACACTTACACATACATAACAACCCCTTTGACTCACTGGTCTTGGGTAACCTAACAACATTTGGACACATAGGTCCTGGTAACATAACAGTCTTTAGACACATAGGTCTATGTAACACCACACATTTAGACTCATAGGCCTTGATAGTATACACTTTAGGAAATCCAAGTCAAAACAACATTCATTACACTTACCACACAACATGTCAGAGCATGTATAGCAATCAAAAATATCCTTGATATACACTGTGATCCCGCAGAACACGGTCGCGATGGACACCTTCCGTCCCCGTGCCTTTAGGAGATTAAAACAATCACATAAGTTTAAAATTTCCTTGTGAGGTTAAGTAAGAAGACTTTAATTATGTAAAGTATCCACCAACGTTTTTATAAATACCAATTTAAAATCCTTTTGAAAACCACACAACTCCAAGTCCAACTTAAGCTCTTTGCTTCTTTTATTAGTGTGGTTTCGTGACCACTTATAGGGAGTTTCAAGAGTCATCCAACCCTGATGTGATCAGCATCAGTGTTGAACTATCCTTCCACTCCAATTTGTGTTCGGCTTCCCTTGATCGCATGCAAATCAAGTTCCACCTCCCACTTCATTTTCAAGCATCAAGTAAGTCACTCATTTCCAATTTTCTATCTTTTGAATCATTCTAGTCATGATCACAACATCTCCAAAGGATAGAACTCCGTCTATCAGTTACCTCCATCCACTTTTAATCCTGTTGCCTAGGGAATCTTATTCTCACTAGGTTCTATGTCGGTATCATGCCCTTTCATGCATCACTTATATTATATATACACATATATTTTATCCAAAATACAACACCTGGTTTTACATTTATACACTGTCGGGGCTTTGGTTCCCCCGGGAGTTTCTCTACTCCCCACACTTGTACAATCACACACCACTGTTAACAAACACACACACTTATCACAATGGTATTCGCATCATCTGTGCGCAATTACCACAATTAATCCATGAATGAATGTGTATGTTTACGTAACACACACACCAATCATCAAAACAAACAATAATTTTGTGCTATGCACAATATGAGTCACATACACTACGTACACTTGTACGGCAATATACACCAAGTGGTTTTGCGCTCTACCCCCCTTAAAAGGGATTACGCCCACGTAATCAATCACTAAACATTGCTTAAATGCTCTGCCGTCGTGAAGTGTTTTAACTTCCACGCGGTCTATTACACAATGGATTCTGATTAGAGGATCTTAGCCATATTGGCGGTTTAGTCCCTAAACCAAGAATTCGCATTGGAGTTATAACTCATAACCGGTTTCGGTCCTGGCCTGTGAGGCTTTTAGGCGTTAATAATTAGCCATCCACTCATATTCGTTATTCACGTTTTACATTTGAATCACTGGTTCATTAGTTTCTGCTGCGAAACTCTAATAACTGTAGAGCTTAATTGCTCCCTTTTGTTATTCTTACTGTATTGTACATCCCCAATTGTCACCTTCATCTTGGTAACAATGGTTTCTCAACCGACGCACGGTATCTTTTACCCTGAGCGGATTCGGTGAGTTTCACAATTTCCCATCCACTTCCATCATAATTTACTGTGTATACAGCTATGTATTTCACAATGATTGACTTGTTCCCTTCCGACTTACTGTCGGTTGAGATTGAGCTACTACCTAGTGTGTAGTGCTCTCTCAGCTATTTCCAATATTTGGGGTATATTCCATACCGATATTTAACAGTTAGTGCTACTGTAGTCACTTACTGTTAATCATATTTCCACGTTTGGTTTTGTACAAGTACTTTTTATTGGTGCGGCCTTGCATTTCCTATGCATCGGCCATTATAACATTATTTGTCCACAATCAACATGTTTCCAATTCCTAGCTATCCCACTCGATCATTACTGCGCAAGTGCAATACCAAAACACTCAGTCATACAGAGTGCAGAGGCGTAAACTCTTGACAGTAAATCCCTTACGCGACTCGCCATGGAATTCACACTGTCCTTCACTGAGACTCTTATCTCGTAACTGGTTCGACCTACCATATTATCATTCAACAACACTTATACAACGGTCGCTTACTGCGCACCGTGCTCTCACTTATTGTATAACACTAACTCACATAGTATTTACTGTCACATTAACTTCCACACATAAATTTACATTACTCATATTATGGTTCATCCCTCATTTGGATGACCACTGAATGCTCCTTGAGCATCGATCATTCGAGTCACAAGCCGGCATTATTCAGCTCGGTGTTTCACTTTATACACACATGCTATCAAGCTAACTGCTCTTTTTCAGTAATAACGTCGTCCATCCTTAACATATTTCTTGAACTTGATTCACATAACTACCGCTTCTGCGGTGTCACAATATCGAGAGGTATCCCCACTCTTAATGCAGTGGTTCGTTTACCACTCTATTCACTTATACAACATAAACTTTTGCAATCAATCTAATTTACATAACACATTTTATTTGTGGCTTATAAGCCTTACTGCCTTGAGCTGCGCTCATTGTAGGCTGTCCACATACATGTACTTCTTTGTACAACATTACACAGTTTGGATATTATATTGAGCTCCATGACAAGGTCGTTGCATTCCGTTTCCTTTCATGGGATGCCCTTTAGGATTGTCAGTCCGTCTCCTGACAACTCATGTCTAAACTGGGTGTTAGTTTCAACCCTTGTGTTTCTATCATGCATTTCATTCAACCATTGTTGATGTGAACACCCTTCAAGGATTGCTCCTGGGTGTTGTTAAGTTATGCCTTTACATTTGGCTCACACTTATTGGTACATTCCGTTAGCTACGCCCTTCGCGTTCTTTACTGGTTATTATCTTCTTCTGTGAAGATTAACATTTCCTGGTAGTGTAGGTACTCATTCTGGGAGTTTCATCCCGTTCATTGCACATTAATGTGTCCACATTAGGCATCTGCTTGCCATGTACAGGCTGGGTCACCATTCCAGCTATAATGTTTATCCCTAAGGATCCTTAAGACATATGTGGTGTCTTTACATAACAGTTTGTGCCCATCGCACTTCCTAACTCTTAAACATTTCCTTGAAAGGAGTTCACTAATCCTTTTAGTCTTGCTAACTTAACTGAATTCCTTAACTTCAACTATTCCTTGTAATCCTTAGCTCTCGTTTGATTTATGCTGCTGACCGTAGACGGAGTCGACTACTTCCCGTGTTTCGGACTCTACTCGTATACATATATGGGGTATCATACTGATACATTGCTACTTACCTAACTAACCCATAAGTAGGTCTGTCAGGCCCACATGCTCCTATCGGAGTGCGGTCGTCCCACAACACAGTTGGTACACTTGTAGTGTCCGTCACACGCCTAGGTGAAGTATTCTGTTGTCAACTCCCTTATATTGTCCCGTGACAATATTCATTCCCTGCTTCCCGAACTTAATCGAGGGAAAGTTTATCCATTGTTGTATCCTTGTCAACTGTCCTTGGTTTTACTGGTTTGGTTTGAAAGAAGGTTGGAAAGAAGTGTTGGTTTGAAAGAAAATCTGGTTTGAAAAGAAAAGGGTTTGTAAAAATCTGGGTTTAAAGAAAAATTTTCATGGTTTCACAACATCTTCTTACCTTAGCCAAGTCTAGCTTCTTGCTGACTGGTGTACTTACAATTACAGAGGTTAGGCTATTAAGCCCTTCCATGGTTATAATGTTCACACTTAACTTCGTGGTACTTTACTAAGTACTTGTATTTATTATAAATTTCCTGAACAGCCCTGTTACAGCAGCACTTGCTATGGCAAGTGCGCCATGCTATCTGGCTATCGGTTTAACACATACCGATTGTGGTATTGTTTTTACCCATACTGTCATCAGTGGCCTTGTTGGCCCTCACTGATCTTACTGTCTTGATAATAACCTGTCTAGGTGAATTCTCACTGTATTCACATAATAATCATTAACTAGGGTATTTCCCATTCTGGGAGACCCCCTTTTTTTTTTGTGTCGTATTCTCTTTATAGCCCGTTCCACGCACTTGTCGTGGTTACTGAGACTTGTCTCTTGTCTGGGCACTACGTTGTAGTTCCTTTGTCGGTTGGTATACCGTTGGTGTATTATTTATCAACTGTGGTTCCGTAGACACTTGTCTCGGGTGTTATTAATCCATTTCTTGCCTGTTGCACGTAGGTGCGTTGCAAGCTGGTTATTCTCGACTGCTCTGCATGTCGACCCAGGTTGCCGGAAATTCTATTCTCCAATACACAAGATCCTTCATTCTTTGCTATGGAATGAGGTTAACATTATTCAGATGGAGACCGTCTCCGGGATTCCCAGTTTTCGGGATCTACCGTATGACAGGTTCTTCGTACTCTAAAGGTATTTAATAACGGCCAGATCGGTATTCCCGAGTATGAGAGGACTTTCATCTCTCTGGCGTTGTTTCCCAAGTTATCAAACAGGATTGTGGAGGGTGGGATGGATATTGTAGGTTTCCAGTAGCCACTGGTAGTTCCTAACTAGCGTATCTCTCACGCTATCACTCAACCCTTAACCCAAAGTACTTAAATCCTAACTCGGTACTTCCTAAGCTCGGTAGTTCAGTCATCAGAGCGATACTTCGCTCTGATACCACTTTTTGTAACACCCCATCCAAACTAACATACTTACAACAAACTGCAGCGGAAGAACAACCTCATCACATTACTAAACTTGTTGGTGTTACACGCCGTTAGCCACCCACGTGGCTAACAAGGCTAATACATACACAATGTACGGTCTGATGGGCTAAATTCCCGAGCAACTATACATTACTATCCCTTTCCATTAACACAACAACAACACACCTTCCAACTATACCGAGTATTTAAAACTGGTGCCGACAACAATTTCGGTCTTCTACACCTACTGTATACATACACTTTAAAAGTTTACCCATGTACAATGACTACCCGTCCTACTCTCGAACGGCTTCCATCACTTCGTACCTGAAATAGGAAAAAAAGAGAAAGGGGTGGCCCCAAGGGCTCAGCACCTTGCTGGTATGGTAATCCCGCAGCCCACATGCTACCGGGCCACGCACAACTATTGTCGTCTTAACATGCAGTTGATTATTTTAAATCATGCATGAACAATAACACACATTCACTTAACATTTCGCCTCATGGGCTCAACAACCGGATAATACATCCTTACTTAATAAGTCACTCAAGGTATTCATCATCCCTAGAGTGTTCCTCCTCTGATGGAGCTACTTCCTTAAGACGGCACATACCCTTAAAGCGGGTTATCCTTAAACGCCTCTTATCACAAACTGGGAGTCATATCCATGATCCACACACTTCACATTTTACAACTTATAACATACACTACATACAACACTTAACAACACTTTGCACGTTTCCATGTGCACAACAACTAACACCCGCAATAAATATTGCATCACAACAAAACACATGACACAACGGAATGGTTCTCTTAGGAACCGACCCAACATCACTACACACCCTGGTGAGCCTAAGATTGTTGCCAGTCTCATGATAAGCTCGTTACATAACTCGTTACCGTCTCGTTAAATGGACGGTTAAATTAACACCAGGTGTCTCGGATATAGTGATCCAAGCACACCGAAACAAACATAACAATAGTATGCCCCTGTGGCCCGACGTGAGTCAGTAATAGCCTTGGTTAGCTAAAGGGTAGGTTGGGAACCAATTGGAAAACAACCACTACTACAGAGAGGATCGACCTGCTATGACAACGACCCCCATACTCCCACGCGTGGCCGGAACAGACCGACTCCTCATTCCCCCCGTTAGCACTTATTAGAAGTTCATCTTTGAACTTTATTAAGCAATCACAACATTGAGTTAAGTCTTGTCAGACATACACAAGGGAAAAGAGAGTCATACATTCACATACAAAATCACACACAAACATCACATAACCAACTCACGCATAGCCGTGGTTTAGAACGTTCCTTAAGTCGGAACGTTATTACCGGATACCGTTCTCTTACGTTTACCTAATGTGGTTAACTAGCCCTTCCAGCGCATTAGAGGTTACCGGTATCGGCACTAACATACATAACAATAATGACTGTAAACTCGTTTCATGATTTATATCATAACGTGGCAAACATACAGAAAAACACATTGGCATACAAGCCGGTGTAATCCGTTAGGACACAGGTTGCAAGAAAACCATACCTGTCACCGGAGTCCACTTATCCTGTCCATATATGTTCCTCGAGCAATTCTCGAACAACTGTTGACATCACACGTGTTTTCATTACATCGGGGTTTGCTTGATCATTTAATGTCAATGCTTAATGTTTTTCCCCGTTAACTTAGTTACATAACTTAACATTTTTAACTTGTTTTACTCTCACATTTTAATACAACTTTTAACCCACTTAGGTGTCATTAAAACTCCCCTAACATGTCCTTAACATCCTTATAACATCATTACCTACCAATCCCCATCCTCACATATCACTTCATAACCTTAAACCCAGTTTTTGGTCCTACCGACCCACCGACCGACCCACAACTGGGTCGTCATTACGAACCCGTTTTACTTCCTTACAAACTGCCTGTCCGACCCACGTCCGACCCACCATTCTGGGTCGGTCCATGTGCGAACATTTCCTTTTGAAACTTGCCCGACCGACCCATGTCCGACCCACCCTTTTGGGTCGGACCATTACCGAACACATTCCTAACATTTAACAAGCTCGACCGACCCAAAACTGGGTCGGCCCCTGGGTCGGTCCCGCCTTCTAAACTTACCAAACTTTGCCAAATCTTCACCAAACTTCTCCTAAGCCTCTTATGTGTTCTAACATCATTTGGCACTTCAAACACACCCTTAAGATATTCTTAAACACTCACAAAACTATTTTTCCTAATTCCTTAAACCTTTACTTATATCTCCACAAAATTCCTAACACTTACCATGTTTTCTCCTTATGATTTAGGTGGCATTTCACCTATAATGACCACAATCCAAGGTGTTTCCTCTACACCTTATCATCACCTCTCAACTTCTTTCTTACTACTATAATCTCCTTTTTCACATCATACCTAAACATCACTTATTCCTTGACACCAACCTTACCTAAACCTTAAACTTCTCCAAGACTTTAATACATTCACAACACCCTTGAATTCCTAAACTTCCAAACAACAACTAAACCCTTGCATCAGTCTAAATCACCTTATTACATGCTTTCTTCTCAATAAACATTCAATCACCTTTAACACTTCCTAGTTCACCCAAAACTCACTTAAAACACTTAGAACTTCTCACACATTTTCCCAAATTTGGCCATAGCTTCTCTTGTATATACGCCATCCAAACACTTAGGTTTTTACCTTATTTCACTCAGACACCTAAAATCCATCAAACACATTTTTATACACAAACTTCACACATTAATCACTACCACATATAGTGCATAACTTAAATTGCTTGGCACTTAGGCCCTTCATGGCTCTTAGCCCTTAATTGCATAAACCTTAAACACTGATTTCCCACATAATAAAACCTTTGACCTGCAATACATACCCAAAACATATGTTCTTTTACTAGTCTCCTTGAGAACTTTACTAGGTCACTCACCATTTGCTCTTTAGTAGGTTTTTAACAAGCAAATCAAGCTCCTTTTCCTAAGGCATTTAAACTACATTGAGATAGTTTTGTTACCCTCTTTTTCCTCACAAATTCTTTCTTGTTCCTTGTGAACCGGTAGGGCATTTGGTCCCTTTTCAACTATTAAACATTATACAAACAATAGAATGAGTATTCAAGCATTGTGCTTCATCTCATTGTAAACCCTAGTTACATATATTGTTTTAACACATTAAGGTAATTGTTTTACCTTGGAATTGGAAGAGAACTTGAATAATATCAAGAGAGGACTCCTCCTAGCCCTTGGAAGATTTAGATGGAGCTAAAACAAGCAAGGTAAATACACCATGGTGAGGTGAATTTTCGGTCAACATGAAAACATGGAGGAAACATGGATTTTCTTTGAGTTTCCTTACCTTGAAGCAAAGGAGAACAAGAATATGTGAAAAGATGAGCTCAAGCTCCTCCCATGGTGGTTTCTCTTGGCACCGAAATGGAGGTTTTGAAGTTTTGAAAAGACAAGATTGTAGAGCTTGGCTTAACTAAGAGAATGGTGGTGTTTGTTTTTGATTTGGTTAAGTGAGCTAGGTTTTACATGTGGTCAAAGATGGACTTCCATGGTTGTATTATGTATCACCGAGAGAGAACAAGAAGAAGAGAGGAAGAAGAGAGTGTGGAACCGTGGGAAGTGAAGGAAAGGAAGGGAGAATGAAGATAGAACTTACTTTTTGAAGATATTTAAGTCTTAAAGCAAATAGTAACTATGAGTCACATTTATTTACTTAACAAGTTAACATACTTGGTGACTCCTCACTACAAAAACCGGCCCCCTTTAATATAACAAGGGTATTTTAGTCTTTGTTTGTCAATTAAATTACTTAACATAACATATGTTATATACTAGCTTGTAAAAATTACTATTCACAAATACAAGGCACATAGAAGTGAAATTTTTGATTTCCCACTAATATGGCCACCCAAATGTGATACTATATAGTACACATGTTAATTAAAGAGTAATGATGGACATTTAGCCATTCAAAACTCATTTACAAGACAATTTTTCAAAAACGTGCTTTAAGACTCCTTAAAGCACATTTTGTGTTTTAACTTGTTTTCAAGCTTGGTTTTCTTTAGTAATTGATTTAATATGTTCATTAACATATAAATAAGGTATAGGTATGACCATTAGGTCTTATACACATTTATCCCAAGCTTAGAGCATATTTTTGCTCTTATTGACTGTAAGGTATTTTCTTATGTTTTATTTGGTTTAACTGTCCACCAAAGTTTCTTAAGGACTTATTTAGCCTTATTAAATCATAATTAAATGTTATCAAGTCTTGGTAGGCTCTTTGGTCCTAACCAAGTTCACTCATAGCTTAGAGCATGTTTTTGCTCAAACTGTGTCTTAGTGCTTTATTGCACTTTACTATGTTTTAAATTGTCCACTGATGTTTCTAAGGCACTTTTTAGCCTTTACATACCATAATTTGATATTTAAACCACATATCAAGGTTTGGGGTATTTCACTACCGGATTACACCGGCTTGTGTGCTATCTGTTGTTTGATTTAACGACCAAGATAATTAATGAAAATGTTGTTTACTCTTGTGCGCTGTTGTATTATTTTATGTGCGTGAATGATGCTGACTACTACGTGTATGTCCCACGCATACAAACACTACTATACCAGTGGACTTAAATACCTGCGCTTCAGTATACCGAGGACTTGTACTCAAGTCTCTCACTAACTTCACCTTATAACAAACGTCATTATCCTAAACGTGATAATTGACAATACACATTGTGTTCTTGTTTAACGTCTTTATATGACACATAACAATTCTATACTACGAGAACAAGGAGCCCAGTTGGATCTGGCCATGCATGCTACAGGAGCTGTACCTGTCTCAGGTCGTCTCCTATCTACGTCGCGACGGAACATTTCAGTTGGGAGGAAGACTCTATTCCTCTCGGGTTTCTAATGCCCATCAGTTCAGTGTGAGGAAGACTTCATTCCTCTCGTGGGTTTTATTTCCCACATCTCTCAGTTCAGGGTTTAACTACGTTATCTCCTGGGGTTTTTATACCCAACCTTTCAATCTTAACGAGGTCACTATACCTCCACTATTTCAGACCTTCAGTTATACCTGTCAGTCCCATTGTGTGGACCGACTATCATTAAAGATTTCAGTTCAGCTAACTTGACTTTCTGCAGTCTTGTTCTATGTGACATTATTGTCCTTGTATGGATACTTGTTATTATCATGCTATGCATATTTACAGCTTTATAAATGAACTGCATGTATTCGACAATTAGTTGGTGTGGCCCAGTAGCTTGTGGGCTGCACGATTTCATACCGGCAAATTATTTTGCTGAGCCGTTTCATGGCTAAATAATTCCAGGTACCTGAAGAATGAAGAGATTGCCCGACCGAGTGTAGGTGGGGTAGAATTAAGACATGGGTTATTACCACCGGTGTCATCTTACAGTTTTGTACTTTTATTATTATCTTCTGTTGTTTTAAGAGGTTTGTATTCAGTACTCAGACCGCATCATTTGTAAATTAAGTTGGAGTAGCCTTGTTAGTCACATGGGTGACTAGCGGCGTTGTAGCACCACCCGTTGTTATGTATATATTTCCGCTGTATTTCTAGTTATTTTTGGGAGCTACCATCGTTCAGGTTATTGGATTTCGGGTTGGGGTGTTACAAAAAGTGGTATCAGAGCGTAGTTGCGCTCTGAGAACTGAGTACAACCAAAATTAGCCTTGGGATACAGGGTGTGAGATAGTACAGTGAGGATTAGTAAGTTAGTTTTTACTTGGTCCGCCGAAGGGCGTTAATAACTGTTCAAACTTACAGTAACTACAAACTATGACCTGCCTAAATAACGAGCAGATGTCATGAGAAGGAATACATTAATTAAAACAAATACTTAAGATTACCTGAACTGGCGGAAGGGTTTGTTGAAGACCGTACGACGCCAACTGTCATTTACACGGGAGCTGACGACGAATAACAGTGACGCTATACCGATGACAACCAGGAAGGCTGACAGCACCGCCAAGTATACAGTGATGATGGAATAAGAATACATCTAAATGGACATACACTGCATGATGATCCAACCTGCATGGCGCACTTGCTACAACAAGTGCTGCCCCAGTAAATCAAACAAAGGAGAACGAAAAACTACATGGAAAGAGAAAACACTGAATTTTATGGGATACCCAGGCACTGAGCTTGCCGCCCAGTGCGGGACGGAAAATCTTACAATACCTTATTAACTTCGCAAGAAGACCGTGCGAAAGCTTGAAATATGACTATCAGTATAGTCCCACAGAAATAAATCAATGATTATATCAAGAAAATCAAAACAAAATCTCACTGCATATAACTAAACATCCAACGTAAATAAACACGGGATGTAGTACCTGCTCTAATACAAAGGGTCTCAGCTAGTATCATTACAGTGACAATGCTGGACTCCTAATAAACAGTGAGAAGTGAACAAACTTTTAGTTCAGATATTTTGAAGTGAGGAAAACTACCAAAATAGCAATATTAGATGCTATATATAAATACATATGATTGGGAGATTTTAAATCTGAAACTTTTAAGGAATATTGATATATTTCAGAGGGATAAGTATCATAAAATATACCTACCCTATCTTAAGGCACATGTCCTACACCATCCTTATGGATTTATACATGAGCATATGTCTTTTATGACAGCTCGATTTGTGGTTACCAGTAAAGAGCTCAGGAAATCTAAAGGAAGCTAACACCAATGTAATAAAAAAATTTTATATGATCATAGTAACAAATAATTCTCTATGGAGGCAGTGTAAACTATACTAATAGTTCGAACTGGATATACACCAAAGGTGAGTGGAAGTGAAAACTTTTAAGGGGGGGAGAACATACCCTTGACTTGTAACAAGCGTTTTACACGTGAACTTTCCTAACGATAAGTACCAACCTCTATGATTATAAATCCTCTATTTTATACACCTAAGCGACCTATTTTTTTTTTTGGAGCCATTGAGTTGTGGATTAACCAAATTTCTGAGAGATAAAAAAAATAAATCATAAGTTTTGATTGTCTTGTCACCAAACTGTAAGATTCAAACTGGGAATCCTAAGTACAGGATAAGTTATAGGAAACTTCTCTTAGAGTCTTATTCCAAATTTAGTAATAACTATAACTGCCTTTTGTACCAGGTAATGATAACTAGGGTGTAGACAATGATCAAACCCTGATAAGTTAAATACTAGATAAAGCCTTTTTAAGAGAAGAGTATATTTCAAGGTATCCAAGTCCATAAATGAATTTATTGCTTGCATGATGTGTTAAGAGTCAAATGACTGATGAAATGATTATTAGACAGTAAGTGTCTAGGTGTTTAATAAGAATTTATCTTTTAGGCCAAGGAGAAAGACTAGATTCCACGCTAAAGGATTGATCAAAGGAACTTAGTTCCAGAAATTAAGGAGTACCCTAGTTTCGAGTCTAGGTTACAACAGCCGTTAGATTAGTTGTATAACAGTTAAGAAAGAATGTTGTAATCACCACGTCACAAGTCTTGAAAAGATAAAATTTGGAAACTTGCTTTTACGTGGTTGTTTGATATTTGACGTGGGAGGTCGAACTTGATCCTGGTCAGATCAAGGGAAACCCAATCACAAAATGGAGTGGAGGGATAGTTCAGAACTGACGCTGACCCCGTCAGGGTTGGATGATTCCTGAGACTCCCTACAAGTGGTCACCAATATCTTTGTGATAAGTCAAATTTGTTCCTATTTCTAATGAAGGGTCTACCAAATAAAATATATTAGATGTTGAGGATCTAAGTTAAAGGTTGAATTAACCATACTACCCTGAAAGAATTAAATAGCTTAAACGACTCGGGTTGTCAGAAAATAGTTAACTATGAAGGAAATACTAATCGTTATTATACATTGAGTCATGTTAATATATTAAATACAAGACCAAGAGACATCTATCTATATTGACAAGTATTTGAAAACTACTTCTAAGTTATGGCCTTATTGCCATCAGAAGGGAAAGAACGACTTTAAATCCTTCCTTTATCAATTCAGACCCAGTATATTAAACGGGAACCTACCTGTAAGTGAGGTGGAATATAAAGAGTAGAAACATTAAACTTATACTCTCATGAGTTGATGCATAAACCGCAAAACATGTGAAATTGTGAGAAAACTGTACCTTGTTAGAAACCTTAACGGGAACCCTACTGTGGTATACCTGATGAACAATCAATAAAAGATCGTGTATATACTACCGACAATTTGTGAATCAGTAATAACAGGAAATATTCCTATATTATATACAAGATGCACGGCTCGACCGTAGCTCATATCCTATATTGAAAAGTGAAAACCAAATATGGTACAGTAAACTCGAATACCAGAAACACAAGATGATGACCTGAAGATCAAAGAGACGAACTCTAACATGCCCCAGTATTAATACAAGACCCGAGCGCCAACGACTACAAGAGGCGATGAATAGAAGACAAATTTCAAACCGACAAGAATACTACAACCTTACAGCTACAACAACTAAACCACTGGATGCATCAGCAACACCAACAAGATGATGAACACCACCATCAGGACGTTACCACTATCAAAGGAGAATACATCAGAAAACCAATCAGGTAAGTAATAATATACATCAAGAAGATACCCCATATACGAAAGCAACTAGCGGGAGGAACACAGGAAAGGAATCAAATCTGATAAGGAGCAAAACGCCTCAATAATATCGACGAGAAGAACCTTAGTGGAATCACCGTCATGAGCAGCTATCACAAATAAGCATACAGGCACAAACAATCAAGTGAAACTCGTGAAGAACTCAACGATGAAAAGATAATGGAAGATACATGGCATGTGCTTGAGCATCACAGGATGGGCAAACCTTACAATGTTATTGGAAGCCGACGTACAGTAACAAGATATACAATGAAGAATACCAAGCTACGCTGCAACTAACAGCTACTTAGAGACAAAATAATCAGGAGTAGCGGCATAACGCGGCACATTGATCCGACAGCCTCAACAAGACATGGCATAATTGGCAACAAACAAGATGGAAGATCACCTTCACCCATACACATGGGATTTAAATATAAAAGAATGATAATGCGAAATAAAACATGCCAGGGAATGCATGAATTCTTAGGGGCAATACCCCGTAAACGGACAGAAGTCCAGTCAAGGTCAACAATGACAATCAAACGAAATTAATGGTGAACACAACTCATCAACCCTACATGTGAACATAAAGAAACTTAAAATATACCATCTATGAAGCGCATTTAAGACTATTCCAAAATGATTAAACATTACTTAATCAGAGTCGCGCAACGGAAGCGGGTGGTCCCATCAGTTAAAATTATCTACTGAGCTCAAGGGAAATGCACAACGTGTTTCACGTATCTTAACCAAAAAATGTGCTATACCCACCTAATCTTACAGCCGGGAGGCTTTCTTTTAATTAATCATAAGTTTTCAAATAAGAGTGAAGATTGCCCGCTAATTACAGACAAGTGAGTCTAGTCTAGGGTACGGGGCGTACCCCTCTTTTTAAGGGGGGGAGAGCCTACTGCGTTTTAGCATATTTAGCACGAAAGTACACTTTCATTGTACGGTTGCACTGTGATTTGTATGTGTTCTTGTGTAACACTGTTCAGTATGCATTTTGTTGTACTTTGGTGCATTTCAGTGACACTTTGTCTTGTATGTGTTCTTGTGTAACACTGTATTTGAATGTACTTTGTACTTCTACTTGTTGGTGTGTACTTTGTTACACTACAATAAAAAGTTTATGTGCACTACGCTGCACTATTAGATATGAAAAGTGACTGTGTTATTACATTACACTGTATTGTTCCAAAGTATTCCTGTTGTGTTTGACGTACACTGTGAACTTAGGAATATAGAGACTTGGGACTCGATCCCTAAAAACTAGATTGAGTTGTGGATACTTAGTGGAACTTGATTCCCCACAACCTTATAATTTAGATATGAGACTTCGGGGCGAAGTCCTTTTTTAAGGGGGGTAGATTGAAATACCCCAAATCTAATTAATATTATTAAACCATTATTTTATGGACAATAATCCTAATATAAATCATTTCTCGTACGCATGCAAACCCATGCATGAGAACGTTACGTAAAATAATCGTTTCTCCATAAACGCTAAAACGCCTTAGAAACATGTGATCGAGCATGACCTTGTATGACCTTCTAAAACTTAAACCAAATGGTCATACACTCATTATATGAATATATAAACATATTCCCTAGGCTATATTCAGTCAAATACGCAAAATGCTCGGGAGTGCTCACGCCGCTCCTTAAAGCACGAAAAGTCCGGAGGAGTGCCGAGGTGGCACGAACTCCTATAAAATTAATTCCTAGAGTTCCTAACATCATTATTAATTATTCTAAAGAGAACCCACGAAGTGGTTTCTCAAAATTCAGCAAAAACCACAGGAGGATTTCTTAGCGCTCCTTTTTGCCCGGGTGTGCCCCGATGGCCCGTAAATTATGTCATGGGTTGATGTAACCCCATATAACTCAGTGTAACATCTTAATATATTTATTTACCATAATAAGTGTTTATAAGCACTTGGAACTCATAAAGACAATTTATTTCCCAAAATATCCTTAGAGCACAAAAACGCACCTTCGGGTGTCACGAAAATGCGTTTTACGCAATTACCTTGAAATTTTTGAGGAGCCACGAGTTGACAGTATTAAAAGGAGATAAAATGACCATCTAAATCAATTGATGGCAATACTAAATTCATACTACAAATAGGGGCGATTTTTGAGACAAAAAGCTACCTAAAATCAGCATTTTTACCTTAAAAGTTTCATCTTTTACCATAATAAAAATGTACCAATTAAATGCTGGAACCTACTACACATATTAGTATGGTCTTAGTACAATATAGTGTAACAAAAATAAAAGGAAAAATTAATTCCAATTTGTCCCTAATGCATGCGTTAATTCATGTCTAAATGGGCTAGTTTTTGCAAAAAATATTGTCTTGGTAAATAATGACTCATCTAGCATGTATTATATATTAATATGACAAATAAATCTGTAAAGAGGAGCCTACATTGTCGATGACCTGCAAGGAAAAACAAGGAGAAAGTTAGCTTTGGCAAAAGTAATGAAATAATACACAAAATAACAACTTGCATCTACTTTATGCAACTTGCAAGTATACAAACAAACAGCCATGTTATAGCATGAATGACCACCGATTTTGGAGCTGTAAAGAAGGGAATATTTGCTTCATTATTTAGTCAAAAGAATACCTTACCTAACTAGTATAATTCATAGTCAAAATTAGACAACAACAATTGCCTTGTACAGCCCCTTATGTCCGAATTCAAGCATGAAAAGGAGTTCAAATTGTCTTATAAAAATTCAACTAAAATACCTAGCTAACCTAGCCATGTGCTAATGTTTTAATCATCAAAAATCAGATGTTATATAGCAGCCCATGTTACCGAAATTATGAAGAGAATGAAGACAAGGAATGACATGTATACTACTTTGAAAATTCAAAAGAAAAACACATAATTAACTTACTTTGTCTTCTAGCTTCAACTAGCAATTAAAGTCTCCAATATGCCTTAGCACTCATCCGAAAATGTGCTGGGAACATGGGCATCCATTGAGCCAACCAAACAATGAATAAACAAGGGAAA
The DNA here is from genome assembly GCA_023374045.1 of Limonium bicolor. Classification (NCBI taxonomy): domain Eukaryota; kingdom Viridiplantae; phylum Streptophyta; class Magnoliopsida; order Caryophyllales; family Plumbaginaceae; genus Limonium; species Limonium bicolor. The sequence goes on from CM041782.1 coordinate 16,933,099, forward strand.
AGATTAGTCAAATTTGACATTAAATTATCAAAAAAAATTCCATCAATTCTTACCTTATTTTCCTACGTGAGCATTCATTCTTCTTTGCCCTTCACACCACCGGTTGGGTAAGCTTCCTTGCTCTCTTTTCTTCTTCCTTCCTAGCTTCAAGCTCCAACAATGGAGGTTTAAGTTCTAACTCCATTCTATGTCAAAATTCCTAGCTAATTCAACAAAGCAAGAGTCAAGTAGCAGATCTGTTCAAGAGGTCTGACTTCGGGAGAGATTCTGTAATTTTCAGTAAGTTATCTCGAAATCTTCCCAACATCAAACTTGTTCCTCTTTGAATTATCTTTCCATACATATAAAGAACATTAATTTTCATGGTGTATTCAGTTCTGGGTGAACAAAAGAAGTCGAAGTGGTTCACAGCAGAAATCTGTTCAATAGGTCTCAGTTCGGGAGATATTATGAATTTTCAGTAAGTTATCTCAAAAACTTCTCAACACAAAAGTTGTTCCTCTTTGAATTAGCTTTCCAGGCATATAAGGATCATTAATTTTCGTGGTCATTTCAGCTCTGGGTGACAAAAACCGCAGAGAGTGCACAATCTGGAAATTTCGGTAAGATGAGGTGATCCTTATCTTCCTCCATATGGTGTCTATAATTAGTGACGAATTCTTGAGCTTCTAAACCTATATTCTCTTCATCATTTCATGAAGGAAATCTAGATCTACAATCCTCTCAAGGTCTACCAAAAATTCCTTGAAAAATTCCTAAGGTAAACTCTTATAAAACTACTCCAAATATTATTTATAAATTCTTGTTAGAAGTCTAACAAATAGATCTCCAACATGTGTACAAGGAGGCCGAAAATACCTTCATCAAAATAGCATTTGGAGAGCTTGGAATTCAAGGAGAAATCAAGTACAAGAATTGTCTTGAATTAAGAAGTAAGTATATATAATTAAGGTTATTTAAGTTTAAGTTTGATTTAAGCTTCAAACTTGATATAAAAATTTAGTATAACCTTTAGATAAATTAAGGCCGAAAATATATGGACTATAATGTCAATAAAATAATTTATAACACATAAGGTAAGATTATTACCTTAAGGTATAAAAATGTGTCACAAATTAATTAGGATACACATATATTCAAACCGAAATATTTAAGTATTAATTGCTCTATTTTGAGTTTATAATCATTCTAAGTCATTAGCATAATTTTTGGAAGTGTTATATGACTTATATACATTTATATGTATTTATTATAAGGTTTAAATCAAGTTTTTAAAACTATATGGTAAAGGAATATTAAAACCGAGAGCAAGGTATTTCATTTGATGATTTTCGAGATATATAAGTGTAATAGCTTATATTATAAATTTTGGGAATATTAAAAATAGCTACAAGTCTTTAGATGGCTAGTTTAGAAGTTATGTGGTTAAAATGTAAATTTTAAAAGGTTTGGTGTAAAACCGAGAAACATATAAGTTTATGGGTATATTAATGTATTAAGTGTGAAATTAGACTATGGTCAAAATATTGACCGAAAACTTTAAGTTAAAATGATTTATGACATGAGATATTAAGTTTATAAAGGTTATGGGGTGAATATAAAATTTATAAGAGTTTAAATATAAAACAAGATTTTATATGGGGCGAATTCACAATTTGTAGAAATATAAGTGTCCACTTGGTTATTAAGGAAATTAAATATTAAAACTATAGTTTATAAGTGAATATATAAATTATGTAAAGTTTTTGGGGTTAAAGAGTAATTATAAGAAATTCTAAGACAAAGCCGAAAATTAATGAGGCTAGTTGGTGATTTATAAAAGTTAAAGTGTTCAAATAATAATTACTAAATTTATGGTGGTGGTTTAGTGAATTAATTATTTAAGGAAATAAAACTATGTAATATAATGTATTTTGGAGTTTAATGTAAAGTTTAAGAAATAAATGAGGTTATAATATATTAACCGAAAAGTGTGTTGTAACTATGAGATTAAAAATATTTGTAGGTCCTATATGGATATTTAAGATATTTAGAAAAGAAAATTATGATTTAAGGATTTAAGGAATTAAAACTATATGATATACAAGCACAAGTAATTTACTTGTAAAAGGAATAATATTATTTGGGTTTAGTTTGTGGTTAATAAAAGATATGTTAATAACATGTCCATGAATGACATGTAAATATAAATTGAGATTTATTAAGAGGTTATGTCATTTAGACAATTATATATAAATAACATAAATAATACATGTGTGTGAAATATATATATATTTTAGATTTTCAAGTAAATCAAAAGGAAATGAGAATAAGTGATTAAGGGATTAAAACTAAGGTTATATAGTTATAAGGAATTTAATTGTAACCAATAAATATTATTTATGGTTAAGAGGAGAATAACAAAGAATTATAAGAATATAATGTCCATGTGTGACATATAAATATAGTTAAGAAATTATAAGTTGTTATGTCACTTAGACAATTAAAAATAAATAACAAATATAGTGCATGAATAAATATGTATATATATTTATACACTAAAAGATTTAGAAAAAACCACAAGGAGTGACAAATAAGTTATACATCCAATCATAAGGTAATTAAAAGAAATTACCACACAATATAAGTCTTATAAATTAGGACTACATGTTTTGGAAATATATAAGTACCTTAATTAATTATAGGGAAAGAGGTTAAAAGAACTACCTAAATATAAAGGAATAAACCTCACATGAAATAACGAATATGAAATCGTTTCATGAAACAATAAAATTATTAACGAGAGTTACATAAATTAACACTCTCAGGTTTATCCTATTTTAGGACATTGTTTGACCAGACGTTGACCGGGAACTAAACAAGTACAGTCTACGGTGAACGGTATGGAATTATTGCAGTCTTCTTTCTACCGGATTACACCGGCTTGTGTGCTATCTGTTGTTTGATTTAACGACCAAGATAATTAATGAAAAATGTTGTTTACTCTTGTGCGCTGTTGTATTATTTTATGTGCGTGAATGATGCTGACTACTACGTGTATGTCCCACGCATACAAACACTACTATACCAGTGGACTTAAATACCTGCGCTTCAGTATACCGAGGACTTGTACTCAAGTCTCTCACTAACTTCACCTTATAACAAACGTCATTATCCTAAACGTGATAATTGACAATACACATTGTGTTCTTGTTTAACGTCTTTATATGACATAACAATTCTATACTACGAGAACGAGGAGCCCAGTTGGATCTGGCATGCATGCTACAGGAGCTGTACCTGTCTCAGGTCGTCCTATTACGTCGCGACGGAACATTTCAGTTGGGAGGAAGACTCTATTCCTCTCGGGTTTCTAATGCCCATCAGTTCAGTGTGAGGAAGACTTCATTCCTCTCGTGGGTTTATTTCCCACGTCTCTCAGTTCAGGGTTTAACTACGTTATCTCCTGGGGTTTTTATACCCAACCTTTTCTTAACGAGGTCACTATACCTTCACTATTTCAGATATTCAGTTATACCTGTCAGTCCCATTGTGTGGACCGACTATCATTAAAGATTCAGTTCAGCTAACTTGACCTTCTGCAGTCTTGTTCTATGTGACATTATTGTCCTTGTATGGATACTTGTTATTATCTATATGCTTTACAGCTTTATAAATGAACTGCATGTATTCGACAATTAGTTGGTGTGGCCCAGTAGCTTGTGGGCTGCACGATTTCATACCGGCAAATTATTTTGCTGAGCCGTTTCATGGCTAAATAATTCCAGGTACCTGAAGAATGAAGAGATTGCCCGACCGAGTGTAGGTGGGGTAGAATTAAGACATGGGTTATTACCACCGGTGTCATTACAGTTTGTACTTTTATTATTTCTTCTGTTGTTTTAAGAGGTTTGTATTCAGTACTCAGACCGCATCATTTGTAAATTAAGTTGGAGAAGCCTTGTTAGTCACATGGGTGACTAGCGGCGTTGTAGCACCACCCGTTGTTATGTATATTTTCCGCTGTATATCTAGTTATTTTTGGGAGCTATCATCGTTCAGGTTACTGGATTTCGGGTTGGGGTGTTACAACAAGGGTTCTACCAGCACACATACAAAATCCCAATACACCAATATTTCCTCGATCCACAATACAATACTCATATACAATTATTTGGCTCTAAGGCCTACAATCCACATACTTGCTCTTAAATACTCAAACTTCACAATTCTCAATACTAGTACAAGGTTTTGGGTTCTTTAAATATTTTACCCATTCCCATTACTCTAATGCAATAGAATTTACATTAGGAAGGAGCTCTTACCTTGAGCTTATACTTCCTTCTTTCCTTTTCCATTTCTCCTCTTGCTCTCTTTCTTGTCCAAATCGGTTTTATGGGGAATGGAGTTGCCAAACTCCATTCCCATCACCCAAGCACACAAAGACAAGCATGATTAATCTACTAGCCCTCACATTAACACTAATTCATTGGAGTGTTTAAAATACAAATTCTAGGGTTCACCTTTGGAGTGCTTTAGGAGGGGTTTTAGCCCTTGGTTCAAGAAGGTGTTCTCACCACCATTGGAGGGTTGAAGCAAAGCTCCAAAACAAGAGGAAAACAAGGTAAGAGAGAGAGACCAAAAATCGGCCATACCAAGAGATGGAGAAAAGTGAGGTCTTTCATGGAGATCTTTACCTTGTTGGAAAGAGGAGACTCCAAGCTTCACAATGGTGTGTTTTTCTCTTCAAATGGGGAAAACCCATGGAGATGAAAGTCATCCTTTTCGAATTTTGAAAAGATAGAAATGTAGAGGAGGATGAGGGGATTACAAATATGTAATTTATTTTACATTTGGAGCTCAAATGGAGCTAGAGCATGAGGAAGAAAGTGAGGAAGCCATGGGAGCTTCCTTTGGGGCTTTGAAATCGCCCAACCAGAAGGAGAGAGAGGGCAAAATCGATGGAGAGGGAAGGAGGGAAGGAGACAGAGAGAGAGAAATGAGGGGAGAGGAGTGTGTGAGTGCTTTTTACTTTCCCACCTTTTTGCTTTTGACTCTACATTAATCTAGCTAGTTACATGTGTGTGAGAGGGTTATTTGACCCCTTAAAAATCGGCCCCACACATTACTGCTAGTTGGAGCGTTTTTCGTCTTTTACAGAAAACGCTCGTTATTTTACCCAGTTTTGATACTATTCACTAACCGGGCCCGTTTTCCGGAATTTTCTCGTTTCTTTATTTTATTGGTTATTAAGATTCCATAAATGCTTAAAACTATTATTTAATGATTCATAATTTTTACGGGTCTGTTTGACCACTTAAAGTCACGTTTTCGGGTTTCCTCGAAAAACGTGCGCTAAAGCTCTTCCAGTGTTTTAATACATTTCTTGGATCCGTTTTTTTCGGGAATCGTTCCCATATATTATTTAGGTCTTATTAAACCTTTAGAATCCATATAATACGCTAACCGAGGTCTCATACTCCTATGGTTATTTAACGCTTATTAGCGTTTTTCGCTTTTTAAGCGTTTTTATTTCTTTCGGATTTATTTTCCCTTACCAACTTCATAACCATTATTAGGCTCTTAAATACCTATTAGGATAATTTAATCGCCATATATAAGGTCGGGGTATTTCATTAACATAACACTCTTGATGTTATAAATAAGTATGTATTAACCTAAGTAAATTACTTAGGTACGAGACACGACATCGTCAGTCTCTAGAGCACGGCTCTAACATGTATATGACCTAGATGACTTCTAGGCATGCGTAAGACCCTTAGGGGGGTTAAGTGATATGTGAACTCTTTATAACAAAAACTATACCTTCGGTATTCGACTAACTAATTAAACACATGATTGAACATTGGTGGAGGAGAATAAGTCCAGGTTAGTCATGGACTAACTGGCTGCGCAGAGAGATCTCTGGAGTTGTAACATCCCCGAATAAAACATCCATAGATTAAATGAAGCGCCAAACGATATCATAAGTTAACTTTGTAGCGGTATAAACTCCATCCGGGTGTTACAGACGCCAACCACGCACGTGGTTGACATGACCACTCTACCAACACCAAGTTACGCTCTGCATGACTGGAAACAGCCCTCAACCAAAACTCTTATTCAACATAAAATACCATTCCAAATACCGAGGGTATACAAGATAGCTACCAAGTCTTAACAACACAAAAGTACACCCCGGGTTTAGTTCCACATAGTAACAACCCATACATTAGACATACTACAAAGGTCTTGCCCGAATGGACTACCCCCACGGTAGCCCTTCCACCTACGCTCCGCCACGTTCCAGATGGTAACCTGTAAAAAATAAAGGACTCAGCAAAACAATGCTGAGTATGAATGTGTAGCCCGTATGTTGCCGGGCTACACGACTACTTGGTCGAATATAATTAAGTCCAGTTTTCATGCTATAGTAAAGCAGTAACACACAACATGTGATGTCAATATAACATTCACAATATGCTCAGCACAGAGATAGCAACAAGCGCGTCAAACATATATACAAATAGAGCGTGCCAGAGAATATAAGCGATGATGATCCTCACAGTGGGATCATTCAAGCATTGTGTGTTTTCTTTTCTTTTCCTTGTTTCCATAGTGTGTATTTTCATTCTCTTTCCTTGCACCCGGTCTGGGGATGTAGTTCAGTTCCCGTGACCTCATCATGTAGGTGCCAATTGTCCCTTATCTCTTTAAGGATGTTGTGAATTCTCTTATCACCGCACGTTAGAGGACGCTCCTCCATAGCTAGTCCCCCATTCCCGACGTCATGTGTCAAGAAAGCGGAGTCATCTCTAGACTCCAGGATATGTTTCACCAATTTGCCAATCCCCCATTCCCGACACCCAGGGTCGAGAAAGCGGAGTCACCTCTAGACTCCAGGATGTGCTCCACCATAGATGGTCGAAGGATCTGATGCAGATGCCAACTCCCGTGTATTCCATACCACGCGGCCCGAGATGTTGTCTTCCCGGGTTATTCTCATGTATTACCAGTTGGTATTTAATGTTCATGGTCATTAGTAGCTTGACACCATAGTGGGTGTCATTAGAAGCCCTCTATAGTTAGAGAGGAGTGTTCTCTTTGTACCGTTTCTTTTGTTTTGTTCACGTAGTTCGTCATGATCCATCTCAAAGTTCCATAAACGAGAAAAGGGACTAAACTACTGTGTGCGCGCAAGTAATATGCAACAATGATATAGCAAGCATATAAGCAAGTCACAACAAGCAATCCAATTTCATGCTTTAGTCTTATGGTCATTGTCAAACAAGGCACACAACACATAAGCCGTGTAACACGGCAACATATAGACCACACATATCCATACCTGGTGCAGAAGCAAAAGGGTTGTCTCACACACGGTGTTCTGGTTGGCGTTCGTTACGGCCCTAGAGTTAATTAAGACAACTTGTCAGTTTATGATTGCATGCGACGACCCTTGTGACATTTCCCTAGTTTATCTCATTTTTATTGGGTGTGATCCCCAATTTGGATTGTTGAATGTACAATTTATACTAGCCCTTAGAACTTTCCAAGTATTCACCTCAGACTTTTATTTAACTCCTAGGACGTTTACATCGTCGTTACATTTACGTTCCCACTGGTCGTAACATAATCTCGGTATAATATTTACCTCATTAATCATCACCCCAAGGTATCTCAACATTATATTACCTCTCTATTAACATATATATTTAGTTACGGATGAGCCCTCAATGTATCCAAATCGACCATTCACCCGCATTTTCCCCATAATTACATCATAACCCCTTTTATTTTATAATCAACACTTTAATTGTTTAAACCCTTATATTATACCCCTGAATTAATTTATCATTACTTAAATCCCCAAAACCTTTTTAGGATTATGTACTAATCCCCTCGAATATTTAAATCTCCATTTATGCCCAAAATTTTCGATAGTTACATATACTCCCATAATAATAATTTTTGTTATTCTTTTTGTCTTAGTGTCAATTTAAATACTTAGAATAATCATCCTTATCATTTTATTTTGGTCAACCTCCATAGGCGGTCAAGGTTGACCACTTAAATTATTCTTTGACCAATTTTGATAGTATATACGAAGATACCCCCATAGTTTCATAGTTCTATAATTTACTCCTTTTATTTTATAGAGTTCATATTTTATACTTATAAAAATCCCCAAGATTATCCCTTTCGGTTTAAATTACCCGTAGTGCCCTATATTATTTTTTTTATTACATTTTGAATCCGTCTATGATTTATTTATTCACTAAAGTAATTTTACAAGGTTTTGAAATATATCTAAGCCATAATATAAGCTTATAATTATGTCCATATGTTTCTACGGTATTCCCAAGTGGTTATAGTTGTTAGAAAAGTGGTTTTGCTCTAGAAATTTGTATAACTTAATAAATCACCCTATAATTTAATTAATGGCTATTCATTGTTCAAAATAATTATAATGTCGTGGCCCAAATACGTATCCTTTAAAATAGCATAATAGTTGTCTTATAATGACATTATATTGTTCCTAGAATTATTATGTACCAAATTTTCACAAAAGTCTTTAAAAGTGATCTCCTTCCATATTTAACATATAGTGTCATTAATCACACGTTACCAACTTCCATATCACATGTATATATACATACATATTCCCATTAGTTCTCGCGCCTTAACATCATATATATACTCTCTTATCAGTTTCGCATTAGCCATACATATCACACATATATATATATATCACACATATATATATATATATATTTCTAACTTCCTTCTCTCACGTACCGCCTTTGGCGTTTAATACCAACAGATCTTTCCTATATTTCTGGTAACTCCTAAGCAAGTTTTTACCTTATTAACACTTGGTGTTCAGACCACCATCCTCGCCAGAGTTTAACCTCACCACACACCGAATCTCTCAGTTCATTGTTAAAATGTTCGGCAATCACTTTACGAGCAGCAGGTTGCACTTGTTCTAGTTCAATTTCCAGACATGAATAAGAAGGAGTTGAGGGTTACAACCTTGGGTGTTGGAGTTATCTTTCCTGAGTTCGTTGCTGGGTTCCTCTTAGTTAACTCTCGGCACTCGTGGAAAGGATGATTCCTCCTGGGTTTTATCTTGGAATCGAGCTGGTGAATTCACCGCATACCAAGGCCTTCATGACCAGCCACACACCAGAGGGTATTAACATGTTAGATGCTCATGTATGTAACAAACTGATGGTACGAAGTTTGGCATTTGTTCGTAGGTTAAGGCAGTTTACCTTAGACAGTGCTCAAGGGTAGTTTGCAGGAATTTCCTCAAGGAGTTTCAGGCCCTGCATGCGTGAGATTTCTTGGAGAAATCAAGCAGTTCAAGAAGGGGGATCTGAGTGAGTGTCTCAGCATTTTCGAACACCAAAACAACCAGAAAGTTGAAGCTGAAACGGATTGCTTTAAGGCCTCACCTTGGCTTATGTTTAACGACTTACTTGCAGGAGTTTCAGGATAAGTCTTGGTGCATTCATGGAGGAGATATCCAGGGGAGTAGTTGCATGAAAATGAGGCAAGGTTTAGTAGTCTCGAATCAGAATTTTCCGGACAGACACAATCAGAACAGAACTGAAAAATGAGAGAAGAGGCTTGCAGCAGACTTTACCGTGAAGACTATAAGGAAATCAGTAAGAAAGAAAAGGGGTAGTTTGAGTATAATACTGGTTCCAGCAGAAAAGGTTTTGAACCCCCCTTCCCCTTGTTCAACCTGATGCGTAAGTGCAGCAGTTTCTATCATGCGGGGTCCTTGCATGACTAATACAGATGCGTCATCCTGTTCTTATCTTCGGGAGGTCAAGAGGAATATTTTTGTTCAACGATCTCTAGAGGTTCTTTCGTTGGAATGGGTGATGGGATGAGCACAACTTGCGCCAAGATTGAAGAGCTTCTGGATGTTGTCGATTAACTCCGGTTTTATAGACACTGAAAACGGCCACATGCGCAGCGACTGAGGGAAGTTCCAAAGCCTTGCTCTGGCTTGCACGCATCGGGAAGCGACAGAAAAACATGCAGGAAGAAAGTGCAAGGTTGCTTGGGGTCTCATGCAGAGGAAGAAGAGGGAGCTGTTGTTGTCATGTTGTTGTTCACGGTGGCAAGAAAAGAATGAAGACAATGTTGTACATGCTCTTTCCCGGTTGATGCTGCTGCTGGTTGCTTGGCTTGTATTGTTGTTGCTGTCACAGTTTCATTTTACTCCTATGTTGTTGTTACCCGGTAGTGTGTGGTGGAGAAGCATTTGCTTCAGTCGACAGAAATGAAGAAGGGAGCAGAGCATCACTTATCGGTTGGTTGTGATGGTGTTGTTTACGGTTTCATGCAAGGAAGGAAGCAGCAATCTGTTTCCATGCATGCGCTTCTGGTTGTGCCTTGGGGCTCCACGAGTGAAATGTAGGCCTTGCAATGGTGTAGGATGGTGAACAGTAGAGGGAGTGTTTAGGTATTTAGTTGCTGGTAATTATTACCGTTTCTGGTGTGTGCTTCCAGCTCAAAGAGAAAGAAACTGGAACAGAGTTCCTAACGTGGGTACAAGAGCAGAAGGAGGAGGAAGGAAAGACCTGCGCAGGAAGGAGAAGATGGAAGTTGAGCTGAAAAAAAAGAATTGCTCTCTGTGTGTTCGAGAGCATGCAGGAGGAAGGTGAGCTGCTATGAGCCGCAAGAGAAAAAGGAATAAGTTACTGCTCCTGTCTGTCTCAATCAGGGGACTGTTTTTGAAGGAGTTAGTGCCATGTTGAAAAGAAGAGACGTTGTTGCAAGGGAGTTTGGGTTTGTTGCTGTTCGAGAAGACCTAGGGCAGAGAGGTGTGTCCCATTTTTTTTCCTTCCTAGAGCATGCGATGTGTAACAGGAGCAAGTGGACTTTGTGTTGCAGACTAGTGTATATATGTCTGGTACGTGCTGTTCGAAACTTTGATCAGAGGAATATTTGTCTCCTCTTTGTTTTTAAGGCATGCGCATGTAACAGCAAGAGAATAAGGGGACCAAATCTCCTCTGCTATAGTTGTGGATCTTGGAGCCGACAAGGATCAAGTGGAATGGGATTGAAGTAGGGCACAAGTGAACAGCCTGGTGCTGTTGCACTGATCAAGAGAATGAAAAAGGGAGTGCGTGGGTGTGCATGTCAAGACCAAAGCAAGAATTGATGTGCTGCTTGCGATAGTGGAAAGCAAGAAAGGCTACAACAGTATGTTTTTCCTCCTTTACGGTAGTTAGATTAGTGGGTGATATAGTAGTTGGATCTAATGACATATTATCGTTTTTATGTCTGGAGGTGCAGTTTGTTACTGAATATAAACACAGTTCAATCGGTTAAGGCACTCTGTAGAGATACAGTGGTACTGGGTTCAAAACCCGGCGAGCGCACATTCTGCTCCATTTTTTATAAGTATGTATACGTTGTTCGTTACACATATATATGTGCGACTACGTCATACGTCGTGTTATTAGTTATATACGCGACTACCTTATGTTGTCACGTCGACCTTTTTATTTTGTCGCGTTTTCGTTATATGTACCTATGCGACGTTATTTGTAATATATACAACGTTGTAATATTGTAACGTTGTGTATATGTATTTTCATATACGTATATATATATATATGTACGCGACTGTATTAATATGTCACGTTGTCATGTTCTCGGACATATATATGTCCGTACTTAATTTAATTGTTCATGCATTATCACATGTCACGAATTATGTGACACGTTATTCTCGGATAATCTTCACTCGTTTATGATTTTATGCGTTTATTTGTTTAGGGTTGATTCAACTTACCCCCCTTAAAAGAGACTTCGTCCCGAAGTCTTTCTTCCTTAACCGATGTTTTCCATTCTCGTTAATCCTTGGGATCAAGTCCCTTATATCCTAATTCTCACTACCCAAGATTGCTTATGAGCACCATGCCATATTAGTGGCTTCACACAAGTTCTCGTAGTGATCCAAGATAGTAGTAATGCATAAACCATGCACGGCTGTAATCAAAAGGCACACAACATTCATTCACGACAAAGTGTACATACACGTACATACCATTCACATACACACAATCCAAAACACAAAAACCTACTAACCATCAACGTGTGGTTGTAGGAATACACATAGTGAAAGGATCAAGTCCCAAATTCGTTCTCTCTAACCAAGGGGCCATGTCCCACAAATTCCATAGTTCTATTTCACTATTAGTACTTATAACCTCCACGCCACATCTGTGGCTAGACCAAGTTCTCAATAATATTTCAATGTACCAGTAATATTGATATACTGTACTCACAAGCAATCGAATGAAACAAGTCATTCATTCTTAACTACAATGCACTCTAACCAATCCATACACAGTTCACACACATAGCAACCAAACAACACATCAAACGAGCAGCAGAACCGCAAAAGCGAAACACGCCCACCCCCCTTAAGAATGGATTACGCCCACGTAATCCTCATTATATCATCCTTGAACCTTGGTTCTAGATGTTTAGTTCTCATGGAGTATTCTAGTTTTATACGATGTAGCTCGCAATATAATCTCATCAAAGGCCTTGACCATGTTAATGGCTTAGTTTTTTTTGGTATCAAAGGCACTTATCGGTATCCATACCGATCTACAACGGATTTAGGTTTAGCCTTTTGGGTCTAAGGTATTGGCAGATAAATCACTTTTTATTCAACTGGAAGGTGTTAGATTGGGTCCACCAGCTTCCGCTGCGCGACTCTGCTAACATTCGGGCTTAGTTTTCCTTTCCTACTCCTTTGTAGTGCATGACTTAATTGTACCCTTTTAATTTAGGGGTAAAGGTCTCTTGACGGGTATGGGGTATTTTATACTTGGTTCTGGTGAGTAGTAATTTGTCTATTCATTTTCTTTGGAGGTCGGATAACTATTTATTAGGGCAACACTTATTATGGCAAGTGCGCCGTGTAGGTTGAATTATTTTACAGTGCATGTCTGCCGTGGTATTTATACATTCACGTCTTCGTATATTCGCATATTCTCCTTTAAGCGTCTGGATTGTTCTTTCTAGCTGCCCTTTAGGCTTATATTCATATATGCTCCGCAGTAACGATTTAGTTCTTAGTATTTCTTCAATGTTACAAACGTGTCATTGTTACAACGTCATGTTTAGTTTATATTAGCTAGGTTACCCTCCTAGCATTGCTACCTATTTTTATCCCTTAATGTGTACAGCCAAATTAGACCTTTCTTCGTCTTTAAGTAACCCTGGTTTTCCAGCCAAACTATGGCCTCGACATTGTCGGTTGACCACAATTGTACAAGTTATAAGTTCTTACATTTGCAAATCATGTAACATAGGGTGTTTAGTTTTCTTAACCTTGTTATTGTGATTGTATCAAGCAGCAGCTTGCTGACTAGCTCTGCTTGGTCACACAGTCTGGTGTCATTATTATGTTCTACAGGAACTAAAGTAATTGACTACTACCGGTTATATATTGCATTTGATTGCGATAGTATATGTTTTATGTAGTAACTATTAGGCTATTAGTAACATCACCTCATTTCACGTCTCCACATATCTGTATACCCATGTGTTTACCCTCCAAGTTTCGAATCTTGTATCAATGTATTTTACATTCTTGTATTATCTGACATCAACCTCGTTTCCTTGGCAACTTTCTATTCCAGCTTATAAAATTTCCCACCTATTTGTAGTTTATGTGACCACTTGAAGGGGGTTTCGAGAATCATCCAACACTGACGTGATCAGCGTAAGTGTTGGACTACCCCTGCACCCCAATTTGTGCTCAGTGTCCCTTGACCTGGCCAGGGTCAAGTTCAACTTTGCACACCCGATTTAAACAACCAATCAATTAACTAATTTCAATTCCTATCTCGCTCATTCCTAGTCATCTCGCAATTAATTCATGGGCTAGTGTCACCGTTCTTAAGCCCTTAGATTTATTGTTTAAATTCTCTAACTGTATATACCTCTAGGTGTGTAAATATAGTATATACATACTCATGTGTTATAAGTTCCAAGGCCGTATTTATATTACAATATCCCTCTTGATTTATTCATATCCACATATGATTGTTCCCATAGGTTTATGATACCCTATTACATACCTTTATACCCTCATGATCTTCCAAGTTCCTTTCATTCTAATTTCCGTACCGTATGCACATATACATGTTCACTTACTTATATACGTAGTCTAATAATGTTTAAATTCTACTGTTAGCCAATTGGATATACAATTGTATACTCCCAAGTTCTTATATTAATATTGAATTTCCCAAGTGATTCTTTCATTATCTTGACCCAGTAATTTATTCCTCAATTAAGTCCACTAATCTTCTTACAATTTCCAATTTTTGATACCAGACTATTCATAAATACTCGATTGAGTTGGAACTATTCCTCGTTGGTGTGCCTAGTTAATTTGGCTGATTTCATCTTGTTTGACTGTTTAGGCCCACTTCAATCCGACTTCATATCACCAATTTTAACTCTTTGAATGGACCATCCATAAAGTCCAATTCTATATGTATATGTACATATTTTTTGTTATTAGAATTTTGTTAAATTTAATTTGTTTATTCGGATTCCCATCTTAATCTTTTCTAGGTCATGTAACCCTTCTGTTCCCACCTCATTATTATTTCTTGTGTGTATCCACCAACTAGTGGTAACTATTCAGGGATTATCATCACTGAGATCCCAATATTAATTTTCGGTTGTTGAGTTATAGCATTAACTTTAGTCGGGTGTGTTTGATTTACGAATCATGACCTCCTCTATTTGAATTTTATTTACTCCTTGGGTTTTATTGATATAAAGTCTTTCCTGATATGTATGTATATACGTTTGTATGTTTAGTTTGCTAAATCACGTTTAGAGTTCCTCGTGTTTATTTATTTACGCTTTACCCGGTGTAGTTTGCTTTTGGTTAGCAGTCCATTACTCTTACTTATCCAAGGTCGTCTTGCTATGGTCACCGATTCTGTCTTTGTCTAAGCTATATTTGCTACATTATAATTTTACAAGTTGTTCCTCTTTGATCTTTTGATTATAATTGTGACTGTCATAGCTTCTCCTAAATTAATGAGGCCGCTCTTCAGAATCTATTTAGAAACATTTGTCCTTCGAATGTAGTGTGTTTGGAAGGGTTATATCATAATAGCGGCATCATACATTGCCATTTGGATATTTACAAGGGAGGTCAAATTTGTGAGGTGTTGTTTATTATTACAATAATACCGTGCACCGGAGCAGCTGATATTCTGATTTTAGAATGTATGAAATAAGTATTTTATATTTGGGAACTCTGCTTGAGAAGTTTGCCGCAGGTATGTGTTTGGAGGTATCTCCGCTAAACTTTGGTATGGATTTAAGAAGTTTAGACACTTGCTAAATGTCACCTAAGCCTGGTGTTTCCGGAATTGACTTCTTTGTCGTCATGGTTGTTGTTTATTTGTTTCAGTTGAGTGAGGTTATTATTCAGAACCATTGTGACAATTTTAACTAAGGTTATAGTAAAGCTTAAACCAATAACTCATTGAAAGGTCTTGCATTGGACCGTTGTTAGCTTTATAAATGAAATGATTTGTAAGTCTATTACCTGTAAGCCTGTCGGGACAAGTTTTATGCATGTCTTTATTACTCAGTTAAACCTCATCCGAATATGGCTCTAGGTGCTCTTTGGTATGTATATCTTGTGAGCATACCCTCCATTGGCTCAAGAGTTTTCATTGTATTAATTAGTGCGTCCTCGTACCATTTCCTTCATAGTCATAGTGTAGGACGAACAAATGCTTTATAGGGTTTGTCTTTTATAGAACTGAATTCTACAACTATCTGTGACATTGCTGGCTGGTACTCCAACAGTTCCCCCTTTTGGGATGTGTTCATCTATGACTGAAACTTAATTTTTATATTGTACGCATCATCTTTAATTTGGTTTCTGCAATCATGATACTTGGTCTTGGTTTGAAATATATTGGCCAACTCATTCCCAATTTCTTACCCGTTAGAGTTGTGTCCGTGTGGGCATCCAATGCCTCGGAATAGTGGTCACTCATACTTTTTGAGGGGTCTGTTTGTGATCTTTATACCAATGTGTTTTTGATCTTAGGGAATGGCAACCCATGGTTAAGAAGAATTATTTTGCAAGAAACAATGAAGAACAGAAGGTATCACGATAGAGGATTTGAGCTTCATGAGGATATTACGGTAGTCATGTAACTCGATGATCACATACAAATGGTGAGATGGGTCGTGTAGGGTGATGGTGGTTGAATGAGAATATACGTCTCATGCTAAATTAGCGGCTAGGTATTGTACATACTTCCAGCCTTTGGTTCGTAGATTCATATTGTAAAGCTTGTTGCCCATTTTATTGGGGTGATATTATATTGTTGTAGAGTAGAAGAATGATAGGCAATATTTGTCCTTCGTGGCACGGTCGCTGGGCTCTTAAGGAGTAAACCAGCTCAAACAAGAAGAGAGTGAAGGAGACGTTGATAAGTATATAGGTATGTTCCTTGCCAGAGGTTGAAGTAGAAGAGAATGACCAGTTATGGTCACCAGTTTCAACTATCTGAGACTGAGGTATTTAGACGAATAATTTAATATAAAAAGAAGAAAGAAGGGGGTGGTGATGCATACCGCTCGCCAGTTGAGGCGTTGTGTCTTTCAGGTAATACAGGGAATGAAGAGAAATGTAAGGAGGAGTTGGGAATTTATTGAATCCCAAAATGTTATATTTTAGTGTGTAAAATTGTGTCATGCTTCATCAATTATTATAGGTTGTACCAATTTTATGGTGTAATTTCTTCTCGAACTATATTCTCTTATTTCATTGTTTTACGAGAGGTTTCCTACAATTAACCTCTCAAGTGTACGAATTGAAGAATTTATCTCAACCCCATCCTTGGCTTAATTAATTGCTTATTTAAGTTTTATTTATTTAATAAATTTTAGGGTATTTAAGTCCTCTTTGCTTGTGAGGTAGGGTCCTATCGACTGCTAAGTATGTCGACCCAAGTTGCCGCTAAAATTGGTCCCTCAACGGGTATTATTCCTTTGGCAACGTCTTTGAACTTCACGCTCTAGTCAGAGCTTCGAGTCTTGGGACTGTTGTAGGGTATAGTCTTTTCTTCACGGGTTAATTGCAAACATTAGGTAGATGCCGGATCGGGTTTCCCGAGTGTGAGGAGGCTTTCTACCTCTCCGGCGTTCTTTCTATAAATTTTAAAGGAAATTAGGAATGTAGAGGTTGGGTGCAGGTGTCTGTTAGGTATCCAGTAATTACTGGGGAAGAACCCTAACTAACGCGCCTCACATACTAACCCTTAACCCCGTTTCCCCAAATTCAGGTTTTCCTATACTCGGTACTTCTCTGTTCCAGTCATCAGAGCGTAGTTACCACTTTCTGTAACACCCCCGAATAAAACATCCATAGATTAAATGAAGCGCCTAACGATATCATAAGTTAACTTTGCAGCGGTATAAACTCCATCCGGGTGTTACAGACGCCAACCACCCACGTGGTTGATATGACCACTCCACCAACACCAAGTTACGGTCTGCATGACTGGAAACAGCCCTCAACCAAAACTCTTATACAACATAAAATACCATTCCAAATACCGAGTGTATACAAGATAGCTACCAAGTCTTAACAACACAAAAGTACACCCCGGGTTTAGTTCCACATAGTAATAACCCATACATTAGACATACTACAAAGGTCTTGCCCGAATGGACTACCCCCACGGTAGCCCTTCCAACTACATTCCGCCATGTTCCAGATGGTAACCTGTAAAAAATAAAGGACTCAGCAAAACTATGCTGAATGAATATGTGTAGCCCGTATGTTGTCGGGCTACACGACTACTTGGTCGAATATAATTAAGTCCAGTTTTCATGCTATAGTAAAGCAGTAACACACAACATGTGATGTCAATATAACATTCACAATATGCTGAGCACAAAGATAGTAACAAGCACGTCAAACATATATACAAAGAAAGCGTGCCAGAGAATATAAGCGATGATGATCCTCACAGTGGGATCACTCAAGCGTTGTGTGTTTTCTTTTCTTTTCCTTGTTTCCATAGTGTGTATTTTCATTCTCTTTCCTTGCACCCGGTCGGGGGATGTAGTTCAGTTCCCGTGACCTCATCATGTAGGTGCCAATTGTCCCTTATCTCTTTAAGGATGTTGTGAATTCTCTTATCACGGCACGTTAGAGGACGTCTCCTCCATAGCTAGTCCCTCATTCCCGACATCATGTGTCGAGAAAGAAGAGTCATCTCTAGACTCCAGGATATGTTTCACCATTTTGCCAATCCCCCATTCCCGACACCCAGGGTCAAGAAAGCGGAGTCACCTCTAGACCCCAGGATGTGCTCCACCATAGATGGTCGAAGGATCTGATGCAGATGCCAACTCCCGAGTATTCCATACCGCGCGGCCCGAGATGTTGTCTTCCCGGGTTATTCTCATGTATTACCAGTTGGTATTTAATGTTCATGGTCATTAGTAGCTTGACACCATAGTGGGTGTCATTAGAAGCCCTCTATAGTTAGAGAGGAGTGTTCTCTTTGTACCGTTTCTTTTGTTTTGTTCAGGTAGTTAGTCATGATTCATCTCAAAGTTCCATAAACGAGAAAAGGACTAAACAACTGTGTGCACGCAAGTAATATGCAACAATGATATAACAAGCATATAAGCAAGATAAGCAAGTCACAACAAGCAATCCAATTTCATGCTTTAGTCTTAGGGTCATTGTCAAACAAAGCACACAGCACACAAGCCGTGTAACACGACAACATACGGACCACAGATATCCATACCTAGTGCAGAAGCAAAAGGGTTGTCTCACACACGGTGTCCCGGTTGGCGTTCGTTACGGCCCTAGAGTTAATTAAGACAACTTGTCAGTTTATGATTGCATGCGACGACCCTTGTGACATTTCCCTAGTTTATCTCATTTTTATTGGGTGTGATCCCCAAGTTGGATTGTTGAATGTACAATTTATACTAGCCCTTAGAACTTTCCAAGTATTCACCTCAGACTTTTATTTAACCCCTAGGACGTTTACATCGTCGTTACATTTACGTTCCCGCCGGTCGTAACATAATCTCGTTATATTATTTACCTCATTAATCATCACCCCAAGGTATCTCAACATTATATTACCTCTCTATAAACATATATATTTAGTTACGGATGAGCCCTCAATGTATCCAAATCGACCATTAACCCGCATTTTCCCCATAATTACATCATAACCCCTCTTATTTATAATCAACACTTTAATTGTTAAACCCTTTATTATACCCCTGAATTAATTTATCATTACTTAAATCCCCAAAACCTTTTTAGGATTATGTACTAATCCCCTCGAATATTTAAATCTCCATTTATGCCCAAAATTTTCGATAGTTACATATACTCCCATAATAATAATTTTTGTTATTCTTTTTGTCTTCGTGTCAATTTAAATACTTAGAATAATCATCCTTATCATTTTATTTTGGTTAACCTCCATACGCAGTCAAGGTTGACCACTTAAGTTATTCTTTGACCAATTTTGATAGTATATACGAAGATACCCCCATAGTTTCATAGTTCTATAATTTACTCCTTTTATTTTATAGAGTTCATATTTTATACTTATAAAAATCCCCAAGATTATCCCTTTCGGTTTAAATTACCCGTAGTGCCCTATATATTTTTTTTATTACATTTTGAATCCGTCTATGATTTATTTATTCACTAAAGTAATTTTACATGGTTTTGAAATATATCTAAGCCATAATATAAGCTTATAATTATGTCCATATGTTTCTACGGTATTCCCAAGTGGTTATAGTTGTTAGAAAATTGGTTTTGCACTAGAAATTTGTATAACTTAATAAATCACCCTATAATTTAATTAATGGCTATTCATAGTTCAAAATAATTATAATGCTGTGGCCCAAATACGTATCCTTTAAAATAGCATAATAGTTGTCTTATAATGACATTATATTGTTCCTAAAATTATTATTTACCAAATTTTCACAAAAGTCTGTAAAAGTGATCTCCTTCCATATTTAACATATAGTGTCATTAATCACACGTTACCAACTTCCATATCACATGTATATATACATACATATTCCCATTAGTTCTCGCGCCTTAACAACATATATATACTCTCTTATCAGTTTCGCATTAGCCATACAATATATCACATATCTATTGAAATACCCCAAATCTAAATAATATTATTAAATCATTATTCATTGGAATATAATCCAAATATAAATCATTTCACGTACGCATGCAAACCCATGCATGAGAACGTTACGTAAAAATAGTCGTTTCTCCATAAACGCTAAAACGCCTTAGAAGCATATGGTCAAACATGACCTTGTATGACCCTATAATATTCAAACCAAATGGTCATACAATTATTATATGAATATACAAATATATTCCCTAAGCTAAATCATTCAGTCAAAAACGCAAAACGCTCGGGAGTGCTCACGCCCGCTCCTTAAAGCACGAAAAGTCCGGAGGAGTGCCGAGGTGGCACGAACTCCTATAAAATTAATTCCTTGAGTTCATAACATCATTATTAACCATTATAAAGAGAACCCACGAAGTGGTTTCTCAAAATTCAGCAAAAACCACAGGAGGATTTCTTAGCGCTCCTTTTTGCCCGGGTGCGTCCCGATGGCCCGTAAATTATGTCATGGGTTGATGTAACCCCATATAACTCAATGTAACATCTTAGTATATGTTTATTTACCATAATAAGTGTTTACAAACACTTGGAACTCATAAAAACAATTGGTTTCCCAAAAAGTTCCTTAGAGCACAAAAACACACCTTCGGGTGTCACGAAAATGCGTTTACGCAATTGTCTTGTAGTTTTTGACATGCCACGAATTGGTAATATTAAAAAGGGTTAAAATGACCTTATAAATCAGTTGGTGTGACTAGTCAACAAGGTGCTCTATAGGGGCCGATTTTAAGAGCAAAAACTAGTATAAAATTTGCTTTAAAAGTTTATAAAAGGCTTAAAACATGATGACTCATCATCCCATGTGTTATATTACTTAATGCCAAAGTATTTAGGTCTCATTTGACCAGAGATCTGTCGAAATTAGGTCATGGAATAAGGCCATGTGAGCTAGATACAAAACAAATACTAAAAGCAAAAAGTAGATTCCTTTTCTTTTTGCCTTTTGATTTCTTAAGCATGTGACCTTCCTTAGCTCTTCCTTGGCTCTTCATGACCGGTGGAGACCTCCCAATTGAGCTTGAATTCGTCCAGCTACAAGAGGAGAAGAAGACAAGCAAAACTTAGACAAATCAAAAGAAGATACCTTACCTTTTCTTACCTTGTCTTCTAGCCAACATTATTTTCTTTCCAACTCTTGCTTAGTCACACCACATGGCCGGGGTTTATGCAGTAAAGAAGGGCTTTTATTGAGCCAATAATCTATGTAATAAACTAAGGAAAAGAATAGTCAAATGACATTAAAAATTGACAAAACAAAAATCAATTTCCAAAGGCATTCTTACCTTATACGTAAGTTTAGTCTCATTTCCCTCCTTGCACTCTTCATTCACGAATTGGTAAGGTTCTAAGCTCTTTTCTTGCTTCATCTTCTTCCTTTGAAGCTTTTAAGTCCATTAATGGAGTTTTAACTTCTATCTTCATCTTTAAGGTAATTTCCTAGCATTTCTTGTCAAAACCCTTCGAGCAAAAATCTTCCTAGCATAACAACAAGAGTTCGGCATCACTTAGTTCACCAAGGAGGTTGTTCAAACCAACATTAATCCAAGGAGCATCTCAAGGTTATCTTAAGGTAGTTTTAATGCTTGAAATCCTTAAAGCACATTTTTATGTGTAACCAAGTTCTACTCCTTCTAAGGTTCTTTTCTTCTTCATTTTGATGAAGGAAAATTTGTTCTTCATCCACCTTAGGAGTTCCGAATTCATAAGGAGAAAAGTCTAAGGTAAATCCTTGTAAAACTACTTACAAATCTACTTAAGATCTTTATTCAAGATCTAACTCCTAAAACTCCTACACCACTTGCATATAACCGAAGTGGAGCATCAAAATTTCCTTGGAGAAAGCTTGGAGATTCAAGAGGAGTTCAAGCACTTAACCACCTTTGTTAAGAAGTAAGTTTACTAAGTAAATCTTTATGTTATAAGCTTTGTTAAGCTTCTAAAAATTATACAAAAATTATGTACATCTCCTAGGTTTATTAAGACCAAAACTATATGGTATTATATGCCAAAAATACAATCTATAACTTATATAGAAAATATTTACCTTAAGACACATTTTTGTCACAAAATTTAGTTATGTCACATATTAATTCAAGCCGAATTATCAAGGGCAAAAATGCTTATTTTTGAGCTAAGAATTATATAAGACATTACAATAATTTTTACATGAGTTATATAACTCCTATGAATTTATGTATAATTATTATGACATATAAGTCCACTTTTATACTATATGGTCACCAAATAAATATGGCCGAATGTACTAATTGATAAATAGGTATTAATGACCTACTTAGGTTATAACTTATATCACAAAGTTTGGTGAGCTAAAAATATTTCATTAGTGCTTAAATGGCTAATTAATTAAGTTAAGTGGCTTAAATGTAATTTTTACAAAATTTAGTGTATATATTGTGAAAGCCGAGGGCTAAAGGGTATTTGGTGAAATTATATATAATATAAGGTTAGGAATTAAGTTTATGAATTTTAGATAATTTAAACAAGTGTTAAAATAACATTTTATTAAGTTTTGGGCTATTATGTAATTTATAAAAGTTGTTATGAAAGTTTAGAACATAAAAAGGGGCGAATTCATAATTAAGAGATTTATTAGGCTCACCTTTGAAATTTTGAGGAAATATATATTTAGACTTTAGTTTATAAGTCATAAGAAGTTATTATAAAGTTTTGGGGTGAAAATGTAATTAATGGAGAGTTCAAGACCAAAGCCGAATTATTTGGGGTTAGTTTGGTAATTTAAGAATTTATATATATATATATTCGGCATTTATGGAGAATTAAAATTAAAACTATAGTTTATAAGGCATTATGCAAAGTTTATAAGGTTTTGTGGTTAAATTGTAATTATGGGAAATAAAATATTATTGCGAAATTTAAGGGGCTAAGTTGTTATTTTTGAAAGTTATAGTACTTAAAAGCTATATACCAAAATATTAGTGTGACTATGTAATTTAGCTAAATAAGAAGTTAAAACTCTATAATATAATGAGATTAGAATTTAAATATAAAGTTTATGAATAATGTGGTTGATTTATAAATAACCGAAATATAAGGGTAATAATTTAGATTTAAATAAATATAGGTCCTATATGGATATTTTGAGGAATTAGAAGAAAGAATTTTAATTAAAGGAATTATGGAATTAGAACTATGGCTTATGTAGTTATAAGGAAGTTAAAAAGAAACAATAAGTATTGTTTATGACTAAAAGGAGAATAATGAGATTATAAGAATATTATGTCATTGTAAGACATTTAAATATAGTTAAGAAAATTATAAGTTGTTATGTCACTTAGACAATTAAAATAAACAACAAATATAGTACATGAATATATGAATACATATATGTACATTAAAGGATTTATAAATAAATCAAAAAGGAATAACAAATAAGTTATACATTAAATCATGAGGTAATTAAAAGAAATAAACCTCACATGAAATAACAAATAAGAGATTTGTTGAAAGATCCAATAGGATCATTATATAAGGGTAACATAAATTAACCCTCTCAGTTAATCCTATTCTAGGACTTTGTTTGACCAGACGTTGACCGGGAATTAAACAAGTACAGTCTACGGTGAACGGTATGGGATTCTTGCAACCTGTTTTCTACCGGATTACACCGGCTTGTGTGCTATCTGTTGTTTGAAATAACGACCAAGATAATTAATGTAAAATGTTGTTTACTCTTGTGCGCTGTTGTATTACTTTATGTGTGTGAATGATGCTGACTACTACGTGTATGTCCCACGCATACAAACACTACTATACCAGTGGATTAAATACCTGCGCTTCAGTATACCGAGGACTTGTACTCGAGTCTCTCACTAACTTCACTTTATAACAAACGTCATTATCCTAAACGTGATAATTGACAATACACATTGTGTTCTTGTTTAACGTCTTTATATGACATTAACAATTCTATACTACGAGAACGAGGAGCCCAGTTGGATCTAGCCATGCATGCTACAGGAGCTGTACCTGTCTCAGGTCGTCTTCTATCTACGTCGCGACGGAACTTTCAGTTGGGAGGAAGACTCTATTCCTTCCGGGTTTCTAATGCCCTTCAGTTTGAGGAAGACTTCATTCCTCTAGTGGGATACTATTTCCCACGCCTCTCAGTTCAGGGTTTAACTACGTTATCTCCTGGGGTTTTTATACCCAACCTTTCAATCTTAACGAGGTCACTATACCTCCACTATTTAAGATATTCAGTTATACCTGTCAGTCCCATTGTGTGGACCGACTATCATTAAAGAATTTCAGTTCAGCTAACTCGACCTTCTGTGTCTTGTTCTATGTGACATTATTGTCCTTGTATGGATACTTGTTATTATCAGACTATGCTTGTTTACAGCTTTATAAAAATGAACTGCATGTGTTCGACAAAGTAGTTGGTGTGGCCCGGAGACGATGGGCTGCACGTTTTCCATACCAGCATTGTTTGCTGAGCCCCTTTGGGGGCACCCCCATTTTTCAGGTACCTGAAGTTAAGAAGATTACCACACCGAGTGTAGGTGGGGTAGATTCAAGCTATGGGAGTCTTCTTTTAGACATTTGTTTTACTTAAGTATTTTACATTTGAGTTTGATTCCTAGTATCTCGGATTGTATTCGTATTCAGACCGTGACTTTTGGAGATTGTATTTGGACTTAGCCTTGTTGGTCACAAGGGTGGCCAACGGCATTGTAATACCGCCCGGTTGTTGTATTTATTTCCGCTGCAGATGTATTTTATTTGGGAGTGATCGCCGTTCAGTTTATTAGATTTCGGGTTGGGGTGTTACATCTATATATATATCTAACTTCCTTCTCTCACGTACCGCCTTTGGCGTTTAATACCAACAGATCTTTCCTACTATTTCTGGTTACTCCTACGCAAGTTTTTACCTTATTAACACTTGGTGTTCAGACCACCATCCTCGCTAGAGTTTAACCTCACCACACACCGAATCTCTCAGTTCATTGTTAGAATGTTCGACAATCACTTTATGAGCAACAGGTTGCACTTGTTCTAGTTCAGTTTCCAGACATGAATAAGAAGGAGTTGAGGGTTACAACCTTGGGTTTTGGAGCTATCTTTCCTGAATTCGTTGCTGGGTTCCTCTTAGTTAACTCTCGACACTCGTGGAAAGGATGATTCCTCCTGGGTTTTATCTTGGAATCGAGCTGGTGAATTCACCGCATACCAAGGCCTTCATGACCAGCCATGCACCAGAGGGTATTAACATGTTAGATGCTCATGTATGTATCGAACTGATGGTACGGAGTTTGGCATTTGTTCGTAGGTTAAGGCAGTTTACCTTAGATAGTGCTCAAGGGTAGTTTCCAGGAATTTCCTTAAGGAGTTTCAGGCCCTGCATGCGTGAGATTTCTTGGAGAAATCAAGCAGTTCAAGAAGGGGGATCTGAGTGAGTGTCTCAGCATTTTCGAACACCAAAACAACCAGAAAGTTGAAGCTGAAACGGATTGCTTTAAGGCCTCACCTTGGCTTATGTTTAACGACTTACTTGCAGGAGTTTCAGGATAAGTCTTGGTGCATTCATGGAGGAGATATCCAGGGGAGTAGTTGCATGAAAATGAGGGAAGGTTTAGTAGTCTCGAATCAGAATTTTCCGGACAGACACAATCAGAACAGAACCGAAAAATGAGAGAAGAGGCTTGCAGCAGACTTTACCGTGAAAACTATAAGGAAATCAGTAAGAAAGAAAAGGGGTAGTTTGAGCATAATACTGGTTCCAGCAGAAAAGGTTTTGAACCCCCCTTCCCCTTGTTTAACCTGATGCGTAAGTGCAGCAGTTTCTATCATGCGGGGTCCTTGCATGACTAATACAGATGCGTCATCCTGTTCTTATCTTCGGGAGGTCAAGAGGAATATTTTTGTTCAACGATCTCCAGAGGTTCTTTCATTGGATCGGGTGACGGGATGAGCACAACTTGCGCCAAGATTGAAGAGCTTCTAGATGTTGTCGATTAACTCCGGTTTTATAGACACTGAAAATGACCACATGCGCAGCGGCTGAGGGAAGTTCCAAAGCCTTGCTCTGGCTTGCACGCATCGGGAAGCGACAGGAAAACATGCAGGAAGAAAGTGCAAGGTTGCTTGGTGTCTCATGCAGAGGAAGAGGAGGGAGCTGTTGTTGTCATGTTGTTGTTCACGGTGGTAAGAAAAGAATGAAGACAATGCTGTACATGCTCTTTCCCGGTTGATGCTGCTGCTGGTTGCTTGGCTTGTATTGTTGTTGCTGTCACAGTTTCATTTTACTCCTATGTTGTTGTTACCCGGTAGTGTGTGGTGGAGAAGCATTTGCTTCAGTCGACAGAAATGAAGAAGGGAGCAGAGCAGCACTTATCGGTTGGTTGTGATGGTGTTGTTTACGGTTTCATGCAAGGAAGGAAGCAACAATCTGTTTCCATGCATGCGCTTCTGGTTGTGCCTTGGGGCTCCACGAGTGAAATGCAGGCCTTGCAATGGTGTAGGATGGTGAGTAGTAGAGGGAGTGTTTAGGTATTCAGTTGCTGGTAATTATTACCGATTCTAATGTGTGCTTCCAGCTCAAAGAGAAAGAAACTGGAACAGAGTTCCTAACGTGGGTACAAGAGCAGAAGGAGGAGGAAGGAAAGACCTGCGCAGGAAGGAGAAGAAGGAAGTTGAGCTGAAAAAAAAGAATTGCTCTCTGTGTGTTCGAAAGCATGCAGGAGGAAGGTGAGCTG
Organism: Limonium bicolor; assembly: GCA_023374045.1. Lineage (NCBI taxonomy): Eukaryota > Viridiplantae > Streptophyta > Magnoliopsida > Caryophyllales > Plumbaginaceae > Limonium > Limonium bicolor. The sequence goes on from CM041782.1 coordinate 16,960,121, forward strand.
CTATGAGCCGCAGGAGAAAAAGGAATAAGTTACTGCTCCTGTCTGTCTCAATCAGGGGACTATTTTTGAAGGAGTTAGTGCCAGGTTGAATAGAAGAGAAGTTGTTGCAAGGGAGTTTGGGTTTGTTGCTGTTCGAGAAGACCTGGGGCAGAGAGGTGCGTCCCATTTTTTTTCCTTCCCAGAGCATGCGATGTGTAACAGGAGCAAGTGGACTTTGTGTTGCAGACTAGTGTATATATGCCTGGTGCTGTTCGAAACTTTGATCAGAGGAATATTTGTCTCCTCTTTTTTTTAAGGCATGCGTATGTAACAGCAAGAGAATAAGGGGACCAAATCTCCTCTGCTATAGTTGTGGATCTTGGAGCCGACAAGGATCAAGTGGAATGGGATTGAAGTGGGGCGCAAGTGAACAGCCTGGTGCAGTTGCACTGATCAAGACAATGAAAAAGGGAGTGCGTGGGTGTGCATGTCAAGACCAAAGCAAGAATTGATGTGCTGTTTGCCGATAGTGGAAAGCAAGAAAGGCTACAACAGTATGTTTTTCCTCCTTTATGGTAGTTAGATTAGTGGGTGATATAGTAGTTGGGTCTAATGACATATTATCGTTTTTATGTCTAGAGGTGAAGTTTGTTACTGAATATAAACACAGTTCAATCGGTTAAGGCACTCCGTAGAGATACTAGTGGTACCGGGTTCAAAACCCGGCGAGCGCACATTCTGCTCCATTTTTTTATAAGTATGTATATGTTGTTCGTTACACATATATATGTGCGACTACGTCATACAACGCGTTATTAGTTATATAGGTGACTACCTTATTTTGTCACGTCGACCTTTTTATTTTGTCGCGTTTTAGTTATATGTACCCCTGCAACGTTATTTGTTATATATACAACGTTGTAATATTGTAACGTTGTGTATATGTATTTTCATATACGTATATATATATATGTACGTGACTATATTAATATGTCACGTTGTCATGTTCTCGGACATATATATGTCTGTACTTAATTTAATTGTTCATGCATTATCACATGTCACGAATTATGTGACACGTTATTCTCGGATAATCTTCACTCGTTTATGATTTTATGCGTTTATTTGTTTAGGGGTGTTTCAGGAGTATTTTTCTCGGATCGGGATTAGACTCTAATGATGCCACGAGCCTACATAGATCGTTGGTCAGTTCTTATCATTATTTGATACTCGGCCATTGGCCCCAAACTAAATGACGCCTTTTAGGCAAAGAAGAAGTCCCGAGATCTTATATCTTTGGCCGGAGTGCACTGCTGATGGTGCCACCAGGATGACTGTCCATAATAAATACAAAAACGGGATGTCCTAACTTGACACCCACTGACGTTGTGTTGTGATGTGATGAGGACCCGGGGGGTCGTGTGGTTAACTAAATGACCAGACCGTTACTAACGGCTACTCGTTTATTAATGTTGTTTGATATATTGTGTGATGTCCTGTTGTGTGTGAATTGTAGTGATTGCTTTAACTGTTTATTTTACCGCCATTCATGTGTTTACTGCTTTATATACATGTACACCGGTAAAGCATGTAACAAACCTAATAAAGGTGACCATGACTATTAAGTGACCAATAGGGTCCAGGCCCGGCATACTCAACGTTTATCGCTGAGCCTTTATGGCATTGCTGCAGGTGATGATTATCACGGAAGCCAAAGAGCGGTACCCAGGTAGTTAGGGTTTTATTTACCGCACGAGAATCCACATTGTATTAGGATGTCCATTAGTTTAATGTGATTGTAACATTGTATACATTTGGGAACACCTAGACCCTCACTTGTCGTTTAAGTTACACTTGGTTTAGATTGTTGTATAGGTTATTATCTCGTTATCACTGCGGTTATGTATGTATTACCAGTGTCGTTTCGTATTTAATTTATTTCTGCTTCTTTACTCGTATGGGCTAGTAATGGCATGTGACACCCGAGTGAGATTATTACTGTGTGTCTTCCGCTGTGAGACGTTTTTAATTAATGCTACGTGAGTGATTATTACATGAGTACGAGTGGGGTGTTACACCTCCTATACAACTCTAGGTCATTCTAAACCTCAAGAACACCTTTGTTAACTTATTTCCACTCAAATTTATTTTAATGATTCCTAGTAAATCCTTGGTCACTTTAATTCACAACAACCACTAAAACACTTTGTTTTCTACTCGAATTTCGCCATTGCTCCTCTAGTATATTATCATGCCCATATGCATAGTTTTTCTCATTCAATCATCTCACACTCAACAAACCCCTTTCTCATGATACTTCTCACCTAAATCAAACCATTCACAACAAACTCAATATAGTGCAATAATCTTAAATTGCCTAGCATTAAGGCTCTTAAATGACATGGCTCTTAGGCCCTTAAATGACTTAAACTTAAACACTGAATTTCCACATATAAAAGCCTTCAACCTGCAATTACGCACAACAATGCTCCCATAGCAATATAAGTGCTCTTATAATCCATCTTATGCTTATCTTACTAACTCATTTCCATTGGCTCCTTAGTCACAAGTTCTCAAGCTTGCTTAAATTCTTTTTCCTACGTTATATAACCAATTACATAATGCAAGCTCCAAGCTACATTTAGTCTTTATCTAAATCCCATCCCTTAAAGCATTATACCACCTTAAGGTAAGACATTTACCTTGTTTTCAAGCTTTTCTCTCAATTTCCTCCTTTGGTTTCCTTGATGGAAAATCGGCCAAGGACCTTAGTTACTTTGCTAACCTTCTAACCAACATTAAATTAATGTAATGAGTACTAAGGAACATGCCTAGACTGTTATAACCCAAAGTTTATTGCATTTTATTTCGTCATAAGTGGCCTTATGTGGATGTATTCTGGATTCAGGACATGGAAGTCTTTCTTAGTAAAGTCAAGGGCGAGGTGGTCTTTCTTCTTTCTGATTTTGGTAAGGGATTATTAATTAAATTAGGTTATATTAATAATTCCCTAATCACAATACTGATCATGCTCCCACTACTCTTCTCCCGATCAGTTTCGAAAACCGTCGAGACGCTCCTCTCATCTTCTCAACTCTTCTCTACCCCTCTTGACCTGGCAAGTGCTTCTGTGTGTGGAATTCAAAGATTGCTTATGGTTTGCTCCTTCTCTGCTTTCCCGTGATCAGTCAAGGTAAGTTGTACAGTTTGTCTCCCTTCAATTCTGTAATCTGAGAACCCTTGCCCTAACCATTTTCCCTGCAATCTGATTGGTGAATCAGTAATCCTTCAGACGTTCTTTGTCAATCTCCGCTGCTGGGGCTGGTTCTGTGTTCGTGACTGTCAGATTCAGGTATGGATTGTGGTTCCGTTTGCGAGGGTAGTTTTCTGAGTTGAGGGTTCAATGTTCTGAATTCGGTTCGCCTCTACGATTGTGTTTTTCAGTGTGTTGGAACTGCATTGTTGGCCTGCGCTACTGGAACTGTGTTGGTTTGGACTCTACATCTGAATTGGGTTTCGTCTGTGCTGTAATCGAGGAAGGTGGCTTATGGATTCGACTTGTGTGTTCAGCCTTGGGGCATTTCAAATTCTAGTTTCAATGTGTGAATTGTCTATGCGTTGTGTTTGCGAATCAGTCTGTTTACGTTGTTTTGTTAACTACAAACCCCTAAGGTTGTTTTCTACAAACCTGTAATGTTTTGACATTGTTTTGGTGCCTCTGTTTGTGTGAAAATCATCTCTGTTTTCTGAGTATTTCGGCGCGTCCGAACTTCCGTCCGACCTTGGAAGTTCGGACATGCCCTTCTGCGCTTTGAATTTTGGAACTTTTTACCATGTCTGAACTTCCGTCCGAGCTTTGAAGTTCGTATGGGGTGCGAGGACGAGTCCGACTTACAAGTCTCGAGTGGTGTCCGAACTTGTAAGTCCGGACAGAAGTTCGGACACACTCATCTCCTTCTTTTGTTTTTGCTTCGACCTGTGTCCGAACGTCGTTGTTCGGACACATGTTCGGACTCTACGCGTATTTGATTTCCGAAGAATGTCCGAACATCCGTCCGAGCTTTGATGTTCGGACACCTCTGTCTCTGCCTCTGTTTTAAGGTTCGACTTGTGTCCGAACATCGACGTCCGGACACAAGTTCGGACGAGCTTCTGTTTTGACCATAACTTGCTCGTTTGAGCTCCGTTTTGACTTCCGTTTGCGGGGTTGGATTCCCCTTCTGATTTCCAAGCTACTTATGTGCTTTCTGTTGCCTTTGGTGCACATATGCTTAATTGTCTTTAAGCTTATGTTTTGGGACCTAGTTATCTCTGTGTCTGAACCTTTGGATGGCTGGTCTAGCTGTCTCGTAGCGCGCTATGTAGGATCCTTCTGTTCATGGGTGATGTTCCCCGTTCTGTTCACAGGTGTTTCATCTATTCTGTTTACGAGTGAGGTTTCCTCGTTCTGTTCACGAGCTGGTTGCTCGTTCTGTCTGTATGCCGTGATCAACTAGTGTCCCGCTCTGTTTTCTGATTCCGTCTGCTCTGACTCTGTTTGGTCCTTTATTGTGTGGACTTCTGCTTCTGTTTTCTGACATGCTTATGGACTCCTTGCGACTCCTTCTGATTTGTTAATATTCTTAAAATGTTTTGAGCATGTTGGTTGATGAAGTTGGTCATCTACTGGGCATAGTTGTTTGCTCATTCCCCTACTCTATCTAACATTGCAGATTGATCAGCGAAGGTCACTTTGCTCAGCTCTGGAGTTGAGTTCGTTGTGTCATTCTGAATTCTTTTGAGACATTTGTATCTGACTTTGAGCCTTTGGGCCTCTTTAGATAGCTTCCGCTTTTGATATTCGTTTGGTGGGTTTTGTAATGACTTTTGGGATGTTACGACATCATTTTGATTATACTTTATTCAAGTATTCGTTTTGGGCCTTGTTTGATTATCTGTTTAAGTTCATTTATTAGAGCCTTGCGTTATTATGTAATAATACGCGGCGTGTAATACCCCTAACTCCTAGGCCAGTGTTTGGGGGTGTTACATAGACTCATGGAAATCATTCCTAGGTTTACAAGAATTGCTAAATGCACTAAATGGATGATTACCTTTGAAGTTTGGAATGAACTTGATAAGGAAGCAAGGTAAGACCCTTCTAGTCCTTTGGAGGTTGAAACAAAGCTAGAACAATGGCAAGACAAGACTCCCATGAGAAGTAAATTTTCGGTAATGCACAAGAGTGAAGGAAACTTGGTTTTTCTTTCACTTTCCTTACCTTGAATGAATGAAGAAGCAAAGGAGCTCTTCAAACTGAATTTTTCCCCTTCAATGGAGTTTCTCCATGGCATCAAACTTGATCTTTTGAAATTTTGAAAAGATCAAACTAAAGGGCTTGCTCCAACTAAGAATAATCTAAGCTTAGTTTTTGATTTGGAGCAATATTGTGGATTTGGTGAGAAAATGAAGATGGAAGGCCATGGCTGGAGCTCTCACGGTTTTGGAGCACAGAAGAGGAAGAAAAACCGGTGGGGAAGAAGTGAAATGAAGAAGATAGGAGAGAGGTAAGCTAAAATAAAGATATTTCTTTTTTAAAGGTAAATAGTACTATTCTCTTATTTCCCTTTTCTTTTCTAACTTTTCTGGCTCATGTGGTGACTCACCACTTCAAAAACCGGCCCCCTTGCTTAGTTAAGATATTTGTGGTCTTTGTTGACCAATTAATTAAGCTAAGTTGACTTAAGTCTAAACTAGGTACTATTTGGGCACTATTCATAATTAGTGCACAAATTTGTGAAATTTTTGGTTTCCAATTGATTTAGGCTTCCTAATGTGATACTAAATAGTACACAAGTTGATTAAGGTGTAATAATGGGCATTTAGCCACTCAAAACCTCCTTCTAAGATTTTTCAAAAATGTGCTTTAAGACTCCTTAAAGCATAATTTGTGTTTAAACTTGTTTTTGAGCTTGGTTTTCTTTGGTAATTGATTTAACATATTCATTAGCATGTTAATAAGGTCTAGGAATGACCTTTGGGTCCTAATCAAGGTTACACCAAGTCTAGAGCAAGTATTTGCTTAAATTGACTTTATGGTGTTTTCTTGTGTTTCCTTTGGTTTAAATTGTCTACCAATGTTTCTAAGGCATATTTTTGCCTTATTACATCATAACTTGATGTTTACTTATCATACTTAAGTTTGGGTCATTTCAATAGTAGATTATACACATATTCTGATAATTTTGTTGATAAAAAAATCTAATAAATATTTTATTGTTACACTAAAGTTAATTTTACAAAAAAAAACAATTAGCTCAAGTTTAATATTTTTAACATATGAAAATAAATCTTAACATTGTGTAGTGGCACTCGGGAATTTTTCTTACGGTGTGCAATTTTTTTTAACATGTTGAAAGGAAATGAATGTATATAATGTCATATTTTTTTCTAGAATAAAAGAAATCTGATAGCTATCAATATAAAAAGTAAATTAATAGCTTTTTTATAATAAAAATTAAGCCATCATAATATAAAATGTATTGTACAATATTAACTATATTAAATTGATGAATATGTACAATTTAAGTAATAAAGAAATTGTAAATACCTATATTACAATTGATCAGATTTCTTTGCTTTCTAATATTTTTGTTACCTTATTTATCTTGTCTTGGTGTATTTTTATTAAAAAAAATCTATCTTAATATCATCGTCTATTTAACTTTATATAATGATTTATACTAAGTGACTCCACATGTTTTAGAAATAAAGTTTAAATTTTGTTAGTTTATACTTAAATGATATTAAAATACTAATAAAATCTAGTATCAAATTTCATTAGAATAAATTTAATTATAATATCTAATTTTTAAATAATTAAAACTTACTCCTTTAAAATCAATGTAATCCTTATGTTTGAGTAATAATAAAAAACTATGTATGAATTGAAAAAAATTAATTACTTCAATTAGAATATATAAGCATTAGAAGTTGCAAATATTTATCAATTTCTAAAAAGGTGCCGCTACACTTTTTGTTCCAGTGGTAATTAAAATTTGATAACCACCCTTCCCATGTTATAAAATAGTGGAATAAATCTCATTTAATTCTCATTCCCTCCTCCTAAAAATAGGATTTTTATTTACCAAGCATGAAAATAGGAAGCATGTATCCCATTCCCATAGATTTATTGTCATACCCATGTACCAAACACCCCCTAAAGGTAATGAAATACCCCGAACTTAAATATAGTGATTAAGATTATTCTAATCCATATTTAAGAGCCTAATAACGCATAAGTAATATTGGTAAGGAAAAATAAATCCAAGAGAAATAAAGAAACGCTTAAAAAGTGAAAAAAAATGTTAAATAAGCGTTAAACAACCATAGGAGGTATGAGACCTCGGTTAGCGTATTATATGGATTCTAAAGGCTTAATGAGGCCTAAATAATATATGGGAACAACTCCCGAAGAAAACGGATCCAAATAATGCAGTAAAACGTTAATAGAGCTTTAGCGTACGTTTTTCGAGAAAACCCGAAAACGTGACTTTAAGTGGTCAAACGAACCCGTAAAAATTATAAGTTATTAAATAACAACTATTAAGCATTTATGGAAGCTTAATAGGCAACAAAAATAATTAAATGAGAAAATTCTGGAAAACGGGCCCGGTTAGTTAATAGTACCGAAACCGGGTAAAACAACGAGCGTTTTCTGTAAAAGACGAAAAATGCTCCAGCTAGTATAACTGTAGGGGGGCCAGTTTTTAACAGTCAAATAACTCCCTCACACACACATGTAACTAGCTGAAAAGACATAATTAGTCCCTCAAATCTCACAAACGTACAGAACACCGAGAGTTATAGTGGTTCGGCCAATAATCCGGCCTACATCCACTTCTAGACCATATCTTTATTCCCTTCTTTGGTATTACAACTTTAGAGAGCTTTCTAGTGTTTTCTCTCTCTTCTAATAATGTCTCCCTTTACAAATGAGCCTCTCATCTCTATTTATAGACCTTCGAGGGTGAAGTCCATCTCTTAATCCTTGTACATGTGGTTTTACTTTATTGGAGCAACCCTCCTATAATTGGCACTTTTCTCCTTGTAAAGCCTTCCGGTCCCTAAAGTGTGGGACGCGGGATCCGGTCATGGAGCTCGGGGCCAGAATATGGGACCCAGTCATGGGGTGCGGGGTCGGGATACGGGACCCAGTCATAGAGTGCGGGGCTGGAATATAGGACCCGGTCATGGGGCCTAGGACCCGGATTGATGTCTGGTGCCCGAACATGGTCCTGAAGGAGGCCCAGGGTCTAGGCCGGGGTCTAAGGTCTGGACTGCTTTGACCTTTTTGTCTTCGTCACATTCTTGCCCTTCTCATCAGTCCCACAAGTTCTACTTTTTGGCGCTTAAAAAAGTGGAACTTACAAAAAGAGAGATAGAAATTTACATTTTTCTCCTTTCTCCTATCTCCTAGTCCCACAAGTTCTTTTTCTTTAGTTTTTACAAAGAAACATGAACTTACAAAATGTTGGTATAATTAGTACAATTAAAGTCCCATAAGTGCATCTGATAAACTTGGCATTCTCTGGAATATATATCTTCGAGATAATATATCGTTGATGGATAGATCCTCTGATCTTTGATATGCATTAATTAAGAAGGCCAGAAATCCAGAAGTCTAGAAGTCCTGAAATCCATAATAAGATCTTCACAAAGAAGACCAATGGTTCTTTTAATAAGAACCATTCCCTTTTTGAAAGGGTGAAATAATATGATGATTAAGTCTTTGCTTTTACTAGCCAAAGGATGATAATACATTTTCCCAACTTTGCTTGTGCTAGCCAAAGGATGGTACTTGTGATTCAAGTATGGTGCGGCGTCCCACACCTAACAATGCACCCATTACAGGCGACCAGAGCTCCTGATGGGTCCAGAGATGGGTTTTCTTTTTTGTTGGCTCGATGGCCGGGTTTCATTTCAACCCAAAGTGTTACTTTTCAAGGCACAAGTGCCTGCGGCTCGTTGGCCGGTGCTTTCTTTCAAGGCATAAAGCCTGCGGCTCGTTGGTCGGTGCTTTCTTTCAAGGCATATAGCCTGCGGCTCGTTGGCCGGTGCTTTCTTTCAAGGCATATAGCCTGCGGCTCATTGGCCGGTGCTTTCTTTCAAGGCATAAATGTCTGTGGCTCACTGGCCGGTGCTTTCTTTTCAAGGCGTGATAGCCCGTAGGTGTTTCTTTTTCCCAAAGGGCCTATGAAAGCGCCATGAATTTTGATAATACCTTTATCCTTACCTTTAGAGGCATCCAAAATGGTAGAAACATTTTGAAGTGGCTGCTTCAGAAATAATGTTGGTGCAGCTTGTAGAAAAGTGGTGCGAACTTTAGAAACTTATCCGGTCCTGCACCAGTATGTTGCCAGACCTTTGACGTCTTTAGTTTATCTGGACTAGATTTCAGCGCCCGGTCTTGGATAGGAGCTGGTTGCTTGCTTTTCATCTTTCAAGCTCGTTTCCGTCTTGATTATTTCTTTGTGCTCTTGCCGAGAGCTTCTGTCCGGCTGAAAAACGCCTTTTGATGTTTTGAGATTATGGAGAATATCCCTCTGACGCAGCAGGTGCAGTCTGGTTGTACATGGCTTATGAAAGAAAAAATATGATTAACCGAGATCAGATTATTATAACGTGGGAGCAAAACGTAATTAAAGCAGTGAAAAAAGAAAAAATAAAGAAAAGTTGGTCTGTAAAACTCAAATTCTAAAAGGGACCTGTAACAGATTGTGCGCTTGGGCTTTACCTAAATATCAGAAAACACATTGCGGCATGTATTAAGCGATAAACATAATTATAAAGTATCAAAACTTCTAACTAGGCTCTAGTAAAAATCAGTCTATATGAACTGTAATTAGGAGATAGCTAAATAGAGTGCAGAATCATTCATACTATTTAGGTTAGTTCTTTTATAACTTTGAATAAAGGCCGAGATAGAGCATGAAGAAACAGCCAAGACAAATGAGTGGCCCGCAGAATTTTGTAGTAACTATCTTTGACAGAGTATATCAAAACTCAAGCATAACTACTCCAGAATAATTCATCCAGAACATTTTAATAATCAATACGTATGGTTTTTTCATTCCGAAACTGAATTGAATCGGGGGCATAATCTGGAATATGTTCAAGAAAAGGCTTGAAATAGCAACAAATGGATGGTCAGTAGCGATGGGATTTGCTGCAGCAGTAGTGGCAATCTTCATAGCAAAGCATGAGCAGGAATGCAAGTTTTTAGATAGCTTTTTTGGTTTGTAGAAGCATAGTAACAGGTGATGGGCTAATCAAAACAGATAGCAAGTTATATCTCAAGACAGCTTGTGGTTCAATAATGCTATAAGACCCCAACTATCAGCCAAATATGTCACAGTAATACCAAATGTTTTGGATGTTTGGAGGTAAAGTCAGATCTCAAGCGGAGGAAGAGAAAATAAGAGCTCTAGGAGCATGGCAATTATCCTCGTGCTATGATGGAGCTATAATAGATTTAAGAATTACCACAACTCAATGGAAGGACAAACTTTGATCAAGAAGCATAAAACAAATGCAATTTTATGTTGAATAATCCATATTATACAGGCATCGCATAATAACAAACCAGGAAAAATTCAAAAAGCTCTAATCATACATTGTTCTTTAACAGATTTTAGGACTTTCCCTCTAAAATGTAGCAGCAGAATACCATGCTGGACCAAGGATGCACTGTTACCTATCGAGGAGAAAGACTTCAGATCCCAGGCCCGTTGAAAGAGTAAGTTTTTGATGAGTAGACGATAAGAGAGAAGTTTTTATAGCAGGTTTTGGTCAAGGCAAACAGCTCAAGATGCAGTTAATCCTTTGGAGGTAAAACATGAACACTAATTGAAGTAACAACCGTGGCCAATTGTTTTGTTAAGATAGATTAGAGATTGTCAGAAAAGGAAGGCATGCCTCAGCTTACCAGTATCATGAAAACAATATATCATCAAAACAATATCAGGAACCAATGAAACAAAGTAACAGGTTTTCAATATTGAGGGGAACAGAGGCAAAACGTTGCACACAGCAGCAGGTGAGAAATGTGAAAGATTCGAAGTCCAAATTTCATCAGATAAAGAATGCATTCTTCGAACTTCAGATTTGTGAAAATATAAACTGAAATCAGTGATGAAAGTTTTGCATTTTCTTGAATCGTGACAAATGCAGAAGACTGCTTTTTAGTGATGAAAATACTTTTTAATTGAGAGAACATAATCAAAAACCAAATAGCCATAAGTATTCTCTCATGCTCTAGTAATTAACACCCATTGTAACAGTATGGATAATATATCTTGCAGAATCATATCCTATTTAGATCATGAAGATAATCAGCTTGAATGACGGTAAAAGAAATGATTCAAGCAATATTAAAATAGAAGCAAAGAGCTATAGCAAAGTTGATAGAATCTGGTTTTACACATGTTCTTGCTCAGTAGCAACATTAGTACTTAAATCAGAGAAAGTATATTGAAGTACAGTTTTACTTTGTATACTGACCACCTTTGCTCAATTCAGTTTGTCAGAAGCAACATTTAAAACTGATGCAGCAGATACTACTGATGCGATAGAAACATAAATAATTTTAGAGTTGCACATTACTTTTTAGGATCTCAAAAAACTAAATACAAGGAAACCGGTGTTTAGCCCAAAAATGTTGATTCTAATAGCTCAGAAACAACAAATAGTCAAAGAGTTTTAATTTTTGTCATACTGACCATAGCAGCAACAAATGATCCATAGATTAGAACAAGGATCAAGAAGAAATCCTGGATTAGATTAAGCAATATAATTTTGCACATATTCCACATGGAATTTCTGCAGTTTCTCAGACTGATCAAAAACAAAAATTGATCAGAGGTAGATTAAAGTAATAACAGCTTAACTAGAGGTACCTGAAACTTGTTGTTACACACGACTCAAGAAGTAAAATATAGAAGGAGCCGAGATTTTTTCTAAAGCAAAAAACAGAAGCAGTGAAGACTCTTTTTTTTGAAAGGAAATTTTATCTAGAAATTCAACCAGACGAGAAGATTCATAAGATCAAAATATTTATCTAAAATCTATGCTATAGAAACAACAACAATTTTTGCCACAACAGATACTTGAGATGAGGTGGGTATGATTTCTTTTTACGTAACAGACCTTGTGACAATCGACATGATCAATATAGGGCAAGACAATACATGAGCTGTTTTATGCAACAGCAAGAATGGATGGATAAGAAGAATGTAACCAAAATCAAAATTAATGACCAGGAAACGCTTTTAAGCGTTCATAAACTCATATTTAATTGTCTTTGTCTTCAAAAATAAAAAATCAGGGGAATGAAGACCTTGATCTATAATCATGAAATAATGCTTAAAATAGATGGAATAATTAAAAAATGAAACTTAGAAGAAGCACAGGCAGACATTTAGTCAAAATTCATGGCCTGAATATCCATTAGCAAGCTATGTGGAGCCTTAAAACAAATATGCATAGTAGAATATATTTCATACTCAGTTGTTTGCATAGCAGTGACAGATTTTGATTGCACGGAATTGTTTCAGAAATATAACAACTATCTTGATGAAGTAAAGTAGATGAGAGGTTCTGGTTGCAGCTTGTTAGCACAAAATGTATAACGCTCAATATGGAGCATTTTTTAGCAGCAGAAACAACAGCAGTTTTAAAACATGCTGGGGTGTAAATGGATGCAAACCAGCTGAAGTTGAAGATTTCTGTGTTTAAAACCATAAAGAAAAAATCAGAACCAGGCTGTGTTGTACACTCTCACCAGTAGAAAGATAAACAGGGGTGAAATCAGTCTGAACTGAGCACGTATATTTATATTGGAATCCCATCTCAGATTCTTAGGCAAAGCCACAAAGTTCCTCATGCATGTTATATCAGCATTCTTTCCAAATTGAAGACAATTGCTAACAACAACGTAACAAAAGTTTTTTTTTGCACTAAAGCTTTTTAAAGATAGTCAACATCGGTGTAAATAATAACAATAGAGCAAATCGAGAAATACCATGTTTGTTAACTTCAGCCTGATACGGATAAAGCTCAATTAAGTCAAACAGAATGGAATTGCAACAATACTAAATTACTGCTTTAATAAGAATTTAGGCAGAAGATGTACACGCATTTGGACTTACGGATATTCTGTGAAAATAAAAACTGAAGCATCACAATGTTAGTCCTATATAATACTGGCTAATGCGTGTCAAACAACAGCAAAGTCATTTGTCAAAGCAGATGGACATTATCCTTATGCTCATGTAGTAAAACAACCGATGTTTTATCAAATTCTTAAATTTCCGATATGAGAAAAGATTTTTGGGCAATCAAAAGTAAGCACATCTCTGGAAATCCGAGGCGTAAGTCTTAAGTAGAGACAAAAGACAATTATGCTCAACAGATAACAGATAATTAAGCCAGTATTTCAAGATTGATGGACTTATCTTAGTTTCAGGGTTGCTTGCTTCGTATTTTTATCGATTGTCAATGTCTTGGAGAATTCTTGTTTCGAGTTTGATCTTGAGACTTCGATCTATCCTGGAAGGAAGATGCCGCGTGGCTCTTAGTTGGAGACATCGTCCGGCCTTTCACTTGAGGATGCGGCTGAGGAAGTTGAATTGTCTTCCGGTCATGGATATGACCTTCAAAGCTTCTGCTCCGGGTTTACTCTCCATGAAAATTTGGGAATTCCTTGTATCTTTCTTTTGAAGGTTGTCGACTGGTTGCTTCTGGTCGTTGTCATCCGGCCTCCGGTCAAGGAGTTTCCGGCCGTTGTCATCCGGCTTCCGGTCAAGGAGCTTCCGGCCGTTGTCATCCGGCTGCCGGTCAAGGAGCTTCCGGCCGTTGTCATCCGGCCTCCGGTCAAGGAGCTGAGATACGGGCAAGGAAGTTGGTGCGGCCAAGGGCTGAGGTGCGGCCAAGGGAGTCGATGCGGCCAAAGAAGTCCGGCCAAGGACTGAGATGCGGCCAATGGAGTCGATGCTGCCAAAGAAGTCTGGCAAGGACTGTGATGCGACCAATGTTGCATTCGATCGATGTCTCCTGCTATTAAGCTATTGAAGTTGCTTTGGTCTTGAGCCACCGGGTCAAGATGCCGCATTAATATGGAAGCGAAACTCGAAGCGGATCTGTCTTCTTGAAAATATAAATCATCAGCCTTCGTTCAAGAATTAACTTCTCTCAAAGTAAGTTCCTCGCTTGGCTTTTCTGATTTGATTCTTTTTAGTCTTATTTTGTATTTTACTCCTTCAACCTTTAGGCTGTAAGAGAATTCACATCTTGCCCCCTAGCGAATGTTGAAGGTTTCACAACTTCTACCTTCTTGCCAATTTCTGCGGTTAACCTTCGAATCTCTTGATGGATTCTCCAGCGGCGTCCTCAACCGAAACAATAAACTTTGATCGAACCGTGAATTGCTTTTGACCCTGCCTTGAGTTCCGTCTTTGCGAATTTCGTGATCCCCTTTCGTCGATCTTCTGCCTTAATCAAACGAACTCCCAATCTTGTGGTATAATCGCACCGATTCTGGATGCATGACCGGATTGAAAATCTTCGGATCTCTACCAAGAAATGATGTAAAGATCGTAAATGTAGTTGAAATATTATTGCTAATTGTAAATATCGAGAAAATGGGGGAAGGGTGTATGTCTCCCGTTCTGAATTCATCTTTTGAGTTGGATCTCTCAGCTGGTGGAAGCTTAGAGCTTTTCGTCACTCGATCGAGGATATCCTTTCGAAGATCTGAGAGCGATTCGCCTTCGGATGGACTTGGTGCTTTGAGATTCGAATGTTAATGTCGACGAGTAGATTTCCGAGCAAGAATGTGCATCTTGAAGCTTGTTCTAGAACGAATTTGTCCGACGAGTACCGTGTTGATGAGAATCGAGATCTGAACCGGCGCCCTTAGAGAGGTATTCGGCAAGCTTCCTCGCAACACGCCTTTACATGGATCGTATCTACTTTAACCTAGATTGAAGTATGATCTGTAATTCCAACAAATCTTCATGTACTCTTCGATCGCGATCAATCTCTCTTCCATTTTCTCATGTTGTGTAATCTTTTTCGGTGGATGAATCGTGGTTACTGCTTCCAGTTGTTCGTTTCCCACAGACGCGCCAAATGAAAATACATAATTAGTCCCTCAAATCTCACAAACGTACAGAACACCGAGAGTTATAGTGGTTCGGCCAATAATCCGGCCTACATCCACTTCTAGACCATATCTTTATTCCCTTCTTTGGTATTACAACTTTAGAGAGCTTTCTAGTGTCTTCTCTCTCTTCTAATAATGTCTCCCTTTACAAATGATCCTCTCATCTCTATTTATAGACCTTCGAGGGTGAAGTCCATCTCTTAATCCTTGTACATGTGGTTTTACTTTATTGGAGCAACCCTCCTATAATTGGCCCTTTTCTCCTTGTAAAGCCTTCCGGTCCCTAAAGTGTGGGATGCGGGATCCGGTCATGGAGCTCGGGGCCGGAATATGGGACCCAGTCATGGGGTGCGGGGCCGGGAGGCGGGATGCGGGCCCGGTCATAGAGTGCGGGGCCGGAATATAGGACCCGGTCATGGGGCCTAGGACCCGGATTGATGCCTGGTGCCCAAATTGGTGCCCGAACAGGGTCCTGAAGGAGGCCCAGGGTCTGGGCCGGGGTCTAAGGTCTGGACTGCTTTGACCTTTTTGTCTTCGTCACATTCTTGCCCTTCTCACTAGCTAATTAAATAAGAGAGCAAAAAGTAATAAAGTGAAAAGGGTACTTTACCCCTTTTTTCTCACCTCACTCTCTCATTTCACTCGTCTCTCTCCTACCCTCTTCTTCCCCCACCGATTTCTCTCTCTTCTCCCTCCTATGCTGGGTGATTTTTGAAGCTCCAAGAAGCTCCAATGGCTTCTCCACTTCTCCTCCATGCTCCATCTCCATTTAAACTCCAAATGCAAAAATAATTACATATTCTTACTCTCCTCATCATCCTCTACACTTCTCTTTTCAAAATCCAAAAATGAGGAAGTTCATTTTCGTGGGTATACCCCATTGGTGAAGGAAATAGCATCAATGTGTAGCTTGGAGTCCTCTTTCTCCATTAAGGTAAAAATCTACATGAAAAACTCATGTTTTCTCCATCTTATTTCATAACCGATTTTTCCCCATTTGTAACCCTCCATTTCTCTCTCTCTTTTGAGCACAATTTCAACCTTGCAATGGTGGTGGAGTCACCTTCTTGAACCAAGGGCTAAAACCCCTCCTAAAACACTCCAAAGGTATACCCTAGAAATCTTTCTTTAAACATCTCGATGAGTTAGTATAAATCTAAGGGTTAGTATATTAATTATACTTGTTTTTGTGTGCTTTGGGTGATGGGAATGGAGTTTGGTAACTCCATTCCCCACAAAACCGATTTGTGCAAGAAAGAGAGGAAGAGGAGAAATGGAAAAAAAATGAAGAAATTGAAAGCTCAAGGTAAGAGCTCCTTCTTAATGCTTAATTTTAATGCACTAGAGTAATGAGAATGGGTAAACAAACAAAAGAACCTAAACATTGTATTAGTATTGTAGTTGTGGAAGTTTAAGTATTTGTGAGTAAGTATGTGGATTGTAGGCCTTAGAGCCAAATGATTGTGTATGTATATTGGTATTGAAATTGAGGAGGTATTGGTACATTGGTATTGCCTTGTGTGCTGGTAGGACCCTTGTAAGGGTGTGGCTAGATTAGGAATGAATTTGATGAAAAAGTGTGTATGTGGAGAAGTTAGAATTGTAGGTGAACTATGGCAAAATTTTAGTAGGAATTGTGCATTATTGGATGACTTGGTGAATGGGAGAACCAAGGTGTGTATTGGAGTTAGTAAGGATTCTTAGTAACCATGGATTGGTACTTGTAGTGTGAGGGTATAAGAGTGTAAATCTGTAGCAAACAGCTTATGAAATGCATTGGAGAAACTAGGAAAAATTAGAGTATAAGATTTAGTGAAACGAATGTTGGACTTGGGTATAAACATTGTATTTGCTTGGAAATGTATTTGGGATGCTAGGAGTAGCATTGGTAGAGGGAGTATTGAATGGTAAAGGTTGAAATGAAAATCTGTAGCATAAGAGGAAAGAAAACTGTTGTAAGTGTTGAAAGGAAGTGAGGAGAAATTGTGTATGTGGATTTAGAAATGAGTAAGGAATTGGTGGATGAACTAAGGCAATTTGGAGGGCCTAAGTAGTGTTAAAACATGTGGGATTACATGTAGGAAGATTGGGGAAACAATGGGCAAAGTATAGAACTGAAAACAGATTCTAAAACTAAAATACTAGGCCGGACCGACCTTGGGACCGAACTTGCAAGGTCGGTCGAGCCTTAAAATACAAGACGGGGAAACCTACTGGAATGGACCGACCTTGGGACCGGACTTGCAAGGTCGGTCGGCCTGAAACTTTCCCGTCATGTAACCTACTGGAATGGACCGACCTTGGGACTGGACTTGCAAGGTCGGTCGGTCCAAAATTTTCCCGTAATGTAACTCACTAGAATGGACCGACCTTGGGACCGGACTTACACGGTCGGTCGGACCAGAATTTTCCAGCGATGAAACTTACTGACTTCGACCAACCTTGGGTCCGACCCTGGGTAAGGTCGGTCGAGTCAAAACAAAAAAATATATATATATAAAATAAAATAAAATAAAAATAAATATGATTATAGTTATCATATGTATATATATATATATGCCTATACACATATGTATATGTATATGTAGTAGTGCATCATTAATGGAATGAAATGGTAAGGAAATACACATGTGAGTAAGGAAACAAGTTAAGGAAGTTGTAAGTATAAGAATATTAAGTTAAACCGAAACAACGGGATAATGGGGTAAGTACGGGAGTAGTAATTATGTATGTATTGTAAAGCTTAGTATTAATAGAATCATTTGGCATGTAGTCATTGATTCGAGAGTAAGATTCGAGGAACAAATGTGAACTAAGGAACAAGGGAGCACCCGATAAAGTAAATCAACGGTGAAAGATATGATTTCTTCATGCCCTGTATCCTAATCTGGTTACCCCGATTTGTGTGATTATTTGATCACCAAAATAAGATAAATGCATGAATCGGACTATATTGCACTTACCTGTGCTTGATTTATGTGTTCTTGATATTTATTGTCTTGAACACTAGTTTGTATAATTCAAGAAATATATGGATGAAGATGAAGTGTAATTGTAACTTGTAGTGTACTTGTGTATTGTACTGTAATTCGTATGGATGTATATATAAGCAAATTATTGTATTATTGGGGCTTGGATGTGTGACTTCTACTAATTCCTAACTACCTAACTTCTAACGTAAGTAATAAGTAAATTTTAATGAGTAGAAGTCCGATATAGCTTCAGCCATGCGTGAGGATGAGGAGACACAAGAGGTTGGATCCGATTCCTGGTTCTTAAACTGGTCCACGGCCCAAACCCCTTAAATGGGTAGCATCCTGGATTGGTGAACCAAGTAAATCCCGGTGGTGGGACAGAGTAGTCCCCGGGCCGGAGGTCCTGACGACTTGACTTGAGTAACTAAGTAAAGTATGAGTATGTATGCGTAAGTATTGTGTAACGAGTAAAAGAGTAATCTCCACCCGATTAACCCGGGTGGACAAAGGAAGCTAACAAGCATTGGGCATTGCATATGTATTGTGTATGGATTGAGTATGTAATGAGTATGTATTGTGCATGTATCGTGAATGTGTACTTTGGAAGAAGGTAAGCAAGTATTGTTGGACTTGTATAATCTCTTTGTATGTGTTGGAGTGTATACGTATATTTCATTGCGTAAAGTATTATAGTATTGTGTATAAGAGCATGTATGTATGTATGTATGTTTGAATGAAATCAATTGCATGTATTTGACCAAGTGGTCGGCGTACCCTCACTAGTACTCAGGGTATGCGGTTATCATATGCAGCGAAAGCTGACCCCCTAGGGGGAACGTTTTTAGTGTGCAGGTACCCGAAGCAGACATGGTCGCAATAAGAGACCGGTGACAGAATAGATTGTAGAGAATAGTATTGAACTGGTGGTCTTGAAGTAGTAGTGTACCAAGGGGTACACCTTGAGCATTGTAAGTATGTAGATGTGAGGAATGGGTAGATGTAGACTCTTAATGAGTATGAATGGAATTGAAAGAGGTATTGTATTTGTATAAGGAACTTAGTAAACTCGGTGATATATATTGTATTGTATGGTAATGTAAAGGAGCAAAGTGTTGAATGGGGCATTGTAGTATTTCCTTGGTAAATGGAGTATGTATTGTAGATGTGTAGTACTCGGGATTCCGGTCCGTCAGACCGATGCTGTATGTAGTAGTAGTAGCTTTGTTAGTCATGTGGGTGACTAACGGCATTGTATCACCCACCTTATGTAAGTATGTACCGCTGTGTGAATCTGGAAGTACGAGGAGATTAGACGGTAATGACAGTATTAACGGTAGGGGTGTTACAAAAAGTGGTATCAGAGCGAAGTATCGCTCTGATGACTGGAAATACCGAGTTTAGGAAATACCGAGTTAGGAATTATAATTTTAGGGCTAAGGGCTGAGTGTTAGCATTAGAGATATGCTAGTTAGGAACTCCCGGTGAGTACCGGATACCTACAATACCAGACCTGCCCTCCACAAACCCATTGTATAACTTTGAAGGAACGCCAGAGAGAAGGAAAGTCCTCTCACACTCAGGAAGACCCGATCTGGCAGTTGGGAAGTAATCGTACAAGTAAACAAGAAGCTGACATGTAGTAGATTTCAAGGATTGGAAGTCCCGGAGATGGATCCCGGTTGAACAACAACACCTGCATTCAATAGCGGATGAATGAGCACTCCAACCATAAGGAGGCTACAACTTACAACAGCATGGGGCGACGTGCTTAGCAGTCGCGAAACCTGGCTAGACAACCAACAACAGGAAAAGAAGCACTAACCGTGCAACAAAATGGAAATGGAACAGCAATGGAACCCGAGACACAAGTCTGCGGGACAGCAGTAGCTAAATAATACCACCAATGGTATACCAACTGACTAAGAACATAGTCAGGAGTGATTAACTCCAAACTACAATGCCAAGAGGTTACAATACCTGGCCGACATAACTTACACAGCTACAAGGATATCCACGGGAGATGAACCGATAGGACTACAGGGGTAGTGCCTAAACCGGTTAAGGCTCAATCGCCACGGTAAACCAGTGGGAACGAGCAACAAGGGAAACACACACTAAATAAATGGGGATCTCCAAGGATTGGAGAAGTACCCCGACCAAGACAACCATGTCAAGATCAATGAGAAGCTACTTATAAGGATCTAGTATCCCAAACATATTTCAATATGATCAAGGGAAGAGTCAACAAGACAATTAAATACAAGCGGAAGCTATACCGTGATCGGAATAGGTTTACCTAAAAACCACCAGTACCACGCACTTGCCACGGCAAGTGCAGCAAGGACAGGAAGATGTAGAGGAACGCTAACACACCACAAGTACATTGTAATGTACCGAGACCGCAAGGAAGCGACTACCGGACCACGTATCCTAAGACAGGAAGAATGGAACCTTGGAAAGGCCTAACGGCCTGACCATTGTATTAAGGACATACCAGTCAGCGAGAAGCTGGACTTGGTCAAGACCTCGAACATGGCTATGCCATGAAGAACATCTTTTAACACCGAACTATTATTTCAAACCCAAAATTTTTCTTTCAAAACCACAATCTTTCTTTTAAACCTTGGATTTTAAACCAAACCAACATAATTACGGTGAGTATCATAGAATGATACGAGAGGAGCTGACAATAGAATACTTCACCTAGGCGTGTGACGAGCACTACGAGTGTACCCAATTATGGGATGTGGGACAACCGCACTCCGAAGGAGCTTGTGGGCCTGACAGATCGTGGGTAAGTGGTAAGTATCAATAAGGTACCCCACGGATGTATACATGTAGTGTACGGAACACGGGAAGTAGTCAACTCCATTCTATGGACCATGAGTAAGTTTAAACCAAAACAACTGGAACTCCAGACGATCAAGGAGAAGGAACTCAGCTAAGTAATAAGTATAAAGAACTCAGACAATCCATCTGAGATAAGGAATAAGAACTAGGAAGTGCAAAGAGCACAGACTAGTAAGTATAGACATTGGATATGTCTCAAAAACTTCAAACAAATACATGACAGCTGGAAGGTATACCCAGCCTGAACACAGTGAGGTAAATGCCTAATGTGGACACAACGATGCTCAACAAACGGGACGGAGTTCCCAGGAGTGATCACGAGATCACAATGAGGTGTAATCCATTAATGGAGAGAATCTTAAACCTAGTCTAAACGCTAGGAGAAGGTATATACAGTCTACCCAAGAATGGGAGACGGTATAACCCTAAATGGGATGACTCAAATGCAATACCACAAGGCGGTATAATAGACACAACATATCATGAACATTAGCCAGATGTAACGGCGTAATCAACAACACCCAGGAGCAGTCCTTGAAGGGTGTCTGGATTAACGATAATCAAACAGAGCATCAGGATAAGAGCACGGAGGCTAGAACGAACACCCGGTTAGAACACCGAAGGGATTTCACTTAACAGGAAATGCCCTAAATTACTAAAAGGCACTGATTAACACCAGGTTGCCTAAAGGGGACCCCTATAACGGAAGCGTGATGTCACGACTTACCATGGAGCCTAGTAGTACCTCCAACCTATGGGGGTACAGGGAGTGGAAACATGTATAAGCAGCTTGCAAAGAGCATAGCTTGCAGCAATAAGGCTTAAAAGCCATCAACCAACTATGTTATGTAAACCTTAACCGTTGCATAACCCACACCATTTGATAACAAAACTTGCAAGAGATATTGTCTCATACGACGAAGAAATCAACAACTGGACCATCAATTCAAGCCCAACATCCTGAGTGGCTTGGATTAATGGTTACCTCAATGTCACTGTCACTAGAGCATCAGTCTAGTATACAATTGACAACTTTTAATTTCCCTTCATGCCTCCTATAGAAATGGTAACACAGAGGCATAAGAATCATGATAATGCCAACATTGGCCTAGTTCACACTTGGACACTGCGAGAAACCCAAGGGAAGATACCTCTCGATAACCGAAGACCACCAATACGGTGATGATGTGAACCCATAGGAAAGGCTTCCATCTACTGTAATAACAAAGCTTGTGCATATAGATATTGCCAAGAGGCGATCGAATAAGGAAAAGAAATTTCCAAACCGCTACAACTTTAAGGAATAAGTATACTCCATATGCACCCAAACATGTGGTGAACCATGGTATATATACTAACATAGTAAACCTTGTCATGAGACTTAAGAGTGGGAACAAACCTCTCAACATGAACCTACACCCATCAGTGATAGAATACTCTTAAATTAGAGAACGGGACCATAAAACTCCTTGAAGTTCTTGGGATGTCCCGGTAATGTACATGCAAAGTAAAACTACACAGCTAGAGCCTATAACCGATGCTCAGCACTGGAGGACAGTAATTGTCAAAAACAACCAATGTGATGCACATTGGACACCACAAATGACCAACGCTCAAGAGGGCTTCTGTGATACCCACGGTAGGGGTCACCTCCCACATCGATCGGGAGAGAGCACGAACCACGCCTTATAGGTATGGGGATACTCTTCCCTTGTGTGAGACACGTTTTGGGGATGGTACCCCGAGAACAAAACCGTGCGGACTGCGGTCCAAAGCGGACAGTATCACACATGTGGGTTAAGACTGGGCTGTTACAGCTTGTAATCCGATAAATTACTTTACCCTTGGTCAACCAGGATAATTGGTAAATGGTATCATAAATGATGGAAATAATGTGAGGTAATCCAACCTACACATGAAACCTAAACTGCAATGAAACATCTCCACATGGGGAAGATAATACCATTGCGGTATGCTACGACAATCATCATACATATGAACTAGGAACCCCCTAGTGTAATTACACCATAAGGAAATGGTGCCAACGACAATGGTAATGAGTAAAGACAAGCTACCACAGTAACAGTCAGTAAGAACGATATTGTATAATGAGTAAGAATACGGTACGCAACAAGCGACCGTTATGAGGAAGTAGTTAGATAATGACACAGAGTATAAGTATGAGAAGACAGACAGAAATATTCATTCCTATCACATAAGTGACTTACTGTCAAGCGTTTACGCCTCTGCACTCTGTATGACTGAGTGTCTTGGTATTGCACCTATGCAGCTAATGATCTAATGGGATAGCTAGGGATATGGAGAATGTAAACCGTAGTAAATATTTCTTTTCACCCATAAACATGGCATAAGCCAGTTAAGCAAGCTTAGCAACAAACCGTGCGGCCTAAGGCCAAAGAAGCACGAAGAGTGTAAAACACACTAACCATCACAAGATGTGAATTCTATTGGAATAAAAGGTGAAGGGAGACTGAAGAAGGTTACTAGGACCAACGCATAGAAATGCAAGGTCATACAAGTAAAGGACACTTGTACTGAACCAGAGAACTGGTATAATTCAGAAGCTAGTGACAATAGAGGAAGTACTACAACTAAGTAGTGACTCAACTTTGCCCGACAATAAGTCGGAGGAACTTAATGAATAATCGTGGAAGCACGAATAGCATGTGCAGTAGACTACCAGAGAGCTGGTTACAATCTAAAACTAATTGAGTTCAAACACGGTAAAAGAATACCGCATTTGTTTAGTAAACCTTATTCCCATAACAGACGGATAAAAGGTGATGTGTAGCACATTAAGGATAACACGAAGGGTAAGTAACCCAAGTTATCAGGGTCACGCAGCAGAAGCTAGTGGGCCCTAGCTAGGAGATAATATACCTGGTGAGTATAATAGAATGGCTATTAATGCCTTGAAGCCTAATAGGCTAGAACCAAATTAATTATGAGTTAAATAAGCTCATATAGGAATTCTTGGTGCAAAGACTAAACCATTGGTATGGTTAAGACCCTTTGACCATAGCATATTATATAGTATACCGTAGTGAAGCTAAACGCTTCAGATTGCCCAAATTGAGTAAACCAATGCTTAATAATAATAACATATGGTAGATTACATAGGCGTAATCCCTTTTAAGGGGGGTAGAGCGAAAACCGCTCAACGTGAGTTTCATAAATAAAACACATAAAACTATAATGTGCATAGCAGAAATGAGAATCGAATTGATGATTGGTACTATGTTACGTAAACATATGTATTCATTCATATGGTAATTATGGTAATTAGGCACCAGAGATGCAAATACCATAGGATGAATATATTTATCTTGTAACACCATGTAAGAGTATTAGTAAAAGAAGAGTAATGAGTAGTGGAAGGAGCTTCACAAGTATCGTAGCCTTTGAAGAAGTAGTATGAATTGATTGAGAGTAATTGATGAACGAAGTTCACGAGTAGTGTATTCATAGGCAAATTATTGGAAGAAAATTTAAGACGACTAAATTTCATAAGTATGGTATTCCTTAGTTAGAATATCGGAGATGATGGAGAGTAATGGATGGATGTAGTGAAGGTTGAGGAAATGGGCATTTAGGTATTGAATCCCGGCGTAAAGCATTTGGGAAGTAGAGTGAGGATAATTGATGGACTGATTCCATCCTTTGGAGATGTATGAATTAGTAATCACGACTAGAAATGGTAAAAGATAGAAAGTGGAAACAATTAAATTGCTTGTTTGTTTGAAAATGATGTGGGAAGTCGAACTTGATCCTGATCAGATCAAGGAAAACCAAACACAAATTGGAGTGAAAAGATAGTTCAACACTGATGCTGATCACATCAGGGTCGAATGATTCTTGAAGCTCCCCTCAAGTGATCACAAGAATCACGCTTAGGATAGAAGTAATGAATATAAATTGGAACTTGGAGTTGTATGCTTTATAAAGGTTTCTAATTAGCTGTGGGGAAGGATTTTCCTTAGATTGAGAATAAAGATTTGGTTAGAAGCTTATACCGGAGAAGATAGTAATAAAGCATTTGTATTATTCCAAGGGCAGCGGGACATAGAGGAGTCCTATGTCGAGATGACCTGAGTGCCTGCGGGATTGTAATGTGTATCGCATTGCTTTGGGGATAGCTTTGCACTGTATGTATGTATAAAGTTGTAATGAGGAACCGGATGGTTGGTAGTAATGCAGATCGGAGTGATTATGGTACATTTGGATGGTATGGAGTGTGGAAACCTTGAGTAATGGATTTGGGGAATTGTAAGGAGGAGGAATGTGTAACCTTTGGTATTAGACATGTAAGAATGAGTAAGCACTGTAAACCGATAACCTCGAACAACTTTGAGGACAAAGTGCTTAAGGGGGGTAGATTGAAATACCCCAAACTTAAATATAGTGATTAAGATTATTCTAATCCGTATTTAAGAGCCTAATAATGCTTAAGTAATATTGGGAAGGAAAGATAAAACCAAGAGAAATAAAGAAACGCTTAAAAAGTGAAAAAAAAACGCTAAATAAGCGTTAAACAACCATAGGAGGTATGAGACCTCGGTTAGCGTATTATATGGATTCTAAAGGATTAATGAGGCCTAAATAATATATGGGAACAACTCCCGAAGAAAACGAATCCAAATAATGCAGTAAAACGTTAATAGAGCTTTAGCGTACGTTTTTCGAGAAAACCCGAAAACGTGACTTTAAGTGGTCAAACGAACCCGTAAAAATTATAAGTTATTAAATAACAACTATTAAGCATTTATGGAAGCTTAATAGGCAACAAAAATAATTAAACGAGAAAATTCCGGAAAACGGGCCCGGTTAGTTAATAGTACCGAAACCGGGTAAAACAACGAGCGTTTTCTGTAAAAGACGAAAAACGCTCCAGCTAGTATAACTGTAGGGGGCCGGTTTTTAGCAGTCAAATAACTCCCTCACACACACATGTAACTAGCTAATTAAATAAGAGAGCAAAAAGTAATAAAGTGAAAAGGGTACTTTACCCCTTTTCTCTCACCTCACTCTCTCATTTCACTCATTTCTCTCCTACCCTCTTCTTCCCCCACCGATTTCTCTCTCTTCTCCCTCCTATGCTGGGCGATTTTTGAAGCTCCAAGAAGCTCCAATGACTTCTCCACTTCTCCTCCATGCTCCATCTCCATTCGAACTCCAAATGCAAACATAATTGCATATTCTTACTCTCCTCATCATCCTCTACACTTCTCTCTTTTCAAAATCCAAAAATGAGGAAGTTCATTTTCGTGGGTATACCCCATTGGTGAAGGAAATAGCATCAATGTGTAGCTTGGAGTCCTCTTTCTCCATTAAGGTAAAAAGCTACATGAAAAACTCATGTTTTCTCCATCTTGTTTCATAACCGATTTGTGCCCATTTGTAACCCTCCATTTCTCTCTCTCTCTTTTGAGCACAATTTCAACCTTGCAATGGTGGTGGAGTCACCTTCTTGAACCAAGGGCTAAAACCCCTCCTGAAACACTCCAAAGGTAAACCCTAGAAATCTTGCTTTAAACATCTCGATGAGTTAGTATAAATCTAAGGGTTAGTATATTAATTATACTTGTTTGTGTGTGCTTTGGGTGATGGGAATGGAGTTTGGCAACTCCATTCCCCACAAAACCGATTTGTGCAAGAAAGAGAGGAAGAGGAAAATGGAAAAGAAATGAAGGAATTGAAAGCTCAAGGTAAGAGCTCCTTCTTAATGCTTAATTTTAATGCACTAGAGTAATGAGAATGGGTAAACAAACAAAAGAACCTAAACATTGTATTAGTATTGTAGTTGTGGAAGTTTAAGTATTTGTGAGTAAGTATGTGGATTGTAGGCCTTTGAACCAAATGATTGTGTATGTATATTGGTATTGAAATTGAGGAGGTATTGGTACATTGGTATTGCCTTTGTAACACCCCCAAATAACGACCAGCAATCAAATGACGCGCCTAATGGTAACATGAGATGTCTATGCAGCGGTTCCTACTCTATTCGGGTGCTACAGACGCCAACCACCCACGTGGTTGACAGTCCACAATACTAGCTCCAAGTTACGGTCTGAATGACTGGAATTTAAACCTTAACCAAATCCAAGTACGAACTGGAATTACGAACCAAGTACCGAGCGTCTATATTATAGTTAATAACTTAAACAACACAACACCCATTCGTTAACATACTACTTAAGCGTCTTACCCAGAAGGACTACCCCCATGGTAGTCACTGGCCTACTCTCCGCCATCGTCCAGATCCATACCTGTAAAAATAAAGGACTCAGCAAAACTATGCCGAGTATGAACGTGTGAGGCCCGTATGTTACCGGGCCACACGACTAATTGGTCGTATATTATTAAGTCATTTTACATGCTATGATAAAGCAGTAAAGCACACATCAGCACATCATGATATCATACACACTCATCGGTAGCATAGCAATATCAGTAGCACCCAAGCACATCTTGCAAGTAGCATAGCAATGTCAACACGCACCCCGCACAATAAGCTGCTAATGTAGCAACAACAATCAAGTATTATAAGACGTGTGCGTAGGTACATTATACCGTCGATCCTCGCTATGGGATCATTCAAGAGATTGCGTATTGTTTCTTGTTCTCATTACATATGTTATCTTTCTACTCTGCACCGAGTCCGGGGGATGTAGGTTAGATCCCGAGACTTTATAATGTAGGTGCTATTCATTCCTTGTTTCTTAAATGATCACATTTGTGACTTCTCTTGTTTGCTTGGTCTCATTACACAAGTTTTCCTTTGCTCTCTGCACCGAGTCAGGGGATATAGATTAGATCCCGAGACTTCATTATGTAGGTGCTAATCGTTCCTTGTTTCTTTAAGGATTGGTGAACTCTTTTTCACCGCACGTTGGAGGTCGTCTCCCCATAGCTAATCCCTCATTCCCGGTGTCATGCCCGAGAAAGCGGAGTCGCCTCTTGACTCCAGGATAAGCTCCCCCAATTTGTCACTCCCCCCATTCCCACGTCATGCGTCGAGAAAGCGGAGTCACCTCTAGACTCCAGGATGTGCTCCACACAGAAGGGCGAAGGATCTGATGCAGATACCACTCCCGAATATTCCATACCGCACGGCCCGAGATGTCGTCTTCCCGGTTATCCTCATGTTCCACCAGTTGGTACTTTTCATTTCATTATCATTATAATCTCGACACCATAGTGGGTGTCATTAGCGGTCCCCTATAGTTGGAGAGGGGTTTTCTCTTTGTATAGTTCTTTTGTTTGTCCACGTGGTTCGTCATGTCCCACCAATAGAGATTTGCTTTCATTATCATGAATGAATAGACACCGGAGTGGGTGTCATGGTACGTCCTCCATAGTTAGAGAGGAGTTCCCCTTTATAGCATTTTCTTGTTTTCATAGTTCGTTGTGGTTCTCGTTTAGTTTTCCCTTATGTAGTTCTTTTTACATAGTTCGCTTGTTATCTCAAAGTTCCATAACGCGAAAGGGACTAAACTACTGTGTGCGCGCAAGTAATATGCAACAACGATATAACAATCACATAGGCAAGCAGTCCAATTTCATGCTTTAATCTTATGGTCATTTTCAACACAAGGCACACAGCACACAACCGTGTAAAACGGCAACATACGAACCACACATGTCCCTACCTGGTTCCTAACAAACGTTGTCATAGATACTTGCACAAGGGTTCCCCGCTGCCCGTGGGACTCACTCCTGTAATAATTATTCGAACGTGTTAGATCGTTCGATCCTCCTCGTTTGTTTCGTAGTTCTATTCACAATGTTTGGCCTAAGTCCTTAGGTATTATAGTTGCCAACGTTGGGCCTACTTGTCCGTTTTGGTTTGGGGCCAATGTTTTAGCCAAGCAGGCATATTTAAGGTACTCCAACTTGTCCCAATATAACCCTCTCGTACTCTCTAAGATTATTCCTAATTACCTTTCGATCCTCCTTGTCTTGTCCTGCCTCCAAGTCTACAACCACTTGTTATCTTTCTTGCTTATCCTACGCATCCCTTAGACATTCACAAGTGTCCCACATTTCGGTTTGTCTCTCCCCTTGGTTATCCTAGCTCCAAAACCCATTTCCCTTTTATCTGGCAATCGACACTAAAATTTGCTACCCTTTTCATCTCGCCTTAGATTCTTCTTAAGTGTATGTCTCCGGTTTATTTGCTAATCTAATCTATTCCAACACCAAGCTAATCACGTTCATTTCTAGGCTTCCCGTATATTAAATCTACCCATGTCAACCTTATGGTTTACGCATTAACTCTCATTACCTAAACTCCCTCCCGGATTTACCCCTAGCACCCTAGTAACTCCCTAAATTATCATTTTGTTCTAATATATATTCTAGCTTATACTTAATCATTTATTCCTCATTATGCCTTGGTTAGTGCCTTGATCTACCTAGGTTGTTTTGGCATAACTCATCTTTCTCCTAATCCTTTCTACGACCGAATTTACATTAGTTTTTTTCCAGAAGTGACTAGGTAACTCCCTAGGTTCATTTTAAGTGTTTATTCTGACACCATACTTACCTATACTTCCGAGTTTTGTTCCTACACATTTACTAATGGTTCCAGCTCATGATCCACGTCTCTCTTCTTTTTCCCTTATTATTCATTAATCTAACTTCCAACTTCTCCCTCAGTGTTTATACATGTAGCTAAGTGTTTAATCAGGAATTTAACTCAAAACAGACCCAAAACCACATCGTTAATGCTAATGAATTTTCAATAACCTGGAACCGAACTGTACAGCTGAGATTAGATTTTGTTTCTGCTTTCTAGTTCTTCTATTGCCCTCTCTTAATCACCACAGTCATCTATTACCCAGAACAACAACAGAACCTCCCGGCAATCAGGACAAGGTTTACAACTCAATGATTAGTTCCAACCACTATCTTTGCTAGTTCATTAACCTAATATATAATCAGGTTCATCTGAAAAATTTCCAGCGCATTACTAACAGACCTCCACTCTTGCTCTCGGTAATTCTCAAGCCCAGTTTAACACTTGAAGCTAGGTGTTTAGACTACCATTTTAGCCAAAAGTATTAACCACACAACAGGTTACTCTTTCACAGATTATCCATATCAGTTTTAACAAGATGATTCCGAACAGAGTTTCACCAGCTTTCAGTTGGTTGTCACAGTTGATTATAAATCACAGACAAAGCATGAGTTTACGCAAGGTTTAACTTCCCAAAACTTGGTGTTCAATCCACCTGTTTACCAGTACATAACCCACACGCATATAACATTTTCTAGCCTATTGTTAGCAGATTAACCAAACAACCTCGAGCATAATGTTTACACAATAACAAATATAGTTCTAGGTATTAGTTTGAGTTACAACCTTGGGGTTTCCGCTGGGTTTCTTAGCTGGTTTCCTTGGTTTACTTCGCACCTTAGAAGATGTCGACAGATGGTTTGAGCAGTTTCCCCCAGTGTTTGTCTAGAGAGTTCATGAGTGATTTGCACGGTTTTATTCGCACACAAGAGGCAATGAGGAGAAAAGAGTCAGTCTTAAGCCTCTCGGGACATGCAAAAATAGCGGAACAAGAAAGTGAAATTTGGGTTATTACCTTTCGAAAATCCCTGGAGCCGACTCTTGCTCCAGGACCCTTTGGAGATTCGCACAAGACGGTTGCATGCACGGAGATTAGAGGGATTAACCAAAACCTTTTAACAGAATAGAACAAAGAAGCCAATGCGTGAGGAGAGAGAAGAAGGAGTTAGTAGTTGAAGGTTTTTCAGACAGACACAAACAGAGAAGGTGAGGGAGTAGAGAACAGACAAGAGAACGGGCCGCGATCCATACCTAGCCTCTTTCGAATTGATTGGCTCCCGTTTTTTTTCAGAATTTGAAGGAGAGGCTCGTTAGGTTTGAACGATGGAAGAAGAGAGTGAACCCGGCCACTGAATCCTTTACTCCTTCGCTCTTGTTGCTCCAGGATTCCAGAGACATGCACAGGAGGAGACGAAGGGTTGGGTCTTAGAATCATGCGCAAGAAAAATCGATGAACAACCAGAGGAATTCTCAACCCAGAACAGATAGACATTCGGGGAGCCACATTTGGAGGAAAGAGCATCTTACCGTGCGCCATGGACTGCGAGAAATCGAGCGTCCTTCTCTGGGCTTTGCGCCAGGCGTGGAACAACTGAAGGAAAGTGGAAGGACTGAAACTATAACGGGGGAGCACACACAAGGGCAGAGAAAGTTGAGGACTTTCTGGGCATGCAAGAATCGGGTCGCATGTCCGAGAAGTTGAAGGGATTTACTGGTTTACTAAATGCACGACTTCGACCAAGAAGCACATCGGGGAAAGGGAACATGCGCCAGCTCTTAGGGAAATCCAAGGTCCTGCGCTGGTTTTGTGCTCATCGGGAAACAGATGGAACCGGCTTACAACACTGGGTTCACACACACGAGGGCAGGGAAGGGGACAGTGGTTTGAGAATCTGTGAAATTTGTTGCATAGAAAGATGGGAAGGTTACAGAGCTTCAGATGCTCACCATCGGTATAGTACAAAGCTTAGTGATTAACCAAAGGCTAAGCAGGGTATGAAGAGTAGATTAGTGGGTTTGCAGAATTTTCGAACTCCGTGTGGGTGGGTTTGAGTCCATTTCTTGTGTTACTATTCGAATTCAGCAGCATCTGGGTAACTAACAAGTGGCTAAGTCGTGGGTTACTTTAGTAATCTAGTATGTCCAGCTCAACATCTAAATTGGGGGGGAAGTAAAAGAATCTGAAGGAAGGTGTTGTCCAAGCAGGTTTTCAGCGCCCATATTATCTTTTTTTTGGACATGTTATTATATAACATGTTGGTTATACTTGTTGTGTGGTTTAACTTATCGTCTTAAGTATGGTGTTTGTCAATGCCATGTCCAACTTGCCCAACATTAATTTGGACGGCTATAGTACCCGTGCTCACAGACGTCATTACTTGTTTCATGAATTACAAGTTTGTACACTATTCATTAGTATCACATGCATCTCTCTCCCTTTTTTTTCTAACCATACGTATGTCCCTTAGTATCAAGGGGGGAATAACTATAGGAAAATTGTATTAGTGTGACCGATTTATTAAACATACCACCCATAGTCCTGATTTCATGCGTTTTAATTAGTAGGGGTGTTTCAACAGCCGTGTAACACGGCAACATACGAACCACACATGTCCATACCTGGTTCCTAAGCAAACGTTGTCATAGATACTTGCACAAGGGTTCCCCGCTGCCCGTGGGACTCACTCCTGTAATAATTATTCGAACGGGTTAGATCGTTCGATCCTGCGTTATTGTTCATAGTTCTATTCACAATGTTTGGCCTAGTCTTAGGTATTATAGTTGCCAACGTTGGGCCTACTTGTCCGTTTGGTTTGGGGCCAATGTTTTAGCCAAGCAGGCAGATTTAAGGTAACTCCAACTTGTCCCAATATAACCCTCTCGTACTCTCTAAGATTATTCCTAATTACCTTTCGATCCTCCCTGTCTTGTCCTGCCTCCAAGTCTACAACCACTTGTTATCTTTCTTGCTTATCCTACGCATCCCTTAGACATTCACAAGTGTCCCACATTTCGGTTTGTCTCTCCCCTTGGTTATCCTAGCTCCAAAACCCATTTCCCTTTTACCTGGCAATCGACACTAAAATTTGCTACCCTTTTCATCTCGCCTTAGATTCTTCTTAAGTGTATGTCTCCGGTTTATTTGCTAATCTAATCTATTCCAACACCAAGCTAATCACTGTTTTAGGCTTTGTATATTAAATCTACCCATGTCAACCTTATGGTTTACGCATTAACTCTCATTACCTAAACTCCCTCCCGGATTTACCCTAGCACCCTAGTAACTCCCTAAATTATCATTTTGTTCTAATATATATTCTAGCTTATACTTAATCATTTATTCCTCATTATGCCTTGGTTAGTGCCTTGATCTACCTAGGTTGTTTTGGCATAACTCATCTTTCTCCTAATCCTTTCTACGACCGAATTTACATTAGTTTTTTTCTAGAAGTGACTAGGTAACTCCCTAGGTTCATTTTAAGTGTTTATTCTGACACCATACTTACCTATACTTCCGAGTTTTGTTCCTACACATTTACTAATGGTTCCAGCTCATGATCCATGTCTCTTCTTTTTCCCTTATTATTCATTAATCTAACTTCCAACTTCTCCCTCAGTGTTTATACATGTAGCTAAGTGTTTAATCAGGAATTTAACTCAAAACAGACCCAAAACCACATCGTTAATGCTACTGAATTTCTAATAACCTGGAACCGAACTGTACAACTGAGATTAGATTTTGTTTCTGCTTTCTAGTTCTTCTACTGCCCTCTCTTAATCACCACAGTCATCTATTACCCAGAACAACAACAGAACCTCCCGGCAATCAGGACAAGGTTTACAACTCAATGATTAGCTTCCAACCACTATCTTTGCTAGTTCATTAACCTAATATATAATCAGGTTCATCTGAAAAATTTCCAGCGCATTACTAACAGACCTCCACTCTTGCTCTCGGTAATTATCAAGCCCAGTTTAACACTTGAAGCTAGGTGTTTAGACTACCATTTTAGCCAAAAGTATTAACCACACAACAGGTTGCTCTTTCACAGATTATCCTTATCAGTTTTAACAAGATGATTCCGAACAGAGTTTCACCAGCTTTCAGTTGGTTGTCACAGTTGATTATAAATCACAGACAAAGCATGGGTTTACGCAAGGTTTAACTTCCCAAAACTTGGTGTTCAATCCACCTGTTTACCAGTACATAACCCACACTGCATATAACATTTTCTAGCCTATTGTTAGCAGATTAACCAAACAACCTCGAGCAGAATGTTTACACAATAACAAATATAGTTCTAGGTATTAGTTTGAGTTACAACCTTGGGGTTTCCGCTGGGTTTCTTAGCTGGTTTCCTTGGTTTACTTCGCACCTTAGAAGATGTCGACAGATGGTTTGAGCAGTTTCCCCCAGTGTTTGTCTAGAGAGTTCATGAGTGATTTGCACGGTTTTATTCGCACACAAGAGGCAATGAGGAGAAAAGAGTCAGTCTTAAGCCTCTCGGGACATGCAAAAATAGCGGAACAAGAAAGTGAAATTTGGGTTATTACCTTTCGAAAATCCCTGGAGCCGACTCTTGCTCCAGGACCCTTTGGAGATTCGCACAAGACGGTTGCATGCACGGAGATTAGAGGGATTAACCAAAACCTTTTAACAGAATAGAACAAAGAAGCCAATGCGTGAGGAGCAGAGGAAGAAGAAGTTAGTAGTTGAAGGTTTTTCAGACAGACACAAACAGAGAAGGTGAGGGAGTAGAGAACAGACAAGAGAACGGGCCGCGATCTATACCTAGCCTCTTTCGAATTGATTGGCTCCCGTTTTTTTTCAGAATTTGAAGGAGAGGCTCGTTAGGTTTGAACGATGGAAGAAGAGAGTGAACCCGGCCACTGAATCCTTTACTCCTTCGCTCTTGTTGCTCCAGGATTCCAGAGACATGCACAGGAGGAGACGAAGGGTTGGGTCTTAGAATCATGCGCAAGAAAAATCGATGAACAACCAGAGGAATTCTCAACCCAGAACAGATAGACATTCGGGGAGCCACATTTGGAGGAGGAAAGAGCATCTTACCGTGCGCCATGGACTGCGAGAAATCGAGCGTCCTTCTCTGGGCTTTGCGCCAGGCGTGGAACAACTGAAGGAAAGGAAGTGGAAGGACTGAAACTAACGGGGGAGCACACACAAGGGCAGAGAAAGTTGAGGACTTTCTGGGCATGCAAGAATCGGGTCGCATGTCGAGAAGTTGAAGGGATTTACTGGTTTACTAAATGCACGACTTCGACCAAGAAGCACATGGGGAAAGGGACATGCGTCAGCTCTTAGGGAAATCCAAGGTCCTGCGCTGGTTTTGTGCTCATCGGGAAACAGATGGAACCGGCTTACAACACTGGGTTCACACACACGAGGGCAGGGAAGGGGACAGTGGTTTGAGAATCTGTGTGAAATTTGTGCATAGAAAATGGGAAGGTTACAGAGCTTCAGATGCTCACCATCGGTATAGTACAAAGCTTAGTGATTAACCAAAGGCTAAGCAGGGTATGAAGAGTAGATTAGTGGGTTTGCAGAATTTTTGAACTCCGTGGGTGGGTTTGAGTCCATTTCTTGTGTTACTATTCGAATTCAGCAGCATCTGGGTAACTAACAAGTGGCTAAGTCGTGGGTTACTTTAGTAATCTAGTATGTCCAGCTCAACATCTAAATTGGGGGGGAAGTAAAAGAATCTGAAGGAAGGTGTTGTCCAAGCAGGTTTTCAGCGCCCATATTATCTTTTTTTGGACATGTATTATATAACATGTTGGTTATACTTGTTGTGTGGTTTAACTTATCGTCTTAAGTATGGTGTTTGTCAATGCCATGTCCAACTTGCCCAACATTAATTTGGACGGCTATAGTACCCATGCTCACAGACGTCATTACTTGTTTCATGAATTACAAGTTTGTACACTATTCATTAGTATCACATGCATCTCTCTCCCTTTTTTTCTAACCATACGTATGTCCCTTAGTATCGAGGGGGGAATAACTATAGGAAAATTGTATTAGTGTGACCGATTTATTAAACATACCACCCATAGTCCTGATTTCATGCGTTTTAATTAGTAGGGGTGTTTCAACCTTGTGTGCTGGTAGGACCCTTGTAAGGGTGTGGCTAGATTAGGAATGAATTTGATGAAAAAGTGTGTATGTGGAGAAGTTAGAATTGTAGGTGAACTATGGCAAAATTTTAGTAGGAATTGTGCATTATTGGATGACTTGATGAATGGGAGAACCAAGGTGTGTATTGGAGTTAGTAAGGATTCTTAGTAACCATGGATTGGTACTTGTAGTGTGAGGGTATAAGAGTGTAAAATCTGTAGCAAACAGCTTATGAAATGCATTGGAGAAACTAGGAAAAATTAGAGTATAAGATTTAGTGAAACGAATGTTGGACTTGGGTATAGACATTGTATTTGCTTGGAAATGTATTTGGGATGCTAGGAGTAGCATTGGTAGAGGGAGTATTGAATGGTAAAGGTTGAAATGAAAATTTGTAGCATAAGAGGAAAGAAAACTGTTGTAAGTGTTGAAAGGAAGTGAGGAGAAATTGTGTATGTGGATTTAGAAATGAGTAAGGAATTGGTGGATGAACTAAGGCAATTTGGAGGGCCTAAGTAGTGTTTAAACATGTGGGATTACATGTAGGAAGATTGGGGAAACAATGGGCAAAGTATAGAACTGAAAACAGATTCTAAAACTGAAATACTGGGCCGGACCGACCTTGGGACCGAACTTGCAAGGTCGGTCGAGCCTTAAAATACAAGACGGGGAAACCTACTGGAATGAACCGACCTTGGGACCGGACTTGCAAGGTCGGTCGGCCTGAAATTTTCCCGTCATGTAACCTACTGGAATGGACCGACCTTGGGACCGAACTTGCAAGGTCGGTCGGTCCAAAATTTTCCCGTAATGTAACTCACTGGAATGGACCGACCTTGGGACCGGACTTGCAACGTCGGTCAGACCAGAATTTTCCAGCGATGAAACTTACTGACTTCGACCGACCTTGGGTCCGACCCTGGGTAAGGTCGGTCGAGTCAAAACAAAAAAAATATATAAATAAAATAAAATAAAAATAAATATGATTATAGTTATCATATGTATATATATATGCCTATACACATATGTATATGTATATGTAGTAGTGCATCATTAATGGAATGAAATGGTCAGGAAATACACATGTGAGTAAGGAAACAAGTTAAGGAAGTTGTAAGTATAAGAATACTAAGTTAAACCGAAACAACGGGATAATGGGGTAAGTACGGGAGTAGTAATTATGTGTGTATTGTAAAGCTTAGTATTAATAGAATCATTTGGCATGTAGTCATTGATTCGAGAGTAAGATTTGAGGAACAAATGTGAACTAAGGAACAAGGGAACACCCGATAAAGTAAATCAACGGTGAAAGGTATGATTTCTTCATGCCCTGTATCCTAATCTGGTTACCCCGATTTGTGTGCTTATTTGATCACCTAAATAAGATAAATGCATGAATCAGACTATATTGCACTTACCTGTGCTTGATTTATGTGTTCTTGATATTTATTGTCTTGAACACTAGTTTGTATAATTCATGAAATATATGGATGAAGATGAAGTGTAATTGTAACTTGTAGTGTACTTGTGTATTGTACTGTAATTCGTATGGATGTATATATGAGCAAATTATTGTATTATTGTGGCTTGGATGTGTGACTTCTACTAATTCCTAACTACCTAACTTCTAACGTAAGTAATAAGTAAATTGGAATGAGTAGAAGTCCGATATAGCTTCGGCCACGCGTGAGGATGAGGAGACACAAGAGGTTGGATCCGATTCCTGGTTCTTAAACTGGTCCACGGCCCATACCCCTTAAATGGGTAGCATCCTGGATTGGTGAACCAAGTAAATCCCGGTGGTGGGACAGAGTAGTCCCCGGGCCGGAGGTCCCGACGACTTGACTTGAGTAAGTAAGTAAGTAAAGTATGAGTATGTATGCGTAAGTATTGTGTAACGAGTAAAAGTGTAATCTCCACCCGATTAACCCGGGTGGACAAAGGAAGCTAACAAGCATTGGGCATTGCATATGTATTGTGTATGGATTGAGTATGTAATGAGTATGTATTGTGCATGTATCGTGAATGTGTACTTCGGAAGAAGGTAAGCAAGTATTGTTGGACTTGTATAATCTCTTTGTATGTGTTGGAGTGTATACGTGTATTTCATTGCGTAAAGTATCATAGTATTGTGTATAAGAGCATGTATGTATGTATGTATGTTTGAATGAAATCAATTGCATGTATTCGACCAAGTGGTCGGCGTACCCTCACTAGTACGCGGGGTATGCGGTTATCATATACAGCAAAAGCTGACCCCCTAGGGGGAACGTTTTTAGTATGCAGGTACCCGAAGCAGACATGGTCGCAATAAGAGACCGGTGACAGAATATATTGTAGAGAATAGTATTGAACTGGTGGTCTTGAAGTAGTAGTGTACCAAGGGGGTACCACCTTGGCATTGTAGATGTAGATGCGAGGAATGGGTAGATGTAGACTCTTAATGAGTATGAATGGAATTGAAAGAGGTATTGTATTTGTATAAGGAACTTAGTAAACTCGGTGATATATATTGTATTGTGTGATAATGTAAAGGAGCAAAGTGTTGAATGGAGCATTGTAGTATTTCCTTGGTAAATGGAGTATGTATTGTAGATGTGTAGTACTCGGGATTCCGGTCCGTCAGACCGATGCTGTATGTAGTAGTAGTAGTTTTGTTAGTCATGTGGGTGACTAACGGCATTGTATCACCCACCGTATGTAAGTATGTACCGCTGCGTGAATCTGGAAGTACGAGGAGATTAGACGGTAATGACATTATTAACGGTATGGGTGTTACAGGTAAAAGGTCTAGGGATCCATGGATCTATCCAAAACAAGGCTTTCTTCCCATCCACTATCTGTTTCCTAACTCCCCTTTTAATGATATCTAGAGAAGCTACTATAGTTGCCCAGCTAGGACTATCATGATGCCCTCTGGTTACTTGCAAGATCTCTTTCTCAGGAAAATAGATGCCTTTTAAGATTTTATCCAAGAGGGACTTAGGAGAAATCATGATGTTCCAAGCATGCTTAACTAGTAAGGCTTTGTTGAGGGAGGCAGCTGATCTGAAACCAACTCCACTTGAAGGTTTACTCTTGCAAATTATCTCCCATTTCAACCAGTGAATACTTTTTTGGTTTAAAGAGCCACCCCACCTGAAGAGGCCGATAAATATTTTATTTCATCAATAACTCCTTTATGAAGAAGAAAGAGGGACATGGTGTAGGCTGGAATAGCCTGAAGCACACTAAAAACCAACACTGTTCTTCCAGCTTGAGACATCAATTTACCCTAAGAAATTATCCGGTTTTTATAGCCTGGATCACATAACTGAAAAATTCTTTCTTGTTTCTCCCCATCGTCCTGGGAATACCTAAATACTTCTTAAAAGAGTTTACTTCTCCATACCCCAAAACAGTGCAAATCTAATTCTTCACAAGACCATGCAGCTTGTTGCTGAAAACTATCTCTAATTTTAAAGCATTAGTCATATGACCAGAGGAGACAAGATTGGAGTCAATGACATCTTTTAGGGATTCTGCATTTTGAATTGAGCTTTTACCATAGAATAGAAATCATCCGCAAAAGCTAGATGATTAATACAAGGAGCATATGTAGCCAGCTTAATACCTTTAAAAGATCCATTTTCATTAGCTGAATTCAAAACACTAGACAGTGATTCTTGAGCCAAAATGAAAAGAGAAGGGGAGAGAGGGTCTTCTTGTCTTATACCTCTAGAGTGAGAAAAAAAAGGCCCTAGAGAACCATTGACCAAGACTGAACAAGTAGACGAGATACAATGTAAGATTGGGATAAGCCAATTAACAGGAAAACCCATATAAATAAGAACGTCCTTGAGGAAACTCCACTCCAACCTGTCATATGCTTTACTCAAATCCACCTTTAGAGCAAATTTCCATGTTTTTTTGCTTGACTTCTAACTAACTGATGCATGATCTCACCATGATGATATTATTAGTTATATATGTTGTGAACTTTAATTGAAATACCCCAAACCTAAGTATTCTAAGTAAACATCAATTTATGATGTAGTAAGGCTAAAATATGCCTTAGAAATATTGGTAGGCAATTTAAACCAAGGAAAACACAAGAAAATGCCTTAAGGGCAATTTGGGCAAAAACATGCTCTAAGCTTGGAGTGACTTTGATTAGCACCCAAATACCATTATAAGACCTTAGTAATATGTCAATGGACATTTTATATCAATTACCAAAGAAAACCAAGCTCAAAAACAAGCTTAAACACAAAATGTGCTTTAAGACTCCTTAAAGCACCTTTTTGAGAAATTGTCTTAGAATTGAGTTTTGAGTGGCTAAATGCCTATGATTACATCTTCAACATGTGTACTAATTAGTATCACATTAGGAAGTCTAAATCAATGGGAAACCAAAATTTTCACAATTTGTGCTCTAATTTGTGAATAGTGCCAAATAGTGCCAAGTTTAGTCTTTAGTCAACTTAGTTTAGTTAATTGGTCAAAAAAGGCCAAAAATGGCCTTATTTAACAAGGGGGCCGAGTTTTGAGAGTGGTGAGTCACCACATGAGTCATCCAACTTAAGAAAAGAAGAGAGAAATAAGAAAAGTTACTATTTGCTTTTATAAAGCAAAATATCCTTTAATAGCCTACATCTCTCCTCTCTTCTTCATTTCCCACCTTCACCCACGGTTTCTTCTTCTCCTCTCCTGCTCCAAAAACCAAGAGAGCTCCATCCATGGTGCCTCCACCTTCAATTTCTCACCAAAAGCTCATCTTTGCTCCAAATTGAAAAGTAAGCATAGATTTCTCTAAGTTAGATCAAGGCCTTCATTCCTATCTTTTCATATCCTCCAAAGCTCAAGTTTGGTGCCATGAGAAAACTCCATTGATGGAGGAAAATCAAGTTTGAAGAGCCCATTTGGTTCTCCATTCATTCAAGGTAATGAAAATGTAAGAAAAACCATGTTTCCACCACTTCTTCTACATGGCCGAAAATTACTACTCATGGGGCTTTGTTTTTATGCCTTATTCTAGCTTGTTTTATTCACCAAGGACTAGTGGAGGCCCTATTTCATTCAATGCCCAAGTCTACTTTGAGACTTCAAAGGTAATCATCCACTTTTATACCTTAGAACACATTTTTAACCTAGGTTTTCATTCCTTAAGGTTAGTGTATTGTTTAGCACTCATGTGAGTCATTGAATATTGATTAGAACATTGGCAAAGGAAATTTAATGGGTGGCCGAGATTCATTCAAGAAGAAAGTCTAAGGAGGAAGTTAAGATAAGCTTGGAAAAACAAGGTAAAATGCTTACCTAATGGTGGTTTAAGTTTTAAGGGGTGATATTTAGATAAGTACCAATGTAGCTTAAAGCTTACATTAAGTAATGGGTTATATAACCTAGGAAAAAGAATTTAAACAAGCTTATGAACTTATGATTAAGGAGCCAATAGGAATGAGTTGGTAAGATAAGATTAAGATGGGTATTAAGAGCATTATAACTACTATGAGATTGATGGGTGTATTTGCAGGTTGAAAGCTTTTATATTTGGGAAATTCAGTGTTTAAGTTTAAGTCATTTAAGGGCCTAAGAGCCATGTCATTTAAGAGCCTTAGTGCTATACAATTTAAGAATATTGCATTGTATGGAGTTTGTTGTGAATGAGTTGATTTGGGTGAGAAAACAAGATGAGAAAGGACTTGATGTGTGTGAGTTGGTTGAATGAGGAAAACAATGCATTTGGGCATGATAAAATACGAGGGAAGCTATGGCGAAATTTGAGTAGAAAACAAAGTGTTTAAGTGGTGGTGGTGAGTTAATATGCCCTAGGGTTTACTAGGGATCATTAAGAGGAATTTGAGTGGAAATGAGTTAACTAAGTAGTTCTTGAGGTTTGGGATGACCTAGAGTTATCTAGGAGGGATCAGAGGATTGGTGGGTATATTGAACACACCAAAGTCATGTTAAGAGGAATGATAAGACTTGAGCAAAATTTGGATGAAAAGATGTATAATGCTATAAGGTGATTTAGTTATGAACTAGGGAATATAACAATGAGAGTTTTGGGAAGCTTGAGTAAGTAGTGAAGATGCTAGTGATGGACTAATGAGGTTCTAGTCTTGATGGTAAGGAGTGGACTTGGAGATGGAAGAGAAAAGTGTAAGAGAATGTTGTAAATTGTCAAGGAAAAAGATTAGGAATGTATAAGAGTGTATGATTATGAGAATGGTGTGTAAGTTGAGTAAAAGAGATGTAGATGTCAAAGAGGGACTAGGGGATCCAATGGTTAATTTAAGCACCAAAACCATAGTGAAGGAAGCTAGGAAACTTGTACAAAGTTTGAAGGAAAAATAAGGTATAATGACTTGTGAAGAAGTAAGCATGTGCTAGGTTATATATAGCTTTGAGAAGTGTGGATAAAGCAAATGGGTTGTGCATGATGATGCTTGAGGAGTGGTTACATTGGTGGAAAGGAAACACTTTGGTTAGTTGAAGTTTAGACAAAGTTTACATGTTGGAAGTGTAAGGAAAATATTACAAGTGTTAAGAGATTATGTGATAAATTGGGTTATAAGGTTAGAGAAGGAATTGGACAAGTTTAAGAGGTTATTTTGGTATTAGAACATGCCTAAGATCTTGTATAAAGTTTGGGTGATTTATGGATGAAGAGAGCAAGTGCAAATGCACTTAGGAAAATAAAAAGGGAAAAAATCTGTAGCTGGTCCGGGACTTAAGTCCAGGGTAAAGTCCCGGACCAACCTAAAATTCATGCCGAGAGTTGCTTCAACCATAGGGTCCGGGACTTAAGTTTTGTAAGAAGTCCCGGACCACCCCCTGAATTACCCCCGAGGATTTTAGCTTGCATTGGTCCGGGACTTAAGTCCCAAACAAAGTCCTGGACCACCACATTAAAACAGCCGAGAGTTTGAACCAGGTAAAGGTCCGGGACTTAGGTTGAGACAAGGTCCCGGACCACTCTAAAAATGGTGTATAAGCTTGGAAAATGTTAGGTAATGATGGGGATTGGTAAGTAGTGATATTATAAAGTTATTAAGGACATGTTTGGTGGGAATTAATGACAATTAAGTGGGTGAATAAGTATAAGAGACAATGAGAAATGATGCACTTAAAAGTCTAAGTTAAAACTCTAAGGACTAAGTGAATATTAAATGGTGAACAATGGTGGATAAGTGGGTTAAGTAAGTTGGGATGAGTTAAGTAACTAATAACCTAAAACTGAATGAATGTTTTAGGAACTGT
Organism: Limonium bicolor; assembly: GCA_023374045.1. Classification (NCBI taxonomy): domain Eukaryota; kingdom Viridiplantae; phylum Streptophyta; class Magnoliopsida; order Caryophyllales; family Plumbaginaceae; genus Limonium; species Limonium bicolor. The sequence continues at coordinate 17,003,107 of CM041782.1, forward strand.
GAATTGGGACCCGGAGGGAGATTAAACAAGCAACCACCAACGGTGAACGGTACAGTTCTTATTGTGACCTGCTTGCTAACGAGGTGTCCCTTGGCTTGTGTGCTATTTGTTTTTGTGTGCTCACTAAACAAGAAAAAGCATGCAACCGGAACATTATGTTTATTGTATTGTTGTGTGATGTTTGAAAACTAACACAACTTACCGTGAGAACTTACTAACCAACGTTTAGTAAGGAATTGAGTGAGACTAAGGAACGCTCCCTAATATTAGTTTGTTATAAACTGAAAGAGGTTAACCAACAAACATTGTCTTGAGACTTCTACTAACTAGAACTTAAGGGGGGAGTGACTTCTACTAACTAGAACTTAAGAGGGGAGTGAGGAACCCGGGACTGACTCCGGTCATGCATGCTAAGGAATAAGGGGGTCGGTATCTAAAGTAGATCCGACTTCCGCTTAAGGACTTGTCCTCGGACTTGTTGCCTAGGGTCTATTGCCGGCTCAGCTACATTGGACATATAGTCCAAGGAAGGAGGCATTAAGATGGTGCGGTAGGATCACCTAAATCCTAAATTATAAGATAAGTTGTTTATTCAACCAATGGAGTTAATAGCTCATTGGCTAGGGTTGCTTTTGACCCGACAAAAATAAACATTGAGTAAGATACAATCATTTCTATTTAAAGAGTGGTTTGTATTCTAAGATTAAGATAAGGTTTGAGATAAGTTGCAACCATTCCTATTTAAAGGATGGTTTGTATTATAAGACTGAGGTAAGCTACATCCATTCCTTTTTAAAGGATGGTTGTTTTCTAAGACTAAGATAAGACTAAGATTGAGGTAAGATAAGGATGGACTAAGATTAAAAGAGGAAACGTAACTTAAGGAGTGAAGTAATTGACTCACTAGTTAAGGGAACGCATTTAAGTTGTTCGTTGTGTTTGAACTTTGATTGTTCATAATTGGTTTGTTGTTTATTGCACCTTCTATTATGTTGTGCATCTAATCAACCTCCATGCTATCGACAATTAGTCGTCGTAGCCACGTTAGCTTGGGGGCCATGAGAGGATCGTACCAGCATTCATGCTGACCCCCTTTGGGGGCTGTTTTTACTACACATGTGAACTTCAGGAGGCGGCCGTCACGAGAGTAAGATGGGGTACAAGCGTTACGGGTTAAGTGTGGCCTACGAGTTGTGCATGTACACTCGTATGGCATTTTGAGTTAGTAAGATGTATAGGATGTGAGGGGATTGTAAGAAGGATATGTATTTGGTTAAGATTGGTATGTACTAATGTTCGGTATATTCTGTAGTCAGACCGTGGCAAGGTCCTGGAATGTATTTGAATCCGTTGTAGAGTTTGTATATATGGTGATAAGTTTGTGATAACCACGATTGGATCGAAATAGGGTGTTACAAAAAGTGGTATCAGAGCGTAGTTACGCTCTGATGACAGGAATTACCGAACTTAGGAGAATACTAAGGTTGAGTTTGAGTTCTGGGTTAAGGGTTGAGTGATAGAGTGAGAGGTGTGTTAGTTAGGACTTCCCGGTGTCTACCGGATATCCATAGTACCTAGACCCGCCCTCCACATCCCTAACTTTGAATACGTGGAACAAACGCCAGAGAGAAGAAAGCCTTCTCTTACTCGGGAAAAACCGATCTGGCGGTTAGTTAACAGTAAGCAATACGGGAAGCATCTTGTTGAACAACAGTTTATGAGAACTTGAACGTTTTAACTGGGGCGCAGCGGTGAAACAGGCGCTACCAAGGGAATTCCACTAGTAAGGGAACGGGAATTACCGGCAACATGGGTCGACATGCTACGCAGTCGAGATAGCCGTCATACCAATGGTAAGAAAAGCACTATAAGTGCAATGCTTAAGAAAAGATAAGTGGCATGCGTACCGGGCAGTGGTCCGAATAAGCATAGCAGTGGGATGATATAAGGCTTAAGGGATAAGATTACTGGAAAGTCCAGTTAAGAACGGGAACTCCAAACCCCAAACAATGTAGAAGGTTGCAAACCTGGCCGACATAACGCAGACAACGGCAGAAACTTATACAACTGTACACCATAATAGGACTACGATGTAGTGCCTAAGGGAGGATCATGACTTAGTAACCACGACAAAATGTGTGGGAACGGGAGCAAGGATTAAGACATAAGTAAATAACAAGGGGATTCCCTTAGAAAGAGGAACGCCCTGATAATGACAGTGCTGTCAAAACGGCAAGGAAACTGCTAAATGGTCAGTTATCCAAATTAAAAGACATCGAAGGAGTCCCGAGGACTACCAAAGATATAGAATATCAGGTGGAAGTACCACTACCGACGCACACAGTACCGGTAACCCATCTTGCATGGCGCACTTGCCATAGCAAGTGCTACCACGGTTAAATAGTACGGAAAGCCATCATGGCGAGATAGTAGAACGCTACAGTTGTGGTACATTTTAATACCGGACTGTAAATCTGTAAGAACGGAAGGATGAGACCTTGGAAGGGCCTGACAGCCTGACCATGATGAGATGAGTCGACACACCAGTCAGCAGGGAACTGAACTTGGACGAATTACTAGACGGTATAAATATCAGCAACGGTGAAACCTACTACAACAACAACCGACAATACGATAAGAACACCGATCCCGAACTTCAAGAGGAAAACCTAAGAGATCGCTCGGTGATCCGAGAAAAATGATATGTAAGCAATAATATACCGGGAAGTGTTACCTAATACAGTGGAGACTGTTGACTCAATGACTTCCAACAGGAACGGGATAGAACTCCCGGGATGATCATTAAGAATACTAATAACAACAATCTTTGTTGAATGCGTTGGTAAACCCCGGAAACAGGGACAGAGGAAGTAAACTTAAGTTATAACCTACCAAGGGTTAAGGACATACAATCCCGACAAAGGAAAGCTCAGAGGACTACCCCCGCAGAGCCGGCATAGTCGAGCCAGACAAATTGATAAATGACAGTTAATACTGTTTGTCTAACTCATTAACACCCAAGTATGATTGCTCATCAATGGGTGGCGTAGTCAATGGAAGTTAAACGAAGCGTTGAGATAGAAGCATAGGATGACAGGATGATATCCAACTTGGACACCGTAAGGCAAACGCCTAATATGAATTTAGCCTTATTTGCTAAAAGACATAAGTCTAATAAAACCATAGTATTGTCAAAGACGCTAAGTAACCTCAGATCACCTGAATAAACTTCCATAGCAGGAAGCAGGATGCAGCAACTTACCATGAAACCCGATACTACATTTAGTATGTAACCTGACGGTGGATAGTGTTCAAAAGACCAGAAAATTATGAGAATACCCTACAGATGAGTAAGAGTACAAGTAATGAACTGAGACATTAAGCACTAACAGCCTACGAGCCAAGGATGTTAACCACATCAGAGCCCGAGGCGCAGTAAGTTGTAAGAGAGCTTATTTAAGCCACGAAAGAATGATAATTCGTAGATATGAATGGTTACCAAACCTATAACTTAGATTGTGGAAAATATTTCCAGGAAAAGGCACCAATGAGGATAATGAGATAGTACATTGGCAGGGGCGGAGAACGAACCATGCCTTTTAGGGTGGGGATACCTCTCCTTGTTGTGAGGCCATGAGTGGGAATAAACCCCTCAAAATGGGCTTTCACTTATTAGAGATGTAATACACTTCTGTTAGAGAATGAAAACTGTAAACCTTGAGATTACCTTAGAGCGTACCAGATACACTTGAGTAATAAGGAAGGCTGCAGAGACAGACCTCATATCCAACACCCGGGATTAAAAAAAACAGTATTCATCAGGGATAAACATGGTGAGTGCACAGAATGGCACGCCAAGTGACCAACGCTCAGAGGAGCTTATGATTAAACGGATGACTTCTTCGGTAACCGGTTAAATTACATGGTAAATAACATCATGAAGGATGAAAGAATGTGAGAAAATTAGCCTACTTATGAACCTAAGATTGGAGCAGAACACCTTCGTATTAAGAGGTAACCATTTTACAACACGGTATGACAACCGCCAAACACCGAAATTAGAGAACTCCTAGTGTGTTTGCACCAAGAAGGGATTGAATATAAGATAAGATGTTAGAGTAAATGAATAAGTAGTTGCACCATCAATGGGCAACATGGTAAAGGCCAACTACCACGGTAGTAGTGGCCGTGAGAACAATATTTATATAAGGGGATTAAGTCATGGTGCGCGGTAAAGCGACCGTTATGTATGAGCCGTCAAATATTGACACTGAGGCAATTAGATTTATGAGTTAAGACTAACATCAGTAAGGAAATAAGATGGTTGACGAACTGTGCATTAATGCCAGTAGTCTAGACCTGGTGAGGTAAGATTTCACAGGAAGCACACTACCCATTCCTTAAGGAACTAGAAGTACATTCCTAGTAGAGCAAATATGAGAAACAAGGTAAGAGGCTCTATGGAAAGAGACCCCAGTCACTAAAAGACCGAATCAGTACGGGATACAGAAAGAACTAGAGCATACAATACCCAAGAACGCGGTAAATAGATTTCCCTTGATTAGATTCAAGAAAAACAATAAGTGTTATTATGGAACGATGAAAGAGGAGATCGACAACAGAATACTTCATAATTAGCAATAGCTAAACGTGTGACGGACACTATGAGTTTTACTAAAACGAGACGTGAGACGACTGCACCCCTAGGGGCTTGCAGGCCTGACACGCTCATTTATGAGTTAGTTGGGTAAGTAGTAATGTACCAGTAAGGTACCCCATGCATGTAAACGAGTGGTGTAAGGAACACGGGAAGTAGTCGACTCCGTACCACGGACAAAGACGCAAGATCAGACAAGAGCAGCTACTACCACAAACAGTTGAAGAAAAAGGAATTCAGTTGAACCAACACACAAGGAACCAGAGAACAAATAATTAAAAACTATGAAGTGCGAGAAGCATGGATTGTTAAGTACAGACATTGGATATGTCTTAAGAAGTTAAGGATAAGACTATAAAGCGCAATAAGCACTAAACAGTAGTTTCAGATTAAAGGTCATCCTCAGATGCAAAGAACGATTTAAACTCTTAAAAGAACGCCAAGAATATGAACATTAGATCTCTAGAAAGACTGGATAGACGAGCTACAGCTCATCAAGGCCGTGTATATATAAAGATAACACGCGTCCATTGAGGGACCTTTAGTGCCAAACCATAAGCACGCAGGGGAAGGATATATAATGCTATAAAAGGATAAGAAAGGCAGTTAAGCCTATGACTATCAGAGTCGCGTAGCGGAAGCTAGCAGATCAGTACCTTTGAGGTTAGATCAAACTAAGTTAAGAAATAGTATAAGTACCGTAAGAATCCTCGATACAGAGACCCTCTGATCGAATCATAAGTGAGATAAACGACATGGAAGCTAGAATGTTTAGTGAGAATTAGACATCTGGAACCTATGTTCGAGGATGATATAATGTTGATTACGTGGGCGTAATCCATTTTAAGGGGGGTAGAGCGAAAACCGCTTAGCGTATGCTTATGTACTTAGTACATAAACTACGGTGTGCATAGCACAAAATAATTTGAGAATTGTTTTACATAAACATTTTGAGATAAATCATGGTTATTGCACACAGAAGATGTGAATACCATACATATTAAGTACCTACCTTGTTAACTCCGGTGTGAGTACAAGTTAAGAGAATTAAGGAAGAGGATTAAGGAGACTTAAGAAATAAGGAACATATGAGATATGAGTCGATATGGGACTATGTGTGAGATAAGAATAAGATCACTATGGGATACTGTTCGATATGAATATGAGGAAGAAGATAGTAATGCTAGAGATATAAGATGGTGAGAATTGGTATGAGACGGTTATAGAACTTAGTAGGAATTTAAGTCTTGAGGTAATTACTAAGAGATGAATCGGGAATGTTTATGGACTGAGTCCACACCTTGGAGATGTATTGATTATGATTAGAAAACTAAAAAGATAGAAATTGGACATGAGTGAATTATTTGGATGTTTGAAAATGATGGGGAGGTGGAACTTGATTTTCTAGGGATCAAGGGAAACCGAACACAATTGGGGTGGAAGGATAGTTCTACACTGATGCTGATCAATCAGGGTTGGAGGATTCCTGAAACTCCCTACCAGTGGTCACAATTAAATCACGCTAAGGATAGAGGCATTAGGATAAAGTGAAATTGGAGTTGATTGTATTTTTAATTAGAGGAATTATTCCTCACATGACCTCGTAAAAAGGATTACCTTTTTACTGAGTCTCAGCCATGAAGTCGAGGACGCACGAGCCTTTGTCTTCGGACCGGTGACATGGGGACAGAGTGTTTTGTATTCTGGCCCATGGTGACGAGGAATGAGCCATTGTCTACAGACCGGTGACATGGGAGAATACGTTGGAAAATTATGTGATTGTTTTAATCATCAAAAAGGAACAAAGAGAATTTTGAGTGCTATACATGCTTAAGCATGTTGTGTGAGATTTGAGTATAAGCATATGGCGGATCTAATGATTCAATGAGTTTATGTATACATAAGTATGATCTATATGATCTATGGAATGAGGTAAGACATGTATTCTAATAAGATAAGATGCATGGGAACTTTGGGGACAAAGTTCTTTTAGGGGGGTAGATTGAAATACCCCAAACCTAAGTATTCTAAGTAAACATCAATTTATGATGTAGTAAGGCTAAAATATGCCTTATAAAGATTGGTAGACAATTTAAACCAAGGAAACACAAGAAAATGCCTTAAGGGCAATTTGGGCAAAAACGTGCTCTAAGCTTGGAGTGACTTTGATTAGCACCCAAATACCATTATAAGACCTATTAATATGTCAATGGACATTTTAAATCAATTACCAAAGAAAACCAAGCTCAAAAACAAGCTTAAACACAAAATGTGCTTTAAGACTCCTTAAAGCACCTTTTTGAGAAATTGTCTTAGAATTGAGTTTTGAGTGGCTAAATGCCTATGATTACATCTTAATCAACATGTGTACTAATTAGTATCACATTAGGAAGTCTAAATCAATGGGAAACCAAAATTTTCACAATTTGTGCTCTAATTTGTGAATAGTGCCAAATAGTGCCAAGTTTAGTCTTTAGTCAACTTAGTTTAGTTAATTGGTCAAAAAAGGCCAAAAATGGCCTTTTAACAAGGGGGCCGAGTTTTGAGAGTGGTGAGTCACCACAGTCATCCAACTTAAGAAAAGAAGAGAAATAAGAAAAGTTACTATTTGCTTTTATAAAGCAAAATATCCTTTAATAGCCTACATCTCTCCTATCTTCTTCATTTCCCACCTTCACCCACGGTTTCTTCTTCTCCTCTCCTGCTCCAAAAACCAAGAGAGCACCATCCATGGTGCCTCCACCCTCAATTGCTCACCAAATGCTCATCTTTGCTCCAAATTGAAAAGTAAGCTTAGATTTCTCTTAGTTAGATCAAGGCCTTCATTCCTATCTTTTCAAATCCTCCAAAGCTCAAGTTTGGTGCCATGAGAAAACTCCATTGATGGAGGAAAATCAAGTTTGAAGAGCCCATTTGGTTCTCCATTCATTCAAGGTAATGAAAATGTAAGAAAAACCATGTTTCCACCACTTCTTCTACATGGCCGAAAATTACTACACATGGGGCTTTGTTTTTATGCCTTATTCTAGCTTGTTTTATTCACCAAGGACTAGTGGAGGCCCTATTTCATTCAATGCCCAAGTCTACTTTGAGACTTCAAAGGTAATCATCCACTTTTATACCTTAGAACACATTTTTAACCTAAGTTTTCATTCCTTAAGGTTAGTGTATTGTTTAGCACTCATGTGAGTCATTGAATATTGATTAGAACATTGGCAAAGGAAATTTAATGGGTGGCCGAGATTCATTCAAGAAGAAAGTCTAAGGAGGAAGTTAAGATAAGCTTGGAAAAACAAGGTAAAATGCTTACCTAATGGTGGTTTAAGTTTTAAGGGGTGATATTTAGATAAGTACTAATGTAGCTTAAAGCTTACATTAAGTAATGGGTTATATAACCTAGGAAAAAGAATTTAAACAAGCTTATGAACTTGTGATTAAGGAGCCAATGGGAATCAGTTGGTAAGATAAGATTAAGATGGGTTTTAAGAGCATTATAACTACTATGAGATTGATGGGTGTATTTGCAGGTTGAAAGCTTTTATATGTGGGAAATTCAGTGTTTAAGTTTAAGTCATTTAAGGGCCTAAGAGCCATGTCATTTAAGAGCCTTAGTGCTATACAATTTAAGATTATTGCATTATATGGAGTTTGTTGTGAATGAGTTGATTTGGGTAAGAAAACAAGATGAGAAAGGACTTGATGTGTGTGAGTTGGTTGAATGAGGAAAACAATGCATTTGGGCATGATAAAATACTAGGGAAGCTATGGTGAAATTTGAGTAGAAAACAAAGTGTTTAAGTGGTGGGGGTGAGTTAATATGCCCTAGGGTTTACTAGGGATCATTAAGAGGAATTTGAGTGGAAATGAGTTAACTAAGTAGTTCTTGAGGTTTGGGATGACCTAGAGTTGTCTAGGAGGGATTAGAGGATTGGTGGGTATATTGAACACACCAAAGTCATGTTAAGAGGAATGATAAGACTTGAGCAAAATTTGGATGAAAAGATGTATAATGCTATAAGGTGATTTAGTTATGAACTAGGGAATATAACAATGAGAGTTTTGGGAAGCTTGAGTAAGTAGTGAAGATGCTAGTGATGGACTAATGAGGTTCTAGTCTTGATGGTAAGGAGTGGACTTGGAGATAGAAGAAAAAAGTGTAAAAGTATGTTGTAAATTGTCAAGGAAAAAGATTAGGAATGTATAAGAGTGTATGATTATGAGAATGGTGTGTAAGTTGAGTAAAAGAGATGTAGATGTCTAAGAGGGACTAGGGGATCCAATGGTTAATTTAAGCACCAAAACCATAGTGAAGGAAGCTAGGAAACTTGTACAAAGTTTGAAGAAAAAATAAGGTATAATGACTTGTGAAGAAGTAAGCATGTGCTAGGTTATATATAGCTTTGAGAAGTGTGGATAAAGCAAATGGGTTGTGCATGATGATGCTTGAGGAGTGGTTACATTGGTGGAAAGGAAACACTTTGGTTAGTTGAAGTTTAGACAAAGTTTACATGTTGGAAGTGTAAGGAAAATATTACAAGTGTTAAGAGATTATGTGAGAAATTGGGTTATAAGGTTAGAGAAGGAATTGTACAAGTTTAAGAGATTATTTTGGTATTAGAACATGCCTAAGATCATGTATAAAGTTTAGGTGATTTATGGATGAAGAGAGCAAGTGCAAATGCACTTAGGAAAATAAAAAGGGCAAAAATCTGTAGCTGGTCCGGGACTTAAGTCCAGGGTAAAGTCCCGGACCAACCTAAAATTCATGCCGAGAGTTGCTTCAACCATAGGGTCCGGGACTTAAGTTTTGTGAGAAGTCCCGGACCACCCCTGAATTACCCCCGAGGATTTTAGGTTGCATTGGTCCGGTACTTAAGTTCCAAACAAAGTCCCGGACCACCACATTAAAACAGCGAGAGTTTGAACCAGGTAAAGGTCCGGGACTTAGGCTGAGGACAAGGTCCCGAACCACTCTAAAATGGTGTATAAGCTTGGAAAATGTTAGGTAATGATGGGGATTGGTAAGTAGTGATATTATAAAGTTATTTAGGACATGTTTGGTGGGAATTAATGACAATTAAGTGGGTGAATAAGTATAAGAGACAATGAGAAATGATGCACTTAAAAGTCTAAGTTAAAACTGTAAGGACTTAGTGAATATTAAATGGTGAACAATGGTGGATAAGTGGGTTAAGTAAGTTGGGATGAGTTAAGTAACTAATAACCTAAAACTGAATGAATGTTTTAGGACCTGTGAATTGGGACCCAGAGGGAGATTAAACAAGCAACCTCCAACGGTGAACGGTACAGTTCTTATTGTGACCTGCTTGCTAACGAGGTGTCCCTCGGCTTGTGTGCTATTTGTTTTTGTGTGCTCACTAAACAAGATAAAGCCTGCAACCGGAACATTATGTTTATTGTATTGTTGTGTGATGTTTGAAAACTAACACAACTTACCGTGAGAACTTACTAACCAACGTTTAGTAAGGAATTGAGTGAGACTAAGGAACGCTCTCTAATATTTGTTTGTTATAAACCGAAAGAGGTTAACCAACAAACATTATCTTGAGACTTCTACTAACTGGAACTTAAGGGGGGAGTGAGGAACCCGGGACTGACTCTGGTCATGCATGCTAAGGAATAAGGGGGTCGGTATCTAAAGCAGATCCGACTTCCGCTTAAGGACTTGTCCTCGGACTTGTTGCCTAGGGTCGGTTGCCGGCTCAGCTACATTGGACATACAGTCCAAGGTAGGAGGCATTAAGATGGTGCGGTAGGATCACCTAAATCCTAAATTATAAGATAAGTTGTTTATTCAACCAATGGAGTTAATAGCTCATTGGCTAGGGTTGCTTTTGACCCGACAAAAATAAACATTGAGGTAAGATACAATCATTTCTATTTAAAGAGTGGTTTGTATTCTAAGATTAAGATAAGGTTTGAGATAAGTTGCAACCATTCCTATTTAAAGGATGGTTTGTATTATAAGACTGAGGTAAGCTACATACATTCCTTTTTAAAGGATGGTTGTTTTCTAAGACTAAGATAAGACTAAGATTGAGGTAAGATAAGGATGGACTAAGATTAAAAGAGGAAACGTAACTTAAGGAGTGAAGTAATTGACTCACTAGTTAAGGGAACGCATTACAGTCATTCATTGTGTTTGAACTTTGATTATTCATAATTGGTTTGTTGTTTATTGCACCTTCTATTATGTTGTGCATCTAATCAACCTCCATGCTATCGACAATTAGTCGTCGTAGCCACGTTAGCTTGGGGGCCATGAGAGGATCGTACCAGCATTCGTGCTGACCCCCTTTGGGGGCTGTTTTTACTATACAGGTGAACGTCAGGAGGCGGCCGTCACGAGAGTAAGAAGGGGTACAAGCGTTATGGGTTAAGTGTGGCCTACGAGTTGTGCATGTACACTCGTATGGCATTTTGAGTTAGTAAGATGTATAGGATGTGAGGGGATTGTAAGAAGGATATGTCTTTGGTTAAGATTGGTATGTACTAATGTTCGGTATATTCTGTAGTCAGACCGTGGCAAGGTCCTGGAATGTATTTGAATCCGCTGCAGAGTTTGTATATATGGTGATAAGTTTGTGATAACCACGATTGGATCGAGATGGGGTGTTACATTAATAAAACCTAACTGGTTAACAAAAATGATCTCGGGAAGAACACCTTTTATTTTGTTAGCTAACACCTTAACAACTATTTTATAAACATAATTACATAAGTCAATAGGCCTAAAATCACTGATATTTACAAAACCTTTCACTTTAGGAATTAATGCCACATACAACTGAATAAGAGAATCAGAAAGAGGATTACCTTGAAGAATTGAATGAAATTCTTCAATAACTTGCTGACCCATCAAACTTCAGAAAGTCTTGAAAAAAGTCCATCAAACCCATCAGGACTCGAGGATTTGATTCCCCCTGATTCTTTCATGGCTGCAAAAACTTCCCCAGACTCATACTGAGTACGGAGGCTAAGAATGTGATTCTGATTCAGTCTTCCTCTAATTGCTTCTATGAATCTATTATCAGTGACAACATTTGTAGACTTAAACATCTGAGAAAAGTGAGTCCTATCAAGGAGCTCAATTCCTTTCCAGTCATAGCACATATCTCCCAAATTATCCTGCAGCCCAAAAATAAAGTTGTCTCTCATTCTTGTAGTGGCTCTTGAATGAAAAAAATCCGTATTTTTATCTCCTTCATTATTCCAATGAATTTTAGCTCTTTGCTTCCACCATGAATCTTCTTTGAGTGTAAGAAGTTCTATCTCCATAAGAACTCTTTTTCTGTTAACATTAAACCAAATTGTAGGTTTTATTATAGTTAAACCTTCCAGCTCTTCTTTTTTCTTCCTTTGTTTCCTTTTAATATTTTCTAAAGTCTAACCCTTCCATCTCGAAAGAGATTTATTGCAATATGAAAGCTTATGATCCATATTCGTAGCATGTAACCCCTAAATATCTGAAACAATTATGTTACAAGCACTATCTTTTTGTCAAGTGTTTTTAAACATGAAAATGTGTTTAGGCTTCTGTTGGTTGAGTGTACAGTTGAAGGGATTATATTTATAGAAGAAAAGGCTAATTGTGCGATGGATGAGGTGCTTTCATCAATTTGATACCCTTCTCAAGTTTGTTTATGATGTTCCAACATCAAAAATCATGGATATCCCACTCATTAATGTTCAGGCAAGCAAGCTAGCAACTTTTCTCATCTCTCAAATTCAAATTACATGATCACACCCTGAGGGCTTGGTCGGTAAATTGTTTCAAACTCACCCACTACGATCACTGATATTTTCTTTTTCTGGTGACAACATTCACATGTGGGGGGTTTTGCACTAGGAATTGTCATTAACCACTACATGTTTGATGGTATGTCACAAGCCGAGTTCCTTAAAATTTGGGGAAAAATTTCACGTGGATTGCCCTTGACTTCACCACTATTCGTTGACCGCTGCATTTTCAATGCTCGGGATCCCCCAACACCTAATCCACACCCTGGGTTTCTTCAACTTCAAAAAACATTCAAAACAAAATCTATCTATGACGATGATGATCTCACCATGGAATATAAGTCAATATTGTTTGACCCAGAAAAGATAATGCGATTGAAGCCCATAGAAATGAAGGAGGGTAGTGGTAAAAGCCACTGCTCCACCTTTGAAGTCCTCCCCGCCTTTACTTGGAGAGCTCGAACCAAGGCTTTTGGCATCAAATCAAATGAACAATTCAAGCTGCTCTTTGCTGTGGATATACGATCTAAGCTTAAATGTCCAGTCCCAAAAGGGTTCTTTGGTAACGCCGCCATACCCATAAAGTCTTTGTGCATTGCAGCTACTTACTTCCTCTATCATTTTACATCTATTCTATTTAAACATAACATTCTCATAAGCCTATATATTTTTAACACTTGTATAAATTTCAACATAGGGGACTTACTTGAGAAATATTTCTCATATGGGGTGGAGCTTGTTCCAGAGGATAAAATAATGATGGACGACGAGTATGTAACTTGTATAAATTTCAACATCCATGCGATGAATTTGGGAGGGGGGGGGGGGGGATAATCCATGCTGGCCTTGCGGTCTTACCCCGACAAATGGTGTCATGTATGAAAAGAATAAGAAGGGTGTTATCGTCAAAATGGGTCTACCTTTATCGTTCATGAGAGCTTTTGAGGAACTTGTGATGCAAATATAACACTCTTTTTTCACACTCATGATGCAAAAGTTCAAAATATGTTCCACAAGTTTCTTTTGTGTTTAGATTTTATATTAACACTAATATATATTGCTAGTTTTTCTACAATATGAAGTTGGTGCACTAAATCTTTTTTGTCTTCTTGAAATCTTGCTAGTCAAAACACAGTGGAAAAATCTTAATAAGTAAAACTCGCAATAAGGACATATCTTTTTTTAAGATAAAGATAGTATTGCATTAATTCAAGATGTTATAAGAGGAAATGTCATTGAACCAAACACCTTTTAAGGAACTAGTTCTTCCTAGATTTGCCAACAAATAGGCATCCGAGTTTTGGGATCTAGCAACATATGACCAAGAAGTCTTCTATCATGGTCACTACATCAGCCTGAACCTCTTCCCTATCTTTTAGATAGAGAATATTTGCCAAAAAATTGAAGAAGATGTGAACAACTTGGTGGTCCAAGTTCCAAGCCGTCTTATTAGCTCTAGGTACGATGATCTGTGGGGACCATGAGATTGGGTCTCCGTAAGCCCCTGCTGCAAGGATAGCTCCACTCGAGCTCTTACACATGACATGCATGTCGAACCCTCCTATTGTGGTGTTCCAGTCCACACACAGACTCTAATTGAGTTCAGAGTCGATGATCATCCAATCCAATCTGATCACGGGGGGCACTGATCGGACTAGCTATCTCCAAGCCGCACAAAGATGAGTTAGCCTGTCGTGTGGGCCACGATCATCTATAATATTCTAAGGACAATGACCATAACCCACCATTCTTTGACAACTTTGCACTGAAGGAAGATATGTGAGAGATTTTTGTAGCCACCACAATGGTACACCAATCCAGGAGAGTAGTCCCACATCCATGTGAAACCCGCGCCCCACAAGGAATAATACCTTAGAAAACTTCCTTGCGAAGAGGCGTACTCTCAGTGGAAGGGAACATTTCCTCAAACATTTTATCGCAACACTTAAGAGACTTTTGTAAGAGGTAGTGACACCATCACCCGAGGCTACCTCTCTTGCCTGATAGTAAGCAAATTTCACAGAGAACTGACCATTTTTGCCTGACCCCAACACCATCCATCAGGCTTAGGGGTCCTGAGAAGCACTCTACTAAGGATCAAATCTCCCAAACAGTCACTCAATATTATCGGCCATCGCCTCCATTTGGTCCCGTCGCAACAAGATCATTTTTGAACAAACTGCAATGGCTTGGCCAGAACTAGCAGACACAACGAAAAGGAATGCCATTGAATGGTGCAAACAGGCGATAAACATCCCCGCTCACTCTGTTTTTTCTTCCAGAAATCTGTTTCAGCTCCTGTATGACCTTTAACTGCTTCTGTTTTAGTTTTTTGTGTTTCTGAATGTATCTCCGGCAAGAAAGGCAATATGCCATAGTACTGCCTTATAACTGGGTCCTCCCAGCAACTTATCAAAAAAAAACTACGTAAACTCATCATTCTGTAGCACACAATCATTCGAAACTACCTTGCTCTTCTCCCCTGCATCATAGAACTATTACATAATATCAAAATTTTAAATAAACTTAATCAATATTCAATCTCCCCACCAACTCTTTTGTCCATTCCTAGACATCCTACTTCACCCTTCTTAAAATCATCTTTACTATACTCTGTCGTTTGGAAGATTATCTAATATCTTGCCGTCACAAGTACCATGACCCGTGGAAAAAATGTAGATATGATACTTCCTATCTTCGAAGCTTCCTCCCATTTACAAACTATATATTTGTAAACCATTCAAGTGAATTGTCGGCTCCCCACAAACGCAACAATTGTACCCATATTGATGTGGAATCTTGCAACCCTAGTGCATAATCCTTGGTGGATTAAGAACCATAATGTTCTTCTTCTAGTCCGGGCGTGGCATAAGCATACCATATTAATTTGATCAGATCTTTTGGTTTCTCACATCTAGATTATTCATCAAATCAGTTTCCTTAGTACATCTTTGACCATAAAATTCTTGGTGTTATCTCTCATCCAGGTCAACCTATTCCGTTTTTTTTTTAGTCGGTGGCACTGGATGAATCGGTGTCTTGAGGCCACGCAAGAGATCTCATTGATACCTAAAAAGCTGTCGTTCCGCACTAACATAAACCCAGCACAAAAATCAGCATATTTGGACTGGGGTATGTTAGTGTGGACTTCTCTATTTGGTTATACTGTTTGGCTAACTGGTATGTTTTGCCCGCAACATGTGCTGCCAACATATGCTGTCATTTCCTTCCCACCCTTTCACTTTCGTCTCTCTTCATTGTCTTTACAATTACCATTACTTCATATTACGTATTAACAATATATTATTTATAATGCCACATAGATTAATAAATTAAAAAACAATAAATATGCAGATTAGTTGTTCACTTTATTAAAAAAAATTAAAGTATATAAAAATATGAATGTATATAAATTTATTAACATAAAGTTATAAAAATATAATATATTATTAAAACTTACAATTTCATTAAATAAATTCACACAACATTATCAAAAAAATTGAAACTGTTGTTCTCTTTTCATTACGCATATATATTTGTAAGAAATATAAAATTATAGAAAATAGCAATATATTGTTTAAAAGTTGCAATTTGTACTTCAATAATAAAAAAATTAAAATTTTATTGGTTATATAAATTTTTTATTTTCTTTGCTTTCTCATATATGTTTTTTATTGTAAATTAACTACTTATAGTAATATATTATTTCGGAATCTTTCCTTTTATTTTTTAAACAAATTGTTGTTATAAACTGTAATATAATACTCCCTCCGTCCTGAATTGACCGTCCTGTTTACTATTTGGACATGTCGTTTGACTTCAATTTTTAACATATAAGATAAATTAATTTTGAAATTTTAAATTTTACATATGATTCCTTACATCATAAACTATATGTTACAAAATTTAGTTTTATAAAATTATTTTATCTTATATGCTTAATATTGAAGTGGAAAAACGTGCCATAAAGCAAACAGGACGGTCAATTCAGGACGGAGGGAGTATTTATAATTATGGTACAGAAAACAGTAAACACAATGAATATAACTAAGTTAATTAGCTTACGCTGCAAATATGTCGCACTGCCAAACAACAGTTTTCAAAACAACCACATATATGCCAGCAAATATGTTGCAAATATGCCACCGCAAAACAGCTACCCAAATATACTGCAAATACGCTGCCAAAACAGCCATGCCGAATAGAGCCGAAGTCGTCTTCTTCACAGTTGGTTCCACTGCCATGTGTCTCCCTCGTAAAAGCGCATGCCTGTTATTGTCATCTCCTTTTTCATAGGGGCTACAAACGGTCCGCCAAACTCTACCTTAAAATATTTCGCATCAAGCCACGAGTATGATAATATTATCATCCCATCCCCTATTTTGTATGCCAAGTTTTATTCAAAACTTCCCTAACCCCTGGTCTAGGGTAGTGACGCTTGTGTGGCCCTAATGTCGTTTATATTCCTATTGTTCTCTTTATCCCATAAATTGAGCTGAGACACTTATGCCAGAATGAGCTTCTTTTCTGCATAACTTCCATCACCACTTTGTTAAGAGCCTTGTTATACCCAAAATTTTGACCCTCAGGAACGGTCCTAGTGCACAAATGCGAAGACAATGGCAAAATGGTCAAAATACACCAAGGCGGGATTTTCAAAAGAAACTCTCAGAACTTTCTATTTTCATATGACTTGTTAATCATATCAAAACACTTTCAAACACAAATGTCATCATGAAAGGCATTTCATAATTTTCAGATAATTTTTCATTCTGGAAATATTGCTTTTAATTCATATTATAAGCTAATTTTCTTAATAATTATCACATGAAATAGCCACAAAATAGAAAGATAAGGTCTCAAAAATTAAAATAAAATTTTGACATGATCAAGATGACTACACATAGTCATAAACCTGAATTTTTTTATTTGGAATCTTAAACGCAAAGTTTTAAAAGAGAAATTCAAACATTCTTGAAAATTTCTCTCTCCTTTGGAAAATACCCAAATCAAGTCAAAATGTCATGAAATTTTAACACATGATATAGGATGACATTTAGAGACTAACCCCATTGGATTTTGTAATTTAAGATTTTCAATAATAAGTTATAAATTATGGGAGGTGACAGATTGTAATCTTTTTATCTAATCAGTTATTTATCGAAATAACCTTATTCCAACTCTCAAAATTCATAAAAATCTTTCTTTATCTATGGTTAAAGTTTTGAAATTTTCTCGACCTGTAGCATATTTTAAAAAATCAGATTCTCTTAAAGCAGATAAAGATTTTCGGTAAAAAAATATTTATTTATCTTTTGCTCAGCCTTTTACTATAAAGAAACCTTCCTAAAAACAACGTAAAAACAACAGAACCTTCCCAAAGTTAGAACTTAACTCTCCCAACTTGCCTCCCACATTTTCAACACTTCCAATACCGAAACTCTACCGAAACCATCCCAAAATCACCAAAAACACAATCTTTCTTCTCCCATTGGACTTCCAAACACCAAAACACCACAAATACAGAAGCAAACTATGGTTCACAGCACAAGGAAAAAGGAGTATGAAGCTTAAGTCGAAGTTGAACCGGATCGGCCATCAACGAAGGTTTCGAAGATTCCCAACGTGAAAGAACAACTAAATCTCGAAGTCAAAAGAGGTTATAATTTAAATTCTTCAACTCTTATGATCATCATATATACTTAGTATCAATCTCAAACACTTTGAATTTTTCCAGTGACTAAATTAGGTTTTGATTACATTCCGCCCAATAACTTAATGCTAAGTTTCATCCATAATTTGTAGTCAAACTGAAATCTTTTGGTTGATAACGTGTCTAAAACCTTTCAAGGAACACGTCCATTAAATTTGAGCAAAACCATCACTGAGAAGCTTGTTAAAATCACCATCCGGTGGCGGTTTAGGACCACAGACGGCGTGTCCGGGCCCACGGACTGTCTACAAACAGTGGCGAGATTTCAAAATTTTCAAAATTAAGGTTATTGTAACATGTCCGGGCCCACGACACCCTGTCCGTGGCCTTGGACTCTCTAAAATTATTTTTTCTACAAATTTGATTTTTCTATACTACTAGTTTAATTTGGGTCCGTGGGTACGGACATTAAGTTTCTGGCCACAAGCATTTCAAAATTTGACCTAATTTGGTTCCTGAAATCCTAGTTTAGGTAATTTCATATTCTCATTATTTTTCTGTCAAAAAACTTAAAAACCCAAAAAACACAGAAAGTTACGCGTTTAGGTTAAACCAACTTCATAATATGCAATAAATGACATAAATAGAGGAAAAACGACTGAGAAGGGTAGTGAAAGTAATTTGAACCCGGAAAAGACGTATACCAAGCCCCTAAACCCAAACTCCTACATTTCCAAATTTACTTAGGTCAAAACTTAGGTGGCGACTCGTAATAGGTTCCAGTGAGCTAGCTTAGGTTTTTTTAATAATTAATGTTTTGTAACATAGTTATTAAGCTTAGGCTATAAGTGGACCTTGAACTCGATCAGATCCTAGTTAACCCGAATCAACATAGGATAGAGGTTCAAAAATTAAGGCTCATAGACTGGAGACTCTGTTAGGGAGTTTAATCTTAATTTTTTTTTGATTTATTTTAAGATAAGAGGGCTTAACTCGAAATTGTTGTTTACTTTGTGCACACTTTAAATTTCTATGCTTATGAATCATGCGTAAGCGAGGGTTAACGCAAACCAATCTCACCCTAGGACCCGCACTAGGCGACCCCTATCAGGCACTCACACCTTTCTAGGTGATGTGAATAAGTGAGGGAAAAGATGAGGATGTCGTCTAACCACATCCCCTTAATACCCGGGTTTTGGCTCCAAGTATTTTCCTAGTAGTATCCTTACCAATCCTAGCGTTTGGTGAGTCAAAGACGCGACCGTAGACGCACACCTTGCGGTGATGTTGAAAAAATGGGGAAGCCTAGAGAGAATAGCGTGCAAGCCCTATTCCTTTGCGGTGGCCTGGGCCCAAGCCCCAAGCACCTCTCTAGATCGATCCTTACCCAAGTTAATTAAGTGTCAAGTGAGAACACGTTGAACTTGTGTGAGCCTTGTTTGCTTGTATGATCAGCCCACTACTAGCCTTAGAAATTGACAGGAACTTTTTCCTACACCAAATTCATCCCAATTTGAATCTTCGGCTCTTTTGTTTTCGGCCCAAAGGCCCAGTTTAGGCTATATAGGCAAGTATATTTGTTTAAGCTTTGGCCCAAACACCTAAATCTAGGTAATATCTGATAAGTGTGAAATTTATACACTTTTAAGAGCTATCTCACTTCTAAATTCATAATGATTTGGGGTAAAATTCACACTTATCTTGTATTTTTCTTGTGTTTCTTGTTTATTGAGAATTAAAATGTATTCATGTGTTAAAAGCAGAAAAAAGCATACGAAATGTAAAGTTTGGATCTCAAGGAGCACAATGGTACAAACGGGGAGCAAAACGGAGCTAAAATGAAGAATTTGGAGTGAAGTAAAGTATGGTCCGGGTTTATGTATGGGTTTGCAAACCCGGACCATACGTGAGCTAATCTTCTGTCGTGATTTGCAGAAGTACCCCAAACCTATCTATGGTAATTAAACATCAATTTATGATGCAATAAGGCTAATACATTCCTTATAAACATTGGTAGACAAGTTAAACCATAGAAAACACAAGAATACACCATAAAGGCAATTTATGCAAATACTTGCTCTAGACCTTGTGTACCCTTGTTTAGGACACAAAGATCATTCCTAGACTTATTAACATGCTAAAGAACATGTTAAAACAATTACCAAAGAAAACCAAGCTCAAAAACAAGTTAGAACACAAATTGTGCTTTAAAACTCATTAAAGCACATTTTTTAAAAATTGTCTTGGAAATGAGTTTTGAGTGGCTAAATGACCAAGTTTATACCTTAATCATCATGTGTGATACTTAGTATCACATTAGGAAGCCTAAATCAATGAGATTACAAAAATTTCACAAATTTGTGCACTAATTATGAATAGTACCCCAAATAGTAACAATTTAAGTATAAGACTTCTTTAATTGGTCAATGGTCAAACCACTCCCTAAATATCGAAGGGGGCAGTTTTATATGGTTAGTCATCACCCTTAGCTGCCAGCCTTAGTAGAAAAGAAGAATAAAAGGAAGAAAACATTATTTGCTTTACATAAAGCAACAAATATCTTGCTTTCCTCCCTCCTCTCTCCTGTCCTCTCATTTCTTCCTTCTTCCCCAAACGATTTCTTCATTCTCTCTGCTCTAAAACCGTATAAGCTCCAGCCCTCATTCTTCTTCATCTTCCATGGCTTGCCCAAGTCAGCACAATACTCCAAATCACAAATAAACCACACATTCTTCTTAGTTGAGTCAAGACCTTTCAAGTGATCTTTTCAAATCAACCAAAACTGAAGTTTGACTCCATTGAAGGAGCTCCATTTGAAGAGGAAAATTCATATTCAAGAGCTAGTTAACACTCTCTTTGGTTTAAGGTAAGAAAAGCTTTCAAAAATAATCTTTTCTTCAATTTTTTATACATGGCCGAAGTTGCCTTACCAAGATGGCTTTTTTTATTTCTTGTATTAGCCTTGATTCAATATTCAAGAGCTTAGTTGAAGCCTTTCTTTGGTTCCATACCAAACTTAATTCCAAGATTCCTAAGGTAATCATCCAATTTAGTGCATTAAGCACTCTCTTAGTATTTAAGAGTTGTGTTAATGAGTCTAAGGGTTTTACCTAGCACTCATTGTCTTAATTTGAACCTTGGTTAGAAGTATGGCAAGTGATCAAACTTTCTTGGCCGAATTCAATCAAGAGAATCAAAGGAAGAAGAGAGAAAAGAGCTTGGAAATCTTAAGGTAAATGACCTACCTTAATGTAGTTTAATACCTTAAGGAAGTGTGTCTATGATGAAACAAAATGTATCCTAGGGCTTATATTATAAACATGAGTTATGTTAACTTAGGAAATGATATAAACAAGCTTATGAACTTGTGACTAAGGATTTAATGGCATATGAGTTAGAAAAACAATCATAAGGTGAATTACAAGGGCTTTTAAGTATTTCCATGGGATTATTGTTGTGTGCAGGTGGCAATGATGGAAATTCAGTGTTTAATTTATGTCATTTAAGGGCCTAAGAGTCATGTCATTTAAGAGCCTTAGTGCTATGCAATTTAAGATTATTGCACCATATTGTGTTTATTAGGAATGGCTTGAATTAGGTGAGAAAAACCATGAGATAAGGATTTGATAGATTGTGATGATTATGGAAGGAAAGACTATGAATTTGGGCATAACAATATAGTAGAGGATATATGGCAAAATTGGGGTAGAAACCAAGTATTTTTAGGGTATTTGTGAGTTAATATGACCTAGGACTTACTAGGAGTCATTAAAGGAAATTTGAGTAGAAATGAGTTAACTAAGGTATTCTTATGTGTAGTAATGACCTAGAGTTGATTAGGAGGAATTAGAGGTTAAATGGGTGAATTAAACACACCAAAATTATGGTATAAGGAGTGTATTGGATTGTGCAAAAATCTGTAGGAGAATGATGTAAAATGCCTTGAGATGGTTTAGGTATGAACTGGTGTGTTTAACTTTGATAGTAATGAGTGGACTTGGATGATGAAGATGGAAATGTCTAAGGAGGATTTAGCATGGTCAAGATGAATGAGAAAAAGATGTAAGGTATTAAGAGTAGGACTAGAGATGCATATGTATGTGCAAGCTTGGGAATAATGAGTAGGAAATGTAAAGGAAAGGAAATTGTGTGAGGAGATGCAATGAGGCTAAGTCTAGTATAACTAGGTTGGTAAACAATGAGACATGGAGTTAGGAATGAAGAAATGAGGTTAGCACACTCTAGGAAGAGTTGTGGAGAGAATTGGTAAGTAGTACCACTTGAGATGATGTCAAGAAATGAGTTACAATGGAATAATGCAAGAAGGTTTGAATTAATAAGTGTAAACAAATTACCATAATTGGTAAATGTGTTGTGAAGTTGTAACCTTATGATGAGGAGGTTTAAAGTGTTAAAATGGTGTTAGAACATGTTGGAACACATGTGGAGAGATTGGAAAATAAATGAGCAAAGGAACAAGTTTAGAATGAGTGTTAATATTGTAAAATGTTACAGATTAATGTATGGTCTGAGACTTAGTCCTTGGATAAAGTCCCAAACCACACATGAAAAACTGCTGAAAAATACATGATTAGGTTGGTCCGGGACCTAGGTCTTGTAATAAGTCCCGGACCAGCAATAAAAAGCCACCGAAAATGCACTTCAGAAGTGGTCTGGGACCTAGGATAGGTACCAAGACCCGGACCACCCCATTTTACACTCGTAAGTTACTGAAATGGCTTGGTCCGGGACTATAGGTCCGGACCAAGACCCGAACCAAACACAAAACTGCACCATGAGTGTGTAAATGAATTAGAAAGAGGGGGATTGAATGGTATGGGTATTTGGTGATTGTTAGGAGTTGTTTGGTCACATTTAATGGTCATTAGGGGTGTGAACAAGTGTGAGAAATAATGAGAAGTAAACAACTTATGTGATTAAGCTTGAACTACAATGAACTAGTAGTTATTAGTCGGTAATCATTAGTGATGAAATGAGCAAAGTTAATTAAAAGAAATTAACCACCCGATTCGATGAATGTTATAGGGTTTGAGTAATTGGACTCCGGAGGAGAGTAGACAACCGATGAGTGAACGGTATGGTTTTCTTGTAGCTTGCTTGCTAACGAGGTGTCCCTCAGCTTGTGTGCTGTTTGTTTATGTGTTCCGACTAAACAAGATAAAGCATGCAACCGGTTTATTGTATTTGGTTGTGTTATATTAAACAGACACAACTTACCTTTGAGGACTTACTAACTATGTTTAGTAAACAATTGTATGAGAACAATGAACACTCCCTAATATTGGTTTGTTAGTAACTGAAAGAGGTTTAACTAACAAACATTATCATTGTGACTTCTACTAACTGGAACTTGGGGGTTGAGGAATCCGGAACGGTTTGGTCATGCATGTTTGTAGGGGAGGTCGGTATTGTTATCGGGTCCAACTTCCATTGAGACTTGTCTTCGGACTTATCGCCTAGAGTTGACAAACAGACTCGACCACCTCAATTTCTGTTCGAGGTGGGAGGCATTATTAAGATGGTGTGGGGGCATCCAGCCTACATCCCCAAACTAAGTAATTGTTTATTTAACCAATGAGTTGATAGCTCATTGGCTAGGGTTACTTTTGACCCGACCAAGATAAACAATGGATTAAGGAACAACCAATTCTAATTAAAGAACGGTTGTCATATTTGAGATAAGAGGAAATATGAGAATTAAATGTTTCTCAACTTAAGGAGTTAATAATCTAACTCACTTACTTATTGTACGACCATTACGTCGTTTGATCTGTTTGACCTGTGATTATTTCATATGAATGTGTTGTGTGTTATCGTACTTTCATTAATATATGTATGATCAATCAATCGCATGTATACGACAAAATAGTCATGCTGTAACACCCCAACTCATATAACCGTGATTGTCGCATAAACTTACTAATATATATATCAACATCGCAGCGGAATTAAACTACATCACCCATTACCTTGCTACGGTCTGAACAATCTAGAATATATCGAACTTAAATAATTACAACACTTATCCAAAATACCAACCAAGTAACACATATCTCAAGTCTAACATAGTTTGCTAACAACTATAATTAACAACTAACGGGTGTACATGCACAACCCGTAGACAAAATGTAAAGCCCATCATAAGTCTACCCGACATATTTGGTCACTATTCATAATTAGTGCACAAATATGTGAAATTTTTCGTTTCTCATTGATTTAGGCTTCCTAATGTGATACTAATAGTACACATGTTGATTAAGGTATAATCTTGGTCATTTAGCCACTCAAAACCCCTTTCTAAGACAATTTTTCAAAAATGTGCTTTAAGACTCCTTAAAGCACAATTTGTGTTTTAACTTGTTTTTGAGCTTGGTTTTCTTTGGTAATTGATTTACCATGTTCATTAGCATGTTAATAAGGTCTAATAATGCTCTTTGGGTCCTAATCAAGTTTACACTAAGTCTAGAGCAAGTATTTGCTTAAAGTATCTTTATGGTGTTTTCTATGGTTAAAATTGTTTACTAATGTTTCTAAGGCATGTGATAGCCTTATTATATCATAGTGTAACATTTAATTACCATATATAGGTTTGGGGTATTTCAATCTACCCCCCTTAAAAGAACTTTGTCCCCAAAGTTCACATGTATGTTATGTAAATTACAACACACAGATATCTCAATACCATAGATTATATTCACATATACAAACCTTCAGACTCATACGGTCTGCCACAAGTACAATACACAAAGTACCATACACATCTCATATCTACTACAAAGTGCAATACACAAAGTATCATACACAAAACCAAGCAAACGACAAACAACACAACGTGATTGTTCGTTTACTAACTCTAAAGCAAAGAGGCTCTACCCCCCTTAAAAAGGGGTACGCCCCATACCCTATACAGACAATCTAGTCGGTAAAAAGTGAAGGGTACTTCGCTCTCATCTTATCCTCTAACTCCCAAGTGGCCTCTTCGACATCCTGGTTACACCAGAGAACCTTCACCAGTCGCACTGACTTATGGTGAGTGTCCCTAGTCATAGTATCCAAGATCCTCTGAGGGGTCTCCATTGATCTCATAGTCGGCTCTAAGGATAGTCTCTATGGCTGCAAAACATGAGAGGGGTGGTGCATGTACTTCTTAAGCTGTGAAACATGAAATAAATCATGCACATTACCCAGCTCAGTAGGTAGATTCAATCTGTTAGCAACTAGGCCCACCCGCTTCGTAATCGCGTAAGGACCTACAAGTTTCGGGCTCAGTTTGCCCTTCTTCCCAAATCTAAACACACCCTTCGTCGGTGAGACTCACAGAAATACTTGGTCGCCCACTGCAAACTCTAGGTCTCGTCGTCGAACATCACATACGACTTCTGCCTATCTTGAGCAGCTTTCATGTTCTCTCGGATTTGCTGAACCTCAACCTAAACTTGCTCCAAGTACTCTGGTCCTATAATGACTGCTTCACTTGAGTCATCCCAGTAGAGCGGTGTACGACAAGGTCTACCGTACAACGCTTGGAAAGGTGCCATCTTGATCGAAGCATGATAGCTATTGTTGTATGAGAACTCGATCAGATGCAACTTCTCAATCCAACTGCTCTGGAAGTCCAAGGCACATGCCCTCAACATGTCCTCAAGTGTCTGAATCGTACGCTCAGTCTGACCATCTGTCTAAGGGTGGAACGCGGTACTCAGCTTCAATTCGGTACCCAGCACTTCCTGTGTAGCTCTCTAGTACCTCAAAAGGAATCTGGTGTCTCCGTCAGATACAATGGTCTTTGGTACCCCGTGGTGCCCCATGATCTCCATGTCAAACAGCTCTACAAGCTTGGTTACCTTCCAGGTGTCCTTCATCGGAATGAATCGGGCCACCTTGGTCAAGCGATCAACTACAACCCATATCATGTTCAGACCCCCCCTGGTAGGTGGGAGTCCGACCATGAAATCCATGGAGATATCATGAAACTTCCACTCCGGAACTATCATCGATTGTACCATTCCGCCCGGTCGTTGGTGCTCAAATTTCACCTTCTGGCAAGTGAGACACCTCAATACGAACTCGGTAACATCTGCCTTCATCCCCGACCACCAGAAGTATCTCTTCATGTCTTTATACATCTTAGAGGCTCCCGGATGGATAGAAACTGAAGAACAGTGTGATTCTCGTAGTATGCGCTCTTTCAGACCAGCGTTGCTTTGTGGGATGCATAACTGGCCCCTAAGTCTGATCAGATCATCATCATGAAGTCTGAAGTCGTATTTCTGACTCTCAAATAGGCCCTCTGTCAGCTTCTGTCTGACCTCTCTCATATAGGCATCGCTCCTCTGAGCCTCTCGCACCTCATCAACCAAGCTAGAAGAAGCGAGTAGCGAATGGAGTGAGTGTGCTCGACGGCTCAGGGCGTCAGCTACAACATTGGCCTTCCCTTCTTTGTACTGGTGGTTAATATCATAGTCTTTTAGAAACTCTAACCACCTTCTCTGTCGAAGATTCAACTCCTTCTGAGTGAATACATATTTCAAGCTCTTATGGTCGGTGTAGATAGTCACACTAACCCCGTATAAGTAGTGGCGCCATAACTTCAAGGCGAAGACTACAGCTCCCAACTCTAAATCGTGCGTGGGGTAGTTCTCCTCATGTTTCTTCAGCTGGCGAGAGGCATAGGCCACTACCTTGCCATGCTGCATGAGTACACA
This sequence comes from Limonium bicolor, assembly GCA_023374045.1. Classification (NCBI taxonomy): domain Eukaryota; kingdom Viridiplantae; phylum Streptophyta; class Magnoliopsida; order Caryophyllales; family Plumbaginaceae; genus Limonium; species Limonium bicolor. Next base: position 17,029,904 of record CM041782.1, read on the forward strand.
ACCCAATCCCCTGCCGGATGCATCACAATAAACCTCAAAGCCCTCCTACCCTCTAGAATGGTCAGAATAGGTGCAGAAGTCAGTGAGTCCTTCAAGCTCTAGAATGAACTCTCACAATCATCCGTCCATACGAACGGTGCATCTTTCTTCATCAGACTGGTCATCGGCTTTGTGACCTTAGAAAAATTCTTCACAAATCTGCGGTAGTAACCTGTCAAGCCAAGAAAGCTCCTGATGTCGGTAACTGTCTTCAGTCTAGGTCAGGTGCGTGCAACATCGATCTTTGCTGGATCCACAGAGATCCCAACATCCGAGATGGCATGACAAGGAAAGAGACCTGGTAAAGCCAAAACTTGCCTTGGAGAACTTAGCATAAAGCTGGTTCTCCCTCAGTATCTCTAATACTCTCCTCAAATGACTCTCATGCTCAGCTTTCGACTTTGAATATATCAATATATCATTGATGAAGACTACAGCGAATTGTTCAGCTGCTCCCTGAACAAACGGTTCATCAGATCCATAAACTTCGCCAGTGCGTTCGACAAACCGAACGACATCACTGTAAATTCATAGTGGCAGTATCGTGTCCAGAATGCCCTCTTCTCAATATCCTCCTCTCTAATGGCTATCTAATGGTACCCCGATCTTAGATCAATCTTGGAGAACACGAATGCCCCCTTCAACTGATCAAACAAATCGTCTATGCGTGGTAACGGGTACATGTTCTTCACTGTAACTGCATTGAACTCTCTGTAGTCGATGCAGAGGCGGAGGCTGCCATCCTTCTTCTTCGCGAAGAGTACTGGCACTTCCCATGGTGAAACACTAGGTCGCACAAACCCTTTGTCAAGCAGGTCTCTCAGCTGTTCTTTCAACTCTTTTATTTCAGCCAGAGCCATGCGGTAAGACGCCTTGGCTATCGGTCCGGTCCTGGCAGTAGCTCGATGGTGAACTCTACCTCCCGTGCTGGTGGCATGCCGAGTAGTTCCCTAGGAAAGAGATCGGGAAACTCCGACACCACTGGTACATCGGGGTCGAAGTCGGGGTCCCTTTCGATGTCCTGAACATAGCAAAGGTATACTTCTCCCTTCTTCCTCAGTTCGTTATACATAGCCATAGCAGAGATGATCTTCGTCGAAGGCTCTCTGGGCCTCTGGCAGTATGATATTGTAACCCCATATGGACTCCTAAGTAGTAGACGGTGCTCGGCGCAAAGGATACGACCCTTGTGCCGCTCCAACCAGTTTATCCCTAATATCACATCAAACCCCAAATCTCCGAACTCGATCAAGGTGATAGGATAGTCCTCACCCTTGATTCTGATGGTGGCTGCTCGGTAGTAGCGAGTGCGTCGAACCTTCTCCTTAGACGGGAGTGTAACCGTGAAGTCCAGTAGCTCGTTAGCGTCTAGCCCCAACTTCCTCGCAAATGATGATGAGATGAAGGTATGCGAGGCCCCTGAGTCGAATAGCACTGATGCATCAACGCCATTGATCGGAAAGGTACCGGTGAGGATAATACCGCTTTCGCCGGCCTGTGCCTCTGTAAGAATGCTTAGTGCACCTTCCGTACCGAGTCCACAACCTAATGTATTTCACAAGCTTTCATGAGTATCGATGGTATAACAAGAGTCGTAACAATAATATGAACAACACTGTTATTTTATTAATAACCATCCTTTTTACATCATGTGCTTCTTTCATTACAACATACTTAAGGTATTACATGGCTAATACTGCCTAAAGGTTAGGTTTAGTTGCCCTGGTCTCATATGTGTAGCATTGATCACTGCTGACGGTGCTGTATTCAGCTTGATCTTCTTAATACCATGATATAACATTCTTGACTCCCCACCCATGATTAACACATCTCCAGATTCAAGTACCAACTTCTTGGCACGGTCTACACGCTTCTGCTCGCCATAATAGAACTCAATGTCATCTCCAATGGACCAAGACACTACGGGTATCCCTTTTTCGAGCGACTCCATTGTCTCGTCCTTATCTTGATGTAATCCAAGTCGTCCTTCTTTTTCGTAGAAGTTGACGATGCATAAGTCTGCTTGTATGTTTGGGATCGGATCAGCTTCAAGCTGCTGAGCGATCTCCACGGATTGTGCAACAACCGGATGGAACTCTTCGGGTATTTCCGGTGGTGATGCTCCATCTTGTGCTCTCATGTTCTGGTATGTCTTGGCATATGGATTCCAATCCTTGCCTAAGCTCATCATCCTTAACTTCATCTTTGCCCCTCCAAAGTATTCCGGTGTATAAAAACCTCTCGGTCCCACTCCTAACTGACTGCATCTCCTGATGATGGCTATTTGTGCCTCAGGTGTCAGATATCCCCTTAATAAAATCATACCTGGGCGGATAACCTGACATTGATCTCTCGGGATCTCTTGGGTTTCGATGTCAGTCTCTTCCAGGTTAAGCGTTGAAGGTATTGGATAGTAAATATTGAAGTTTCTGAAAACAGCAAGCATTCCTGACGCGTCCACGACGTGTCAAGGGCGTATTGTGGACTCTAATAAAACTTGATAGTTTAGGAATGGATGCGAGATAAACTTAAACTGGAAACCACATTTCGATTGAGAATTTACACACACGAAATTCACTCAACCTCCCTTGCCTCACACACGGACTCCCGGGAGAGTTTCGACTTTACCCCTAAAATCCTCAACCCTCTCCTGACTATCGGCCTATGGTTCACCGACCGTTCCCCGACCTGTCGTTCAATCAAATACCCAATGTATTGATACTCTAACCCAGTCCTATCTAGCTCACCAACTCTCTAGCACTTACACTCCTAAGTCTGATCCACACTTGCCTAGATTATCTCTATCTTTTCTCTCGTACAGGATTACTTACATATGGAATAAATACAAGTATATATACACGGTTGTAAGGATGTAACTACCGTCCTATTAACCCCTAGACTTCTAGTAGTCGACTATAACTTCGATTATTCACATAACAGCCACACTAGACTTGCAGAGATTCTTTGAACTACGTGTCACCTCATGGTTGGTCAAGTTGGAGGCAACCCTCTTGATAGGTCGATCACCACTTGTGTGCCCCACTTGCCTTTTTCTGTTTGGCTCATTAAATGCTCATAAATTCCCTCTTCTAAATTCATTACAACTCTGTAATGATGTTCATTTATAGCTTTGTTATCTTGTGCATTAATGAACTTCTCCTTTTGCGCGAGCTTGTCTTGAATCAAGTTGCTCATGTGGATGTATGTGCCTTAACTGAATGTGTCAATCCTTTGCATTCTTTTGTATTTGTTTTTCATCTTTAAGCATGAGAGATATCTTCGTGTAGTGTCTGACTGGATGTCTGTGCTAGAAGTTCTACAGAGCTCTCGCAGACAGGTGCCCGACTGGTTAGGCACATGTCGTGGATTGAGCGCGCTTTCAACCTTACATGCTAAGCCACTCATGACCTAAGTGCGCTTGCAACCTTGCGTGCTAAGCCACTTATTCGTCTGTCTATCTGAATCATGAATCTTGACAAACGCATTAGATAGACAATACAAGGTTTGCTATCATCAAAACTGAAGGATCTTGTCTTAACAATTTCCCCCTTTTTGATGATGGCAACCTATACACTTATATGTACTTGGAAATTCAAAAATTGAGAGATTCCCCCTGAGAGGGATTCCCCCTGAGTTTGTTATGGGTTTTAAGAATGAAAAACTTTAACGAATGATAGCAATAAGTGACAGTTTTTATGTTATACTATGACCAAAGTAGATAAAGTTTTCATTCAAATGATACATAATACAAGAACGATAGACATAGTCTCACAAGTACATATACTTTTTTCTTTCCCCCTGTGCCATACAGCAAAATAGGGAGCACCTACACGACGTAAGATGTTGTAAAGGCCATGACATTCAATAGAGTACAAACTACAAATATGATCAAGATAGTCTAGATGGAGTGACGTGTTTGATGGTCCCATTCTATGACATCTAATCCATAAGGTTAATCATCTGAAAAAGAATCTTTGATCCAAGATGGTGTGGCTGTGGTAGGATATATCAAAGGTGATTTAGCTATGGTGGAAAGGTCAGACTCATCATAATATATTGTGAACTCCATGCAGTGTGGAAAACGTGTATTTGATAGAGTGACACTTGAGGTGATAGACCAAGCTGTGAGGGAGTCGGAGTCTGGTTGAACATAGCTTTGGGTGACGTATTTCTTTGGGTTTCTAGTGGTTATAAACTTGCGAATGGTGGAGTGAATGATTTTCTCATTCGAGCTAGATGAGCTTTGTGGTGGTTGAGTGATAAGTGTTGAATTTATCTGTATTTCTATGCTTAATGTGATTAATATTTTATTGGTTTATATGATAAATTCCTTACTTATATGCTATTTTATGTTATATGCGAAGAGCTTCCCTTACTTGTGGTTTTTTGTTAAAACAGGTTAAAATGATGAAGAAAAGTTCTAAAAACATATGTCAAAAGTTTCACGATCAAACTGGGACCAACAGAAACAAAAACAGACATTCTGCTTAATTTACAGCATGATCCGGGTTTATGTACTGGTTTATAAATCCGGACCACACCTGGACGGAACTTACTGTCTAAATTTTGGTATGGTCCAGGTTTACATTCTTTTTACATTCCCGGACCAAGTTTTATATTCTCGCGAGCATACAACAGCACACGGGCCATGCATTCACAGCCGCAATATTGGACCGGAAATTAGATACGCATGACATGGGCCATGCTTGCATGTGGACCGATAATTGGATTTCCATGCATCCATGCACGTGAAGGCGCCGGTGCTGCCATCAGGCTCGATTGTTCTCCTGGGCTGACAAATCTGCAGCTCTTGAACGTTGAAGCCAGGGGCGGACCAAGGGGGTTTCGGCGGGGTCCCGGACCCCATAGTTTTTCTGATAATATTTTTTTAAAATATAATTTTAACAACATAAAATTGAGTAAAATATTGAAAGTTGATAATAATTTAGTAATAGAAACATGTTCATATATGTAAGGTTGTAATGCTTAATAAATTTTTAATCACACATTTATATTTAATATATGTTACTGTCGAAAAAAATTTTGAACCCCATAAGATTTAGCTTCTGGGTCCGCCACTTGAAGCCATGCACGTGAGCCGTTATTTTGATAGAGGCGTGGACTTTGGACCTGACGTGGGCTGCATGTGGGCTCGTGACATCATGGGCCAATTCTGTAAACATATGAACATCAGCGTTGTTACAGCCATGGACGTCATCAATACGCTTACATGCATTCATGCAGGAGGACGACCGCCACATTATTGCGAGACAAAAATCACAAACCCTGGGAGCAGCATGTGAATAGAAATAAAAAGGGAGCCACGAAGATAAAAAAAAAAAGAAAAAGAAACGAGCAGCATATAGATATATATTCTACGGACGGCATATAGATAGATATATAGTAGAAGACGGCTTCGACATAGAGGACGGGGAAAAACAATTCAAAAACCCTTAGACAGAACTCGCAACATACGAAACCCTGGACAGTAGCAGCCGTCGCGAACAAGAAGTCAGTCAGAGAGAAATATCAGTCAGTTCTGACAGACTAGAGCAGAAGGCGGAGACTGGATTCGTCATCGCTCTTCAATTAGATGACGTTTTCTAATCTCTTTAACATTGTTATTATTTCTTTGTCTCAAATGTCTGAATAGTTGTTTGAATTCTGGTTTGCTATGGACAACTAGGTTATTATTTTGCTTCCCGAGTTGTTAAATATAAATTCTATTCAGATTGTAGTTTTATTCCTTGCTTGTTATTGAATTCTCTTGTGATTAATTATTGCTTGGGTTATTTGGTATGAATTGCTTACAAGTGAGAACTGCGGCGTTCATTAGACCTTAGGAATATTACCAGTGAAACTACAGATGACAATTCCTGGGGATTAGCTGACTCGAAACCAGATGAATCACAACGCTACTAGTTAATTTGTAAATTCGTAACGAGAGTTAGGATTTGGGAATTGCTAGTAAGGATCTATCTTGCGGGAGACCGGTTTTAGATTAATTTAGATCTGAGGTTGCAATCTAGAATTTAGAAAACACTTAGGAAGGGAATTGATAAACTAGGGAGAAGTAGTTAACCAGGATTCGCCCTTTTAGAGTTGTTTAGAAGATAATCTTTTTACTATTTTTATTGTAGTTTATTTAATTTCTGCATTCACACCCCTCAATTTTATTGTCGTTATTTTTCTATAGTTTATTAGTTAGTAGATTAAAGATTCAAACTAGACACAACCTCCTTTGGTTCGATAACCCAGAGAATACTATACCTAGGAAAACTTGCTACGATAGTTTTTGGCGCCGTTGCCGGGAGGCACGGTTATTTAGTTTAGTCTTTATTCTATTTTTATTTTCTTTTCTTTTATTTTGTTTATTTTGTTTTCACTTTATTTGTGGTTTGTTTTATGTTGTTTAATTGTTCCTGTTTGGTTTTATATTAAACTCTAATTGTTTGATTGTTTTTATATTTATAGTTATTTTATTTTTAGGTTTAGTGTTTCGTTTCGGTTTATTTCATTTTATTTTGTTTCTTCTATTTTTATTTTATTTGTTTAAATTTTTGTTTAGCATTGTGTTGATTTTATTTTCATTTTTTTCCTCTTTAGTTGATTTAGTTTTTCTTTTATTTGTTTATCTTTATTTTGTTTCTGTTTATTTTATTTTTATTGATAGATTTTTGTTTAGTTTAATTTTGTTTTTGTTTTTGTTTTGTTTTGCTCATTTTTGTTTCCTTTAGCTTGACCTATTCTGTTTTAGTTTTTCTTAAATTTGATTATGTTTGTTTCATTTTTATTTTATTTCAATTCGGTTAGTTTTATTTTGTTTTGATATACTTTATTATAGTTATTGGTAGTTTAGTTGGTATTCTTTTTTTTCTGATTGAGTTTAGTTGTTGTTTTTACTTTAATTACAGTTTATTTACTTCGATCAGCAATTAGTATTTTATCTTTCTTTTATTGTTTTAAGTTTTGTTTATGGTATTTACTCATTCTGCAGGAGAGCCAGCATTTGAGCTTGGTCCAGAAATTGACATCTTAATCTGGAATCAGGAGGTGAAGAGAAAAAGGTTCTACAGTTGTTAGCGGAGGAAGAAATCAGTTGTTCTGCAGAACCTCCAGTTAATCAGTTTATTCAAGAAGCAGACATGAGTGGAGTTGAAGTTAACCAGGAGAGACGGATGAACGACTACACCCGTCCAAATGTGGAGGGACTCACATCACCCATAGTGATCCCTGCACTGTCGGCGGGAGTAGTATGGCAGTTCAAAACCCATTACATCATGATGGTTTTAAATGCGCCACAGTTTAGCGGGACAGTCACTGAGGACCTATATGTACATCTTACATCCTTCCTGCGACTGTTAGGAGCTTGTTCTACTCCAGCATCTCAAGAGGTAGCTCGACTCACCCTGTTTCCATTTTCACTGAGAGATCGAGCTGCAGAGTGGCTGAATTCTTTGGAGCCCAACAGTATCACCAGTTGGACCGAGTTGGCTAATGCTTTTCTGGTGAAGTATTTCCCTCCTTCTCGTATGTTGACCATGAGGGGGGAAATTACTAATTTCAAGTAGTACAGTGGTGAAACTCTTTCTGAAGCTTGGGAAAGATTTAAAGGAATTGTTAGGAGAGTTCCTCACCATGGCTTGGGGGAAGAAGTAGTCCTACAATCGTTTTATAAAGACTTGGACCCCCAGAGCCGAATACTGGTGGATACTTGTGCTGGTGGGAGCCTTATGGAGTTGCCCATTGCCCGTATAAAAGAGCTTTTGGAAACATTGACAAATTCAGCTAATCAGTGGGGTGGCGCAAGAGCTTCTTCTGTAGTTTCTTCAAAGAAAGTTGCAGGTGTTTATAAGGTAGATTCCCACACTCTTCTTACAACCAAGATGGATGCTCTAACTAAACAATTCGAGAGAGTGGTGAATATGGTTACTCCTCAACTGAACGGTGCTACTACAGTTACTCCCTCTCCTGTGTTGTGAATTTTGTGAAAGAGATTCCAGCATGTGTCAATGCATACCACAACAGGGAGAAACAATTAATTATGTTGGGAATAGGTCGGATAATTTTTACAGTAATCAGAAGAATCAAAGATACCAGCCTGACAACAATAATTTTGGGCAGCAGCGTAATAATTTTTCACATTATCAACCTCAGCAGCATCAGCAGTCAGAGCAGACTAATAATAGCTCCTCCTCGAATCTAGAAGCTTTGATTGCTACATTTGTTGCAACAACGGAGAAGCGTTTCACAACGCAAGAGAGTAAGCTGGGTTCATTTATTGCACATCAAGAGTCATTCAATAGAGATATGAAGAATCAGATGGCCGAATTGTCTCAGCAGCTTACTCAGTCAGAGAGAAACCTTAAGGAGCAAGCTAATGCCGTGACTATTATAGCAAATGATGTTTTAGAGGATGCTCCAGTTTCTTCTCTCCATACAGTGGTTGAGGACCCTAGTAGAGTTTTGAAACACACAAGGAGAAGGAGTCTCCTGAAACTCAACCTTCTTACTCTTCTGTTTCTAATCGTAAATTTGAAGAACCTATTCCTTTTCCTGACAGGTTAAAGAAAAGGGACCTCGATGAACAACTTGAAAAATTTCTTAGAATTTTTAAGAAATCAACTAAAGATAAGCCTTTTTCTGATGTGCTTAAGTTTATGCCAAATTATGCTAAACTGGTGGATGATATCTTGGCTAAAAAAATCTTCTTTGCAGGAAAAGGAAACGGTGAAGAAGGTAACTACTAGGAGTGGTAAAGGTAAAACTACTGATCTTGAGGTGGTGAATATAGAGGAACCGGTGATAGAGTATGAGCGTAATTGCAAAGCCACCCAATCTCCTCCACCTGCATCACCTGCAGTTGAAGTTGCTCCTCCAGTTCCCTTCCCAAACAGAACCAAGCGTTCCAAGGAGGATAGTGAGTTTGATAAGTTTCTTACTTTACTTCGTCAACTATCTATTGATATTCCTTTTGTTGAATTAGTTGCAAAGGTACCTAACTATGCCAAGTATTTAAGGAAGCTTTTATCTAATAAGGCAAAGTTAGTTGAGACAGGGACTATTCAGCTTACAGAAACTTGTTCAGCGATCATACAAAAGCGCCCACCAGAAAAATGCAAAGATCTTGGAAGTTTCACAATTCCTTGCAGAGTAGGAGACATTGACTTTGACCACTGTCTTGCTGATTTGGGAGCATCGATCAGTCTCATGCCATACACTGTATTTGAAAAGCTTAGGATTGAAGACTTACAGCCTACACGAATGACGCTTCAGCTAGCAGATCGCTCAATGGTTTATCCTTGTGGGATTGCTAAGGATGTGATGGTTAAGGTGGAGCATCTGTACTTTCCTTGCGATTTTGTCGTACTCGACATGGCTGCAGATCCAACAGTTCCAATCATCCTTGGAAGACCATTCCTAGCAATAGCTGACGCTCGAATCGAAGTTGCTCATGGTGCGATTACTTTGAATGCAGAGGGTGAGCAGCTACTATTTTATGCTGGTAGATCTTCAAAACATGTTTTGGAAACTTCTCAAACTTCTTGTCACTGGGTTCCAAAGACAGCTCAATCATCTAGAGTCTTGAGAGAGCGAGACACGTCTAGCCAAAGACGTTAAAGAAGGGCAGCTGGCTGGGAGGCAACCCAGCATTATATTTTATTTTGATAGTCTTTAATTTAAGTTTAAATTTATTTTTGTAGTTATTTCCTTGGTTTTGTTGTTAATTAACTCTTAACTCCGTTTTGTAGTTTTGGTTGCTTTGTTGTTTTTCTTTTCAGATGAATTCTTCATGGTGATACTGCAACCAGGCTACAACACTTGAGCAAAACTCAAGTGTGGGGTGGGGTCGTTCTATATATGCGGCAACAACAAAATCCAGGGGAGTTCTAGTTTCAGTTTGTTTTCTTTTAATTCTAATTTTTAATAATGACTGCTCTGCTGTGTTTCCTTTGGACATAAATGTATTTCTATGAGCTTTGAGTTTTTTCACTCCTGCCTTGTCACACAATGAGGACATTGTTTAATTTTAAGTGTGGGGTAGGGAGTGACCTTCAGTTATCACTTCAGACCACTAGTTTTTGATTATTTTTCAAGTGATAAATAATATGCTTCTCTTTGCCATTAAATGTTGAATTTTGGGTGATAATGTTTGTGGAAGTTTGAAATTGAGCCTGATGACAACCTTAAAAATCTTTCTGCTTAAAAGTTGTCTTTCCGGAATTGTATTTCTTAAATTTACTCCATTTTCACTGAAATTTGATGAATGGACTGATTGTGGAGATTAAATGCGTTTAGCTTTGGATCTTGGGAATGATATGAATGTTTGGAATGAAAGGATAAGGCAAGGTACTCCTCTGATCAAAAATTTTCTAAACCGAATCAGGCCTCTTTTATCTGGTTATTAAGTCCTCGGGGTGCTTTATCACCTATCTACCTAAGGTCTCGTGATCTAGGATAGTTGGCCCAAAGCCGTTACAAGGATAAAGAGAAAAGTCTGGGTGAAGGAACAACTATGCAATTAATTAAATAAATCGTTTGTTTTTATTTCTTGAAGAAGAAAAGTTTTTGCATGCAAAAGATTTAATTGCAGTTTTTTAGTTTTTGATCATGAGTGCGTGGTGTTGAAAGGTATTGCGGAATAAAGCATTACTTCACACCCCTTGTCATCCAATGGATAATGGAATGAAATTGGTGGAAGGTCCTAAGCTAATCTGTGTTTCAGTTTCTGCAATCCAGTCTATTCATGCTTTTATTAAAATTATTCCTTATTCACTGTTTGCGAAAACTGATAGCTTAGAGCATATTGATTTTTCTGATTGTCACTTTGCTTGTTTTCCTTCTGCTTATGTTTAATCTTGGAGTTCGATGTTTCGGTTTGTGGTAGTTATATTCTTTATTTGCTTGAGGACAAACAAAAGCTAAGTATGGGGTAGTTGATAAATGTGGAATTTATCTGTATTTCTATGCTTAATGTGATTAATATTTTATTGGTTTATATGATAAATTCCTTACTTATATGCTATTTTATGCTATATGCGAAGAGCTTCCGTTACTTGTGGTTTTGTGTTAAAACAGGTAAAAATGCTGAAGAAAAGTTCTAAAAACTTATGTCGAAAGCTTCACGATCAAACTGGGACCAACAGAAACAAAAACGGACATTCTGCTTAATTTACAGCATGATCTGGGTTTATGTACTGGTTTATAAACCCGGACCACACCTGGACGGAACTTACTGTCTAAATTTTGGTATGGTCCAGGTTTACATTCTTTTTACATTCCCGGACCAAGTTTTATATTCTCACGAGCATACAACAGCACACGGGCCATGCATTCGCAGCCGCAATATTGGACCGGAAATTACATACGCATGACATGGGCCATGCTTGCATGTGGACCGATAATTGGATTTCCATGCATCCATGCACGTGAAGGTGCCGGTGCTGTCATCAGGCTCGATTGTTCTCCTGGGCCGACAAATCTGCAGCTCTTGAACGTTGAAGCCATGCACGTGAGCCGTTATTTTGATAGAGGTGTGGACTTTGGACCCGACGTGGGCTGCATGTGGGCTCGTGACATCATGGGCCAATTCTATAAACATATGAACATCAGCATTGTTACAGCCATGGACGTCATCAATATGCTTACATGCATTCATGCAGGAGGACGGCCGCCACATTATTGCGAGACAAAAATCACAAACTTGGGAGCAGCATGTGAATAGAAATAAAAAGGGAGTCGCGATGTTAAAAAAAGAAACGAGTAGCATATAGATATATATATTCTACGGACGGCATATAGATAGATATATATAGGCTGCGTTCGCTGCCAACGATCCAAAAATTAATCTCTTTTCATAATATTTCAGGACACATGTCAAATAATGATTGGATCTGTTAATAGTTTTAGCCCACAAAAATCTGACTATAGTACACATGTCTAGCTCATAGTGGTTAACCACACCAGTATTTACACAAACGCAGGATTTTCCGCGTTTGGTTCCTTTTCAAAGCCGTGAACGAACGGACTCATAGTAGAAGACGGCTTCGACATAGAGGACAAGGAAAAACAACTCAAAACCCCTTAGACAGAACTCGCAACATACGAAACCCTGGACAGTAGCAGCCGTCGCGAACAAGAAGTCAGTCAGAGAGAAATATCAGTCTGTTCTGACAGACCGGAGCAGAAGGCGGAGACTGGATTCATCATCTCTCTTCAATTAGATGATGTTTTCTAATCTCTTTAACATTGTTATTATTTCTTTGTCTCCAATGTTTGAGTAGTTGTTAGAATTCTGGTTTGCTATGGACAACTAGGTTATTATTTTTCTTCCTGAGTTGTTAAATATAAATTCTATTCAGATTGTAGTTTTATTCCTTGCTTGTTATTGAATTCTCTTGTGATTAATTATTGCTTGGGTTATTTGGTATGAATTTCTTACAAGTGAGAACTGCGGCGTTCATTAGACCTTAAGAATATTACCAGTGAAACTACAGATGGTAATTCCTGGGGATTACCTGACTAGAAACCAGATGAATCACAACGCTACTAGTTAATTTGTAAATTCGTAACGAGAGTTAGGATTTGGGAATTGCTAGTAAGGATCTATCTTGCGGGAGACCGGTTTTAGATTAATTTAGATCCGAGGTTGCAATCTAGAATTTAGAAAACACTCAGGAAGGGAACTGATAAACTAGGGAGAAGTAGTAAACCAGGATTCGCCCTTTTAGAGTTGTTTAGAAGATAATCTTTTTACTGTTTTTATTTTAGTTTATTTAATTTCTGCATTCAAACCCCCAATTTTATTGTCGTTATATTTCTATAGTTTATTAGTTAGTAGATTAAAGATTCAAATTAGACACAGCCTCCTTTGGTTCGATAACCTAGAGAATACTACCTAGGAAAACTTGCTACGATAGACCAGTACACTTGCTGCAATACGTTTCATACCGTACATTGAGCCATTTCATGAGATGTGAATGACTGAGTGTGAGTGGCAGATGGAGTGAGGAAGTTTTTATAGACACTTTGGATATGCTCAACGACTGATCGGTGAGTGGCATTAAATGAGGTGCTACATCTTGTGGGCTATGTTTGTAGGCTTTTTAGGTGTCAAGGTCCGAGATTGGATTAGTGGAATGGATGGAACTAAATATCTCAGATCATTTTTGCAATTTTTAATCAAGGAAGAAGCAGCCAATACAATAAATTATTTCGTACGCATCATAAGCATTCAAGTTGACAATAATCTGTTGCATTTGTCATTGATATCAAAAGATTTCATTGAAATAGATACTCAAAGGCAAAATAAAACATTAATGGAAAAGGAAAAACCTAATCCTAATTCTAACTCACACGGTTACACTCGTGTCTTTAAGAGATAAAGAACTCTTAGGCCATGTGGGAGTCTATAAAATCTATTGCTCCTTGAACCGTGTTATGGACACTTGGTTCAAAGGAGACAGCCTGCACAGTGGTGAAAGTAACTCTCACCCTCTTTAGGATATCTCTAGTTGAGGTATCCATACTGGTCTCCGACCTGTCGTGGACCGGTGAAAGACTTCTCCTTCTCTTAAGTCCTGATGCTCTAATGGTTGGGCGAGGTTCTGACTTAGAGTCTTCACTATTGGTTGGATTCTGAGCAACCACCAGCTGGTCTCCCTTTGTCTTGATGCCCATTTTGGACAACATCTCTGAGCAGATGTTGTCCTAAGCGGTGCGCGTGCATTCGTGGAACCTGTCGGTGTCCACTCCATTTTGTTGTAGCGCCCTGGTCACTACTCCCCCGTGCACTAGACCTTGATTAACATAGTGACTTTCCTCAATGGTAAGAAGAATTGTAATACCCCAACCCGAAATCCAATAAACTGAACGGCGATCACTCCCAAATAAAATACAACTGCAGCGGAAATAAATACAACCACCGGGTGGTATTACAATGCCGTTGGCCACCCTTGTGACCAACAAGGCTAAGTCCAAATACAATCCTCAAATGTCACGGTCTGGAATACAGATACAACCCGAGATACTAGGAATCAAACTCAAAGTAAAATACTGAAATAAAATAATTAACTAATAGTAGACTCCCAAAGCTTGGTCTACCCCACCTACACTCAGTGTGGTCTTCTTAAACTTCAGGTACCTGAAAAATGGGGGTGCCCCCAAAGGGGCTCAACAAACAATGCTGGTATGGAAAACGTGCAGCCCATCGTCTACCGGGCCACACCAACTACTTTGTCGAACACATGCAGTTCATTTTAATAAAGCTATAAACAAGCATAGTCTGATAATAACAAGTATCCATACAAGGACAATAATGTCACATAGAACAAGACACAGAAGGTCGAGTTAGCTGAACTGAAATTCTTTAATGGTAGTCGGTCCACACAATGGGACTGACAGGTATAACTGAATATCTTAAATAGTGGAGGTATAGTGACCTCGTTAAGATTGAAAGGTTGGGTATAAAAACCCCAGGAGATAACGTAGTTAAACCCTGAACTGAGAGGCGTGGGAAAATGAATCCCACTAGAGGAAAGAAGTCTTCCTCAAACTGAACTGATGGGCATTTGAATCCCGGAAGGAATAGAGTCTTCCTCCCAACTGAATGTTCCGTCGCGACGTAGTAGGAGACGACCTGAGACAGGTACAACTCCCGTAGCATGCATGGCCAGATCCAACTGGGCTCCTCATTCTCGAAGTATATAATTGTTAAGTGTCATATAAAGACGTTAAACAAAAACACAATGTGTATTGTCAATTATCACGTTTAGGATAATGACGTTTGTTATAAAGTGAAGTTAGTGAGAGACTTGAGTACAAGTCCTCGGTATACTGAAACGCAGGTATTTAATCCACTGGTATAGTAGTGTTTGTATGCGTGGGACATACACGTTAGTCAGCAATAATCACGCACATAAAATAATACAACAGTGACAAGAGTAAAACAACATTTTACATTAATTATCTTGGTCGTTATTTCAACAACAATAGCACACAAGCCGTGTAATCCGGTAGAAAACAGGTTGCAAGAATCCCATACCGTTCACCGTAGGTCGCAGTTGATTATACCCTGGTCAACGTCTGGTCAAACAAAGTCCTAGAATAGGATTAACTGAGAGGGTTAATTTATGTTACCCTTATATAATAATTCTATTGGATCTTTTAACAAATCTCGTATTTGTTATTTCATGTGAGGTTTATTTCTTTCAATTACCTCATGATTTAATGTATATCTTATTTGTTATTCCTTTTGATTTATTTATAATCCTTTAATGTACATATATGTATTCATATATTCATGCACTATATTTGTTGTTTACTTTAATTGTCTAAGGGACATAACAACTTATAATTTTCTTAACTATATTTAAATGTCTTACAATGACATAATATTCTTATAATCTCATTATTCTCCTTTTAGTCATAAATAATATTTATTGTTTTCCTTTAACTTCCTTATAACTATAAAGCCATAGTTCTAATTCCATAATCCCTTTAATTAAAATTCTTTCTTCTAATTCCTCAAATATCCATATAGGACTTATATTTATTTAAATCTAAATTCTTACCCTTATATTTCAGTTATTTACAAAACAACCAAATTAATTCATGAACTTTATATTTAAATTCTAATCTAATTATATTATAGAGTTTTAACTTCTTATTTAGCTAAATTACATAGTCACACTAATATTTTAGTATATAGCTTTTAAGTACTATAAATTTCAAAAATAACAACTTAGCCCCTTAAATTCTCGGCAATAATATTTTATTTCCCATAATTAATTTAACCACAAACCTTATAAACTTTGCATAATGCCTTATAAACTATAGTTTTAATTTTAATTCTCCATAAATGCCGAATATATATATATATATAATTCTTAAATTACCAAACTAACCCCAAGTAATTCGGCTTTGGTCTTGAACTCTCCATTAATTACATTTTCACCCCAAAACTTTATAATAACTTCTTAATGACTTATAAACTAAAGTCTAAATATAATTCCTCAAAATTTCAAAGGTGAGCCTAATAAATCTCTTAATTATGAATTCGCCCCTTTTTGTGTTCTAAACTTTCATAACAACTTTTATAAATTACATAATAGCCCAAAACTTAATAAAATGTTATTTTAACACTTGTTTAAATTATCTAAAATTCATAACTTAATTCCTAACCTTATATTATATTATAATTTCACCAAATACCCCTTTAGCTCTCGGCTTTCACAATATATACACTAAATTTTGTAAAAATTACATTTAAGCCACTTAACTTAATTAATTAGCCATTTAAGCACTAATGAAATATTTTTAGCTCACCAAACTTTGTGATATAAGTTTATATACCTAAGTAGGTCATTAATACCTATTTATCAATTAGTACATTCGGCCATATTTATTTGGTGACCATATAGTATATAAAAGTGGACTTATATGTCATAATAATTATACATAAATTCATAGGAGTTATATAACTCATGTAAAAATTATTGTAATGTCTTATATAGATTCTTAGCTCAAAAATAAGCATTTTTGCCCTTGATAATTCGGCTTGAATTAATATGTGACATAACTAAATTTTGTGACACAAAAATGTGTCTTAAGGTAAATATTTTCTATATAAGTTATAGATTGTATTTTTGGCATATAATACCATATAGTTTCGGTCTTAATAAACCTAGGAGATGTACATAATTTTTGTATAATTTTTAGAAGCTTAACAAAGCTTATAACATAAAGATTTACTAGTAAACTTACTTCTTAACAAAGGTGGTTAAAGTGCTTGAACTCCTCTTGAATCTCCAAGCTTTCTCCAAGGGAATTTTGATGCTCCACTTCGGTTATATACAAGTGGTGAAGGAGTTTAGGAGTTAGATCTTGAATAAAGATCTTAAGTAGATTTGTAAGTAGTTTTAAAAGAATTTACCTTAAGCTTTTCTCCTTATAATTTCGGCTCACTAATGGTGGATGATGAACAAGTTTTCCTTCATGAAAAATGAAGAAGAAAAGAGCCTTAGAAGAGATTGAAATCGGTTACACAATAAAATGTGCTTTAAGGATTTTCAAGCTTGAAAACTACCTTAAGATAACCTTGAGATGCTCCTTGGTTTAATGTTGGTTAGGACAACCTCCTTGGATAACTAATTGATGCCGAACCCTTGTTGATATGCTAGGAAGAGTTTTGCTTCAAGGTTTGACAAGAAATGCTAGGAAATTACCTTAAAGATGAAGATAGAAGTTAAAACTCCATTAATGGACTTAAGAGCTTCAAAGGAAGAAGATGAAGCTAGAAGAGAGAGCTAGGGAGCCTTACCAATTCGTGGATGAAGAGGGCAAGGAGAAGAATGAGACTCACGAATTGTATAAGGTAAGAAAATGCATTTGGAATTTGATTTTTGCTTTGTCAATTTTTAATGTCAAATGACTTTACTTTTCCTTAGTTTATTACATGGTTTATTGGCTCAATAAAACCTCCTTTCCAGCATAATTTCGTGCATGTGGTGTGTGACAAGGCAAGAGTTGGAAAGGAAATAATTGTGAGCTAGAAGACAAGGTAATTTAGGTAAGTTATTCTTTTGATTTTTCTAAGTTAGGCTTGTCTTCTTCCTCCCTTGTAGAGTCACGAATTCAAGGGTCAAATGGGGTGTCTTAATTGACATTGAAGAGCCAAGGACAAGCATGTTAGGTCACATGGAAAAGAAGGAATCTAGAAAAGTGAATTCTAGATCTACTTTTTGCTTTTTCTCATTTGTTTTTGTTCTAGCTCACATGGCCTTATTCCATGGCCTAATTTCGACAGCTTGCTGGTCATATGAGACCTACATACTTTGACATTAAGTAATATAACACATGGGAAGGTGAGTCACCATGTTCTATGCCTTTTACAAACTTTTAATGCAATTTTTATACTAGTTTTTGCTCTCAAAATCGGCCCCTATAGAGAGTCTTGTTGACTAGTCACACCAACTGATTTAGAAGGTCATTTTAACCCTATTTAATATTACCAATTCGTGACATGTCAAAAACTACAAGGCAATTGCGTAAAACGCGTTTTCGTGACACCCGAAGGTGTGTTTTTGTGCTCTAAGGAACTTTTGGGAAACAATTTGTTTTTATGAGTTCCAAGTGTTTGTAAACACTTATTATAGTAAATATACATATAATAAGATGTTACATTGGGTTATATGGGGTTACATCCACCCGTGACATAATTTACGGGCCATCGGGACACACCCGGGAAAAAAGGAGCGCTAAGAAATCCTCCTGTGGTTTTTGCTGAATTTTGAGAAACCACTTCGTGTGTTCTCTTTATAATGGTTAATAATGATGTTAGGAACTCAAGGAATTAATTTTATAGGAGTTCGTGCCACCTCGGCACTCCTCCGGACTTTTCGTGCTTTAAGGAGCGGGCGTGAGCACTCCCGAGCGTTTTGCGTTTTTGACTGAATTTAGCTTAGGGAATATATTTGTATATTCATATAATAATTGTATGACCATTTGTTTTGAATATTAGAGGGTCATACAAGGTCATGTTTGACCATATGCTTCTAAGGCGTTTTAGCGTTTATGGAGAAACGACTATTTTTACGTAACGTTTTCATGCATGGGTTTGCATGCGTACGTGAAATGATTCATATTTGGATTATATTCCAATAAATAATGATTTAATAATATTATTTAGATTTGGGGTATTTCAAGAATCATTGCAGGAAGGTCTATTTTCTCCTTTGTCTTCAGTGCATAAAGCAATGCCACATCTCTTGCATTGGCGATGTGAGTACGTTGGTTCCGTGGGGTGATTTTATGGGTGAGCAGACTGAAGAGCACCCTGTCAGGGATAGACATGTCTATGGTGTTGAAGTTTTTCATTGTAGCCCCGGGGTTGAGTAGCTGGACCATTTTTCCTCCTTGTGTCCCAAGTCATTCCAAGTGGTTTCCTTCGGAACCACGAGTCCTTCTGGTTCCAAACCAAAAGTCTTACAAATCCAAGACTTGGTGATATTGATGCTGACACTATAGATTGTAGAGATAAGGTATTCGTCGTTGTCGTCATCCTGGAGTGGTCCAAGATACATCATATGCTCCTTGAGCAGCTCAGTGTAGACGGGGATAGTCTTCTGGAAGAAGTCTACCCATCCTTGGAATTCCAAGAGCTCGTGAATCTTCCCAAGACCCATTTGCTCCATCCAGTCCAAATCCAACGTCTTTGGTAAGACGGGACAGGACTTGTCGTTGACGTTCTCTGCTCTAAACATTGCTGGCTTCAGCTCTTTGAGCTTCTTTAGACGTTTGAGTGCTTGTGGTGGCTGTGGCTTTGCAGCCTTCTTCTTAGCTGGGAAGAGCTCTTCCAGCTCTTGACCATGTGGTGAGAGAACCAACTTTTGCTTCCTTTTCTCTTTCTCTGCCTTCTGTTGTTGCTCGAATGTTGGTATGATTGAAGAAGACTCCGTATCGCTATCAACGTCGTGGCTGGTATCACCAGATGTTGTGGACCTGTCAATGACTGGTTCTCAAAATACCTCGATGATTTTTGCTTCAACTTCTAAGTCAAGTTCTATCACTTCATTTTCTTGACCTTTTTCGTCACTTTGCACTTCCTCTTCTTCTATCTGTCGAGCGACAGTTTTGACGACTGCTGAGGGAGTTGCTTCTTCATCGTCGATGAAGTGCAACTTGCGAGTTGCTCCTTCAGGCATTGAATGGGATCTTTGAGGAGTTTCTTCCTGTGCTCTGGCTCACTTGGAGGCACGGGTTTCGTGTGCTATGTGACTTGTCGCAGCAGTGGAGAGATCTTGGTTTTTTTTGGATTTTTGGTATTTTTGACTTTTGAGTGTTTGGTGCCGATAGTAGGTGATGGAGCAAGGGAAGACATGGTTTGTTTTTCTGTGGAGGTAGGAGTTGGAAGAATCTTGGGCTTTAGAATTTCTTCTTGGATGCAGTGATGAATTTTCGGGAGGTGGTGGCTTATATAGAGAATTTCATCCTGGTACACCTCTCCTTCATCTGTTACCCTGCACACAAGCTGATCTTCCAATTCTTTGGATAGGCGAGGGGGCGGTGAATCAGTTGCAGCTCCTGTCGGCCGCATGTCGGCTACTTGCTTTGAGGAAGCTTCTTTGAGGACAGCTTTCTTCTTGGAGTGGAGAGCAGATTTTGGTGCCATGATTGTTCGAAGAGATTTCTGGAGTTTTATAACCTTTCGCTAGAGAGATCTTTAGAGAATCTGTGAGGCGAGCTTTTTTTGCTCTAAATCTCGCAGGAAGTTTTATGAGAGAGAAGAGAAATTGCTTTGAGTGCTTAGAGAGAGTGAAGAGAGTGAAGGCAATAGTGTGACAAGAGAGGAACTCTTGTCGCCCTTTTTATAGATATCGAGTAACGGTCGGCGACAGCTCCTGGTCCGCTCGTTGACATGTCCTAACGGTACTATTCATAACGGGCAGCGGTCATGATGGTTGTCAGTGATCCGTTGAGAAGTTTTCCAGTTTCTATCCGTTGGACCTTCTCTAAACTAATCTCACTTGTTGTGGAAAATGACAAATCTGTCTCAAGTAGTCGTTTGACATAATTTCTATGCATTAAACTGATCGTTGATGAAATACCCCGAACTTAAAAATATATGGATTAAAATTAATCTAATACGTATTTAAGGACCTAATGGTACCTAATTAATACTAGTAAGGAAAAATAAATCCAAAGGAAATAAAGAAACGCTTAAAAAGCGGAAAACGCTAAATAAGCGTTAAATAACCATAGGAGGTATGAGACCTCGGTTAGAGTATTATATGGATTCTAAAGGTTTAATAAGACCTAAATAATATATGGGAACAAATCCCGAAGAAAACGGATCCTTAAAATGGATTAAAAACGCTAACGAACCTTAAAGTGCGTTTTTCGAGGTAACCGGGAAAACGTGACTTTAAGCGGGTCAAATGGACTCGTAACAATCTTGGTCAACTAAATAATCATTAATAAATATTAGTGAAGCTTTAGGGCCAATAAAATCAATAAAATGAGAAATTAGTAAAAACCGTCAAAAACGGGAAGTTGTGGGGTAGAAACATAATTAACGCAAACTTATGTGTCCACTTCCAAAATAAAAAGTAAAAGTGATATGTGTGTGCTGTGTGTGTTCGATGGGGACTCCCCCTCTCTCACACTCTCTCACACACCCACTCTCATATTTACAAAACAACAAAACTAATAAAGTAAACTAACCTACTTTATTCTACCTCACACTCTCACACTCTCTCTCCTATCTCTATTTTTTCCTCTCACGTGGAACCCCCACCCCACACTCTCTCTTTTCTTCTTTCTTCTTCCCCATGCGATTTCCATGGAGTTTTGAAGACCCCCCTCATAAACTCCATCTTCTCTCATCTTGTAACCCTCTTGAACCTCCTCTAAAAATTATAAAAACTACACCATTGGAATCCTCTCATCAAGAGCTACATTTCTATCTTTTCAAAACTCGAAAAGGAGAACTTTCACCTCCATGGGTGTGGAGCATTTGGAGCTTCAAGACCACCATTAGAACCACCTTCTTCTCCTTGTTCTATTGAGCCGATTTTGGCACTCTTGGAAGGTGGGAAACATTATTCTTGAGCTATTCCAAACAGCACTTGTACCCTTGCAAGGTAATGAAAATTCTAAACCCAAAAACCTACATTAAAGCTTAAATAATGTTTAGGGTTAGTTTTAGTATTGAAATGGTGTGTATGTATGGGTTATAATGATAGATTGGGTGAAGTACTATAACCGGTAGAGAGTGAAGGAAGGAGCAAGAGGAAGAAAGAAAACTAGAAGGAGAAACAAGGTAAGGATGCTCTTGTGTGTAACTTTGTATATATATGTATGTAACAAAATTTTAGAAGTTGAAATTAGTAATGAAAATGGTGGTATGTAGTAGTAGTGTAATGTGTAGGAGAATATGAGTATTTGGACCTTTAAAGACATTTAAAACTTGTTGAAACATGGATGGGAATTAATGGTTGAGTGCAGGAATTTAATGTTGTTAGTGTGGTATTTTGTGTATGAGAGATGGGTATATTGATATTGAATATAACAGGTGGTGTGGATCATTTATGTGGGTAAAACAATGTGGTGAGAGTGTAATATTATAGGGGAGACTATGGCGAAATTTTGGTAGGAATTATGTATTCAAGAATGACTTGGTGAATGGGAGAACCAAGGTGTATATTGGATTGAGGAGGTATGTTAAGTAGTGATGAAGTGGTAGTAGTAGTATGAGAAGTAAGAAGTGCAAAAATCTGTAGCAAGGTGTATTAATATGGATTGGAGAAGTTAGGAAAGATTATTGTGTAAGAATTGGTAAAAAGAGTGTTGGACTTGGGTATAGATGTGTAATTGCTTGGAAATGTGTTTGGGATGCTAGGAGTGACATTGGTAGAGGAAATATTGAATGGTAGAAGTTGGGTTAGAAATCTGTAGCATAAGTAAAACAAAAACTGTTACATTTGTTGGAAAAGAGGTGAGGAAGTTGTGTAAGTTGATTGATGGATTGAGTAAGGAGTTTGGTGGATGAACTAAGGCAATTTGAAGGGCCTAAGAAGTGTTAAAACAAGTGGGACTAAGTGTAGGAACAATGGGGAAGTAATGGGTAAAAGATAGAACTGAAAACAGAAATAAAAATGCAAATACTGGGCCGGACCGACCTTGGGACCGAACTTGCAAGGTCGGTCGAGCCCAGATTTACAAAGACGGAAAAGCTTCTGGAATGGACCGAACTTGCGACCGGACTTGCAAGTTCGGTCGGACCAGAAAACTCTCCCGTCTGTAACCTACTGGAATGGACCGACCTTGCGACCGGACTTGCAAGGTCGGTCGACTCAAAAAAATTTCCCGTCTTGTAAGCTATTGGAATGGACCGACCATGCGACTGGACTTGCAAGGTCGGTCGGGCTAAAAAAATTCATCAGGTAACTCACTGGAATGGACCGACCTTGGGACCGGACTTGCAAGGTCGGTCGGCCCTGTAATTTTCCAGCGTATTATCCTACTGACTCCGACCGACCTTGGGACCGACCCTGGGTAAGGTCGGTCGAGTCAAAACTTACAAAAAAAAACTATAAGATTATGAAGTATATATATGTATATATATGTGTACCACCTATACATATGTACATGTATATGTAAGTAAACCATTGTTAAGTAATTAAAAGTAAGTAAATAAAATGTAAGTATAGGAGTGAAAAGACTTAGAAAGTAAGAGTTGAGAAGCGTAAGGACAAACGAATTAAATTAATGATAGTTAGATTAATTGTTCGATTGTATGTAAATCATAGGATTCGAATTGTGAATACCGGAGGAACGTTGGGATACAAGTACAATGGTGAAAGGTATGATTTCTTCATGCCCTGTATCCTAATCTGGTTACCCCGATTTGTGTGCTTATTTGATCACCTAAATAATATAAATGCATGAATCGGACTATATTGCACTTACCTATGCTTGACTTATGTTGTTCTTGATATTTATTGTCTTGAACACTAGTTTGTATAATTCATGAAATGTATGAATGATGATGAATGGTATTCGAATCTTGTATTGTACTTAAGTATTGTATTGTATTTGTATAAATGAGTATTGAGCATTGTAATTGCGTATGGCTTGTATGAATGACTTCTGCTAATTCCTAACTACCTAACTCCTAACTTAAGTGAGTAAACTGGA
Organism: Limonium bicolor; assembly: GCA_023374045.1. Lineage (NCBI taxonomy): Eukaryota > Viridiplantae > Streptophyta > Magnoliopsida > Caryophyllales > Plumbaginaceae > Limonium > Limonium bicolor. The sequence continues at coordinate 17,053,640 of CM041782.1, forward strand.
ATGAGTAGAAGTCCGATATAGCTTCGGCCACGCGTGAGGATGAGGAGACACGAGAGGTTGGATCCGATTCCTGACTCTTAAACTGGCTGCGGCCCAAATCCTTAAATGGGTAGCATCCCGGATTGGTGAGTCAAGTAAATCCCGGAGGGGGACGGAGTAAGTAGTCCCAGGGCCGGAGGTCCCGACGACTTAACATGAGTAAGAGTAAGAGTAAGTAAGTATGTATGAGTATGAGTATGTATGCGTATGTATGAAGTAACGAGTAAAAGAGTAATCTCCACCCGATTAACCCGGGTGGACCAATGAAGCTAACAAGAACTGTACTTTGTGTATGTAATGAGTATGTGTATTCGGAAGAAGGTAAGTATGTATTGGATGGTTATATGGTATTCCTTGTATGTAATGAAGTGTATGTATGTATGCTTGCGTAAGTATTATTGTATTGTGTATGAAAGCATGTATGCATGTTGTGTGAATAAATGAACTGCATGTGTACGACCAAGTGGTCGGCGTACCCTCACTAGTACGCGGGGTATACAGTTATCATGCTCAGCAAAAGCTGACCCCTTCGGGGGAACGTTTTTAGTGTGCAGGTACCCGAAGCGGATGTGGTCAAGGTAAGAGACCGGCGGCACACCCCTGTACTTAGGAAGTAAGTGGTTGTGAAGAATGGGTAGATGTAGACTCTTAGTGAGTATGTATGAACTTGGAAGAGATATTATAATTGTATAAGGATCCTAGTAGACTCGGTTAAGTATATTGTATTGTATGGTTATAGAGGAGTAAGTATTGAATGGAGCATTGTTTTATTTGATTGATGAATGGAGTATGTATTATAGATGTGTAGTACTCGGGATTCCGGTCCATCAGACCGATGCTGTATGTAGAAGTAGTAGCCTTGTTAGTCACGTGGGTGACTAACGGCATTGTATCACCCACGGTATGTAAGTATGTATCCGCTGCGTGTATCTGATGTGTAAGGAGATTGGACGGTAAGCATTGTATTAATAGTAGGGGTGTTACAAAATGTGGTATCAGAGCGAAGTATCGCTCTGATGACTGGAAATACCGAGTTTAGGAATACCGAGTTAGGAATTAGAAGCTTAGGGCTAAGGGCTGAGTGATAGCATTAGAGATGCTAATTAGGAATTCCCGGTGAGTACCGGATACCTACAATACCAGACCCGCCCTCCATAGATCCCTTGGTATCACTTGGGAAAGTACGCCAGAGAGAAGGAAAGTCCTCTCATACTCGGGAAAACCCGATCTGGCAGTAATGAGTTATTCCTACAAGTGGAAAGAACCGGACATATCGTAGATTCCAAGAAATGGAAGACCCGGCTAGGGATCCCGGTTGAACAACAATACCCGCACTTAATAGCGGTAGGACGAGCACTCCAATCATAAGGAGGCTACAACTTACAACAGCATGGGGCGACGTGCTTAGCAGTCGCAAAACCTAGCTAGTCAACCAACAGCAGGACAGAAGCACTAACCGTGCAACGGAATGAAAAAAAAAAGGGAGCAGTAACGGAACCCGAGACACAAGTCTACGGGATAGTAATACTTGAATAATACCACCAACGGTATGCTAGCCGACTAAGGACATAGTCGGAAGCGGTTAACTCCAGAATTACAACGCCAAAAGGTTGCAATACCCGACCAATATAGCTCAGACAGCTACAAGAACAACCATGAGATATAATCCAATAGGACTACAAGAGTAGTACCTAACACAAGGAAGGCTCAGTGACCACCACAAATGTGTGGGAACAAGCCACAAGGAACGACACTAAACCATAGAGTGGGAATCTCCAAGGATTGGAGAAGTACCCAGATCTACGACAGCCATGTCTAGACCACCAAGAAGCTACCTAAGGGATTGAGTATACCAATTATAGATCAATAAGATCGAGGGAAGAGTCAACAAGACTATCAAGTACCAGTGAAAACCATACCGTGAGCGGTGTAGGTTTACCCAAAAACCACCAATACCACGCACTTGCCATGGCAAGTGCAGCAAGGACAGGAACATACAGAGGAACCCTAACACGTCACAAGTACATAGTAATGTGCTGTGACCATAATGAAACAACTAAGGATCAACACACATCCTAACAACCAGAAGTATGGAACCTTGGGAAGGCTTAACGGTCCGACCACTGTATTAGAACATACCAGTCAGCGAGAAGCTGGACTTGGTCAAGATTTCGAACATGGCTATGCCACGAAGAACTTATTTAACACCGAACCATAATTTTCAAACCAAGTTTTCTTTCAAAACCACAAACCTTTCTTTTAAAAACCTTGGATTTTAAAAACCGAACCAACAGATTACGGTTGGAGGAGAGAGTAGAGAAGAGAGATGTACAGACGTTGGCAACAGAATACTTCACCTAGGCGTGTGACGAACACTACGAGTGTACCCGTTACGGGATGTGGGACAACCGCACTCCGAAGGAGCTTGCGGGCCTGCATATAGTTGGGTAAGTGGTAACGTATCAATATGGTACCCCACGTATGTATACATGTAGTGTGCGACGCACGGGAAGTAGACAACTCCGTTCTACGGACCATGAGTGAGTTCAAATCAGAACAGCTGGACACCTCAGACGATCAAGTATCAAGGAACTCAGAGAATCCATCTGAAGATGAGGAATAAGAACTAGGAAGTGCAAAGAGCACATACTAGTAAGTATAGACATTGGGTATGTCTCAAATAATCCAAGCAATTACCTGACAGCTGGATGGAATACCCAGCCTAAACACAGTAAGGCGAATGCCTGACGTGAACCTAACAACGCTCAATAAACGGGGCGGAGTTCCCAAGAGCAACCCCAAGATTACCACAAGTATAATCCATCATTGAAGGGGATGTCAAACCTAGTCTTAAGCACCAGGAACAAGGTAAACAGTCTACCCAAGGACGGGAGGCGTCATAACCCAAAAAGGGACAACTCAAGTACAATACCACAAGACGGTGCAGTGGACAACATATCATAAACGTTAGCCGGATGTAACGGCATAATCTAACAACACCCAGGAGCAATCCTCGAGGGTGACTGGATTAACAACAGTCAAACAAAGCGTTAAGACAAGAATAGAGGAGCTGGAACGAGCACTCGGTTAAGACACCGAAGGGATTTCACTTGACACCTAGTCTACAAAGGCCTGATCAGCACCAGATTGCCTAAGAGTCTCCTATGAACGGAAGCGTGATGTCACGACTTACCACGGAGCCCAGCAATACCTCCAACCTATGGGGTATACATGGAGTGGAAACATGTACAAGCAGCTTGCAAGGAGCATAGCTCGCAGCAATAAGGCCCAGAAGTCGTAAACCAAATACGTTATACAAACTTAAATGGTTGCAAACCTGCACCAGCTATTAGCAAGACGTACGAGAGGTATTGCCTCATACGACAAGAAATCAACAACTGGACCATTAATTCAAACCCAACTTTATGAGTGGCTTGAACTGATGGCTATCTCAATGTCACTGTCACTAGAGCATCAGCCTAGTATACAGTTGACGAGTTCTTAATTACCGCCATGCCTTCTGTAGCAATGGTAGCACAGAGGCATAAGAATCATGATAATGCCAACATTGGCCTAGTCCACACTTGAACACTACGAGAAACCCAAGGGAAGGTACCCCTCGTTAACTGAAGACCACCAATGCGGTGATGATGTGAACCTTAGAAAAGGCTTCCATCTACTATAACAATAAAGCCCACAATAGATATTGCCAAGGGGCGATGGAATAAGGAAATGAGATTTCCGAACCATTACGACTTGAAGGAGTAAGCGTACTCCATATACACCCAAACATGTGGTGGACCATTGCGTAAACACCAACATAGCAAACCTTGTTATTAGACCTATGAGTGGTGACAAACCCCTCAACAAGAACTTTCATTATCATAATAGAATACTCTCAATTGGAGAACGGGACCAGAAAACCCTTGAAGGTTCTTGGGATGTCCCGGTCAGGTACATACAAAAGTAAAACTACACAGCGGGAGCCTATAACCGATGCCCGGCACTAGGAAGATGATAGTGGTCAAAAGCAATCAATGTGTGTGCACATTGCACACCATGAATGACCAACGCTCAAGAGAGCTTGTAACTCGATAAACCACTTCATCCTCGGTCAACCAAGATACTTGGTGAGTTGTATCATAAATGATGATGGAATGTGAGGTAAGCTAACCTACACACGAAACCTAAAATGGAAGAACATCTCCACATTGGGAAGATATTAATATTGTGGTATGCTACGACAACCGTCATACACACGAACGTTGGGAACCCCAGGGTATTCATACCATAAGGGAATGGTGCCAATGACAATGGCAATGAGTAAAGAGAAACTATCACAGTAACAGAAACAGTAAAAACGATGTTGTATAATGAGTAAGAATACGGTACGCAACAAGCGACGATATGAGGAAGTAGCAGATAATGACACGGAGTGTAAATACGAGATGACAGGCAGAAATATTCTTTCCATCACATAAGTGACTTATTGTCAAGCGTTTACGCCTCTGCACTCTGTATGACTGAGTTTGGCATTGCACTTGTTCAGCTAAGGATCTAATGAGATGGCTAGGGATATGGAGAATGTAAACCGTAGTAAATCTTTCCCTTCACCACGAACATGGCACTAGCCAATTGAGCAAGCTTAACAACAAACCGTGCGGCCTAAGGCCAAAGAAGCACGAAGAGCGTACAACACACTAACAATCACAAGATGTGAATTCCATTGGAGTAAAAGGTGAAAGGAGACATATCAAAGTCACTAGGACCGACGCATAGAAATGCAAGGTCATACAAGTAAAGAACATTGTACTGAACCAGAAGAACTGGTATAATTTAGAAGCTAGTGACAACAGAGGAAGCACTACAGTTAAGTGGTGACTTAACCTCGCCTGACAATAAGTCGGAGGAACTTCACGAATAATCGTAGAAACACGAATAGCATGTGCAGAAGATTACCAGAGAGCTGGTTATAAATCTTAAACTCATTGAGTCCAAACACAGTGAAAGAACACCGCATTTGTTTAGTAAACCTTACTCCCATAATAGATGGATAAAAAGGTGATGTATAGCACATTAAGGATAACAAGAAGGGTGAATAACCCGAGTATCAGGGTCGCGCAGCAGAAGCTAGTAGGCCCTAGCTAGGAGATAATATACCTAGTAAGTATAGCAAAATGGCTATTAATGGCTTGAAGCCTAATAGGCTAGAACCGAATAATGATGAGTTAAATAAACTCATATAGAAATCCTTGGTGCAAAGACTAAACCATTGGTATGGTTAAGATCCCTTTGACCAGAGCATATTGTATAGTATACGGTAGTGAAGCTAAACGCTTCAGTTTGCCCAGACTGATTAAACCAAAGTTTAATAATAATAACATATGGTAGATTACGTGGGCGTAATCCCTTTTAAGGGGGGTAGAGCGAAAACCGCTTAATGTAAGTTTTGTGAATAAAACACATAAACCATAATGTGCATAGCACAAATGAGAACCAAACTGATGATTGATCTATGTTAAATAAACATAAGTACTCATTCATATTGTAATTATGGTAACTAGGCATTAAACATGCAAATACCATAGGAGGAATATACCCATCTTGTAACACCAATGTAAGAGTATTAGTAAAAGAAAAGTAATGAGTAGTGGACGGAGCTCCACAAGTATTGTAGCCTTTGAAGAAGTAGTACGAAATGAATGAGGATAGTAGAGAATGAAGTTTATGAGTAGTGGAATCGTAAGTAAAATATTTGAAGCAATTGAAGTCAACTAAATCTTATATGAAATACCCCTAACCTTTAAAAATTAATTAAATGATCTATTAATGATCTAAATGATTAATAAACACCTAAATATTTTTGGGGAACAATCTAAAAGATCTCAACAAGGCAAAACACGCCTTAAGATCGGTAAAGCCAAAAATGTGCTTTAAGACACCATAAAGATTGTATGACCTCAAATAGGATCCAAAGTGGATTCCTAAGTATTATAATGAAGTAAAGAACATAACAAAACCATTCTCAAGGAGAACTAAGCTCAGGAGCACCCTGCGACACAAAACGTGCACTAAAACCACCTTAAAGCACGTTTTTGTGAGATTGCCTTTTAAATTGATTTTTAATGGCTTAAAAATTATAATTATCCTTAAATATGATATTTTATCATGTTATATCATATAGGAATTTAATTCCAAATTTTACAGATTTTTACAAATTTAATATTAAAATATTAATAAAACCCCGAAGTGGGGCCCACAGGAGTCAAATTGACCAAGTATGGTCAATGGGCATTAAAATGACCCATTTAACCTCATGGTGGCCGGCTGCAATAAGGGAGGAGACAGCACACAATTATTTTGGAGACAAATACTACCTAATACATGACTTATTCAAAAAAGTAACTTTATACATTATTACCAATCATTCTTACCTTCTCCTTTCTTCCTTGTCCGATCTTCACCATCCCAGCCGAGCTCCCCCTTCCTCTCAAGCTCTCCAAGCTTGTTCTTGAACATGGAAGGCAAATCTAGCTCTTAAGTCCTTAAGGTAAGTGTTTTAATGGCATTTTATGTCATTTTTAGCCCTTTTTCTTCATCTCTTCACTACCAAGACCTAAATTTCGTGGCTCATCAATTCCTATGGCTTATTCTCAGTATTCTAAGCTTAGAACAAGAGCTAAACTCGGTTGAGATCAGTAGAGGGACCAAGGTTGTCCAAATCTACATTTTAAGGTAAAAATGTGCTTTAAAGCTCATAACTTTTGATTCCTTTCGAGTTTGGCTGTGAAATTTTGGTCATAGCTTCATCTTCTCCTCCATTTCGTGTAGAATCTGTTGGTGAGTCATTTGGAGCAAGGGTGACCAAGATCCAAGAGAAGTACTCTCTTTTAAGCCATTTTTCCAAGGTAAAACCTAGTAACAAGGTAATATTTCGAGATCTAACTAATTCCTATGTCAATATGTTGGATCTAACACCTTGTGGTGTGTTTGGTTCAGGTCGAAAATACCTAGAACTTCCCTTGCATTTTTAAGGTGATTTTTGCCTTAAATCTTACATTAATTATTCCTTATGGTTAAGCTCAAGCTTGGAGTGTAACCATATCGTTTTTGTGTATTAAACATGTCTAAATCAAGTGGTGATTTTTCCTAGAGGTGGCCGAGAGCTTACAAGGATAGATCAAGGTATAAACACCTTAAACTTATGATTTTTGCAATCTCTAAGTATATATATATATATATGGCCGAGAGTGAACATACACATATAGGTCATATTGACCTAAAAATGTAAAAAAAATGGCTAAGATAAATTAAGCTAGTCATTTAAGAGATTTAATTAACATAATGGTCAAATTATGACATTATGGAAAAATAATTAAACCATGGAGAGGCCGAATAATATGCTATATTTTGAGACATTTATTGTGTAATTTATTTTGCAAGATCAAGGTTGTATAAGGCCATGTCATTAGGCCATTTTAATTTAAGTTTATAAGCTTATTTTATTTTTTATGCTTATAATTAAAGTTGGGGCCAATTCGTAATTATTAAGGAATTAGAAAAGCCGTGCGTAATTTAGAGCAATTTAGGGTTTTTAAATGAATTTAATAAAAATTATAACATTTTATAAAGTTTTGGGTCAAAATTGTAAAATAGAAAAGTATAGGTCATTATTTGTAATTACCGAAAATTGGTTCCCATTTGGTATTAGGGGTCAAAGTTGACTATATAGGAGACTTTGACCAAGTTTAGAAAATTTAAGAAATTAAAATACTACCTTATAATGAGATACTTACTAAATTGTAAAAGATTTATAAG